>OY757930.1:63988949-64618949 GCA_963585895.1 Sepioteuthis lessoniana | reverse complement strand
CTCGGGGAACTCGGAAACCCCCGATGCAGTTGCCAGCAGACTTCCAAACAGTAGAGACCAGATGTGGTAGGAAAGGCCACATCCGACGGGGGGGGCTCGGAAAGCCCCGATGGAGTTGACCCCAACATCAGGAGAACAAGACACAACGTGACGGTCATAACAGTGGGGTCAAAATATGAAGTTTACGTTCGGTCTCCAGCATCCTCTCACATGCAAACCCTTAAACAACCCTTTCAAACCCTTGCAATAAAGTGAGAGGTAAATATGTTGCTAAAGAAGTCTTTCCTGCGTCTTTATCATGCATCTTCCTTGATGCGTCGTTTATCATTGTGTCAGTATTTACCCAGTATATATATGTGTATTTCTGCATGAATCACCAGATGACAATGCAACACTATTTAAAACTATTTAGTTTAGCATGAGTACACAGTTTAGTTGTCAAAAATATTTCTATTTCAAACTATTCAAGCAGTTATATATATAACAATTCAGTTTAGTGTAAGTACAGTTTCAATGTTAAAAACTGTTCAATTTCAAACAATTCAGTTTAGCATATGTACGCAGTTTAAATGTAAGTATAGTTTAATTGTGGAAAAACATTTCTATTTCTAGCTATTCAGTTTAGTCAAGCAGTTCTAATTCAGCCAATTCAGTTTAGTATAAACACAGATTTTGTTTACACACAGTTAATTGTCAAAACAGTTTTATGTTAAACAATTCAGTTTCAATGTCAAAAACAGTTCTATTTCTAACAATTCAGCTTCGCACAAGTACGCAGTTTAAATGTAAATACAGTTTAATTGTCAAAAAAATTTCTATTTCAATCTATTCAGTTTAATCAAACAATTCAGTTTAGCATAAGTATGCCGTTAGTTCTATTTAATCAATAGATAGGACCCGATCAGGTGCTACCACGCCGGGCAGTAGACCTGGGAGCAATGGCAATGAAGGGGTACTCCGTATTCCCCAAAGCCCCAACATTGCAGAATGTTTAGTGTCATATCCAGGACACTCATTGGGGGGATCTTAGCCCTCTGCAGAGGTGCAGTCAGTGTATTCTACAGCCCCAGCCGACTGGGCAATACACAGAGTTAAATGTCAAACAGTTTTATTTCAGATAATTCAGTTCAGCATAAGTACACAGTTTAAACGCCAAAAGAGTTCTATTTCGAGCAATTCAGTTTTGCATTAGTACGCAGTTTAAATGTCAAAACAGTTCTATTTTAAACAATTCAGTTTAGCATAAATACGCAGTTTAAATGCAAAAATCAGTATAGCGAAGGAAGCACGGTTTAGTTCTATTTAACCCATAGATAAGACCCATATCAGGTGCTACCACTCCGAGCCAGAGTTGACCTGGGAGCGATGGCAATAAAAGGGTACTCCGCATTCCCCAAAGCTCCAGCATTACTGGAACCTCACCATGAGATTGTTAAGTGTCATATAAGGACACTCGTTGGGGGGAAGGTCTTACCCCTCTTCAGAGGTGCAGTCGGTGTATTCTACAGCCCCAGTCGACTGGGCAATTGGCATTAAAAATCTACAAGGGTTGATATGTCGTAAAAACCCAACATACTAACCAAACAGTCAATATTTTGTGTTTTAGGGGGGAAAAAGCGGGAAGAATTTTTGAAATGCGAAACATTAAAAAAAAGAAAAGGGGAAATTAATGAAAAAAAGATGGTTATTGAGGAATTCATTCTTGACCAAATTTTTGTAGAAGTAGTTAGACAGGAAAAGCAGAAGATAAAATATCTTCAAAGAATAAGGGAAAAAAGGAGGCCGTAAAAGAATATAAAAAGAAAGAGCAAAAAGAACTGAAGAAAGACAGGATATTGGGGCCGTGGCCAAAACCCAGTATTGGAAATTTATTGCATTTCAAGATGGTACATTGCATGTTCTTTTTTATTATTCGTTTTGTTCATATCCTCCGAAAAATTGAGTTCCGTGTTGTTTCCTAACAGGCAGAGAAAGTGAACGCCACCTGCTATAATGGCGTATACACTTTGAATGTAAAAATGCAACTTTGAAAAGGTGAATTCTGCGTTGCTTATAGTTCAACTTCAAAAAGTTGAGTTTCATGTTGCTTCCTAGCAGAGGGAGAAAAGAAAACGCACTGGCTGAATTGGTTGGTTGGTTGGTTGGTTGGTTGGTTTGTTTTACGGCGTGTCAACTCTTATCGGATCATTTAACGACGAATTAAATTTCAAACAATTCAGCTTAGTATAAGAATATTTTTTCTTTACAAACAGTTAAATGTGAAAACAGTTCTACTTCAAACAGTTCAGTTTAGCATAAGTACACAGTTTACTTCTATTTAATGGTGCCAGTTTACTTCTATTTAATGGTTTACTTCTATTTAATGGTGCCACCACTACGGGCCAGAGCTGATCTGGGAGCGATGGAAATGAAGGGGTAATCTGCATTCTCCAAAGCTCCAGCATTACTGGAATCTCACCAGCAGATTGGTTAGTGTCATATCTAGGAAAATCATTGAGTGAGGTCTAACCCCTCTGCAGAGAAGCAGTGGGTGTATTCTACAGCTGTAGCCGACTGGGTAAGCGCCAGATGGGATTGCAGTAACTAAGGCGTTTACACTGATGATATTATTCAACTTCGAAAAGATGAATTTGCTTTGACTCCCCAGCAAATGTAACATATGACGGCAAGATTTTCTTGCAGACACTAGAAAGGTATATTTCAGTTTCGTCGTCCTTTATATACGTTTTCTTGCCCAGGTTCCAAGAGAGAAGAATGAAAGTTGTGAGAAGAGAAAGAAAACGATCTAAAAGGAGACATTAGCCCATACATTATCGTCTACTATTAAAAGAAACAAAATAAAAAGTTCAGCGAGAAAAACCAGGATAAAGACTTGAAAGTGGACTGTTTTCTTTACTTTGTACAAACTTTTTCGTGGATTAGTTTTGTTTATGGTTTGGTTTGGTTTGGTTTGTTGGGTTTTATGGCATATCAACGCCTGTCGGTTATTTAACGCCAAATCCATTTTTATGTAAATAATCAGTTCTGTTTAAAACAATTCAGTTTAACATGAGTACATAGTTTAATTGTTAAAAACATTTCTATTTCAAACTATTCAAGCAGTTATATATAACAATTCAGTTTAGTGTAAGTACAGTTTCAATGTCAAAAACAGTTCAATTTCAAACAATTCAGTTTAGCAATAGCATGCAGTTTAAATGTAAGTACAGTTTAATTGTAAAAAACATCTCTATTTCTAGCTATTCAGTTTAGTCAAGCAGTTCTACTCCAGCCAATTCAGTTAAGTAAAAGTACAGATTTTGTTTACACACAGTTACATGTCAGAACAGTTCTATGTTAAACAATTCAGTTTAGTGTAAATACAGTTTCAATGTCAAAAAACTGTTCTATTTGAAATAATTCAGTTTAGCACAAGCACGCAGTTCAAATGTAAGCATGGTTCAATTGTCAAAAAAACATTTCCGTTTCAAGATATTAAGTTTAGCATAAGTATGCTGTTAGTTCTATTTAACCCATAGATAGAGCCCTATCAGGTGCTATCACGCCGGGCCATAGTGAACCTGGGAGCAATGGCAATGAAGGGGTACTTCGTATTCCGCAAGGCCCCAATATTACTGGGACCTCACCATCCGACTGCTTAGTGTCATATCTAGGACACTCGTTCTTAGCCCTCTGCAGAGGTGCAGTCAGTGTATTCTAAAGCCCCTGACAACTGGGCAAAATTTTGTTTGTAAAACCCATTTTGAGTAAGCATTTTTTCCTTCTTTTTCTTTTGGATAAATCTTTTTTTGTGGGTTAATTGTTTGTAGAAACCCATCCTGGTGCAACTGTTTACTTATATTGTTTTGTTTTGTTACTATGCGCCTAGGTGTTGAAATATTGTGACGTCCGAATATGGGGAAATATATGCAACTTTGTGAAGAGTTACTTCGGTGGTGACTTTTGTAAATAAATTCTTTCACGTTTTAAACAAACAAGACCATTTGTGTTTTCTTCTAATTTTTCGCCATTTTCTTTCAGGCGCTGGCTAAAAGTCAAATTTATCTGAAAGTGGATAAATTTCCAACACCAACTCTTCTTTATCGAAGCCCAATCAACTATAATTCTTTCCAACTAAATAATATTAACTGTATTGTCTTTTGGTTTTGCTTTGTTTGTTTTGATGACTTATTGGCCCTCGTGGATTATTTTATTCCAAAGCAATCCTTGCTGAAGAACAGTAATTCGATTGGGAGGTTCAAACTGTCTCAAAGGTAGTAATCCGAAAGTCAACATTTGGAGTTCAAACTACATCACCGTCCAGCGTATTAGCCACTACGACAAGCGTACTCCCTCCAAATTTATATACACAGATAATATTCTTTGTTTTGCTGTGTTTGTAAAATTCAGCCATCACATAATCGATTTATAAGTTATTACATGGGAGTCTGTATCTTTTTTAAGATACCCTTCCACAGCCATTTTATACTCGTTTCTTTAGATATTTTAAAACATTTTTCTTAATCAGTTAATGGTTATTTTTATTTCCCTTTTTGTACTTTCTTTTTATTTCAGTGAATCGTCTTTTGTGTCCCTTCTCACATTTTATCGATTCGCCTTAGTTTTTTTTTTGATTACATATCAACCTTCACGGGTTATTTAATGCCAAAGCTATCCTAGTTGAAGAAATTACTATGGAAGCTGTAGCTGGAGGAAATAAGGGTGTTCATGTCTTTTCCTCGGGTATTAATCGGAAAGTGAACATAATTGTACGATTAGAGTTTGAACTCGCTAAGATGCCATTGCTCAATACTATGACCACTACGCCTCAGTGACTCTCCTTGATGTATAAAGTTGAAAATGTAGAGTAACGTATCATTATTACCAATTTTGACCATATTAGGAGAACGTATTCTAAAAGAAAATATAAAAGATACAGCCTTTTACCACCTCAGTTCTTTTTAGATAATCGATTAAATTGTGGCTTAGACTGTATGAAAAGACTTTCCGAACTCATTAAAATGTCATGCTGACGTCATTAATTGTAGGAAAATTATACGCGATTTTTACATTATTGACACATTTTAAAGTCAATTTCAGCAACTGAAAAGAGCATTTTAGCGGAAAAGTTTTCATTAATGGTTAAAGAACATTATTTGAGGTTTCAAAAAATTACCAGGAAATTGTTTTATATTTTTTTCTGTTTTGAGAAAATTGCAGCTAAATTTAGCCATTTTTTTCAAGGGTCAAAATTTTAAATGACGAAAACGGGAAAACTTAACTTGAAGCTCGTCAGTTATTCTTCTTGTTAGTAAAGTTAGTAAAGTTGGCGACCTTAGTCGAGGATGACCCGAAGTCTCCCTTTTCAATAGCTGTGGGAAGGGGCGCTTCTCCTTTCCCTGGATTGCTCCTCTTTACCCTTGATCCTTATAATTCAGAGTGTTAAGCAAGGTGGCACCAAGTACCATTTTTGAGTCTTTGGTATAACTCAAGCTGGGATTAAACCCCAGTCTCCCGGACCATTGGCGAACACTCTGCCTCTTAGGCCCTAATTATTATAGCTAACCGATTGGATTGTGTTATTGGCTTGGTTAAAAGTCAAATCTCAGAAAGATGCACATTGGATATTATCCAAAATTGCAAAAAAAATTATTTGTAAAATTTGCTAAAATATCAAGATTTTGTCAACTTTGGACAGTAAAAAAAACAACAAAAAACAAAAACAAAACAAAAAAAAAACAAAAAAACAAAACAAAATATGATATATTTTCCGAGGGATTTCGTTTTATATATCTTGCCTTTCGGTTTAGTTAGGCTGAGAACCTTTCGCTTAGCGCATGGGTTAGTTAGGTGCAACATTAACGCAGGTGTTCACGCGCGTGCTGAGAGGATGTGTCATTCAGAGATGTCAAAATAAAAATACCAGATAGGAATTGGGACCAGGGTATTTGGGTGACGTCATTCATCGGAAGCGTGGGCTGAGATTTGAGAAAAAGCAGTTAGCTGACTTCCCGCCTCGGAAGAAGAAGGTTGACTTTCAGAGCTGGGCGAGACCAGACGACTTTGTGCGCTACGGGCGTCGCGCATTGGTTGGGTAGAGAGCAGTCAGCATCGAAAGATTGTGTGTCTCTCTCCTCTTGTCGAAAAACCTTTAAACTCAAAAAGGTGAATAAGAGTTTCGTACCTGAACCAATTTCGTAAAGTTTCGTGTTTTCGGATTCCTATATATGAGTATGAACATTCTCTGTACGTTTCACATATCCGTATCATGGGTGTGTTACAAAAAACAAAAACAAACAGGAAAAGAAAAAAACAACAAAACAAACAAAAACAAAAAACAAAATAAAACAAACAAAAATAAAACAAAAAACAAACAAAAAACAAAAGAAAAACACTTGAAGTCCGTTGGCGATCTTTTTGCTTGTGGTGCATAATTATAATAGTGAAGGGATGGAATTTTGTAATAGGTTAATTTTGAAGTACAGTCTACAGAAGATGCACTTACGGGCCTCACCCAAAATAGCCAAAACTCATTTTAAAAATTCAAAAATGTCAAAGTTTGGCGAAATTTCGGCAGCCTAAGATAAAAAAAATTACTTAGCCATTTGAATTGATTTTCTTTCTGGATGTTTAAAGCATTGCAGAGAATGTGATTTCAAAGATAAAAGTTGGTAGATTGTATTATTGTATTGTTAGAGTGGTCTTAATTTAGTTTTATCCTAAGACGAAGATTAGCCGTCTCTGTGACTTAAAAAATTTTCAGATTATCTTCATCTTTTACAAATAATATAATGCTTTGTTATTTGATGCCGAATCCAAAACAATGTCATCCAAAACAAATCTACAGCAAAAACAAAAAATGATGTCGGTGTAATCAAATATAGGGTGTTTCAATATACATGTAACCCATGTGACTGCCAATAATAATGTTGTGTTCTTTTTTGTTTCAGAGTTTAAAATAGTACAATATAACAACAATTAATCCTCGATCATAATTCCTTGGACAAGAGAGGAAACTATTTTATTTCACTACTTATTTGGAGACAAAATCACTCAAAACTATCTCAAAGAAGATGCAACTGATTAATACGATAAGGATTTTTTTGAGACAAGAAACTCAAAAAGCTGGCATTGACGTTGATTTGATGTCTCTATTTCAGAGAATGCATTTATAATCTAACATTCCCCAGATCTCTAGAACTAGAGCCACATAGACTGGATGTAGTTTAAGGTCATGCCGAGGAAAGTTAAAAATTTTTTTAGGGGGCGGAATCTTACACCTCTGCATGGAATGCAGTCGACGTATTCTGAACCCCACAAACGCGAAACCTTATAATAACCATTATAGTTGGTTGAAATCAGTTAGAACACCTAGAAGAGTCCTTGAAATCTTAGGAGATTTTTTTAATGACTATTTGGACTATTTTCTGAGAAGACTTGCAGTCACTCAGACTTCAGTGAAAGACGATCAACTAACGTTGATGTAAAAACCCTCAAAAGAGTAAAATAATAATAATAAGCGAAAGTTGACAACATGCAACAGAATAGGAAGTGTAGGTTACGTGTTGATAAAGACGAAACAATTAATCATTTTATAAGCGAATGTAGCAAACTTGCACAGAAAGACAATCAATAATTAAAACAAAAAAGTAAGAGTTATAGACTAAACCTGTATGAGTGGGATCCACTCGGAATTGTACAAGAAATTGAAATTTGATCTACTCCAAAATAATATATGCACAAACCAGAATCCGTCCAAGGATATGAGACATCATAAAATTCTCCCTAATTTTGAGATATAAACAGATAATCTAATCCCAGCTAGAATACCAGACCTAGTGATAATTAACAAAAAAAGTGTACCTGCCGAAGAGTGTACTTTGTAGTCGCGGATGACTACAGAGTGAAAATGAAAGAAAAAGAAAAGAGAGATAAGTACTTAGATCTTGCCAGAGAGCAGAAAAAGCTGTTTAACATGAGAGTAGCAATGATACTGGTTGTGATTGGTGCGCTTGGAACGGTCCCCAAATGCTTGGAATGAGGAGTGGAAGTGTTGGAAATTGGAGGACGAATTGATACCATTGTTCAGATTGGCCAGAATACTCTCCAAGAAACCTGAAGAGACTTGCTGTCAAGCATTCTCTAGCGAAATATCACCAACTGATTCTGGCGAGATAAGCTGGCAAGAAGTATACTACTACTACTACTACTACTACTACTAATAATAATAATAATATCTGAAATGAGAGTAAGAATCAAAGCCATCTAGACGACAGGATTCTTGAGATCGGCTAGAATACAGCGAAGATTCCTGGAGACCTGAGGGGTTCGTTGTCACTCAGACTTTTATGAAAGACTATCAATCAAAACTTGCGCGAAAAACTTGCAAGGTATGATTACTAACAATATTTTTCGAATTCACCACAAATTAAATTATATGAGCAAAAACATTATTTATCTATTGGATTGCACTGGCAGCCAAAAACAATATGTTAGAAAGTCTGAATGGCCATTTTATTTTAGACTAAATGAAGAGACATATGATCAAATTTATGGATCACAACAATTAGCTGAAGAACACTTCCGTTCAAATGTAAAAATCGCTATAACAGAAAGAATAGAAAAAGATATAATCAGAAATCAATAATTAAAACAAAAAAAGTAAGAGTTATAGAGAAAAAGAAAAAGAATATGAATGAATAAAAAGTCTGCAAACATTTTTGACGTTTGGATTTAATATGATGAAAGTTAATCACCCGGCAATGAAAGAAAATTTGGCTGTCAAAAACATCTGTATAAACTAGAATATAACACGAAGTTTTATTGAGAAAATTTTGTATATAATATATATATATATATATATATATATATATATATATATATATATATATATATAATCAATAAAACTAACTCTTTTACAAAGGGATTTTGTAAGTTTTTAGCGCTAATTTGACTTAGGAGTTAAGATGAAAAAGTCGGGTCATTCTTTAATTATTTTGTTGTTAGAAATATTGTTTCCGGTGTTACATATATATATATATATATATATATATATATATATATATATATATATATATATATATATCTATATATATATGTGTGTGTGTGTGTGTGTGTATTATGTGGGGGGTAAAGAATTTTGATTTCCTCACAAATAGACCAATTTTAATCATTAAAAAAAAACTTAACTAACCGGTTTCGGTTCTCTCTGATCACAGTTAAAACGAGGACAACGATTAATAAAGAAAAGGGACCGAGATTGTGTAATGAAGTGAAGGAAAAAAAATTAAGTTGACTAGAAAGGGAGGGGTAAATTAAATACTAATCAAATTCAAACCCAATAAATATTCACTCTGTTTACAGAGGGACGGTTTATGGGCGAGAATAGGAATGGACCCAAGAACCTTCAGATGATAGTCCGAGTAAGTCTTGCTCAAAATCGTGGGGGTGTCCTTGTGGTGTAATGGTTAAAGCGATGGACTGCGGAATCGTTGTACGCGAGTCCGTACTCCAGTCGCGCTATTACGTTCACTTTCGGGCAAATACCCTTGGGAAAGGTATGAACCCCCTGATCCTCCCAGCTATGGGTTAAATAGTACCACTACTGTTCTTCTAGGAGAATGGCTTTGGCATTCAATAACTTAAAAAGAGTTGATATGCCATTAAACAAAGAAACCAAACCAATCAAAATCGTGAACAAGTCCGCACTATATGACGAAGCACAATTACGGTTATTTATGAGATGTTCTGCAATGGAAGACCCGTATGAATTGTTTATTCGGTCAGCAAAGTAGTTCCCTTGCCGTATTTTTGTGGGTGGATGTCATTTAATTCTTGAATCCAGACGTTGATTGGTTCTCCCGATGTATTACAATCCGCAAACATATGTAAAAGAATAAATCAAAGAAGTACTATGTTGCGGGGGAAGAACGTCTTTTCTACCAGATGTTAAAACAGTCCGCGTGCGGAAGACCACACGCAGGTTGGAAGAAAAATAGCATTTACGTACACAAGCAGAGATCTGGTTGGCAAAATTATCACTAATACAGGATGACCCCCACCAAAAAAAAAAATCAGAACCCATAAACTTTTTTATTACTTCTACAAAAATAAAACAAAATAATTCTAATTTTGTACACTAGAACTTCTGTCTGTGTATAATTATGCCCCAAAATTTCCGTTATCTTGGATTCTTTGCATAAAAGTTATGGTCTCACCAGAATGTGTTCCACATTATCACTAATACAGGATGACCCTACCCCCCACCCCCCAAAAAATCAGAACCCATAAACTTTTTTTATTACTTCTACAAAAATAAAACAAAATAATGCTAATTTTGTACACTCGAACTTCTGTCTGTGTATAATTATGCCCCAAAATTTCAGTTATCTTGGATTCTTTGCATAAAAGTTATGGTCTCACCAGAATGTGTTCCACATTATCACTAATACAGGATGACCCTACCCCCCACCCCCCAAAAAAAATCAGAACCCATAAACTTTTTTTATTACTTCTACAAAAATAAAACAAAATAATGCTAATTTTGTACACTCGAACTTCTGTCTGTGTATAATTATGCCCCAAAATTTCAGTTATCTTGGATTCTTTGCATAAAAGTTATGGTCTCTCAAGAATGTGTTCCAAATGACCTTCTTGGCAGTGGGGACAGACTAGCAACCGTTGCACAAAATTGTCAATTACTCGCATGCACTCCTCTCTGGGAAATTTCCTGATTTTTGCTGCAATTGCAGCCTTGAGCTCACCAATTGTTTGAGGATTGTTCTGATACACATGGTCCTTCAGATATCCCCACAGATAAAAATCAGGAGGGTTCAAGTCCGGTGAATGAGGTGCCCACTCGACGTCACACTTCCTGCTGATCAGCCTTTCCTAAAATCACTCTCTCAGCCAGTCAAGAGTGTGATTTCATGTGTGGAGGATCACCCCATCTTGCTGGAACCACTGGTCATCTCGATCAGTCCCTCTGCGACGTCCGAGTGATGCCCAGAACTTCCTCAGCACTGCCACATAACGTTCCTTATTCATCGTTTTTGCCCTCTCATTTTCGTCTTTAAACCAATACGGACCGATTATGCCATGTTTGGAAATGGCTACCCATGATGTGCACTTTACTGAGTGTAAGGGTCTCTGTAAGACTTCCCCCGGAGGTACTGTACCCCAGTAAACGTTATTTTTGCTATTGACATTTCCTTACAGCAGAAAGTGCGCTTCGTCAGAGAACCAAACATGATCTAAAAAGTGGATTGTCTTCGATTGTGTCACAAAACCATTTACACATTGCAACAGGTTTTGCCATGTCATCCTCTGTGAGCTTTTGCTTTATTTGGATCTGGTAAGGATACAAATGAAGATCTGATTTGAGAACACGCCTCAAAGACTCTCAAGAGATCCCCAGTTCTTGACTACGCTGTCGAAGCGATTTCTTTGGACTCCGTATGACTGACTTCCGTACTTCATTGATATTTCTTTCTATCCTAGCACTCACCCTCCGACCAGAATGAGTGTCCGTGATGCCTTTAGAATTAGAATTTTGCACAGTACCATGCTCTCTGAACTTCTTAACCCAGTCAAAAATTTTGATTTTTGATGGAGCATTTCGACACCGAAACTCTCTCCAAAAATTTGCTTGCATAACCGTGTATGATTTGTTGGCAAAATAGGCTTCCACACAAAATGTCTTTTCCTTGGTAGACCAGGACATGTTGGTGAATACTATGGTCCCAATTTTTCATGCACAGAATCTACTTCATATCCTGAAAAAAAAAGAAAAGGCTAGAATTAAATTTCTGGATTTCACTCAAAAATATATGGGTTGTTTTTTTTTTGGTGAGCCTATATCACCGAGCCAAGCAATCAGATATAGGGGACACCTGATTCTGTCCAGAGTTGTCCCGTATATCTCAGGTTGCCTTGGCTCGGTGATATCAGTGATAAAACTAACATTTTGGAATCTTTAAAGTTAAAGTTGTGAGTCGGAGCATTGCGTTTTTTACGCTGTCTTTTCTCAAGTCTTTTTTGCGTTCATAAATTTGTTTTTTGAAATTTACAGAATTTTTCATCCTATTTTTTTTATTACCATCCAGACTTTGAATAGCTTATATGCCAGCATTAGATTTGATGTTGATACTGTCATTCTTATTATTGATTATATGTTTTTGAAGAGTTAATAACTGTTTTGATTCCAAGGTCGTTTAAGTCGATGAGATTTGCAGTTTTTCGTATCATTTCAAAAATTAAATCGAATATAATTTAGAAGATACAACATCACATTTTCAAAAGCCCTAATGATGGTTTGATGTTAAAACCGAAATGTTAATCGAGGTAAATAATTCAGCTATCAATCAAATTATACTCTAAATCCCTTTTTAAAAATTTGTACACTCAGACATACACACACACACACACACACACACATATATATATATATATTGGGTGTCTCAAAATAGATGCAACCCATCGATATGATAATGATTTATTACTGAGAAACATTTGGAACACGACCTGTAAAAACACATCCTTTGAGCCATAAAAATGAAATCAATCTTTTTTTAAATTCTTATTATATCAGCTTCCAGGATATGCAATCTTTTTTTGAGTTCCTTGTCTCAGTAAGAAATCATAATCATATTAATGGTTTCATCTATGTTACATAGCCACACATGAATATGTGAAACGTACATAGAATGTTCATAACATATATACGTAGAACATAGGAATCCCGAAACATTTACGACTTCTTAGTTCAGGTACGAAACTTTTTATTGCCTTTGAGTTTAAAGGTTTTTTGACATAAGGAGAGAGGCACAATCTTTCTATGCTGGCTTTTCCATCTGCCCCCCGCCCCATCACGTGTGGCTCCCGCCACAAGGCCATTGGCTTGGCTTCGGCGAGCAAGCGAAAGTCAACCTTCTTCTTCGAACCGCAAGACTCAACTAACTGACTTTTTCAAAATCCCCAAAATCCTCCGCGCGCGCTTCCGGTGCATGACGTCCTTCACATCCTCTGGTCCTGGGATTTTTATTTTGACATCTGGGAACGACACATCCTCCCCACGCGCACGTTAACATCTGCGCTCAAGTTTGCACCTAACTAACCCATGTGCTGAGCCGAAAGGTTCTCAGCCTAACTAAACCCAAAGGCAAGATATATAAAACGAAATCCCTCGGCCATTATGTTACATCTATTTTCAAACAGTTTTGAATGATTTTGTCTCCAAAAAAGAAGTCACGCAAAATATTTTTCCTCCCTTGTCCCAGGCATTGTGATCGAAGACAGTTGATATAGAATACTAAAAAAAGAACACAACATTATTATACATAGTTATCTATAGTCATCCACAGACAGATCTACTTCGTTCTATCAGAACTCATCAGTGTGGCCAGTCAGTATCTCCCCGTAGCTGGGATCGAAATCCGGTTGACTCAAACGCCAAGCCAAAGCTTCTAACCATTTAGCTACGAGGAGATATTAGCTACGAAGTACATTTTTAAACGGTTATGAATCACAATTACTATTGTTTACATACATCCGTTCAACGGCCGCCGAGATCTCAATTCAAATACAAAGAGACTTGCAAAGGCGCTAATGGCAACACGATTACTTCTTCGCTAGAGAACTATATATATATATATATACTGTCTCAATATACATATGAACCATATGACAATTAACAATAACAGTCACTTGGTTCATATGTATATTGAGATACCATATACATATATATATATACATTTATATGGTGAATTCTAATCCTCTTGGGAAGACGTGGCGACCGTGTCCTCTGGAAAGAGTACGGATTAAGTTAATTTACCGCTCAATTACCATGACTAGTTAATTTGGTGTCAATTGTGTGTAATACGTGCTCAGTTGTAGAGTTTCAGCTCTGCAATTTGTGGTTGTTGGTTCGATCTCCAGTGATGAAGATCACGGTACACACTACTGATGAGACAATAAGGTCGAATCAGCTGTCGTGCGTAAGTGTTCGACGTGTTTTCTGGTCATGGTAATTCAATTCACAATATAATTTCTCTACCTAAAACAGAATATACAAGTATATATATAACACATCTGTATATATCTGGCGAGAACATTTTATTTTCTTTTTAATGACTCAAGGCTAAATTAAATTTGTTCGTAATTTTCTTTCAGGGAGTTTTGGATATCACACAATTGAAAGTATCCTTATCTACCCTTTATTGAATGATTTATATGTTCTATTTTCATTGATTTAACGAATTTTCGTTATAAAACAGCATCATCTGTTTTGAAGTTTTCGAATTACCGTTTCCTCGGTGCCCCTCAAGCGCTTGCTTTAATTGAGATCCAAACAAATCCATGTACGTTCTCGTTTGCCAATGCTAATTGTTTGTGATAATGATTTCCGAAAGTATTGTCGTTTCTCATCATTGAATGCTGGTAGCTGATAACTTTTACAACTTCCATTTGGTAACTTTAAAATCGAAACCGGGCAGACAATTTAAAATGGTATTTTTAGACAGCAAACATCTTTTTACTTTTGGCTTAAGGTAAAACGTCTGCTGTCTACTAGGTGTGGTTATATTTAGATACATTTAAATCGCACGTAAGCAGAAATGTATTCAAATCCTCTTATATATCAATATCTATATCTATATCTGAATATATATATATATATATATATATATATATATATATATATATATATACTTTGATATTAGTGGAACAGTCAAAGCAGACATAAAAGCTATGGGAGATTATAGATAGAGTTCCAATGTTTTCTAAATCAATTAAGTTAAGTAATGCTTTCTTCAGTTAAAAGAAAAAAAAAAAACAGATGACAGTTTCGTATTTCGTATACCAGCTTATGTGAAGGAATTCGGTCTAATAATCATTGACAATGTTGTGGTACCAGGCTAATTGATTAAATGATTCGTTTTTACGGCACACAAGACCGTGTAGGGCTATTTTATACATAGAGGTTATGTAATAGCGTTTTTTGTACGTTCATATTCACATTTTTCGTGTAGATATTTAAAAAGATTTTTCGTTTGTATTTTTATCTAATACAAATAATTTTTAAACAGATCTCTTTGTCTCATAGATGAGACTCTAACAGGTAACTAGGAGTTATGACAATGAATAAGTGCGTACTCTGCATTCCTCAAACTTCCAGAACTGGATACTTCTTATAGGATGCAAGTTTTGTGTCAGGTTCACAACACTTTTTTTTTTTTGGTTGGGGGTATATAACCCTTCTGTAGATGATGCTGTCGAAATATTATAAGCTTCGCTGACAGAGCGGCGGTACCTAGCTGGGTTTATGCTGGTGAAACAAAGGGACTCATCTGTTAGTATTTACCTCCTCACTAAGTAACGTGAGACAGTGATGAATTACCTGGTGTCATGAACAGGGAATTGCCCTGTCGGCAGGGGCTGTAGAATATGGATATGTCACTAAATTATCTGATGGTAAGGTTCCAGTAATGCTGGAGCTTTGGGGAATGCGGAGTACCCCTTCATTGTCATCGCTCACAGGTCCATTCTGTCCCGGAGTGGTAGCACCTGATAGGTTCCTCTCTATGAGTCAAATAGAACTAAACTGTATACTTATGCTAAACTGAATTGCTTGAAAAAGAACTGTTTTAATATTTAAACTACGTACATACGTTAAATTGAATTGTTTGAAATGGAACTGTTTTTGACATTTGACTGTGTGTAAACAAAAACTATACTTAAACTAAACTGAATTGTTTGAATAAGAATTGTTTGACTAAACTGAATTGCTTGAAATAGAACTGTTTTGACAATTAAACTGTGTACTTATGCTAAACTGAATTGTTTTAAGTAGAACTGTTTATGGTATAAAATGGATTTGTCATTAAACAACCAACAAAGGTTGATATGCCATAAGGTTTGGTTTGGTTTCTTTGTTTAATGGCATATTAACCTTTGTAGGTTATTCAATGCCGGAGCCATCATTCTAGAAGAACTGTTGTGGTACTATTTAACCCATAGCTGTGAGGAGAATGGGTTCATAGTTTTCCCAAGGCTATTTGTTCGAAAGCGAACATAATAGCGCGACTGGAATTCGAACTCGCTTACTACGATTCCGTAGTCCATCGCTTTAACTATTACACTACGAGGACACCCCCTGATATGCCATAAAACCCAAACAAACAAACATTAACAGGGCAGTATTCATTACAAGACACTTTTTTGTCAGCCGTTGTGTGCTAATAAAAGGAACCATCATGAAGACATCTGGCAACAGAACAGAATTGAAGGAAAAGAAAATTATTGCCCTTTTTTATGAGAGAAAATAAACATATTCAGACCGAGAGTTTGATTAGTCTGTAGTGTTGTATATACGACTCTCTCCACTTGTTAGGGGTCAGGCTTTAATAAAATGATCATTATTGCTTATTCTAGGATTTCAAATAAGAAAAAGACATCACCAGTTGGAATCTTAGTGCTACATAATCTTGCAACCCAAATATGAACTTCTACAAGATTAAAGAATTCGCAGACAAGGTGATATTATAAAGTGCATGAGACTATGTAAAATAATTCAAATTAATAATTAGTTTCCACCATCGCCTTCGAAGTAGTTTTCCAGCGTTTTTTCATTTAATAAGATATCTTTTCGATATTCCACACATTGCTTGACTGGTTGGTTTGTTTTTGTGGCATGTCAACCCTTGTAGGTTATTTAATGCCAAGTTCTGTTTATACATACATTCAATGTCTATGATTTTGTATAGTGAAGAAAATATTCACCAATGGTTAAGAAGACTGGAGTTCAATCCCAGGTCGAATCATACCACGAATTCAAAAAACTACTTAATGCCTCCTTGCTTAACATTTAGTATTGTAACCTATGGAAGGTAAGTGGAGCAATCCAGAGAAAGGAGTTGTGCCATCCCCTACACTTCGGTGATGTAGTAGGTTTTGAAAAGAGAGCCTTCGGGTCCCACTCGACTACAGTCGGCCGACCTACTTAATTGTAAGACGAACAATTCAATTTAACATGAATTATTTTTTGTATACAGTTAAATGGTTAAACATTTCTATTGGACCAATACCTGGTGCCCTATCAGATGCAACCACTCCTGGTCAGAGTGGGCCTGGGAGTAATGTCAATGAAGAGGTAATCCACATTCCCCAAAGCTCCAACACTGAAGCCCCAGTGTTTGATAGAGTTTACTATCATACCCAGAACATTAGTTTTATTGGACACTATCATGTGCAACCACTCCCGGTCAGAGTGAACCAGAGAGTAATGGTAATGAAGGTGTACTCCACATTCCCCAAAGCTCTAAGACTGGAACTTCACCATCCGATACGGTTTAGTGTCATATTCAGTACAGTTATGGGGGCGAGGTCTGACTCTACTGCAGAGATGCAATCGGAGTATTCTACAGCCCCACCGACTGGGTTTTCCATACATTAATGAAGGGCAAAATCCAGATTACCATTATTTCGGGTGAGTCCTTTAAGGAACTTCAGTGTGCGTTTCATATATGGATATGAATTGGAATAACATCAGGTCATTTAATATTAACGAGTGAAAGTCTACCGAGGGAAATAGCGTCCTCTCTACAAAACACTTCGAGGGGTCTCATATATTATTTCGACATTCTTTTTCTTCAAAGTCTTCTTTCGGGATAATTCCTCACTACTTCTTAACGTTTTTATTCATCTCCTTCACAGTCCGATCCCACTTAAACAGTGATTTTAGACAGAAATCTATCTATCTATCTATGTTATACTGTACAGCAAATCTTGGTGAATATGATCAGTCCGCACCCACCGGTGGAAACTAGTAAAGAAAACATTATATGTTCTTTTGCATATCTATCTATCTATCTATCTATCTATCTATGCCAAATCTATCTATCTATCTATCTATCTATCTATCTATGCCAATTTTATCTATCTATCTATGTGTGTGTGTGTGTGTTTGGATAGTGTATTATGCATTCATCATTGATCTAATAAACGCATAGGCAGGAAACTGACAGTTACCAAGCATCGTTGACGGTATCATAACGCTCTAACTATGATGTTGAGCACTCTTTATTTAAAAATATAGCAAAATGTATCATCAATAGTACATACATACATATATATATATATATATATATATATATATATATATATATATATATGCGTGTGTGTGTGTGTGTGTATTCGAGCGTGTATTCGTGTGTGTGTGTGTGGGGGGGGTAAATTGACAAAAGACAAGATTCAGAAAGCTTGCCTGTACCGAGGCGATTTCCTTTTTTATTAAATTTCGGAATAGATAAAAGTCCAACACACACACACACACACACACACACACACACACACACACACACATATATATATATATATATATATATATATATATATATATATATATAAAGAGAGAGAGAGAGAGAGAGAGAGAGAGAGAGAGAGAGAGAGAGAGGCAATCATCCTGGTGCAAAATGACTTAGGAGCATAACGTTAAAAAAAGAAAATATTTTTTTAAGATTTAGTTTCTAAAAGTGTCGTTCAGAAGAGAGAAAAAAAAACAACAACAACGTTTTTTAAACACGATCCTAAGGAGATATTCAAATGGAAATAGTGGCGCCCTTCTTAAAGGATGGCTAAGAAGCTAAGTAAGCAGAATCGTAATAAGAAAGTAAAGCTGTTTGTCTCAAAGTACATTCATCAGAAAAAAAAAAAAAAAGAAAAAATATCGGGAAAAGATTCCCAGGCCCCAAAGAAACAAAATAAAAACAATACGTTGTGCCATAATTTATTGTTTGTATACAGTCGACATTTTTTTTACGGTGTTTTCTTTTTTTTGTCCTCCCATCATTCTTTCATTTTTCGGTTGTTCGATTTCTCTTCATTTTTATTACGTTTTCTTTCTTTCTTTCTTTCTTTCTTTCTTTCTTTCTTTCTTTCTTTCTTTCTTTCTTTCACCAGCAATTTTGCTTGTTTCTTTCTTTCTCTCAGTAACCCCTCAATTAATTTCTAAGTCACTCTTTCTTTCTTTCTTTCTTTCTTTCTGCAAACGTCCCTTTAATTTATGTCTAGGTCACTCTTTCTTTCTTTCTTTCTTTCTTTCTTTCTTTCTTTCTTTATTTCTTTATATATCTAACCAGCAATTTTCTTTCGTTCTTTCTTTCTTTCTTTTTTTCTCCTGTAATTTTGTTTGTTTCTTTCTTTCTTTCAGTTCAGACTCAATTTATTTCTAGGTCACTCTTTCTTTCTTTTTCTTTCTTTCTTTCTTTCTTTCTTTCTTTCTTTCTTTCTTTCTTTCTTTCTTTCTTTCAGTAAACACCCACTTAATTTATTGCTATATCACTCTTTCCTTCTTTCTTTCTTTCTTTCTTTCTTTCTTTCAGTAACCACCCACTTAATTTGTTGCTCTGTCACCCTTTCTTTCTTTCTTTTTTTCTTTCTTTCTTTCTTTCTTTCTTTCTGTAACCACACACTTAATTTATTGCTCTCTCATTCTTTGTTTTTTTGTTTCTTTGTTTATTTGTTTGTTTGTTTCTTTCTTTCAGTAACCACCCACTTAATTTATTGCTATGTCCCTCTTTCTTTCTTTCTTTCTTTCTTTCTTTCTTTCTTTCTTTCTTTGTTTGGTTTTCTCAGTAACCACCCGCTTAATTTATTGATATATCACTCTTTCTTTCTTTCTTTCTTTCTTTCTTTCTTTCTTTCTTTCTTTCAGTAACCACCCGCTTAATTTATTGGTATATCACTCTTTCTTTCTTTCTTTCTTTCTTTCTTTCTTTTAGTAACCACCCACTTAATTAATTGCTATATCACTCTTTCTTTCTTTCTTTCTTTCTTACTTTCTTTCTTTCTTTCTTTCTTTCTTTCTTTCTTTCTTTCTTTCTTCCTTTCTTTGTTTGTTTTTCTCAGTAACCACCCGCCTAATTTATTGATATATCACTCTTTCTTTCTTTCTTTCTTTCTTTCTTTCAGTAACCACCCGCTTAATTTATTGGTATATCACTCTTTCTTTCTTTCTTTCTTTCTTTCTTTCTTTCTTTCTTTCTTTCTTTCTTTCTTTCTTTTAGTAACCACCCACTTAATTAATTGCTATATCACTCTTTCTTTCTTTCTTTCTTTCTTTCTTTCTTTCTTTCTTTCTTTCTTTCTTTCTTCCTTTCTTTGTTTGTTTTTCTCAGTAACCACCCGCTTAATTTATTGATATATCACTCTTTCTTTCTTTCTTTCTTTCTTTCTTTCTTTCTTTCTTTCTTTCTTTTAGTAACCACCCACTTAATTTATTGCTATATCACTCTTTCTTTCTTTCTTTCTTTCTTTCTTTCTTTCAGTAACCACCCACTTAATCTGTTGCTCTGTCACACTTTCTTTCTTTCTTTCTTTCTTTCTTTTAGTAACCACCCACTTAATTTATTGCTATATCATTCATTCTTTCTTTCAGTAACCACCCACTTAATTTATTGCTCTGTCACCCTTTCTTTCTTTCTTTCTTTCTTTCTTTCTTTCTTTCTTTCAGTCACCACCCACTTTATTTATTTCTAGTTTACTGTTGATTTGATGAGTTTTATTAACATTCAACTCGATCTTCGAATTCACACAGATTATTAAACACGTGTCAATGATTATTCTGTGTCTTTTAGCCGGAATTGCTATACTACTTCATCGTAGTAAACGACTTAAAATCCAGTCCCACAATAACGTTCACTTTTGGACTAATACCCTTGAGAAAGGTATGGACCCTCGCATCTCCCAACGATGGGTTAAATAGTACCACTACTGTTCTTATACAAGGATGGCTTTGGCATTGTGCAACCCAAAACATTTGTTATATTTTGACCTTCGACCCAGCCTAAAAATGCTATTCCGAGGTGATGCACCGGAAGGAAGTGACACATTCCAATGGCCAGTAATCGAAAGAGATCGCGTGGGCGGATTAAGGCTTATAATATGGGACAAGGTGAAGGTTCCATTGTGCCACTACAGTGATGCACCGGAAGAGAGTAACCTCTGAACTGCATGGCAGTTATTTCCGTTTGATGACGATTAAACATTCGATTTCAAAGATCCAGTGGGCGATCATGTGGGCGTTGAATTATTATTTAACTCAGTTGAGTTTGAGTCCAAGAGCAGTTGCCAGTAGAATTCCAGACAGCTAGAGACCAGATGTGGTAGGGAAAGCCACACCAGGCCGATGGGGCTTGAAGCCCTGATGAACTGGGGTCCAAAGAAGATGCTGATAAGATGCAGTAAAGAAAGCCAGCATCCAGCAGAATGAGCCCTAGGCCTCCGGTTGAACATCAAAAGAACAAGAAAGACACAACGTGACGGTCATAAGTAGTGGAGGTCAAAATACGAAGTTTATGTTCGGTCTCCAGCACCCTCTCACATGCAACCCTTGAACAACCCTTTCGAACCCTTGCAATAAAATGAGAGGTAAATATATTTGTAAAGAAGTCTTCTTGCGTCTTCCTTCCTGCTTCGTTTCTTCCTGCGTCTTCCTTCATGCGTCTGTTATCATTGCGTCGGTGTGTATCCAGTATATATATGTATGTATATTTCTGCATGAATCAGAAGATGACAATACAACACATTTGATATGCCATCAAACAAAGAAACCAAAACCAACTAGAATAAGAAGAAATAGAACAGAAAGCAAATAGAATAATTTTTTGTTTAATAAAAATGTTGTAATATATTATCTTTGACCGGTCCATTGACCAAATGGGTAGAGTGTTTGCCAATGGCCCGGGCGAACGGGGTTCAATCCCAGGTTGAATCTTAGAAAAGACTCAAAAAATGGTACTTGATACCTCGCTTAACATTCAGCATTATAAAGTAGGTATCAAGGGTAAAGTGGAGCAATCCGGGGAAAGGACTTGTGCTCTCCCCTACTTGTCGGTGTAGTAGCTATTGAAAAGGGAGTCTTCTGGTCGCCCTTGGCAAAGACTTCTATATTGTCTTAATCTTGAGCAATTTTGGGTTATTCTGCTGTAGGTGTGCTTGCCCAAGAATCACAAATAGTAAAGGCAGCATAATTCTTATTGGTGTAGAAGCTAAGGTTTATAATGCTCTGCTTCCTAATAGCATTCAACGCGAAATTAAGACATTTTGTAGAAAACTCAGAGCGGCTTTCAGAGGAATTATTTAACAAATTCACAGATTCTGAGAGCTCGTCGAATCTTCAAAGGAATACGGGCAAAAATATCGAGGCAACACTATTGTTTGTAGATTTTTCCTGGGCATTCGATTCCATTCACAGAAGAAAAATGAAACAAACACTACTTGCATATGGTCTCCCCAAAGAAAATATAAACGCTATAATAATGTTTTACAAAAACACGACAGCAATGTTTCACTCGTCTGATGGAGACACTGAATTTTTCCATTTGTTGCTGGAGTCTTGCAAAGATATACGTTAGTCCCATATTTGCTTATACTTTGCCTAAGCTATGCACTTCGAACGTCAGTCGATCATATAAAAGAAAATGATTTCACGTTAAAAAAGTCAAGAAGCAGAAATTAAGATAGACGCAGACTACGCAGATGATCTATCACTTCTCAAAAATGCACCAACCCAATCAGAATCCCTACTACAGAGCCTAGAGCAAGCAGCTAGAGGCATTAGCCTCTAGAATTTGTAGATCAGTTTATATACTTCCATCGCAACTTTTCATTTACTGAAAGTGATGTCAACATAGGCCGAGCGAAAGCGTGGACACCTACTGAGAGATTATTGATAATAGAGAAACCTGATATATCCATTAAAATAAAAATAACTGTAACTGTATGGATGCACCCCAGTAGCTGTATGGTTACCTACTTCCCATCTCAAACTATCAAAGTAAGACGAACAAAAGATGCAGGTTTCAGGTTTCTTTGTTAAATGGCATATCAATCTTTGCAAGCTATTTAATACCAAAGCCATCCTTCTAGAAGAACAGTTGTTGTACTAATTAACCCATAGCTGGGCCAGATAAAAGGGTTCATACCTTTCCCTTGGGTATTTGTCTGAAAGTGAACGTAATAGCACGACTGGTGTTCGAACTTGCTTACAACGATTCCGCAGTCCATCACTTTAACCACTACACCACGAGGACACCCGCCGAATATGCAGAGCACTACAGGAAAAGTAAGAATAAATTCATCAACTGCGTTCTCTTATAGATGCATCAGTGTGAGACGACCAGCAAAGACACTGTGGACACTGGATGCCATCAAGAGGATCTACTAGAAGCGATGGATGATTGGGACGGAAGGCGAGAGAGAATCAGGGAATTCCATGCTGTCAGTGGGATGATGATGATTATAATATATGTTCATATATATGTGTGTGTGTGTGTGCAGCCACCAATGAGGACCCCTCGGTCAGGCTTGTTTTCTGGGGCCAATACATCATCATCACTATACCAGGATGTCCCAGATGCATCTTATAGTACCACAAGACTTTTTTTCCGTATTCCTTCTCATCGTGGGTGAGAGATCAAGATGTATAATCCTTAGTCATGTTCAAAACTTTCCTGCACCGAAGCGTTAAATCAATATATATATATATATATATATATATAAGTTGGCCGACCGACTCAAAGGCCCCCTTTTCAATAGCTGCAACACAAAGTTGTAGAGGAATGCGTTAATCTTTTACCTGCATTGCTTCACTCACTCTTGATCCATACTTCAGTGTTAGCAAGGAAGCATTAACTAACAGTTTTTGAGTATGACTCGACCCAGGATTGAAACCCAATCTCTCGGACCAATGGCGAATACTTTACCCACCTTGCCAATAAGATGCAGAAATTTTGGCAAATTTGTTAGAACCGAACAGTTTTTGAGGATATATATATATAATGGTTAGAGGCTTTGGCTTGGCGTTTGAGTCAACCGGGTTTCGATCCCAGCTTCGGGAAGCTACTGTCTAGCCACACCGATGAGTTCTGATAGAACGAAACAGATCTGTCTGTGGATGACTATAGAGATATATACTCCCTTACCCCCGTATGGTTGAGTTCTCTGGCGAAGAAGTAATCGTGTTGCCATTAGCGTTCATTGCAAGCCTCTTCGTATATGAATTGAGGTCTCGGGAGCCGTTGAACGGATGTATGTAAACAATAGTAATTGTGATTCATAACCGTTTAAAATTTACTTCGCAGCTAATGGCTCCTCGTGGCTGAATGGTTAGAGGCTTTGGCTTGGCATTTGAGTCAACCGGGTTTCGATCCCAGCTACGGGAAGCTACTGTCTAGCCACACTGGTGAGTTCTGATAGAACGAAATAGATCTGTCTGTGGATGACTATATATATATATATATATATATTCTTTCGTTGATGGCATATCGACCTTTGTCGGTTATTTAATGCCAAAACTATCCTTGTAGAACAGTAGTGGTATCATTTAACCTGTTGATGGTGATATATGGGGTTTTATAGCTTTCTCAAGTGAATTATCCTGAAAATGAACGTAATAGAGCGACTTGAGTTCGAACTCGCTTCCTATGATGTTGCAGTCTAAAAGTTTTACCACAACATCATAAAGTTATATACATAGTATACATTAAATGCATAAGCCCATGTTTGACTAAAAAGTCTTTCTTACTGCTTTTCGTTTTTATTCTGTTCAGATGAATATAAATTTGATCTTAGGGGATATTGTACTGACAAGAAAGGCCATAACGTAATCGTAAAACGTAGGAAATTTAAAAAAAGAAAAAAAAAAAACTATAATCTCAGCATACTCCCAGCTCTCCCTCAGCTATATATATATATATATATATATATATTATCTGTCCGAGTATGCAATATTTTATCACAAGGTTCGGAAATATGAATATTACTATGTGGTCTAAGATTCTATATGAAAATTCGCAGTATTTTACAGCGTGTAGGCTCTTCAAATTTCTTCAAAATTTGGATTGCCCCTATATATATATATATATATATATATATGTATATCAGGAATTCTTTCAAGCAGTAGCCATGTCAGTACACTTGTATGGCTGCTCCACTTGAGCTTTGACAAGGCGCTTGGTGGGAAAGCTATATGGTAACTAAACACAGGTGCTGCATTCTGAACGCAGCAGCCAAGAAAGCAGCAGCTGTACGGTCGCTTGCCTCTCATCTCACAAACCAAGTAAGACAAGCAAGACAGGGGAGCACCGTTAAAGAAGTAGAGACGAACTCATAAGCGACGTTCTCCTTTGGACTCCAACCGATAGACACACCAGTTGTGGCCGGCCGGCAAAGATTTACATGCATCAGCTTTGGGCAAACACTGGATTGCATTTAGGGACATGCCAATAGCCGACAGTGACTAATGACGAGTAAGCGAGCGAGCGAGAGAGCGAGAGAGAGAGAGAGAGAGAGGGTTTCTTTGTTTTAATGGCATATCAACCTTTGCAGGTTATTTAATGCCAAATCTATTCTCCGAGAAGAACAGCAGTGGTACTATTTAACCCATAGCTGGGAGGATAAGGGGGTTCATACCTTTCCCAAGTGAACGTAATAGCGCGACTGGAGTACGAACTCACGCACAACGATTCCGCAGTCCATCGCTTTAACCATTACACCACGAGAACACCCCTAGAGAGAGAGAGAGAGAGAGAGAGAGAGAGAGAGAGAGAGAGAGAGAGAGAGAGTCAAGGAAATCTGTGCTATCAGCTCAACTTGATTATATATATATATATATATATGTATGTATGTATTATTTGGAAAAGTATGCATCGAACTATTCTCCCTTCAGTTATTGGTAAATAGTAGGGTAGACTCGGCTTTTTAACTTTGGTGAGGCAACCGATCTTGCAGAAGGAAATCTCTGAATTCAAACCTGTCAAATTATGCTTACAAAATTGATCTTGTGTCAAAGTCGTGCTTGTGCAATTGGGTTGGCATATATATATATATATATATATATATATATATAATTTTGTGACGTAGTTGTTGACCTATGCCCTCGAGAGTGCAAGGCGTTTACATGTATTAGTCAACTCCAGTCACCGTATTACGTTTACTTTCGGAAAAATACCCTTGGGAAAGGTCTGAACCCCCTTATCCTCCCAGCTATGGGTTATATTGTACCACTACTGTCCTAGAAGGATGGATTTGGCATTATATAACCCAAGAAGGTTGATATGCCATTAGAAACAAAAAACAAAAAACAAACAAACAAACGCGCAATGATTGCAAAGAAACCAGATAAATAAATCTTATAAACAATAAGGAATAAAAACTCCGTCTTTAGTTAATAAGTAGATGACCTTTGTCTAACAGTCCAAAGTCTGCTGGCATCAGGAACTTGAAAATAAATCAAGCACAAGGAGCAGCGTTGATGCATATTTAAAACGTCTAAATAACACAGTGATATGGAAAAAAAAGGGTAGAAACAAAGGGCCCCAAAGTTCAGCAACACACGACAAAAAAGGGACTTTTACTAGGGTCTTTAAGTCTTTCCTTTTGAATCATCGTCTGTTTTTCTTTTGGAAGGCCGTTATCATTCTCACCCTTCCGCCAGCATAGCAGTTCTTGCAAATCTGAGAGAAAGGGAAAATAACTGGTGTTCATACCAATATATATATATGTGTGTGTGTGTGTGTGTGTGTGTGTGTGTATTCATGTGTGTGCGGGAATGGGTATTACTCTTTAAAAAAAACGACGTTGATTACAAGTAACGTTGTTTTTTGTGTAACATAAAAGCAGCTTTGTATCTGTTTGGTTCCAATACTGAGCACTTTCATCCTTCATTATAAAACTATAAACTTATTGATCTAATCCTTTGATTTATTACTCTCCCCCCATCTCCTTCTCTCTCTCTCTCTCTCTCTCCATTTGTCTCTCTCTATATATATTTATCGAGTAAGAATAATGAAACAGTTCATAAGAATAAGAAACACACACACACACACACACACATATATACATATATATATATATATATATATATATATATAATTTTATTTCATGTTCTAGTGTTATGGAGTACGTTTATTTGTAGACAATGGAGTCTTGTAAATATTAGCTTTTCACACTCACAACATCTCATAAAACCTGGTAGCTATTGTACCATCTTATGTCATAAAAGCGATTTATTTGATACCATCAAAGACTGCAATTATATATATATATATATATATATATATATATATATATATATATATATGTGTGTGTGTGTGTGTGTGTGTGTGTGTGTGTGTGAATTACGTTAAAAAACGACGTTGATTGCAATGAACCTGAACCTTGTTTTTAGTGGGATATTAAAAACGCTTTATAGCTGCTCTTTCTGATTTTGAGTCTTTTTATCCTTCGTTATAAAATCAGCAATCTTTCTGATCTTACTCTTTTATTTACGCCTCATGACTACATATATATATATATGTATATATATATATATATATATAATTTCCATCTATCTCTTTAAATTTTACATTACAGTACTATGGAGTTAGTCTAAGTACTTGTAGTCTATGGTGACTCGTAAATATTAACCTTTTATAGCCATAACGTGGTATAAGACCCGAAAGATAGCACCATCTTATGGTATAAGACCCGAAAGATAGCACCATCTTATGGGATAAAAGCGGTATTTTATGACATTAAAGAATGTAATTAATATATCTGTATATGTGTGTATGAGTGTGTATGTGCGTGCATGCGTGCGTGCGTGAGTTATGGTTGAGCAGCTTAGGACACAAAATGATTTTTTAAGGAAAGAAAAAAATACAGGAAATTAATTTAAAAAAAAATCTTTTAGTTGAGATGATTTTTAAGATACGTGAAATGTTCAATATTTATTCGATGGTCGCTCCAAAATGAGAAGTCGGCAATTTATTTCACAGTCACTATAACAGAACAAGGAAACATAATTAAATCTAATTGGCGTGTATTTTATCTCTCTATGTATTTATATATATTATCATGCACGAACAGACAGTTTCGTTGTGGCGAAACACACAAGATGCTTCAAGCTGGGATCGAAACCCAACTGACCATACGTCAACCGGACATCCTATCCAAGAGCTATCGTCATTCGTAACGTAAGGGACGGAAATTTTTTCCTATACATTTTACATATACACTATCAGCTACCGGAGGGCTCAATTCATATGAAGGGTTTTGCATTTATGTGTAAGTGGCAGCCAGCAATTCCTCCACTTGAGTGCTCAACCCACTGGGCGGCGGATATATGTAAACAAAACTAATGTGATACATAAGCGTTTAAATTTCATTCACTTGCGCTGTTTTCCTCGAGGCTGAGTGGTAGCATCTTGGATTGGCGTTTGAGTTAACCGGGTTTCGATCCCAGCTTCGGGAATCCAGCATGTCTAGCCTCCCTGAAGAGTTGTGATACAACGAAAGTCTGTCTGTGGATGACTATATTTGTTTTGTCATCCACAAACATCTCTGTTTCGTCCTATCAGATCTCTTTAGTGTGGCTACACAGGCTAGATTCCCGAAGCTGGGATCGAAACCCGGTTGACTCAAACGCCAATTTAAGATCCTGCCACGAGGAAACCAGCGCAAGCGAAGGAAATTTAAACGCTTATGTATCACAATTGTTTTTGTTTGCATATATCCACTTAACGGCTACCGAGAGCTCATTTCATATGAAGAGCCTTGCATTACGCTATTGGTCACACATTTACTTCCTTCACTAGAGAGCTCAACCCTACAGGGGTAGGGAAGTATATATGTATATTGTCATCCACAGACAGATCTGTTTCGTTCTATTATATATATATATATATATATATATATATATATATATATATATATATATGTACGAGATGGTTTAAAAAGTTCTGAGCCTCACCCAGAAATGAGAGCCGAGCTGAACATTTTTGTTGTGTTACCATACTATCACTTCTTATAAAAGTAAAAAAAAAAAACAACTACAAAAACCAACTAAATCAGACTTTTTAAAAGCTTTACAGGAAATGGCAGTGTGTTTATACTGCAAAATGTTCAGCTGTGCTCTTCTTTCTTGGTGTGGCTTAGAACTTTTTGAACAACCCTCTTACACACACACACAGACACACACACACATATATATATATATATTTGTTTTGTTTACATGTGTATGTAAAATGTATATTTAGTGTACATTTTATTTTGTTTCTTTTTCCGTGCTTTTGATGTATCATCCTTTAGTCCCACTTGTAGGTTTGAGGGTTTTTAGAATGAAGTATTATCAGATAATCAGGAAATTCTAAAAGTATTTGTAACAGTGAATGGTTTTGAATGGTGTTACGCTGGTCCTATATTCTCTATGCTGGATATCATATATGTTAGGAGGGTTCGAAATTGTTGTATCGTGGAAAGGAAAAGATACAGAGGGAAATAGAGTTAATTATTTATTAACTCAAGTGATACAGTCCGACTAGTATTATAAGTCTCGCGCTGTTGGTGTTACGTCCGAAGTTGGTCTTACTACTGAGCGACTTCCTCCCAGAGCTCTCTGTCTCACATTCTTTCTGCTTTTGCTTCTTTTTCAGCTTTCTTTATACTTTCGCAATACTGGATGTCACGTGGTACGAACCACTATACAGCAGAAATATAGATGAAAAATCATCTTTGTCATTTTAGTGTGAATGAAATAGCTTTCACTCTTGTAGAATATCGAGTGATATTTAGAATTTTCTCTTTCTGCAAACTTTTGAAAGTAGAATATTTCATATTGACTACAATAACGTGACGATCACCAAGAAAATGGATTAATACGTTTTCATTTATTTTTCAATACAACCAATTATCAAGAAGTCAGGCGCTTATTCCTTGAAGAAACTCTCGTATCGATGTAAACATGTATCAAGCCATTTCTACGTGGCGTGTCACATCTGCGTGGGAAAATATGAACCTATCAAAACAATTATTCATATGTTCGATATTCTTAATATTTGCATAGATGTTAGACGATATTAATCTAATCAGAAATGGGTAAATTTCAAATTCTGCAAGAAAAAATGAAAAAAGAAGAAAAATGCATTTAATAGTGTAGGGAATAGCTTCACATTAAAACTCAAAGAAAAAATGTATCAAGTTGGAACGAATGCAATGTCCGATTTTAGATTATATATTACAAATGAAAAAGAATCATTCCTATGGAAATATTTCATCTTTAACATAACTTCCATTGATTCCTAAAACCTCTTTCCAACTGTCAACAAGCTTATAGATGTCACGCTTGTAGAATCCTAAAGGTTTTGCTGCAAAATAAACGTCCAACTCGTGTTCAACTTCTTCTCTTGATGTCTACCTAATACCATCAACAGGATTCTACAATTTAATAAACAATTGATAACCAGTAGAAAGGTCTGGACAATATGGAGTTTTTTCCCAATGAAGCTCTTCTAAGATATCTTAGGTTATTTTGTGTTGTGTGAAGACGAACATTATTGTGACGGAGCGTGACTCTTTATCGATTGACCAAGGAAGAACGTTTGTTGATTTTTTATCCAAAGTTGTTTACAAACGAGGAAGTTATATTGCATATTGACCTTTGATCGAGCCGTTAATCAGAGATTCTCTACACAAGACTCACATGTAAAAATGAGCAGTCACGTGGTTGATCGGAAAAGTGTGGGTGTTACGAAATGAAATATGTAGATGACCATGATAGATAGTGGCAGTTTGTGAGTGCCAGCTGGCAGTGGTCAGTCGAATCGGCAGATAGAGGACCGTGGTTGCAGGAGGGACCAACCCCTCCTTCCCCGGCGAGAACCAGTTGAGTAGATCTCATCGGAAGAGAAGACGTAAGGCCTTGAAGATGATGCAGAGCAGCTCACATCGGGCTTCCGGTTGAGTAACTCACCCACCGAGAAGCAGAAGAAGTGTTTAGTGTGGCCTTGAAAATAACACCGCATGGTATGGTTTAGAGAAGAAATCATGAGTCAATATAGCAGTCTTCATTCGTTTCCTTCCGCCCGTCCGTTTCTTTCACACCACAAAAGCTTTGACCCCTTCCGAAAGAAATAAAATGCGATATACTTTTGTAAAAGTTTGTGCTATTCCTTTTAGCTATACAACAGTTGATTGCAGTTGAGATTTGAGGTGATTGTTTGATTTTTGTCTAAAAGTTAGTAATTGACAATGCCTTGAATATCCCTCCACACACTTAATGGATTATTCTTTAAACGAAGTCCACATTCCGGTTGCTGAGCACGTCTGTTTCCTTGACTGATCCTCTGATGATGGAGTGTAACTTTTCATTTTCAGTAACAAGCTTGTCAATGAAAGGTACCTGACAGTGTTGTGTAAGCAATGACTCACAACATCCGAGAACAGAATCATTTGCATGGTTTTAGGTTGACATCAAAAGAGGTTGGAAATGTGTTGGTCTCATGTTTTGCGTTAAAACCTAAAGAATTTTTCGAGTGTGGCATCTATGAGCTTGTTGACAAATGAATTGATGTTTTTGGAAACAATGGAGGTTATATTGATGATTAAATATTTTCATAGGCACAAGTTTTTTCCTTTTTTAATATATACTTTAAAATCAAACGTTACATTCTTTCCAATCGAATATTTCAGAAACCAAATATAGTGTCAGAAGTTACTTCATCACTAAATTTAGCTACCTAAAAGAGAGAGAGAGAGAGAGAGAGAGAGAGAGAGAGGGAGGGAGAGAGGTAGGCCATATTATTATTATTATTATTTACTTTTTGAGAGTTTTTCACATCAGCGTTAGTCTCCAGGACTCTTCTCAGTATTCTGGCCGTTCTCATCAGTGCTGTAATTTGGATGGTCTCTACTCGTTCACCAACTTACAAGTCCTATAATCCTTTAGTTATTGCATCGAATGCACCAATTATTATTATTATTATTATTATTATTATTATTATTATTATTATTATTATCCTATCCGTGATGCTCGAGAAAAAGGGTTAATTTGATTTGTTTGATTTCTAACGGCACATCAAGTTTTTATGGGTTATTCAATGAAAAAATTTGATTAATTAAATATGTATTTTTAACTATCTTGGAGGAAAAGATTTCTTAAATTATGTCGAGTTTTAATCCGTCAAACGTTGCTTGCAAATTGATATATTGACTACCATCAGAAAGAAACCTAAAAAAAGCCGTATCCCAAGCGAAGGTGACGATTGGTCAATATATGTAAAAATACAGATACAAAAACTACAGCTTATGTGGCCTATTTTGGCAAAAGACTAATATTTATGAGAATGGATATTAGTTGATATAAGTGGAAAGATGGATAAATCAAACACTTACAAAGGTTTAGTAGTAGTGATATTTCATTCTTTTATTCCAAGAACTTCATCAGGCTAAATGTATTTAAAAAGATGTTTAATCTGATTAAATTCTTCGAACAAAAGAATGAAATATCACTACTACAAAACCTTTGTAAGTGTTTGATTAATCCCTTTTTCCACTTATTTTTATCATCTTGTCAGATTCACCAAAATCTATCATTTAACATATATTTTAGAAAGTTCTTGAGAAAGTTCTTAAAAATAAGATGAAAGAACGTGGGTAGAGTGTTCGCTAATGGTCTGGGAGACATTAGTTCAATCCCAGGTCGCATCATACCAAATACTTTTAAAATGGTACTTGATGCTTCCTTACTTAACACACAGCAATATAAAGTACGTATAAGGTACTTAAAGTGGAGCAATCCAGAGAAAGGAGTAGATCCCTCCCCTACACCTCGGTGTAGTAGCTATTGAAAAGGGAGCCTTCTGGTCGCCCTCGACTACGGTCGTCAACTTTTACTTTTACATATTTCTAACATATTGTCCGATTCACCACTATCTACCATTTCAACACTCACTCACACACACACTCACACACACACTCACACACACACACACACACATATATATATATATATAATTGTTATAAATTCGTGATGAGGAAAAATAATAAATGTTGGAATCATAACACTTCGTTATTAAAATATAACTCTCTTAATTCATCTGTGAATCAAAGCTTTTGAGTAATGAGAGAGACAGACAGACGAATAGGAGATGAATACAGATTGCCATATTGACCCATAACATCTTCTCTTGACTGTACCATACTGTGTTATTTTCATAGCCCCACTTAGCACTTTTTCTGCTCCTCGGCCGGAGAGTACTCAACCGGAGGCCCGCTGTGGGTCGCTCATTGAGACGCTGTTCCAGCCGGGTGTCCACCCACTTGCGGGCGCTCCCTTGATCGCAAAATGAGACTCCAAAACCGAGACTCACATTACGACTGCATCTGACGGCCTGCCCGTATCTCACGTGGGCATCTGTATACATCATTTCGTAAGGCTGTAGAATACACCGACTGCTTCTCTACAGAGGAGTAAGACCCCCCAACGAGTATCCTAGATATGACACTAAACAATCTGATGGTGAGGTTCCAGTAATACCGGAGCTTTGGGGAATGCGAAGTATCCCTTCATTGCCATCACTTCAAGGTATACTCTGGCCCGAAGTGGTAGCACCTGATAAGGATCTTATCTATGGATTAAATAGAACTAAACTGCATACTTATGCTAAATTGAAGTTTTTGAAATAGAAATGTTTTAATATTTAAACTACGTACTTACGCTAAACGGAATTGTTTAAAATAGAACTGTTTAAACATTTAACTGTGTGTGGACAAAACTATACTTATATTAAACTGAATTATTTGAATTAGAACTGTTTGACTAAACTGAATAATTTGAAATAGAAATGTATTTGACAATTAAACTATGTTCTTTTATTTTAACTGCGTATTTATGCTAAACTGAATTATTTGAAATAGAACTGATTATTTGTATAAAAGTGGATTTAGCATTAAATAACCTACAAATGTTAATATGCCATAAAAACCAACCAACCAACCAACCACTACAATCTAAAGGGTTGTAGTGCTTTTCTAGGAATAATGTTTTTACAAACAAACATAATTTTGAAAAATGTATGAACATTCTTGGGTTGATTTTGAATGATCTTCACTGTTTGAAAATGTCCAAGTGAAAGAGTTTGTTTCTCAGATAGCCAAATCGATTTTCTCGAAGTATGAAGAAAAATCTCACGAGATTTTGAAAAAAAAAAAGGATTTTTATCAGTTATCCATTTTCGTTTTCATCGTCTTCTTCGACTCTCGTCAAATGCTAAATGTCCGATCACCCTCCCATTCCATCGACCCGGGCAGAGACGGTGGCGATGATAGGCTATTTCGGTCCACTTCAGACATATTTCTACATGTAAGTGCTTCTGCATCTACTGAGCGGGGTCTCTCAGTGTAGACGTCTATGCATAAAATGTATTTGCTTAAAACATCTATGGAGTCATGCATAAAAAAAAAACATCTGTTTAAAACAGACATCGTCTCTCTTTTTTACTCCCACACTCTTTCTTTTCATGCCAGTATTTCCATATCTATCTATCTATCTATCTATCTATCTATCTATCTATCTAAATTTAGTATTGCCAAAAATATCCATTTTTATTACAAAAAATGTTTTCAATTTAAATAAGTCAAAAACTAATAAATACACAGGAGAACAGCAAGTGTAAGCAATATTATAACAGGGAGGAAACAAAATGACAAAAAAAGAAAGCAAGAATCCTGGACAAGACTGCCTTTCTTTTTACACTAATGCCCTTTCGAAAAAACATAGATATATTTGTTCCCCACCAAGCTCAGAAGAGATAGTAGGGCAGATTGGATCCTTTAATCTGGTATTGAAGCTCTATTTCTGGAGTTTCTGAAATGTAGAGTACTCCTCCATTGTCATTACTCTCATGCCAACTCTACCCGGACTAGCAGTACTTGTAAAGGACCCATCTATGGATTAAATATATCTTAGATAAGAATACTTGATACCATATGCGTGTAAATTATTTTTATTTAGTTATGTGAGGTTATAATTATTTACAAAGGATTATTATAGATTACTTGAAACTATATTAGTAAAATTGGCGGCATTATTACTATTATTATTAGAGCTTTTCACATCAGCGTTAGCCGATGGTTTTTCACTGGAGTCTGAGTGACAGCAAATCTCCTCAAGTCTCCAGGACTCTTCATCGTATTCTGGCTGTTCTCAATAATGAGAACTTCCAACTCCTCCAGTCCCTTTAGTAATCCTTTAGTTACTGTTCCAAATACACCAATTACAATTGGTATAATTGTCACAGGTTTTTCAATTCCCTAGAAAGGTCCAGATACTTATCCTTATTTTCACATTCTTTCAGTTTTACTCTGTGGTCAGCCGGGACAGCAAAGTCGACAATTTTGCTTGTTCTCTTTTTCTTTTGTTGATTATTATTAAGTCTGTTTTTCTGGCCGGGATTTGGTGATCCGTTTGTATGTTCAAGTCCCATAGGAGTTTATGCGTGGCATTTTCTAGGACAGGTGCTGGGTTATGCATATACCATTTGTTAGTATGGTCGAATTTAAGTTTCTTACACATTTCCCAATGAATCACCTTGCCGACCCAGTCGTGTCTCGCCTTATACTCCCTCTGTGCTAATTTGCTGCATTTGCTTATTATATGATTGATAGTTTCATCTTTGTCACCACATAGCCTGCATTTGCTATTTTGTTGAGTCTTATCTATCCTCGCCTTGATACGATTGGTTCTTGTTTTGTGCTGCTATTAGGAGAGAGTCTGTTTCTCTCTTAAAGTTTCCTTTTCTTTGCCATGTCCAAGTTTTGTCGTGTGAGATATTGTTTATTAGTCGTTTAAACCGCCCATAGATTTGTTTTCCTTCCCATTTTTGTTTCCTAGTTATTGTCATTCTGCTGTTCATCGTGTTCTCAGTATCGTTTCTGGTGGCTGTAATGAGTCCTCCATCGTGTATTTGTATATAGTTTTCGAATCGATGTATCGATGCGTCAACGTTGTCTTCAATGCGAGCAAGTCCTCTTCCTCCCTCTTTTCTTGAAAGATATAGTCTGCCAACGTCGTCTCTGGGATGTAAAGCCTTATGCATTTTCATTAGTTTTTTTGTTCTTTGGTCCATTTGTTTAAGTTCTTCTCTGTGTAACACTATGTAGGTGTCCCACCAAGGAGACGATTCCTTTGTCTGTTTTGGCGCGAAACCAGACAAAAGGTTTTTGGACTTGAAACCTCGGCGGGTCCGGAAGTGGTAACGGGACGCGAGAAGAGAGTTGGTTGGACAAAGGAGCACAAGGAGAGTTGGCGACGGGACACGGACAGAGGCGGTCGACAGTGGACACCCGAGCAGAGAGGCGAGGCAGCATGATATAGGGTCCAGCGAAGAAGACCGAGTCAATATGTCGGCATTCCAGTTGCTTTGTGGAATTTTCGCTAGTAATCCATGCTAACGTTAGTCCATATATGCTATCGGAAATGTAGTGTTGCATAACTCCTCTTTTTGCTCTTGAGTTAACCCCCAAGCATATTGTTCGTGTTTGTTCGTTTGTTCTATTTTCTCCTGTTCCCTCGATTGTATTCTTGTAGTGGCAAGAAATGTGCGTTACCCCTCTCGGAACCACTAGTTGATCACCGGCCGTAAAGAAGCGAATGGTTAGAAGAGTGATGAACGTGTGTGTGGGCCGAAGGGGGGTATCGCCACATCTGGTCCACTTGAGAAAGGGTCCGGAATATCTAACGAGTGATACAGCCCAGGTATTTATTCCTTTGATAAGATTTCTGCTATTGAGTTTTGTCTCGAGTAGTTTTCTAGTTCTCCTGAGATGTTCTTTCTGAATTTTTTCTTTCATTTCCGCTTGTTTGATGGTATCAGCCTCCAAGATGCCCAAGTATTTGTAGGTTTCGTTTTCTGCGAGCTTTTTTATCTTATCCTTGTTTGGTAGTTCCATTCCGTCAGTTAGCTGCCGTTTGCCACTTTTCATTACAAGTATTGCACACTTTTCTATGTCAAATTCTATTCCTATGACCCAGCTGTATATTCTAACTGTGTGTATAAGGGTTTCCAGTTCTTTTTCATTTTTTGCAAATAGTTTGATGTCATCCATGTACAGTAAATGATTGACTTTTTCCTGCGATCTACTAAGTTTGTATCCGGCTGAGCATTTTCTGAGTATGTGGTTAAGTGTCATCATGGCAGTTAAGAATAGTAAGGGTGATAGAGTATCTCATTGGAAAATACCCCTTAGGATATTTGCTTCAACTAATCTTGTTCTTCCTGGTGTCAATTCAACTCTCCAGGTTTTCATAGTTTTGTCGATGAAGTTTATGACTTCGTCTGATATTTTGTACATTTTAAGGCTATGCGGAACCATATCATATGCCTTCTTGTAGTCAATCCAGGCCATAGCAAGACTTTTCCGTCTGGTTTTGCTCTCATCTAGGATGTGTTGATCTATGTAAAGTAATTCTGCTGTGCCTCTGGATCCTTAGCAGCATCCTTTCTGTTCGTTAGGGAACAATCCGCGGCTTGTTAGAGAGTAGTACGTGTGCTCTTTGTTGGCATTTATTCATTTCTAATGCTAGTCTGTCGTGAATTGAGGTGAACTTCTTGAACCAGAAATCATGTATTCCATCATGGTCTGGCGTTTTCCAGTTTGATACCTTTTTAAGTGTCGTTTTGAGTAAATCAGTGTGAATTTCAGCTTTCGGGCCTTCTTCGAGTTCTTCTAGTTCTCTTGTGATATGGTTTATCCATTCAGCCTTTTTATTATGCTGTTTTGGTTGCCAGAATCGTTGGGTTTCTTTTGCATCCGGTTGTTGGTATGTTTTATTGTCATCTTCTCCCAATTGTTGATTGAATTTTCTTTCATTGTTTTGGAATGTCCTATTTTGTCTGTATTATTTTACCCTTTGTCGATATCTTAACCTTTCTTCTTTTGCTAGTACTTTCTGGTATATTTCCTCAAGTTGTATCGTAAGTTTTTCCTGTGTTGTCTTTTCTTTCCTGATCCTATTTATTTCAACGTTTTTCTTTTGTTTTATCACTTTCAGTTGTTTTCGTAGGTTTTCTATTTGAGTTTCTAGTCGAAATTTCCATCCTGGTTTTGACTTTTCTTTCGTGTTTTCTGAACTTTCTCGAAAACTAATTTCGCTCCAGCATAAATTAGTTCATTTAATTCGGTTATGTTATTCGTTAATATATATGTCAGTACTTGATTCACTTTATTTGTCTCTGCCTTAACTAATCTCTATTCAATGTTTCTTAATGATGGTAAACTGTTTAAAATTCTCATTAAGTTTTTTAGAATTAACTTTTGTTTGTTCTAGGTTGTTTTGTTGTGGAGTGTTTGTTTGGGTGGGGTTTCTATTTTCCGAAGTTGGTTCATTTTGGATTGGCTGTTTTTGTTTGTTGATATTTGATGTATCATGTAATGTATTTCTCCTTTCTTATCATTAAGGGTTTTAGGACTATTGTCTTCATCTTTCATTGTTATTTCCACAACGTTTCGGTCGATATGTCCTCCGGCCTTCTTCAGTTGTTTGGCGAACTCAGGAACCTTCACGGAACTTCGAACTACGCCCTTTATTGAACCACGGGGGTCGCCTGTTCTGATTCCGTTAGCCATAACCGGGTACAAGTGTTAAGTATTCCTGTATTGTTACTCGCCTGTAGTGAGGATTGAACCTGCAACCTCCAGATAATTGTCTCCTTAGAAGCTGAGGGAACCAACGCCTACAACCGTTGCGCCATGTGTCCTGCTGGAGAATTCAGAGTGAATTTTTTTGAATTATCAACTTAATGTTCTTATTTGACTAGAATTACTACTATTATGTACCATTTTATACCTGTGCTCATATTCAGATTTTTTTTTCATTTAGCCTTCTTGATTATCGGTTCCCATATTGCATTCAACTCTATACTTGGTCTACTCAGCAGGTCATTGTAGCCCAACATATGTGCTGATTCCTTAAGGCGTCTAAACCTCCAATGTTCAGCCCTATCAATTATTTCAACTTTATCCCATAAGGGCAGATGATTTCCCTTTTCCTTCCATATATGGTCCGCCATACCCGACTTTTCAATTTCGCTTCGTACTACTGCCTTCCGATGTTCTTCTTCCCTTACTTTTAGTGGGCGACCTATCTCACCTTTTTATATTTTACCACAACCGCAAGGGATGGAGTAAACACAGTTCTTGGTCATGTTGAATTCTAATACTTTCCTTATATGAGGATGGAAACATTTTAATACTTTCAGTCCCAATCGAATAGAGATTGCCTCAGTTATAGAATAGTCCCAAGTGATATAGATGATGAGAATCGGCTAAATTTAAAACAAATCTATTTTGTTGTCTCAAAAATATTTACCTGGAATAAATTTTGTCGGGTTAGCAAGTCTTCATTTAAATACAAATGTTAAGCAGACGATTTTACGAGACACGAAAATCAATGATTTAAATAGACAGTTACCAAAAATTTACCTTTGAGCAGAACTTCATAGCAATGGATATGTTTCCTACGACCCTTCTAATGTTTTCAAACTACTGTGGTCTTTTATATACATTTCAACAATTGAACAGCACTTGCTCGTTCTAGAATCTCCCATTCCAAACTTACCCTTTTGAGGAGGGGGTAGGGTTAGTCGTTTATCTTTTACGTTATTTCATTTTTAGTTTTACAATGAGTTCAAATCACTTCTAGGTTTTAATTTTTTAAACAGGTCATGTTTGGTTGATTTTTGTGTGGGGGATATTCCGGCAGGACTACAGATATTTCAATAATTAAACAATTAGACGAGTCATGGAACTAAGGCGCTAAATTTAAACAAATCTATTTTGTCGTCTCAAAAATATTCACCTGGAATAAATTTTGTCGAGTTAGCAAGTCTTCATTTAAATACAAATGTTAAGCAAACGATTTTACGAGACACAAAAATCAATTATTTAAATAGACAGTTACCAAAAATTTACCTTTGACCAAAACTATTATTATTATTATTATTATTATTATTATTTACTCCTTTAGAGTTTTTCATATCAGTATTAGATGATGGTTTTTCACTGGAGTTTGAGTGACAGCAAATCTCCTCAAGTCTCTAGGACTCTTCTTAGTATTCTGGCCGTTCTCAGTAACGCTGTCATTTGGATAGTCTCTACCCGTCCGCCAACTTCCAAGTCCTCCAGGCCTTTTAATAATCCTTTAGTTATTGTGCCAAAAGCACGAATCACAATTGATACAATCGTCACTTTCATGTTTCACAGCTTTTTCAATTCTCTAGCAAGGTCGCGGTACTTATCCTTATTTTCACATTCTTTCAGTTTTATTCTGTGGTCAGCTGGGACAGCAAAGTCGACAATTTTACAAATTCTCTCTTTTTGTTAATTATTATAAAGTCTGGTCTTCTGGCTAAGATTAGGTGATCCGTGTGTATGTCAAAGTCCCATAGGAGTTTAAGTGTGTCATTTTCTAGGAAACGTGCTGGGTTGTGCATATACCATTTGTTAGTGTGGCCAAATTTAAATTTCTTGCACATTTCCTAGTGGATCACATTGCCGACCCAGTCGTGTCTCGTCTTATATTCCATCTGTGCTAATTTCCTGCATTTGCTTACTTTGAGAGTTTTCATACCAGTGTCTATTCTTGTGTTCTTTTTTGTCATTTTATCATAACCGTTATTATACCAAGCAGACATCCTTTGCTAAATGTACTTTATGTAATGATAATTAATTGATCCAATTGTAGCCGCAGGCTCTGTGTTTCCAGTAAATGAATACAAACAGACTCGAAAGAATTCATCCATGCCTACACGGGACAATCTGTAAAATTCAAACAAAGCGATATATGCAAAGAAATGGTACGAACATTTCTCAGAACCAGGGAATAGAGGTAACAAGTATTATTGTTACATGATCAATTGGAGAGATCTATTATTGACATGTTGTGCAGCGTTTGAGTTAATCTCTAATACGTTAAAGAGCGGAAAAACACCATGAGTCAATTAGTATGATTGAAAGCTATTGAAGTCGAGATAAATTTATTTTTAGTGGGTTCTAAGGCAGAGCTTAATTTAGATATATCCTCGTCAACAAGTGTCACACTGTATCAGGAGTGAAAGATACAACTAGTTTCAAGACGTTTTTAGGTCAAGAAATAAATCAAAAAATGATCCTGTCAAGATAAAACGAATGAAGGAAATAGATAAATAAATTAATGAACTAAATACCCGATCAGGTTTACATGGACAAAAAACCCCTAAGAAATCTCAGACAGTGTAGGGGCTATCCTTTGAAGTTCATGCTAGACGATCTGAAAATTTTTAAGTGAAGGATTTTGAGTTGTAAAGGGATAACTCTGGTATGAGAAGTCAGACGGTATTCAACCGTCAGAAAGAATAAATGACCGGATTAGTGTGCATTCCAACAAAGAAGGTTGATGCGACCATCGGTCTGGAAAATCAGAAAGTTTTCATCTCCCAAATTGATGAGTCTAGTTGGTATCAGAAGCGAGCCTCAAGAAAAAACTAATTGCAAGACTTTCTGCTTTTTTTTCAATTTCGCTTCAAACATTTATCGTATTTTGACTAATTATCGACAGTCAAATAAAAGCAAAATTGAAATTCCTTGCGTTGGTGTCCGGTAGTATTATTTCTACAAAATGAATAATTTTCATCTGGAAAGTGTTGTATAACAGTGAAAGACGATAACGCTAATATATAAAATATAATCTGCTTCTTTTTAGTGTCACCTAAAAATGATCGAAGGAGTGGAGCAAAAGAGGATTTAAAACGTCTGAGCAGCACTTAAGAGGCCGACAGATACGGATCTTTGATGACCCTCTTCTCCCTCGGATCAAAATCTTCCTCTCCGCCATGTCGCCTACGCAGTTTCTTGTGGCCATACCTCTTCCAGGCGCCTCTGGTGGTGTAATGGTTAGCAAGTTCGATTAGCAAACCTACACGAGTGAGTTCGAGTCTCATTGGGTGCCCCTTTCATATGGCCCTGTGCCACATCTAAGCAAAAAGCTTAGTAAATTTCCATACCTCTTCCAGGCTGCCGCCTTCGCAATGCACATGGACATGCCTCCTTCTAGCATGCCACCTACGCAAATTACTGTGTCCTGTTTACTTTAGATGTCAGGTGAATGTCTTGTCATTATTGTTCAACTAGGGTCCGACATACACCGGCACATCGACACCCTTGGAGACTTGAGGAAACTTCCGTGAAAGACCACCGGCAGACACTGGCGTGAAAAACTCTCAATGAACGAAATGATTATAATAATGTATTGTATCGTCGATGTGAATGATACACCGATAAGAATGAGTGCTTAATATATTTATTCAGCACCAGTATCTGGTGCTAACGGATACATACCAAAAAGACACTGTGCAATAAGTTACAAACCATTAACAAGAGAATTCACAAGATATTGAAGAGAGTCAAAATGCTGTATAGCCAAATGAAGTAAGATCAGTCTGAATATTAATCAGCTTATTTTTGTATATTGGCTCGTATCACGTGACTTCCGGTATCACGGAAGTATAAAAGACGCCGTGTTTCTCAAACGCGGCAGACACAAGCAGAAGTAGAGAGATAGCTCTGAAGGACCTCGGTCAATAGCAAGACCAACTTCGGACGTAACACCTACAGTGAGAGACTAATAATACTAGTTGGACTGTACCACTTGATTTAATAAATAATTAACTGTTTCACTGTGTATCGTTTCCTTACCACGATACAACACTTATCAAATCGACCCTCGAAGTCTTTAATCGTTGGCTATTTATGGCTATGTGCTAGTCCATCTGGTAGAGTGCTGAAGGGGTGTTTATCCACTCTACAACATGATAATAGATAATGAACCAACCAAATGACGATATCACTAAAATCACTTACATTAGTAAATAGACTTGCAGTTACTTGATCTTCTGTGAATATATCCAGTTAATGATCAAAAAACAAGTTTGGGAGGAAATATATTACTGATTCGAAATCCGGGACATTTACACACAGAAAAGACATCGAAGCGGGACCAGAATAATCTATTACTCATTGATTATAAAAAAAAAAAAACTGGAAATGATAAATTGAAGAAAAAAATAAGCAATGACAAAAATAAACCGTACAAACACACACACATACATATACACACATGCACCAGCAACACACAGCTCTCGTTTGTATACAACAAACATGCATGCTCTCGGCATACATACAAATAGAGTACACATATATACACATATGCGCTCTCTACGCGTACATACATACATACATACCAGATACGCACACATACATCCATATCTACATACATAGCACACAATGCTTTCATTCATACAAACAACAAAAATACACATCCACGTATACACATATACACAAAAGACTTGTACACATAACATATAATATACACATACATGCACACACAACACACATACATGTATAAAATACACATACACATGAACAGAATATACTTGCTCATACGTATAAAAGACACATATATACATACGTACATCCAACATATACACGAACACACACCCTTACACACGCATACACATACATACATTTGTTATATAGTCATCTACATCATCATTCAGCATCACAACGACACAATATCAAAGACAGACGCATGAAGACTTCTTTAACAACATATTCACCTCTCACTTTATTGCAAGATTTCGAAAGGGTTGTTTAAGGTTTGCATGTGAGAGGGTGCTAGAAACTGAACATAAACTTCATATTTTGACCCCACTGTTATGACCGTCACGTTGTGTCTTTCTTGTTCTCTTAGATGCTCAACCAGAGGTCTTAGGGTCCACTCCATCTGGGCTTTTCCGAGGGTCCCCTCGGTCGGGTATGGCTTTCCCTACCACATCTGGTCTCTAGCTGTCTGGAATTCTGCTGGCAACTGCTTTTGCACCCCGAACTCAACTCAATTATATAATTCAACGCCCACACGATCGCCCACCGGATCTTTGAATTGGAATGTTTAATCGTCATCAAGCGGAAATAACTGTCATGCAGTTCAGAGGTTACTCTCTTCCGGTGCATCACTGTAGTGGCACAATGGGACCTTCACCTTGTCCCATATCATAAGCCTTAATCCGCCCACGCGATCTCTTTCGATTACTGGCCATTGGAATGTGTCACTTCCTTCCGGTGTATCACCTTGGAATAGCATTTTTGGGCTGGGTCGAAAATCAAAATATAACACATTCATACACAGACACACACATGCCATATCTGAGCAAAACGTTTAGTAAATTATTACACGACAACATACACACACAAACACAAAACCACAGATACAAACACACATATAATCACAAGCACATACATAAACACAAACACAAACACATACTCATAAAAACGCAGACATACACGCACACACATGCACAAACATACATATACACAACCACATACACTCAAAAGCACACGCACACAAAAATACACACATAAACACAAAATTATTCAAACACACAGACACATACACACATGTAAACACAAACACACTCACATACACACAAAAACACACACATATACGAACACACAATCACACACAAAAACGTACATATATACGAAAAACACACATACACATAAACACACAAACACAAGCAAATAAACACACAAACACATACACTCACTAACACATACACACATAAACACAAACCTACGTACGAACACACATCAAGTGTATGACTTCATCCAGCAGATTTCAATATGAAAATTCTTAGAAAAAGCCCGTCCTATGGGCGAACCCTAGATTACAGCAACTATCGCATCCCCTGTAGACAATCTTACTTTCCTCGAAACGTCGTATCGTCTTTATGGCGCGTAGCTAAACACTTTTCCATAATAAAGACTCTGAAGACGAACTGCTGGTGATAACAGGTGTAAAAACTGAAATGGAGAAATACATTTGTAAATAAGTTTGAAAGGAAAGAATGCAGCAAATAAATGTGCCTGTTGTGGGTTCAATTTGAGTATTAACAACTAACGAAGACAATATCGCGGGAGCTGACGGAGTTCCACAGTAATAATGATAACGTGAATAATCTTACACAGTTTGGTCTGGAGGCTCTGAATACAGAGATGTAACTAAGGAGGAAATAAAGTAGTAGTTACTGAATTTGCAACAACAGAGAATGGAATTAAGGAAAATATTACTGACCTGAGGTAGACACAACGTGTAAAGGGCCAAGCGAATTATTGGGAATTGCCAACACGTGGTTTATACAGAAAATTGTACGCGTCTAAATGTCGGTAAAAGAAGGCGTAGTTGTAAATCATAAGGTAAAATCGCTGTGACGCTAATGTAAAATAACTTAAATAATGGCTCTTACCATTTTGGTCCGTATTCTAAAGTTAATTCGGAGAAGGTGGAATCTACATCTTGTCTCGTTGAAATCTGGCAGGAAAATGACTAAACAGGAAATCCCTTGACAGGTGATAATTCAAGGATTAGTGTAACTGTTAAAAAAGGGCCGCTATGAGGAGGTTATTCCTAAGGGATCTTAAGCTATTATATGTAACGCGACACCTACACTAAACTTCATCCTGAGCGTAGTTGTTAGGGATCAATCGAGGGATCAAAAGGATATGTCTGAGATAATTCATATTAACGCTGGTTAATATGATGTAACTAAGGAGGAAATAAAGTAGTAGTTAAATAGAACATTGATATTGTATGACATATTTGGTTATCAAGCGAGGACAAAGTCATAAGTGACATTCTTCTAGGGACCCTTATACATAGACGTGGGGGTGTTGGTCGACCAACTAAACTTATCTACATTAGGATGTAGTTTGGAAAAACTGACGGGGGCGATAGGTGATAGTTGTTACTTATGACAGCCGATTATTGTGAATTTCGTAAACAGAATCATGCAGCTGTGTCTTAGGGTAAGTAACGGACAGTAGAAATAAATCACGTGAATTGAGCAAGAAGAAAAAATGTGTGGGTGTCCTGAAAATATATAATGCAGAAGTTTATCGACCTAACAGAGTCAGTTATTCGGAGAGCAGACACGACAGCGTGGAGAGGAGGGGCACCCTCCGACCGGCTGAGAACGGGACATGTATCAAAGTTCCCGTCAAAGAAGCAAGGCTCGGAATATGTCAGAACGTGGTGTTAATGATAGCAGTCCTCTACTTCTCTCTCTCTCTCTCTCTCTCTCTCATAGACACCACCATCACGACTTTTCGAATAAAGGTGTTCATATTTTTAAAACACAAGTGTTATTGTCACATTTCTCTCTTGGTATGCAACAATTAGGACGGTTGGTTGGTTGTTTGGTTTTATGGCATATCAACCTTTGTAGGTTATTTATTGCCAGTGTTCGCCAATGGCCCAGGAGACCTGGGTTCAATCCCAGGTCGAGTCATACCAAAGACTCAAAAAATGGTACTTGATGCTTCCTTGCTTAGCACTCAGCATTATAAGGTACGGATCAAGGGTAAAGTAGAGCAATCCAGGAAAGGAGTAGCGCCCTCCCCTACACATTGGTGTAGTAGCTATCGAAAAGGGAGCCTTTGGGTTACCCTCGACTATGGTCGCCAACTTTACTTTACTTATTTCAAATAATTCAGTTTAGCATGAGTATGCAGTTTAAATATCAAAACAGTTGTATTTCAAGTAATACAGTTCAGCATAAGTACACAGTTTAGTTCTGTTTGACCCGTAGATAAGTCCCTTAAGGTGCTACCACTCCGGACCAGAGTAGACCTGGGAGCAGTGGCAATAAACGGGTACTCCGCATTCTCTAAAGGTCCAGCATTACTGAATCCTCACCATCATATTGTTTAGTGTCATAAACAGGACACTCGTTGGGGGGGGGTCTTACCGTTCCGACTGGGCAAACAACTGGGATAGAGAGATAGATAGATAGATAGAGAGAGAGAGAGAGGGAGAGAGAGAGAGTCAGTGCTGTCAGCATGACTTTATGATGATGACAAGTTTAATTGTTTACCATGTTTGTAAGAATACATTTTTTACCGTATCTACAAGGGTCATTCAATAATATCAGGTGACTTTTGGAGTTGATACCTGGAAGGATTATTTACAGTTGCACCTTTTTCAAGGGAATCAACCGTAATGAGTCCATTTATGTATCAGAAGACAGCCAGCATGCCTTTTTTTTTTTATCAGAGTCAGTATGTTTCTATTTTATGGACTGTTTTTTCGACTCATTTGCAAACCCATGTTTAGCCTATATGTAAGTAAAGTAAAGTTAGCGACCATAGTCGAGGGTGACCCGAAGACTCCCCTTTTCCATAGCTACTACACCAAGGTGTAGGGGAGGGCGCTACTCCTTTCCCTGGATTGCCCCACTTTACCCTTGATTCGTACCTTATAATGCTGAGTGTTAAGCAAGGAGGCATCAAGTACCATTTTTTGAGTCTTTGGTATGACTCGACCTGGGATTGAACCCAGGTCTTCCGGGCAATTGGCGAACACTCTAACCGCTAGGCCAATGTCCGGTCTTTTGTAAAGGTCACACAATTGTCTTTCAAGTCCCACGTATTTTCGGTTTAGGATTGGTTATCGGAACTAACATACATCAGTTTTTTTTTCAGTTAATTTATTGATCTTATCTGTGAACGGAAATATCTGTCACTCTATCCATAGGCAATATTTCATTTTCTCTTTCCTGTGAAACCACTTTGTTGATGTTATCTTGCGACTGCATTGAACCTGCAAGGTTCATTCACATCGCCAGCTAATTCAGTATCTTACACAGCCTCCCATTAACCAGTACCGTTTACATAGAAGCTAATACAAGTTTCCACTTTACATGGAAGCGAGCTGTTCAACAGTGTCCAGGTTGCTTGCACCCATTCGTCGAATTTTTAATTCCTATACATGTTCTAAACATAAAGGATAAAAACATTAGACAGGAATAGTTCTAGGCAACGTATCATTGAACAATGATTGGCAAATTAATCTCAAAGATCCATTTCAACTGTCTGGTGAGTTCAATTCTCAGTGGATGCTCAATAATTTTTGTCCAGTCGTCTGGGGCTGTAGAATACACCGACTGCTTCTCTGCAGAGGGGTAAGACCTCCTTCAACGAGTGTCCTGGATATGACACTAAACAATCTGATGGTGAAGTTCACTTAATGCTGGATCTTTGGGGAATGCGGAGTACTATTTCCTTGCCATCGCTCCCAGGTCCATTCTAGACCGGAGTGGTAGCACCTGACAGATTCCTGTCTATGGGTTAAATAGAACTAAACTACGTACTGATGTTAAATTGAATTTCTTGAAATAGAACTGTTTTCGACATTGAAACTGTATTTACGCAAAACTAAATTGTTTGAAATTGGACTGTTTTGACATTTAATCGTGAGTAAACAAAAAACTATTTACAATAAACTGAATTGTTTGAAATAGAACTGTTCATTGGTATAAAAATGGAGTTGGTATTAATTAACCTACAAAAGTTGATATGACATAAAAAAAACCCTAAACAAAGAAATAAATCAATAATGTTGGCCTTGTGGCAAACTAAGATAAGTTTCAATAAATAATTATTATAAATAAGTGCTAATTGTTATTCTAATCCTAAACTAATGGCCGTTAAGCTTTTCATATTATCGATCAGTTCATGAAGTATGTAGTCTCACATCGAGCCCTTGTTACAAACAATCAATGAATTGGTGGGCAGAAAGGTTCCATATACATTTGTGACAGAACCAGAATGCTAGACCCCGAGAGGCGGTTATTCTCTGCCCCTCCCTGTAGATATCACTTGAAATTTTTCATAAAGATGTTTAATCATATTGAAATGCATGAAAACACATTGTTATTCAATGTCATCTAACTACAAACTCTTGCCTTTGGTGGTCTTCGATCGACTGATGATATGTTAGAGGTCACCTCGATTGAAGCTGGTCTAGATCTTATATAACTAAGTTAATGATTAATTATATTAATCATTTTTCGTTAATTATATTTTATTATCTAGTTTGATAAGGCTTTGTACTTCTCGTTGTCTCTTGGTTCAGGTGTCGTTGTCAGACGGGGCACTCACATGACCACGCGGAAAGGATATGACAATCATCATCTGTTAATAAACTCTCATAAAGGAAATAGGGTTGGAATCGCAGTGGGAGTGAATTAAGTGGGTAGATGACGTCACACCAGGAATAGATATCCTGAGAATTTTAGAATTTTGAAGAAAAGGACAGTTGAAATACAGCCGTCGAAAGGAGCGATTGATTCTTTCGGATCTGATCAGATCAGATTAGTTTGGGTCTCGACCGGCAAAGATAAGTTGAGATCTTAGACACAACAACATGCACCGTGTGTTGGGGGTGTCAGTATAGTGAGGTTAGCATAGGCCCTTATGAATTGTGTCTCTGTCCTCGTGTCGCCAAGGCCTGAAGACAGAAAGAAATAAACCCATTCGTATCCGAAACGACAGAGTTCACTTGTATTATTATTATTATTATTATTATTGATATCATCATGTTTATACAACATAGAAAAAATCGAGTTTTAAGTTTAGCAAAGGCAGTCCAGCAGTTTTACAGAGAGGATTAATTTTTTAGAGTTTTAATTTGTTTTTAATTTGTTTTTCTAAATTTAGTCACAAGGGACAGAAGAGCTTATAGTGTCATAAAATTAATAAAAAAAAAAAAAAAATCAGACGTCGGATAGTCAGAGACTAAACAAGCTGTGCCATTCTACTTCAGTAAAGATGAGAAGAGTGGTCCGATGTCCAATAAAAATAAAAATACTAAATACAAAAGATGTATCAATTCCAGGAGTCAACGGCCCGCTAACTTGAATCGATTTTCCGATAGAAATATTGATTATTCAGTCAAACTTTTATTCAATTAGATTTTAGGCAAATATAGAAAACCTTTTAACTTATGATTTTCGTATTTCATACTTGTCTCACTTGAAGGTGAACCATAATGGAGTTCACCTGCGAGGAATATATATTCAGCATTTACATACAATACTCAAAGTAAACTAATAGTTCGAGTTTGGTTTCACTAATTCCTAAGTGGAGAGTTCAGTTTAGACAACAAAATGAGAAGTTGGCCAAAAGCATCAAGCATTGAAAAAGTTCTGCTGAGGAGAACAAAGACTTTAAACCATCAGAAAACAGACAGTAAACTTCAAGGTATCGTCTTTCTTTCTTTCTTTCTTACGCTCCGTTTCTTTCTTTCGTTCCTTTCATGGTCAATATCTCTTTGTTTCTTTCTTTGTTTCTTTCTTTCGCTGCGTTTCTTTTTTTCGTTGCATTTCTTTGTCAATATCACTTTGTTTCTTTGTTTCATTGCATTTCTTTCGTTGCATTTCTTTCTTTCTTTCTTTCTTCCTTTCTTTCTTTCTTTCTTTCTTTCTTTGTCAATATCTCTTTGTTTCTTTGTTTCGTTGCATTTCTTTCGTTGCATTTCTTTCTTTCTTTCTTTGTTTCGTTGCATTTCTTTCGTTGCATTTCTTTCTTTCTTTCTTTGCATTTCTTTATGTTGCATTTCTTTCTTTCTTTCTTTCTTTCTTACGTTGCATTTCTTTCTTTTTTACTTTGCATTTCTTTCTTTCTTACGTTGCTTTTCTTTCTTTCTTTCTTTCTTTCTTTCTTTCTTTCTTTCTTTCTTACGCTCCGTTTCTTTTTTTCATACCTTTCTTGGTCAATATCTCTTTGTTTCTTTGTTTGTCTATGACACACCGTTTCTTTCTTCCTTTCTTTCTTTCTTTCTTTCTTTCTTTCTTTCTTTCTTTCTTTCTTCGTCTTTGATGTTGTGTTGCTCACCATCTTTCCTTTCTTGGTCAATAGCTCTTCGTATTTCTTTCTTTCTTTCTTTCTTATGACTGTTCTCGTTTCATTTTTGGTCGATAAAACGTTGTGACCTATTTCTTTCTTCAGTCACGACTCTTTCACTTTCTCTATTTCTTTCTTCATCTATAAATTCATTCATTCATTCATTTCTTTCTTTCTTTCTTTCTTTCTTTCTTTCTTTCTTTATTCGAGTTTAAAACTTTGCACTTCTTTTTTTTTTCTTTGTCTCAAACCGTTTGCATTTCTCTTTTTCTTCGTATATCACTTTCTGATTTATTTCTCTGTGACTCTTTTATTTTTTTTCCTTTGTCTGTCGCTTTATATTTATTCATGTACTTTTTTCTGTAAAACTCATCATTTCTTTCATCCCACAATTAATTTCTCTTTTTTGATTTTCGTTTCTTCTTAACTATAACCGAAATCCTTTTATTTGCCTCTTTCTACTTACTGTTTTCCTATTCAACTTTTTTCCTTATAGATATATATATATATATATATGATTTTTCTTCTTTTCTTCCCTTGTCTATCTTCCATTGTTTTCTTTAACGACATACAAATCCCTTAAGATGACTCTTCTTCTCTGATTGTTGGCAAAAAGACTGCGCCAAACCATTAACTGTGTAAGCAACCAAAACACGACCAACTTTTAGCCTTTCTTCGGAAACTCAGTTCTCTTAAATTCACATTAAATATTAACTGTCATCTACTTATGTAATTTCTTCTTTAAGTGATTTGCTGGACTTCCTTTCGACGATGGCACAGTCGGCTGGTGATGCAGAATACACCGATTGCATCTCTGTATTTACCAGAACAAGTGTCTTGTATATGACACTAAACCATCTGATGGTGAGGCTTCAGTAATGTTGCAGATTTGGGGAATGCAGAATAACTCTTCATTGCCATCTCTCCTAGGTCCACTCTATCGCTCAAGTAGAGCTGTTTGATATTCAAACAGTGAGCAAATAAATGTTAAATGGAATAGAACTGTTTGATCATTTAACTGTATGTAAACAAAAAACGTACTGTGCTAAACTAAATTGTTTGAAATAGAATTGTTTGAGCAATTAACAGTGCGAAAAATGAGCTCAGCCTCGTTTTAGAATGTTATCAACGAAATGTGTTTAGAAATTCTATATATAACTTGATTCCGTCTTGCTTAACACTCAGTATTATAAGGTAAGGATCAAGAGTAAAGTGGAGCAATCCAGGGAATGGAGTAGCGTCCTCCCTTACACCTCAGTGTGGTAGCTATTGAAAAGGGAGCCTCCGGGTTGCCCTCGACTAAGGTCGCCAACTTTACTTACTTGACTTGATATGTGGTGTAATTGTTATCGTCGTAGGAAATGAACACGGCGACCCGAGTTCAAATCCTGGACTTGACTGATTGCATTTCACATAGCACTAATACCCTTGGGAAAGGTATGAATCCAATTATTCTCCCTCCAGCTATGGGTAAATAGTAGGACAGACTAGGTTCTTCAGCCTTGGGTTGGCAACTAGTCTAGGAGAAGGAAAACTCTGAATTCAAACCTGTTAAACTCCGCTTAAAAATTGACCTTGTGTCATATCCTGCCCGAGCGGAGGGGTTGGGTAAATAGGATAAAAAGGAATTTGGCATTGAATTAATTAAATGGGCTGATATGCCATAAAACTAAACCAAACCAAAACTTCCTCCCAAACGGGTATCCTTGATAATGACACTAAACAATCTGATGGTGAGGTTCTAGTAATGCTGGAGCTTTGGGGAATGCCGAACACCCCTTCATTGCTATTGCTCCCGGTCTACTCTGGCTCGGAGTGGTAGCACCTGAGAGGGTCCTATCTATGGGTCAAATTAGAACTAAACTGTGTACTTATATTAAACTGAATTGTTTGAAATGGAACTGTTTTTGACATTGAAACTCTACTTACGCTAAACTTGATTATTTGAAATAAAACTGTTTTGACATTTAACTGCGTGTAAACAAAATCTATTCTTATACTAAACTGAATTGTTTGATTTAGAACTGTTTGACTAAACTGAATAGTTTGAAATAGAAATGTTTTTGACAATTAAACTGTGGACTCATGCTAAACTGAATTGTTTGAAATAGAACTGATTATTAGTATAAAAATGGATTTGGCATTAAACAACCTACAAATGTTGATATGCCATAAAATCTAACCAACCAACCAACCCTTCCTTTTGACGAAGCAGTGAGACATTTGTTACAACCATTTGCTGTATTTCAGAAATTCTTTCTGGTTAAAGTGAAATAATTCCAAGGGTCAACATTTGTAAAAAGATTATCGTTTGGTTTGACTCCTTTGTTTTATGACATATGAACATTCGTTGGTTATTTAATGCCAAAGCCATTCTTGTAGAAGAAGAGACACTGTACTATTTGTTATATACCCAACCGGTGAACATTAATGGGTATATCCCATTCCTCATAAATACGTTGGATACTATTATGAAGGGGGTAATTATGCTAAGTTGTCACTACTAGCAACGGGTACTTTCTTCACGCTACTGGCCAGTATTGTATTTTGTTAATGTTATAAAGAATTCCATTTAATTTCCAACCTCCGTTTTGGTTATTTTTCATTCAGTAACCATTTGTCAAGTTACAACACTATTTAATCCATAACTGAGGGATAAGGAGGGTTTTATCATAACCATAAGTATTAATCTGAAGGTAAACGCAATAGTACGACTGGATTTCGAACTCGAATACTACGATGGTGCAGTCCTACGCGTTTGCTAATACACCCTTCAGATTTGTTTGGTTTGGTTTGATTTTATGGGTTATCAACCACTGTTGGTTATTGTCGGGTATCACCTACCCTTTCGACATGATGAGCCAGTCCCACTTATGGCCGTAGCTTATAAGACCAGTTAATCTAAGCCTGAGCCTGAGCAAGTCAGAGTCAAGTCTGGAAGGTGAATAGCCGCTCCTTATAACGGAAGCCAATAACTATTGTTGAACTATATTCTTATTATAGCCACTAATCCTATGTTCTAATTACTAACAGCTTCTCTTTTGTAAATACTTGTTCCTGTAAATATAACTCTTTTCCCTCGTATCTCGTGGTTTGTCTTTAATTATTACTACCAGCGTTCATTAACCAGAACGCAACAGTTATTTAATGCCAAATCCATTTTTATACAGATAAACAGTTCTATTCTAAACAATTTAGTTTTGCATGAGTAAGCAGTTTGAACGTCAAAACCAGCTCTATTTCAAACTATTGATTATAGTCAACAAAGTTAAATGGTTCCAAGCATTGCTATGTATCACTAACAATTCAATTAAACATCAGTCATTTGTTTACACACAGTTAAATGTAAAAACGGTTCTATTTCAAACAATTCAGTTTAGCATGAGTACTCAGTTTAAATGTCAAAACAGTTCTATTTCAAACAATTCAGTTTAGCATGAGCACAGTTTCGGGCTATTTAAGCTATATATTCGACTCTATCAGGTGCTTCCACTCCGGGCCAGGGTGGACCCGGGGGCAATGGCAATAAAGGGGTACTCAACATTCACCAAAGCTCACCCTTAGATTGTTTAGTATCATATCCAGGACAATCGATAAGGGGTCCTTACCCCTCTGCAGAGAAACAGTCGGTGTATTCTGAAGCTCCATCCGACTGGGCCAGTCCTTCAGATTTTAATTCCATAAATTAATGATTTCGTTATCATAAACGTACTATTATCTACCTATCTCATATAAAGGAAGAGAGACTGTGAACGAGATGAAAGATGAAAAAAGAAAGGAGATTTTTCGTTGCGTAGCGGCTTATGTGCTTGATTTGGACATCGTTGTTAATTCGAAAGAAAAGAAGAAAACCAGAAAAAAAAAAAAAAAAAAAAAAGAAAGAGAGAGAGAGAGAGAGAGAGAGAAAGATTTAAGCTCTCAGAAAGATATGAGATTAAGAACCAAATGTAAAGAGAAGACCACAACCAAAAAATAATGGCGCCTTTGGAGTTCGAACTCGCTTACAACAATATTGCAATCCAGCACTTTAGCTACTAAACGACGGGGACTTCGGAGATTTGCTAAGTAAATAAGGCTCACTGTAAAAAATTAACAACTTAGTAATCATCTTTTCATCATTAAGCGTTTTCGGACAATTGTCTTCATCTTTATTGTTCAGCAGGACACATAGCGTAACGGTTATAGGCGTTGGTTCCCTAAGCTTCTAAGGAGACAATTATCTGGAGGTTGCAGGTTCAATCCTGACTGCAGGCGAGTAACAATATAGGAATACTTATAACTTGTAACCGGTTATGGCTAACGGAATCAGAACAGGTGACCCCTGTGGATTCAATAAAGGACGTAGTTCGATGTTCTGTGAAGGGCTCCGAGTTTGACAAACACCTGAAGAAGGCCGGAGGACATATCAGCCAAAACGTTGTGGAAATAACAATAAAGATGAAGATAATTGTCCGAAAACCCTTAATGATAAAAAATCATTAAGCTTCGTCTCAGAAATTTAGACAATTAATTATCATCATCATCAACACCAAGGTGTGCCGACAGAACAAATTCCTTTTAGTCATTCTCGCTATCCGTCCCTATCGTGCATCACACTTGGTAATTGGTTTGGTTTGGTGGGTTTTGTAGTATATCAACCTTTGTAGGTTATTTAACGCCAAATCCATTTTTATGTAAATAATCTGTTTTATTTAAAACAATTCAGTTTAGCATAATTACAGTTTAATTGTCAAAAACATTTCCATTTCAAACTATTTAAGCAGTTATATGTAACAATTCAGTTTAGTGTAAATACAGTTTTAATGTCGAAAAAAAAATTCTATTTGAAATAATTCAGTTAAGCATGAGCACGCTGTCTAAATGTAAGTATGGTTTAATTGTCAAAAGCATTTCTATTTCAAGCTATTCAGTTTACTCAATTCATTTTAGTATAAGTATGCTGTTAGTTCTATTTAACCCATAGATATTTAACCCTATCAGGTTCTACAACTCCGGGCCAGAGTGGACCTGGGAGCAATGTCAATGAAGGGGTACTCCGCATTCCCCAAAGCTCCAGCACTGCTGGAACCTCACAATCAGATTGTTTAGTGTCATATCCAGGAAACTCGTTAGGTGGTGGGTCTTACCCCTCTGCAGAGAAGCTGTCAGTGTATTCTACAGCCCCAGCTGACTGGGCAACACACTTGGTAAGTCATCTAGACGGTAAACAGTGTCCACACATAGCTGATGAATGTAAGTTTTTACTGGTTGGCCAATACAGGAGTTGGTAAGTGTTCGAGTCCAAAGGAAAACTTTATTTTTTACTTTATCGTTGCTTCTCAATTTGGGAGAATCTCTTTTTCTCTGTTGTATTAGAGAGAGAGAGAGAGAGAGAGAGAGAGAGAGAGAGAGAGAGAAGTAAAGAGAGAGTGAGAGAGAGAAAGAGAGAGAGTGAGAGAGAGAAAGAAAGAGAGAAAGAGAAAAAAGAGAGAGAGTGAAAAAAAGGGAGAGAGAAATAAAGAGAGAGAGAGAGAGAAAGAAAGTGAGAGAGTGAGAGAGAAATAAAGAGAGAGAAATAAAAAAAGAGAGTGAGAGAGAGAGAGAAAGAAAGAGAGAGAGAAAGAAAGAGGGAGATAGAAATAAAGAGAGAGATAGAGAAAGAAAGAGAGAGAGAGTGTGAGAGAGAGAGATTCATTTTGTTATAAGAATAATAATAACTCACAAGTAAATCCGTAGATTTATTTCGACATCAGGGGATATAAAAGTAATCTGTTTGATTGGTTTGGTATAGTTTTATGGTATATCAAGTGAGTTATTTGATGGCAAGTTTGGTTTATACATATACATATATATCAAGTATATAGGATTTGGTTTGGTTGAGTTTTATGGCATATAAACCATAGTTGGTTACTCAATCACAAATCATTTTTATACATATATATATATATAAAATATATATGAATTGGTTTAGTTGAATTTTTTGGCATATCAACAATTGTAAGTTATTTAATGCCAAATCCTTTTTATACGTATATATTAAATATATAGGATTCGGTTTGGTTGGTTTTTATGTCATATTTTATTGTGGGTTATTAAATGCCAAGACCGGCTCATTGGTCTAGTGGGTAGAGTGTTCGCCAATGGTCCGGGAGAGCGAGGTTCAATTCCAGGTTGCGTCATACCAAAGACACAAAAAATGGTACTTGATACCTCCTAGGTTAACACTCAGCAATATAAGGTATATATCAAGGGTAAAGTGGAGCAATCCTGGGAAAGGTGTAGTAGCTATTGAAAAGGGGGCCTTCTGGTCGCCCTCGACTATGGTCACTTACTTTACTTATTAAATGTTTATACATATGTATTAGATATGATTTGTAAACACATTTTGTTGATAACATTTTTGAATAAGCCTGAGCTAATTATTTTTCAAATCGTTAAATAGTTTCAAGTATTTCTATCAAACACAAATAATTCTTTTTACTTTGCTTGCTGATTATGGCACATATATTCCGTTTTGTGTGCATTAACAGAGAGGCCTATGCTTGTTGCTGCTCGTTCCAAACTATGCAGTAGTGTTTCGGCTTGGTCAGGTGTATTTGCCAGAATCGCTATGTCATCGGCGTTGTCAGCGTCGGTAATTGTTGTTGCGAGGTATCTTCTGCTTCTTTTCTTCGTCAGTTCGAGGCCATTCTCTTTGATTTTGTCAATTGATGTTCTAAGCGCGTAGTCTAGACAAATGATAAAGAGGTACGGGGCCAGCGTGTCCCCTTGTAGTACTCCTGCTACAATGTCAAAGTATTCTGTGTCTCCATCTGGTGAACGGGGGACATCTCCACTCTAGAAGGAACCCCTCTTAAACTAGTAGAGAAATTCACATACCTAGGAAGCAGCGTCGAATCAACCAAAAAGGATATCGAAACCAGGTTAACGAAAGCATGGATAGCTATCAATAGGCTATCGATTATATGGAAATCAGACCTAACCGATAAAATGAAACGCAGTTTCTTCCAGGCAGCGGTCACATCGATACTGCTATATGGATGCACTACATGGACGCTAACAAAACGGCTGGAGAAGAAGCTAGACGGCAATTACACAAGAATGCTGCGTGCAATCTTGAACAAGTCCTGGCGGCAACACCCCACAAGACAGCAACTGTACGGCCACCTGCCTCCTATCACGAAAACTATTCAAGTTAGACGAACCAGACATGCAGGACACTGCTGGAGAAGCAGGGACGAACTCATAAGAGATGTACTCTTATGGACCCCCACACATGGCCGTGCAAAAGCAGGACGACCAGCACGAACATACATTCAGCAGCTATGTGAGGATACGGGATGCTGTCCTGAAGACCTACCTAGGGCGATGAACGATAGGGAGGAGTGGCGAGAGTGGGTCAGGGATATCCGTGCTAACAGCGCGATATGATGATGATGATGACTTTGCTTGCACCCAGTTGAATGGTAAGAACTATTGCTATATATCTAACAATTCAATTAAACATCAGTCATTTGTTTGCACACAGTTAAATGATCAAACAGTTCTATTTCTAAAAATTTAAGGCAACCAGTTGAGGAGTAGGAAACTCAGAGTTCATACCTGCTATAATCATATTTACCCAACCCCTCCGCTCGGACAGGATATGACACAAGGTCAATTTTTTAAGCGGAGTTTAACAGGTTTTAATTCAGAGTTTTCCTTCTCCTAGACTAGTTGCCTCACCAAGGCTGAAGAACCTAGTCTGTCCTACTATTTACCCATAGCTGGAGGGAGAATAATTGGATTCATACCTTTCCCAAGGGTATTAGTGCTATGTGAAATGCAATCAGTCCAGGATTTGAACTCGTGTCGCCGTGCCCAATTCCTGCGACGATAACCATTACACCACGGGCACCTCCATTCATACCTGCTATAATCAGCCTTGTGTGATATTCTGGAAGGTTTAGATAATCCACAGATAAGGAAAATTCAAAATTATTTAGTATAGATACCGACACGCTTTATAGGTGCTTTTTCTACAAACTTTAGCACTTGGCAAAACTCTTGATTCAGTATTTTCTTCTTGTTTTTCAAAACTGCTATACCTCGTTTAAAAAACTGATCTTGTATATCATTCCGGTGGAGGGGTCGGGTAAATAAATACGGTATTGGACAAGCCCGCCCAAATATAAACCAGACAGCTGACATAATTTTTTTATTAAAACAATTGTATGTTACAATTTGACCTTTTCAAACTCAGACATTTCCCAACTAGCCATTAGCAAACGACAGATCACGAATTATGATATCAAATCAAGGAAAAGAACATTCTTAAAATGTCCTATTTTTTGGTATTCCTGAGAATTTTCTTTTTAGAAAATCATGACTTTTCGCCACAAGTAAATGAACTTTGTCAACAATAAAGGAAAACAACCGCTTTCTATGTGTGTCTAAGCCATTGAAGCATAATTAAAATTTGTTGCAAAAAATGTTTAAGTTTTTATTTTTGTCGACCACTTTATATTGACCAAATTACGGTTCTTTGCCGTAAACGTCTTTAAGTAAAATCGAATTTTAATTTTAATTTTAACACTTAACAATACATATAATAATAATTAATCCTAACCGATTGTTAATCCTAATCCAAATTTATTCCAAGCCCCAAATTTTAGACAGACAATTTCCATATGCATTAGTGAGAAAATCGGCATACCAAACGATGAGAAACTATTATTCTTTACCTCACTTAGATGTGGGAAAGTTTGAATTTTTAAGTTTAGCATGGACAGTTAATAAGTACTACAGGGCAGACCCTGAATTTTTGCCTGATCATCGCCGAAAATATAAGTTAATCTATTACCATAATAACCCTCAACTCAAAAAATTCGCGGAAATATTCGAGTTTTGCATTTTCAGAACACTATTTGGCAGCACTTAGTGAAGCGTTTTATTTTGTCCCCACTTCGCCGCTCAACTACCCTCGCCGACATTTGGCACCGGAAGAGGCTGTTTTTCGTGTTTCTTTGATGAACCTTCTATTCGTTTTGGCAGTCTTCGAGATTTGTCGTCGATGCACCGATTTTCTTGCGTGTGTCTTCGTGAAAGAGTTGGCAGAATAAACCTTGAACATCTTTCAATCTTGTAACCCCCCCCTCCATCACACGCTCTGCTGAGTTTCTTTTCTCTCTTGTCTCATTGTCCAGTCTGGTTTTTGACGCGCGCGTGTGTAAAAAAAAATGCTTTTTTTTTTTTTTTACGAAATTGCTTTTTCTGTTCGTTGGGAATTATTATTGCATAATTATGTGTCGGCAAATAGGGACAGAGTTTGGGGAGGCGGCTGAGAGGTTTTTAAGATGACATCAACAGCAACAACGACAATGACGTGAAGACATGAAATAACAGTTTTGCACGACATTTTTATTTGAATATCTCTTATTAAATATTAAAGATTGCTGAAAAGCTCTCGGTCGCACTAACAAGTAAAAGACCTAGAATCGGAGTTAAGGAACCGTTTTATATTCAAAAGACTGCTGAAAATCTCTCGGTCACACCAACAAGTAAAAGACCTAGAATCGGAGTTAAGGAACCGTTTTATATTTAAAAGACTGCTGAAAATCTCTCGGTCACACCAACAAGTAAAAGACCTAGAATCGGAGTTAAGGAACCGTTTTATATTTAAAAGACTGCTGAAAATCTCTCGGTCGCACCAACAAGTAAAAGACCTAGAATCGGAGTTAAGGAACCGTTTTATATTTAAAAGACTGCTGAAAATCTCTCGGTCACACCAACAAGTAAAAGACCTAGAATCGGAGTTAAGGAACCGTTTTATATTTAAAAGACTGCTGAAAATCTCTCGGTCACACCAACAAGTAAAAGACCTAGAATCGGAGTTAAGGAACCGTTTTATATTTAAAAGACTGCTGAAAATCTCTCGGTCGCACCAACAAGTAAAAGACCTAGAATCGGAGTTAAGGAACCGTTTTATATTTAAAAGACTAATGAAAATCTCTCGGTCACACCAACAAGTAAAAGACCTAGAATCGGAGTTAAGGAACCGTTTTATATTTAAAAGACTGCTGAAAATCTCTCGGTCACACCAACAAGTAAAAGACCTAGAATCGGAGTTAAGGAACCGTTTTATATTTAAAAGACTGCTGAAAATCTCTCGGTCGCACCAACAAGTAAAAGACCTAGAATCGGAGTTAAGGAACCGTTTTATATTTAAAAGACTGCTGAAAATCTCTCGGTCGCACCAACAAGTAAAAGACCTAGAATCGGAGTTAAGGAACCGTTTTATATTTAAAAGACTAATGAAAATCTCTCGGTCGCACCAACAAGTAAAAGACCTAGAATCGGAGTTAAGGAACCGTTTTATATTTAAAAAATTGCCGAAAAGCTCTCGGTCTCACCAACGAGTAAAAGACCTAGAATCGGAGTTAAGTAACCGTTTTATATTTAAAAGGCATATTAAAATTTATCATCCGCTAAGGTCTCACTCAGTGACATTTTAGCAGGTTTTCTGCAAAATCTAATGATAACATTTTTATTTAATGACTAAGTCCAAATTTGATAAATATATACCGCTTAAAAGAAATAACACTCTAATCTTTTCAGAAATTGATTACACATGCTTTTATTGACAAATAAGAAAAACAGCCATAATGTATAGCACTGGAAATATCATAGATTGCGTAACATTTGAATATGGTGGCGTGGTTGGCGTAACGGTTATAGTTGTAGAAAATGGAATTGGAAACCCAATTTCATACCCTGGAAGAGGCTGTTTGCTTTTAACTTCGTACTAAAGCCCCCGTAAAAATCATGAATCTAGCCTTACCTACCAGCTATGAGTAAAGAGTACGCCAGATTGGGTTCTTTAGTCTTGGTAAGGCAAAGAAAATCTAAATTAAGCACGCTTAACTCATCTTAAAAATTGACCTAGAGTCTCATCATGCAAGTGATGGAGGGGTTGACATAGACATTTTCCCATAGAATTCAGAGCTTTAGTTCCTTATTAGACCACGTTTTTTCGAAGCAAATAGTATGAAACACCTATTTGAAAATATCAGCATAGATGATATTTCCTTCTTGAGAGAAAGGAAATTATAACAAAAGTTATAAATATAAACATGGTCAATACTATAGTAGTCGACCATAGTCGAGGGTGACCCGAAGGCACCCTTTTCCTTGGCTACAACACCGAGGTGTAGGGAAGGGTGCTACTCCTTTTTTTTTTGGTTGCTCCACTTTACACTTGATCTGTACCTTATAATGCTGAGTCTTAAGCAAGGATGAATCAAGTACCATTTTTCAGTCTTTGTTAAGATTGAACACAGGTCTCCCGGGCCATTCGCAAACACTCTAACCTCTAGGCCAATGAACTGGTAAAAAGTGATTATTAAAAAAAACTTTCCCGGAGGAAATAAAAACCGATAGAAACAACAACAAAAAATATAAATATAATTACAGACATAAATGATTTCCAAGCCGCTTGACATATAATAACCCCAGACGGATTGACATGCCGTTAAAATTAATCAAGCAATCAATCAATCAGTTGATGAGATGATTTTCTGTGAGAAATAATTGGGATACCAGGTTCTTAAAAGGTGGATAATTTTAAGTGGTTGTTTGACTATCCTGCGGAAGGCCACGTTTGGTGGTTTAGAAGGCAGCATGTGTCTTAATGTCGCAGGTTCTCCATTTCTAAAATATAACCAATGAAACATACTAAAGTAAGTAAAGATGGCGACTATAGTCGAGGGCGACCGGAAGGCTCCCTTTTTCAATTGCTACAACACCGAATTGTAGGGGAGAACGCGACTCCATTCCCTGGATTGCTCCACTTTATCCTTGATACGCACCTTATAATGCTGAGTGTTAAGCAAGGCGGCATCAAGTACCATTTTTTCTGTCTTTGGTATGACTCGACCAGGGATTGAACCCCGGTCTCCTGGATAATTGACGAACACTCTACTCATTAGGCCAATGGCCCGATTGAAACATACTACCCCTGGCAAAAATTATGGAATTCGGACACTTAGAAGATGTTCGCTTATGTTTTTTTTAAAATTTAGCATCAAAATCTAATAATTTTTCTTTTGAAACTGTTTCAATATTTCATTGAATCAATTTTTAAAATTGCCTTTTTTTCCTTTGTCTTTAATAATAATTTATTTTTCCCACAGTTAAATGATTTCAAACTTTCCTATCCAATAGTAGCAATTTCAAAACATATCTAATTGACCACTCGGTAGGAACCTAATTAGTACAAATACTCTTGATAAGATAGAACCTGGGAGTATTGACAACCATGGAACACTGTACATTCCTCTGATATCCAGAATTAGAGCCTTAACACCAAATTAAATTTAGAGTCATACTCAGGATGATACTGGACCTTGGAGGAGTGACAACTAAAGAACACTCCACATTCTTCACATCTTTGGAAGTGGAGCCCCATCACCAAATTAAATTCAGAGTCACACTCGGGATAAAACGATCTAGGCGTATTGACAAGGACGGAACACTCCACATTCCCCAGATCTCTGGAATTAGAGGATATTCGTTGGGGGAGTCTTACTACTCTGTAAGCGATGTATTTTGCAGCTCTAGCCGACTGGGTCAAGGTTGTTTAATGTCAAATCTTGTTCATACACATATATTAAATAAACATGATTTCTCAAGAAATTTTAAAAATGAGCCTGAGCTATTTTTCCCTCACGGTAAAATGGTTTCAAGTATTTCTGTCTAACGTGAATAATTCTTTTTACCATGAATCATTTGTTTGCACACAATTAATTGGATATTCATCTAAGATTGGTAAGGGAATAGTTTGTTGGTAGTTTCCGTTTTAAATGAGTTACAACTAATTTATTTGAACACTAGTATTGCTATAGTTTCTCCACAGTTAAAACGTTTCAAGTATTACGATCTAACCCTAATAATTTTATTCAATATTAATCATTTGTTTGCAGACAGTGAAGTGTTTACAAGTACTGCTATTTAATACTAAATATTCTATTCAACTCTGTTCATTCTTTCGCATACAGTCAAATGGTTTATAGTATTGCTATGTATCACTAATAATTCTGTTATAGAGTCATTTATTTATACACATTAAATGGTCAAACAGTTCTATTTCTTACAATTCAATTTAACATCAGTCATTTGTTTGCTCAAAGTTTAAATGTCAAACAGTTCTATTTAACCCATAGATAGGATCCTATCAGGTACTACTACTGCGGATCAGAGTGGACCTGGGAGTAATGGCAATGAAGGGGTACTCCACATTCCCCAGAGCTCCAGTACTGGATCTTCACCATCAGATGGTTTATGTCATATCCGGGACACTCGTTTCAGAGATGTAGTCGGTGTATTCTACAGGGCTCAGCCGACTAGGCTGTTAAAGTCGGTATTGTTCTTGTTGGTTTTACAATTACAACATGAATGATAGTACTTTCTAAGAGAAAAGAAAATGTTTTTGAAGCTTTTCGGCGCCAATGACATTATTTAATATTTTGCAAGAAAGCCAAACGACGTTCATTACGTGAAAGTGCCAAATGGCATGAATTACGTAACGTCCCATTAAAAAAAATCGGGCCTTGTCTTCATTTAATCGTCTGTGCATTGATGTGACTAATACCAGCTTTTCAGAAATGCCATTTTAGAATCTGATAAATCCTTTCTGTTCTTTTCTTCCCTCACAAACGCAGCGACTATGGTGTTGTGCACTAACAACAATTGCTTTTGATAAATATTTTTTCTTTTTGATTACGTCTGTGCTGTTTTCAGTGAAATAGCAAAAACAGATGTCAGTTCTATCAGTTTTCTTGCTTGAATTTTTCTATCTTATTCTTTTTTTGGTTTTTATCAATTCAACAGATTAATTTTATCTGAATTTGATAAATCACATTTATTTCAAATTTTTAACTTATTTGTGAAAACAGATAAAAGATTTTTTAACTGCTCATGGAAGGATTAGGTTTATACGTGGATCTAAACTAGATTGGGAGATGATTGCAAACTTAAATCTAAACGAGGAGGGAAATCCCTGCTGTGTTGTGGCTAACGAGCTGGATTGCGATATCATAGTAAGAAAGTTCGAGCCCCAGTTTCACTGCTTCGCTCACTTTCGAACTAATACCCTTTGGGAAAGGTATGGACCCTTTTATTTCCCTTGCTATGGGTTAATTAGTACCGCTGCTGCTCATCTATAAGGATAGCTTTGACATTATATCACCCACGAAGGTTGATATGCCATTAAGCAAAGAAATCAAAACAAGAAACTAAGCTGAATCTAAACGATTTTTCAAGTATTTAAGTGTACTTGCTATCTTTCCAGTCGGCTGGGGCTGTAGAATACACCGAGTGCATATCTCCAGAGGGGAAAGACCCCTCAATGAGGGTCCTGGATGGGCTGCAGAATACACAGACTGCATCTCAGCAGAGACTTAAGACCCCTGGCGAGTGTTCTTGATTATGACACTAAAAAATCTGATAGAGAGAGTTCAGTAATGCTGGAGCTTTGGGGAATGCGGAGTACTCTTTCGTTGCCATCGCTCCCAAATCCACTCTGGCTCGGAGTGGTAGCAACCGATAGTGGACCTGGGAGTAATGGCAATGAAGAGGAACTGCAAACTACCAAGGTCTCCAGAATTTGAGCCTCTCTACCGGATGCAGTTTAGATTCATACTTCGGACCTCCCTTGGGTGGGTGGGGGTTCTAAACCCTTTACAGAGGATGCAGTCGGTGTATACTAAGCCCTGCCGACAGGACTGTATAACTGTGGGAACAGACGATTATTATTACTAATTTGATCAAATAAAAAGTGCGATTCAATTGAAAAAAATGATTCGCATTAAATTTTTCCAAATGAATCAAATATCGGCATAAAATAACTCATAATGGATTGATATGCCGTTGAATTAACTAAACCGAATAATTGTATATAAGAAATTAAAATTAGGAAAACTTGATACCATGTAACATTTTGTTTTGGTTTGGGTGGGTTGATTTGGGTTTGATGGCATATCAACCATTGTAGGTTATTAAATGCCAAATCGATTTTTATACAAATAAACAATTATATTTTAAACAATTCAGTTTAGCATAAGTACACAGTTTAATTTTCAAAAAACATTTCTATTTCCAGCTATTCCGATTAGTCACTTCCTGTCAAACAATCAGTTTAGCGTAATACAGTTTCAATGTCAAAAACAGTTCTATTGAAAAAACAATTCAGTTTAGCATACAAAACAGTTCCATTTAAAACAATCCAGTTTAGCAAAGGTACACAGTTTAAATGTCAAAACAGTCTTATTTACAGCAATTCGGTTTAGCATAAACACACAGTTTGGTTTTATTTGACCCATAGATAGGACCCTATCAGGTGCTACCACTTCGAGCCAGAGTGTACTTTAGAGCGATGGCAGTGAAGGAGTACTCCATATTACCCAAAGCTCCAAGCATTACTGGAAACTCACTATCAGCTTGTTTAGTGTTATATCCAGGACACTCGTTGCGGGAGTCTTACCCTCTGCAGAGAAGCAGTTGGTACATTCTACAACCCTAACCAACTGGGCAAAAATCCTATTTATAAATATATAATTTGTAAACACAATTTGTAGATTATATTTTTTGAGCTCATTTGTTTGCATACAGTAAATGGTTTCAATTGCAATGTAACAGTACTCATTTTACATCAGTTATTTCTTTACGCACATCTAAATGGATGTATATATATATATATATATATATATATATATATATATATATATATATATATATATATATATATATATATATGATTTGAAAGAGAATAGTTTGTAAGTAATTTCCTTTTTAAATGAGTTAAAACTAATTTGTTTGCACTCTAATATTGATATTGTTTCTATACAGTTAAATGGTCTCAGTTATTGCTATCTAACATTAGTACTTCTATTCTTTAGTCTGCACACAGTCAAATGGTTCCGACTATTGGTATATAATACCAATTATTCGATTTAGGCTCACAGTTAAAGAGTTTCAAGTATTCCAATTTAACACTAATAATTCCAGTCAACATTACTCATTCGTTTGAACACAGTTAAATGGTTCCAAGTATTACAATGTATCACTAACATATCATTCCTTTCTTTACACGCAGTTAAACGACCAAACAGTTTTATTTCTAATAATTCAATTTAGCACATGTCATTTGTTTGCACTCAGTTTAAATGCGAAACAGTTCTATTTGACTTATTGATAGGACCCTATCAGGTGCAACCATTTCGGGACTGAGTCGACCTAGGAGCAATAGGAATGAAGGTGTACTCCACATTCCCCAAATCTCAAAGATTTAATGTCATATCATGGACCCTCGCTGGGGGAAGTCTTACTCCTCTACTGGGATGCAGTCGGTGTATTCTACAATCCCAGTCACCTGGACTGCATATAACAGTCTAAACGACTGAATATTATCATATTCAAATAAGAAAGAGTGGGTTTAAAAATGATTGCAATGAAATATCAATGAGAAAAGGGTTATGATTGTAACGAAGCCTTTATAAACATAGCACATTTTTGCTTTTACTAAGATATAAGGAGTTGGTATGCCGCTAAGGAAATAAACCAAATCAAATTTTATTCTCATACGAAGTCCAATGAAGTAAAATGATTCCATTGCACCTGCTTTATTAAGAGGTTTATTGGTGAAGGAAAGGAGGCTGTGGTTGCCAAAAAAATCAGCATTTGAAACGCTGCTTTTTGCTTAAACGTGAACATTAAAAACTGTCTCCGATGACAAATTGGCTAGTTGTTACTTCTTGTCTTTTCTTTCTCTCATCTTCCTCTCTATTATAATTCAACATTTATAAATGAATCGAATTTCGGCATTAAATAACCCATAACTAGTTGATGTGGCGTTAAACAAATAAATCAAAGCAAACATTTCGCTCTCTTTTTCTCTACTTTCTATTACCATTCTCCTTAATTTCTCTCTCTTCTCTTCAATTTCTCTCTCTTTCTTTCTTTCTCTCTCTCTCTCTCTCTCTCTCTCTCTCTCTCTGCTCATCGATTTCTCTCTCTTCGTTTCCATTTTGCTCTCGTTTCTCTTCTATTTCTCTCTCTTCTTCGACTCTATTCCTCTCTCTTCATTTCCTCCTCCTCTCTCTTTCTCCTCTTCTATTTCTCCCCCTTCTTCTCTATTCCTTTTTCTCTTCTCTGCTATTTTCTCCCTCTTCTCCTCCTAAATTTCTTCTCTTTCGTTCTCTTCTAATTTTCTTCACTATTTATCTTTCTTTTCTTCTCTATCTCTCTCTTCTCCTCCGCTAATTTCTTCTTTCCCTTCTCTTCTATTTTTCTCTCCCCTTCTCTATTTCTCTCCCTAATTTTCTATTCCTCTCTCTTCTTTTCCTCTATTTCTCTTTCTTTTATTCTAAATTTGATTCATTACTAAATCCTAACTCAAGCATTCAGTAAATGAACCAAATTTAAGCCTGAAATAATCCATAAGGAGTTGCTATGCCGTTAAACGAATAAACCTAAGCAATGTTAGTCTCAAGTTTGAAGAAGGTGCGAAATTGACCACGCAGTGTTGATTTTGTACCTATACCATGTCAATACCATGTCATTCCAATGGTTTTTGACCTGCTTCTCTCTTCCTACTTGCCGATCTTAAGACAACTTTAAATATTCTTTCACTATATATACTTACTTCATAACCAAGCTATCATAATCTGCGTTTCTCAGTATTAAGATCTATTATTATTATCTTACAAAGTTCCTAATTAGAGATCTTGTTAGGGATGGATGCCTCTGTAGGGGAGATGGTTCTCAAGATAATGTATATGTTGTTAAATAAAAATTTGACAAGCCTCTCTCAATTGTCCCTGGTAGAGCTATCAAGGTATCATCCCGTTGCACCATCTCTCCCACTGTTATCATTGCAGTTTTGGCATTCATATCTCTCCGAATATCACTTGCATGCCGTTTTAAGGGGCTTTAGAGACTGCACATTGCAGTTGCGCATAGCAGTCGACCTTTTCCTTTTCAACTTGATTTAGGGTCTAATAAAAATATCTTTGTCATTTTTTGTCGACTGATCAGCTTAAAACGGCAATAAACATTTTGAAAGTTAATCATATATCGAATATTCTTTGCAGGTTTAATTTGGTTTATTTTTTTAACGGCATATCAACTCCTTATAGGTTATTTAATATTGAAATTTTTTTCTAAATGTTTGATTATAATATGGAAGAAGAAGAAGAAGAAGAAGAAGAAGAAGAAGAAGAAGAAGAAGAAGAAGAAGAAGGGTTTGATATGGCTTGAAGTATTTGTTTAACGGCATATCAACTCCTTACGGGTTTTTAAAGCTGAAATTGAATTCCTTCCCACAAGATTGATCACAACTATAAGTATATTTTCAATGTTTCATTGCATTTTTTAACTGTAGTTTTTTATTTGTTCATAATCATTTATTAGCACACAATTATATAATATGAAGAATTCCGATCTAATACAGATAATTTATTCATATTCATATGGTTTCAAGTAATTTTTATACTCTATAATAAGAATGAGTTTACACGTAGAGGATACAGTTAGTGCATTCTCAAACCCCCCGCCAATATTTTATACAATTATATGTTTCAGGTTATTTATAATAATCCTTTCTTAATGACACACACTTCAATTAACTATTCTTAACACATATAAAGAAAAATTGCAAGGAGTAATATGTTAAAGCAAGAATAAATAAGAAGCAACAAAACGGCAGATGTAGGTTATGTGGGGATAGAGACGAAACGATCAATCACATTATAAGCGAATGCTGTAAATTTGTACCAAAAGAGTATAAGAGTAGACACGACTGAATGGGTATGGTGACCCACTTGGAATTGTGCAAGAAATTTAGATTTGACCAAACGAACAAAGGGTATATGCGTAACCCAGGACCTGTCCTGGAAAATGACACTCACAAACTCCCATGGGATTTTGAGATATAAACGGTTTACCTAATCTCGGGCAGACGATCATGTACCCATAGGACCAACGCTCCATGCTGTTAAGAAAGAAATCCACAGAAAAAGAAATACTCAAATTCGAAGGTAAGGGGAAAAATATAGCTGTCGTTTTTATTCAGCTACGATCACTGCAACTCTAAAAGTTCGTTCTTCTCCCTTCCTCTCGGTGGTGACGGTGTGTGTGTGAGAGCTGGCTATTTGACACATGCTTGTCACAGCAGATAGGTCGTAGCAGACTGGGGTATGACGGGTCGGGGCCTCCGGAATCTTTAACGCACCTGTTTTGACAACTGCCTTTAACTCTGCCAAAATCTCATTACTTGTTTTCTCATATAGAGATTTTGGAGAACAAATCGAAGATCTGCGAATGTTCGATGTCACTAGTGAAACACGTGATATTACATCTGGGATTATTTTAAAATCACGTCTAACTTTGCGGGTCATTCTGCCCGCACGCGCTAGTCTCGTGACAGCTTCACTGATTGACGTGTGTGTGTGTGTGTGTGTGTGTGAGAGAGAGAGAGAGAGAGAGAGAGAGAGAGAGAGAGAGAGAGAGAGTACAGAGACAGAGAGACGGAGGATTGCTATCATTGAAACTACCTGGAGATAGACATATTCAGAGCCTTGGTTCTTTGACGAAAGGTTTAATACTGGACCAGTTCTCAGGCGGACCGGTCTACTCGCTGTCTGCTCTCCGAATCACTGACCGTGACTCTCTGGTCATTATAAAATATTATGAACGCCCACACATAATTCCTTTCCGGTTCCCAATTCACGTAATTAAATTTCGCTGTCCCTTGTTGACACAGGTGCAATATCCTGTTTTGAAATCCCTAACTTATCGGTCTATCAATACGTCAATACGTAACAGGTTATGTGAAGCCAGAGATGAAGCAGTTAATCACATAATAAGCGAATGGCAAAAACTTGCATAAAAGGAGTCCAAGATTAGTCACAACTTGGTGGGGAACGTGGTCCTCGAAGAATTGCGCAAGAAATTAAAATTTGATTATACTACCAAACGATATATGCACAAACCAGAACCTTATGGATTTTGTCGTCCCAGCGGAACAAAGAGTTAAAAAAAAGAAAGTTGATTGGTATACAACAGATCGGCTAGAATATTAAGAGTCTTGGAAAACTGATGAGACTTGCTGTCACTTAGACTCCAGCTACAGTTCACAAGCTAACGTTGGTGCAAAACACTTAGAAGGGATGAAAAAATACCCCTTAGTAAAAAATTAGAGCAACAAATAACTATCAATATAAATAATTTTCACATAATATGGTACCAAATTTCTGAGACTAATAATTTATAAACAAATCTGTCTAACCTATAGATGGAACCATGACTGTATTCTTCGTACTTTTAGTCAGTGAGAAACAATACTTAACCCCTTCTCCACAGTAAAATGATCTAAATATTTTTATTCACACGATTTAATTTAGTCGAGAAGAAGAAGAGAGAAAATAGAACTGAAGAGAAGGAATAGAGGAGAAGTTACAGGTGGAAATCGAAAAGACCTGAAAAGACAGAGAAATAGAGAATAGAGAATAAGAAAAAAATAGAGAGAGAGAGAGAGAGAGAGGAGATTGAGAAAGAGAGAACGAGGGAGAAAATTGGGTCAAAGATAGAGAAGGAGAGAATAAAAGAGAGAAATACAAAAAAGAGAGAATAAAAGAAAAGAATGAGAAAGAGAGACTCAAAGCAAGAAATATGAGAGAAGATAGAGAATAGATTAGAAGATAGAGAATAGATTAGAAGATAGAGAATAGATCATAACAGAGAGAAATAGAGCAGAGAGAAAATAGAAGTGGAGATAGAGAGATAGACACTTAGAGAAAGAAATAGAGAGTAAGAGAGAGAATAGAGAAGAAGAGAGAGAATAGAAGTGAAGATAGAGAGATAGGGACTAAGAGAGAGAAATAGAGAATGAGAGAGAGTGAATAGAAGAGAATAAAGAGGAGTTGAGTAAGAGAGGGAAATAGAGCAAAAGAGAGAGAGAGAGAGAGAGGGAGAGAGAGAGAGAGTGAGAGAGGGAGCAGAAGAGAAAATAGACAAAGGATAAGAGAGAAAAATCGAGAAGAAAGGAAATAAAAGAGAAGACAGAGAAACAGAGAAGTTAGAGAATTAGAGAAGTCGTGATTATTTGCAAATTTCTCATTGGTTTGGGTTCAAGTAGAAATCAGGATTTCAAATGCTGATTTTTAAGGCAAGCGCACATTCAATGCTAAAAAATAAAAATAAATTGGAGCATCCACAATCTTTCTTCACAAAAATGTTTTCTTTTAAGCTGAGTTACAATGCACCTTGGGGCAATAGTACCAGAGCTTCCGAACTGTTAGCGTGCTACCCGATGTAATTTAATGTCATTCCCAAAACATTCCTTTTCTGGTAGGATCTAGCCCTACTGCAGGAGATAATTGTTTAATTGTCAAAAATATTTCTATTTCAAGCAATTCAGTTTAATATCAGAACTCAGTTTAATTGTTTCAAGCTATTCAGTTTAGTTAAACAGTTCTATTTCAAACAAGTCAGTTTAGTATAAGTATAGTCTTTTTCCACAAAGCTAAATGTCAAAACAGTTTTATTTTAAACAACTCAGGGCAGTTTCAATGTCAAAAACAATTCTATTTCAAGCAATTAATTTTAGCATGAGTACGCAGTTTAGTTCTATTTGACCCATAGATAGGAACCTATCAGGTGCGGCCTCTCCGAGTCAGAATGGACCTGGGAGTGATGGCAACGAAGAGGTACTCCACATTCCTTAAAGGTCCAGCATTACTGGAACGTCACCATCAGAATGTTTCATGTCATATCAGGACACTCACTGGGGAAGTCTTACCCCTCTGCTGAGGTGCAGTCAGGGTAGCAATTCGTAGGTAATGGACTCTAAAAGCAAAGCTGAAATTCTACCTCCAATTTTTCTTCGAAAGCAATTTGGAAACTATTCTTTGTCTAAAGGTCAAGTTAGTCGCCGAGTGTTGTTCTGTGAATCAGACAGTAAAAATTGCTTCTTGCTCGAATTCACATTTTCAACAATTAAAATAAAGACAGCAACGTCAAGAAAAATGACGGTGTGTTCACTCGTGCGCATGTCAATTTATCTGACGTGGAATACGTCATAAAATTTAAGTATAAAATTTCAACCTTCCTTTTACTTGCATGAAATCTAATCTCTTTTCTCATTTAATGGTACTCAAAAAATTGAACCGTTTCTTGGTCTAAGTCAGAGTGATGTTGGACAATTAAACGAAAATCCGGTTCCTGTCCAGAACCGGATACTACCGTCCGGAAGCGGAAGTACATCCGGGTAATGAAATTCTCCGGAGAGAAATAATTTTTGAAAAAATAATTTCTTGGCAAAACAAAATTTCTGAGAGAAAAAAATCAAAAAAACAAAACAAAACAAAACAAATAAATCAGCGTAAATATCTCAATTTGCAAGGTTATTTCATCTATTTAACAACACTTATAGCAATTTTTTTTGCGAAGAGAAGACGTTATTTGATTTATCTGGTTAGTGTTGAGGGTTCGATTCTTAATAGGTTTCCGAATTTATTGGCTTTTAGACTATGTTAAACAGTTTAAATAATATTTAGATTATCTTTCTGAGAAGAAATAGTAAGCTAGGGTGGACTAATAATACACGTGGTTACTGAAAAGTTAGTGTTCAAACCAAAATAAAATGAACCGATGAAACATCTATCCCACAATTCAACACATTTGCATGTTTTTAAAAAACTCTGTTCCGAAAAAAATCTTAGTGCATGACAGGTATATATATATATATATATATATATATATATATATATATATATATATATAGGGCTTCGAGAATTTGTTGTAGTGTCTTTTTAAATCAAAGTTGATTCTATTAATACTGGGCTTTTTTTGTTTTTATATGTAAGGCTTCTAGGCTTTGTAGGCTTGGCTTTTCAAAATATTGTCGCTATTTTCAAAGTTCATTCAATTAATACTAGGCTTTTTTGTTTTTATATGTAAGGCTTCTAGGCTTTGTAGTCGTGGCTTTTCAAAACATTGTCACTGTTTTCAAAGCTGATTCTATTAATTCTAGGCATTTTTGTTGTTACATGTAGGACTTCTAGGCTTTGTAGGCTTGGCTTTTCAAACTATTGTTGCTATATATAAAGTAAGTTAGTTGGCCAACCATCATCAAAGGTGACCCAAAGATTCCCTTTACAATAGCTACTACACCAATGTGTTGGGGAGGACGCTACTTCTTTCCCTGGTTTGCTCCACTTACCCTTAATCCGAACCTAATAGTACTGTTAAAAAAGAGGTAAGTACTATTTATGGAATTTTTGGCATGACTCGACCTGGGACTGAACCCAGGTCTCCCCAATCATTGGTGAACACTCTACCTTATATATAGGTTTGTTTGTTTTATGGCATATCAACCATTTTTATACGAATAATTAGTTCAATTTTAAATAATTCAGTTTATCAGAGTCCACTGAAGAACGTCACTTATAAGTTCATCCTTACTACCACTGCTACACATGGACACATCAATGTTAGCCGGCCAGCAAAAACTTACTTTCATTCACTCTGTGTTGATATTGAATACTGTCAAGAGGATTTACCAGGGGCGATGGCTGATAGGGATGGATGGCAAGAGAGAGTCAAATAAATCCATGCTGTCACCAGGCCTTCATAATAATATATATAAATACATAAATATATATAGTTTTCTGAGTATTTATACCTGAGGTTTTTTTTTTAAATAAAAGTAAGTTTTTTTGTTAATTTTATTTGTTTCTTTTGTGATGTAAATTTTAAGCTAGGTAGGTTTTTGGTGAATATAAAAAACGGCGTTTTCTCCTTTAGCATTGGTCGGTATGAGACTCCCTGATGATCCGTTAAGATGAAACTTTAGTAGGAGAATTCCGACTCGCGATTTAAGTTATTTTTTGTAATTGGCTCCACTCATGTTGAGCACTCTTGTAATTGTAGCATTGCAGCGTTGACGGTGGGTTTTATTTTCTTTTGACCAACTGACTGCATATCTCTTGTTTTTTTTCAACTGGTGTGACGGGGTTGGTCTTTTCTTTCTTTTTGTCCAATGATATTTTTCTTTTTCCCCCGGGCGGTGATTCGAGATAATTTTATCTCTTGTTCCTGGTGGGTTTTTTTTCTTTTTTTTTCTGGTAACCGTAAATGTTGGTAGATAGTAGATTAGTATATATATATATATATATATATATATATATATATATATATATATATATTGGCCTGGTTCCATTTCAATCTCGTTATTAATCTTAGTATTCTTTTTCGTGTTGGCTCGTATCGCTTCACAAGTTCATCTTCTCATCACCTTTTAGGACTTTCGCGGGATAGTTTCCTGTCTCTCGGCTAAACTCGATAAATCTACGGTTTCTGTTGTCTGTAAACCTTGCGACGTGTTTGTTCCAGCGGAACTTTTGATTTCAGTAATCCGAGATCACATCTTTCACTCTGCTCCGCTTCCGAATTTCCTGACTTCGGATATATATATATATATATATATATATATATAATTAAACAATATAGACATCCTTTGTCTACGCATTTTTGTATTTATTTTTTCGAGTCACCTCATCGATTTTATGGTATCCGGTGGGAATTGGTTAGTAATGAAATAATCAATAATTTTTTGGTTCCCTTATAATTTTTGATTGATTTAAAGCCATCGTCAAAGGTGTGTATATTGCAAAAGCTATGTAAAAGGATATATACAAAGATGTATAGACGAAGGATATCTATATCGTTTAATCAAATACGCAGTAATGAAGAAATACAACCCAAATACGCATATTTTAAATTATATATATATATATATATATGTATATATAAAATTAACGTAAATCGCGAGTCGAAAATCTTCTACTAAAGTTTCACCTTATCGGATCATCAGGAAGCCTAACTTCGAAGTTAGGCTTCCTGATGATCCGATAAGGTGAAATCTTCTACTAAAGTTTCACCTTATCGGATCATCAGGAAGCCTAACTATCAACGCTGTGGCACAACTGCTTCAAAGGGGAGGGTGGGAATAAGTTAATTTTATAATTGGCTCCACTTGTGTTGAGCACTTTAGTAAATGTAGCATTGCAGGATTCACGGAAGGTTTTTAGTTTTCTTTTGACCAACTGACTGCGTATCCCTTGATTTTTTTCAAGGGGTCGGAGGAGGTTGGCCTTTTCTTTCTTTTTGACCTATAATTTTTTTACTTTTTCCCCTGGGCGGTGATTCGAGATACTTTTATCTCTTGTTCCTGGCAGGGTTTTTTTTTTGTTTTTCTCTGGTACCGTGAATGCTTGTAGATATTAGATTAGTATATATATATATATATAAGCTTCATCACCAAGCAGAGTCCCCGCATGTATTATTCATCTGACTTGGATGTTTTTTAAATGGGGGGAAACTGGGTGTTTTCTCGGGTGTTGCTTCCAGGATTTATTCAAAATAGCCCGTAGTATTCTTGTGTAATTCACATCTAAGTTTTTTGTAAGCGTCCATTTGGTGCATCTATAGAGTAGTATTGACGCAGTTATTGGATGGAATAAATCCCATTTTATTCTATCGGATACATGAGACTTCCATATGATCGATCACCTATCGATAGGACCCCACGCCTTACCAAGGCGTTTATCAAAAACGCTTTCATATACATGTGTGAGTGTGTGTGAGTGTGTGTGTGTGTGTGTGTGTGTGTGTGCTGAATATGAGCATAACACAAACTGTATTGTTTTATAAATGGTCTGATTTAGTCTTGCAATTTCCTTCAGCTGGCCTTGGATTAAAGTGTATTATCTGTATCTTACACTCAGTGGTATTCTTACATTTTGACAGAACATGCCAAAACATTAATTATCTCTTGTCCAGTAGATATCAACGCTGTGGCACAACTGCTTCAAAGGGGAGGGTGGGAGCAATCCAATGTCAGGGTGACAGTGTCTGTTAGGACTGGGGCTAGTTGTGCCCCTGCTGTTGTGCCTGCTCACCGTGCCTCTTGTTTGCCTGGTCGTGAGTAACCAACTACAGCCCAAAGGATTGGTTTATATTTACACCTAATTGTGTGACCTTACCAATTTGGCATTTATCAAAAATTACTCAAATCTTTCAGGCCAAGTCAGCTGGGCTGCAAAATACACCGACTGCACCTTTCCTGAAAGGTAAGACTCCACCAACGACTGTCCAAAATATAAAACTAAATAATCTGATGGTAAGGATCCAGTAATGCTGGAGCTTTGGGGAATGCAGAGTATCCCTTCATGGACATCGCTCCTAGGTCCACTCAGACCCGGAGAAGTAGCACCTGATAGGGTCCTATCTATGGGTCAAATAAAACTAAACCCTATACATACGCTAAAATGAATTGTTTGAAATGAATAGTTTTTACATTTAACATTTTGAAACACTTGTTTGAAATAGAATTGCTTTTACATTTAACTGTGTATGAACAAAAATAAACTGTACTTATGCTAAACGGAATTGTTTGAAATAGAACTATTTATAATGGTTGATAGATATGCCATAAAACCAAACCAAACCAAACCAAACCAAACCAAACCCGACCAAAACAAATCAAACTATTCAAATCTTTCTAAACCATAACTGTAGTAAAGAACACATCAAATATATTACTGCATTACCTGCATAATCGGGCCATTGGCATAATGGTTAGAAGGTTCGCCGATGGTCCGGGAGACCGGGGTTCAACCCTAGGTTGGGTCATACCAAAGACTCGAAAAAATGGTACTTGATGCCGCCTTGCTTAGCACTCGGCACTATAAGGTAAGGATGAAGGGTAAAGTGAAGCAATCCAGAGAATGGAGTAGCGCCTTTCCCTACACCTCGGTGTAGTAGCTATTGAACTTTACTTTTATATATATATATATATATATATATATATATATATATATATATATATATATATATATATATATATATATATATATATATATATATATATATAATCCAGACATGTAATAGTAAGTATTATACCTGCCATGTCTTGTTTATAATATTTCCACTCATCAGTGTATATGCACACATATACACGTAAACGCTTTCACACACACACACATACATACACACACATAGACACACACACACGTAAGGAAGAATCGCCGTGATGTAGTGTCGAACGAAATGGACTGCAATATCTTCGTAAGCGATTTCAAACTCCAATCACACATTTACGTTCACTTTCATATTATACCCTTGGGGTATGACCCCCACCCCCGATACATCCAACCATGGGTTAAAAAAGATGGTTTCGGCATAAAATAAACCATGAACGTTGTTATGCCATTAAACAAAAAAATCAAACCAAACTAAACCAGACACAAAATATTCACGTATAAAATTTTTTTTTATACAAACAGATAACATTTTAAACAAATAGAAAAAAATCATATATATGTGTGTGAGTGTGTGTGTCTCTCTGTATTTGTGTATGTGTGAGTATGTGATTTTGTGCGAATACAAATAGAAGTCACCCCATCCACATACATATATGTGTGTGTGTGAGTGTGTGTGTACATACATACACACATACATACACACATACATACATACATACACACATACATTCATACACACATACATACATACACACATACACACATACATACATACATACATACAAACATATGACTTTTATTTGTATGTGCTTTTGTACAAACACAAATAAAAGTCATATATATTGATATAGATATAGATAAATGATTTTGATTAGTTTTTTACAAATACAAATGAAAGTCATATATATATATATATATATATATATATATATATATATATATATATATATATATATATATATGGAAGTAAATAAGGAAATTAAATCCGACAATATGAAGAAAAGTAGAAAAACAAATCATCGAAAATTTGATGAATTTATTATGGAAGTTTATCGTCTTCCATTATATCCCTTAGAAACCCAATAAATTTCAAACATCATTCCACGTACCAACAACGTAATAATATCTTCAAAAATAAGAAGGTTGAATATACTGACAGGAATCTTTCTTTTTCTATATATATACTTTATTTTCTTCTACTATTTCAATCAAACATCCATAGCTATTTTAACAACGGTTTTCATGAATTAAAAGTCCTGAAGAAGGTTATTATAACCGAAACATTCAATGTCGACTTTCATAATAAATTCCTTAAATTTGGATTACTTTACTTCTCTCTCTCTTTCTCTGTCTCTCTCTCTCTATATATATATATATGAGTGAATGATACTTTGGTCAGGTTTCTTTGATTAATCAATTCTTCTGGGATATTTAATAACAAGTCATCTTTGTAGAACAAAAGTGGTGGTACTATTTAACCCCTATGTAGGGGGATAAAGAGGTTCATACCTTTTGCAAAGAGAATTAGTCCGAAAGTGAATTTAATAGCGTGACTGGAGTTCGAACTCGCTTACTTCAATGTTACAGTTCAAAATGCTTGCCACTACGCCACGTTGTGTATATGTATGTATGCATCTAGGAAGATTTTTAAAAGTTTCAGTCTTTTGTTTGAAAAAAATGCCTTCCGAAAATGATAAAAATAACATTGAAACTTCCAGTTTGTGTAAAGATAAAACCTTACTGAATAGCAACAAAACCTGGGGAACAATAAAGCCTGCAGAAATTCCTTGAAGAGAAGCCATTTTTACTCAGTTTTCAAATTCTTATCAGCCGCCATCTTGCCACAACTACGTTTATTTTTACAGTTTTATTTTGCCTTCTTCTTGTTCCCCCCAGTATCTTCTTATTTCTTTATCAGTTTTTATTCTTTATTCAAGAAACACCTTTTGTCTGGAAAAAGAATCCCTAGAAAAAGTGAGAAATTTGTCAGTTTTGCAAAAAAAAAAAAAAAAAAAAAAAAGAAAAAATATCCCCATGCAAAGGAAAAAAACCCAATAAAAAACGAACCCCCCGCAAAAAAAAACCCAAAACCAAAACAAACAAATATTTTAAATTATCTGGCATATTTTGGTAAGAATTTCCAGGTTGTTAAAGAAGGAGTGTGATTTGTTTTTATAGTTTGTCAAAGAATAAGAACAAAATCTCAGGTGCCAATGAACTTATCAGGTCGATTCATTTGCAAATATTTTAATTTGCCCCTTTTTTTCCCTGCTTAAAATCTACTTTTGCCATTCAATTATACATTATTAAAAAATCACGTCCTATTTTTCCTTTGCGGATCATTGCTCTCTCTTTCTTTTCTTTGTTTCGTCTTTTTCATTGCACCTTTTTGCTGAAACTCCTTAAGTTTTATTTTCTAATCATTCAGCCTGTCTCTGTAAAGAATTCTCACAGAAAGTTTTTCAATAAAAGTGGGCTTCTAGAACGTTGGAGAACTTTTCCATCGTTTGAATTCTATCGTAAAATACAATATAAATTATTTCTATCGAAGTTTGTGAGATATAAAAGAGATTATTTTCTCGAATACAAAAAAAAAAAAAGTCACGACTCATTTTTTCAATCATGAGATAGGTCATAAAGTCTATATAAAAAGAGACACGAAAGAAAGAAGTGTCTTTGATTTTAATTCTCAAAATTGATACTGGATATTTGGAGAAATAAGTTAAGGCCCAAATACTCTATAAGGAAAAGTTATTCAAATGAAAATAATTGCTTAAAACCACAAATGTAAAAAGTTCTGGATGTGAATGTGGGCCTACAGATACATTTTCCGGATATGCCAGTGAGGCTTAGAATATTCTGACTATCTCATGCAGAGAAGTAAGACCAACGCCCGAAAAGTGTTGTCCTGGTTATGAAAAGAAATTGCATCGGAAGGCGAGGCTCCGGTTCTTCAAACCTGCGGAATGTGTATTACCTCATCATTACCATTACTCCCAGGTCCACTTTGACTCGGAGGGTTAGAGCCTGTTAGGACCCAATCTATGGGTCAAAAAGATCCGTTAGAAAATTATTAGTATTAAAATTATTAGTATTAAATAAAAATTTCTAAAACTGTGAGAAATTATTATTATTATTATTATTATTATTATTGTTGTTGTTGTTGTTGTTGTTGCTTACTCCTTAAGAGATTTTCACATCAGTTGAAAGCTGATGGTCTTTTAGTGGAGTTTGAGTGACAGCAAGTCTCCTCAAGTCTCCAGGACTCTTCTCAGTATTCTGGCCGTTCTCAATAATGTAGTAATTTGGATGGTCTCCACTTCTCCTCTTATTTCCAAGTCCTCCAGTCCCTTTAATAATCATTTGGTGACTGTAAAAAAGCATCAATCATGAATGGTATAACTGTCACCTTCATGTTCCATAATTTTTCAATTCCCTTGCAAGGTCCAGGTACTCACCGTTCTTTTTACTTTCCTTCGGAGTTATTCTGTGGTCAGCCGGGAAAGCAAAGTCCACAATTTTGCAAGTTTTTTTTTGTTTATTATTATAAGGTCTGGTCTTTTTGTCGAGATTTGGTCATCTGTTTGAGTGTCAAAGTCCAAAATGAGTTTGTGTGTGTCATTTTCTAGGACAGATGCTGGGTTGTACATATAGCATTTGTTCCTATGGTCAAATTTAAATTTATTATTATTTACTCATTAGTTTTTCACATCAGAGTTAGCTGATGGTCTTTCACTGGAGTTTGAGTAACAGCAAATTTCCATAAGTCTCCCGGACTCTTCTCAGTATTCTGGCCGTTCTCAGTTATGTAGTAGTTTGGATGGTCTCTACTCCTCCGTCAACTTCCAAGTCCTCCAGTCCCTTTAGTAATCCTTTAGTTACTGTTCCAAACGCACCAATTACTATTGGTATAAGTGTCACCTGCATGTTCCACAGTTTTTTCAATTCCTTAGCAAGGTCGAGGTATTATCCTTCTTTTCACATTCTTTCAGTTTTATTCTGTGGTCAGCCGGGACAGCAAAGTCAACTATTTTGCAAATTCTCTTTTTTTTTGTTGATTATTATGAGGTCTGGTCTTCTGGCCGGGATTAGGTGATCCGTTTGTATGTTAAAGTCCCATAGGAGTTTATGTGTGTCATTTTCTAGGACAGGTGCTGTGTTGTGCATATACCATTTATTATATTATTATTATTACTCCTTTAGAGTTTTTCACATCGGTGTTAACTTATGGTTTTTCACAGGAGTTTGAGTGACAGCAAGTCTCCTCAAGTCTCCAGGACTCGTCTTAGGATTCTGGCCGTTCTTAGCAATGCTGTCGTTTGGATAGTCTCTGTCTGTCCGCCAATTTCAAAGTCTTCCAGGCCTTTTAATAATCCTTTAGTTATCGTGCCTAAGGCACCAATCACAATTGGCACAATCGTTACTTTCATGTTCTACAGCTTTTTCAATTCTCTAGCAAGGTCGAGGTACTTATCTTTCTTTTCACTTTCCTTCAGATTTATTCTGTGGTCCGCCGGGACAGCAAAGTCGACAATTTTACAAATTTTCTTTTTTTTTTTTTGTTGATTATTATGAGGTCTGGTCTTCTGGCCGGGATTAGGTGATCCGTTTGTATGTTTTTACTCATTTCTAAGTTTTTTACACGAGCATTAACTGATGATTTTCCACTGGAGTCCAAGTGACAGCAAGTCTCCTCAAGTGTCCAGAACTCTTCTGAGTATTCTGGCCGAACTCATCAATGCTGTTATTTAGATGTTTCCCAATCCCCTCCAGTCCTGTACATACAATACCTTTAGTGACTGTACCGAGCGTGCCAATTACAAATGGTATCACCGTCACTTTCATGTTCCATAGTTTTTTGTTCTCTAGCATGGGCTTGGTATTCATCACTCTTCGCTTTCACTCAGTTTTACCCTGTGGTGAGCCGGAACAGCAACGTCCACTATTAGGCAAGTTTATTTTTATTCATTTAATTATTTATTATTATCATTCACTCATTAGAGCTTTTCACATCAGCGTTAGCCGATGGTTTTTCACTGGACTCTGAGTGACGGCAAGTCTTCTCAAGTTTCCAGGACTCTTCTTAGTATTCTGGCCGTTCTCAATAATGTTGTCATTTGGATGGTCTCCACTCGTCCGCCAACTTCCAAGTCCTCTAGTCCCTTTAGTAATTCTTTAGTTACTGTTCCAAACGCACCAATTACTATTGTCACCTGCATGTTCCACAGTTTTTTCAATTCCCTAGCAAGGTCAAGGTACTTATCCTTCTTTTCACATTCTTTCAGTTTTATTCTGTGGTCAGCCGGGACAGCAAAGTCGACTATTTTGCAAATCCTCTTCTTTTTTGATTATTTTTAAGTCTGGTCTTCTGGCCGGGATTAGGTGATCCTTTTGTATGTTAAAGTCTTATAGCAGTTTCAAGGCATTTTCTAGGACAGGTGCTGTGTTGTGCATATACCATTTCATATTATTATTATTATTATTATTATTATTATTATTATTATTATTATCAAATATGAATACTTGAAATATTCAATTGTACACAAATTCCGTTGATTGTTACGTAAAGCTAAATCTGGTCGTATAGACGTGTTCAAACATTTTTCGTGTTCAATACGACCGACTGAAAAAAAAAAAAGACTATTAAGAAATAACAACTCAAAAAATGAAAATTTTAACGCACAATGAACGCAATTCCCTTACAGCTTGGCATTAAACAGCCCTTGTCATGCCGTCAAAATCACTCTGTCGATCGATCGATCAAATAAATTGCTAAAATTGATACGTAAATCATATGAATGTATGGATGGTGAGATATTAAAGACTTTGTTTATTTCTTTGATAAAACTCCATCTATAATTGTGTCATGCTATTTGGGCCTCAAGACTCGTTAATGATCGAAAACTCATTGAAGGAGTATAAAAGATCCAATAAATGCGATACCTGAATTGAAGAATATATTCAATAAAGATCGAATGAGGAAGAACAAGTTGCCTCGTTTGTATTATGGTCACTTTGTATTATGGATAATGTAATATTTGTATTTGTATTTGTATTATGTATTATGGTCATTTGTATTATGGATAATGTAATATTCTACTTCCATTTGCCAAGTAGATGTTTTAGTTTAGTTTGGTTTTATAGCACATCAACCAATATTGGTTATTTAATGCCAAATTCTGTTTTTACATATATATTAAATATATGATTTATAAACACATTTTTATGATATACATGGTTTGATAATGAAACTTCTATTTCTAACAATTCAATTTAGCATAGTTAAATAGTTCCATGTATTGCTATCTAACTCTAATAATTCAATTAAACATCAGTTATTTGTTTACACACAGTTAAATGATCCAACAGTTCTATTTCTAACAAATGAATTTCGCAAGTCATTTGTTTGCATACAGTTTAAATGTCAAATAATTCTATTTGACCCATAGATAGGACCTAATCAGGTGCTACTTCTCCGGTTAGAGTGTACTTGAGAGCGATGGCAATGAAGGGGTACACTGCATTTCTTCCAGCATTTCTGGTACCTCACCATCAGATTGTTTAGTGTCATAATCCGGACAATTGTTGGGGGAGTCTTACCCCTCTGCAGAGATGCAGTCGGTGTATTCTACGGCCCCAAGATATTTTGGTTTGGTTCCTTTGCCTAATGGTACATCAACCTTCATGGGGTATTTAATATCAAAGCCATTCTTGTATAAGAAATATAGCAGTACTATTTTACCCATAGTTAGGAAATAGATGGGTTCATACCTTTCGCTTGAGTATTAGCCTGAAAGTGAACGTAATAGCGTGGCTGGAGTTCGAACTCGCTTACACCAAGGCCGCTGTCAAGCACGTTGGCAATTACACCCCATGGACATCCCCTGAATTTGTAGAGATATAATTGAAGTCTATAAATGTACACATGATTTTTACCCCCAGAAATCCCAACCTGTTACTCATTAATCAAGGAAATATTAGAAGGCGACAAGAACTAAGATTTTTGAAAAGATATTACAAGACAACCAATAGACCAAAATAATTTTTATAGAGTGGTTTATTCTTGGAAAATGCCCCCTCATTAAACTCTTTCAAGTCTATGTTGGATATAAAGTATAAGATAATCCTTAGTACTCAAAAGACATGCAATTATCACTTCCTCTCCAATTATTATAAAAAAATCACTTAATGATAGCAATGACCAGTTTATAGGCCTTTAGTCTATTAGTGTTGCATATTGAACTCCGACATCCAAATGTACTAACTGCGTAAACAATGTGATTGCTGGACGCACCCGTATAAACAATCGGAAAATAAGCGGAAGCAGTCATGTGGTTGAGCGGAAATGTGTGATCATTGTGAAAAGGTATATGCGATGCCTACGTTAGATACGGGCAGTTTTGCGGCAGTCTGTCATCAGTCGAATCTTTGAGGCTCAGAGTGGACGCAGGGGGTCGTGGCCCACAGACAACCCCCGGTTGAGTGCGTCTCGTCGGCAAGCGAAGACATAAGACCTTGAAGATAATGTAATATCCTACTACCAAAGCTCGCCTTCGTGGGTGTTTGATCGACAGATGATTGGTTAGAGGTTACCTCGATTGAAACAAGTCTAGATGTTATCTTATTAAAGTAATGATTAATTATATCAATCATTTTTCCTTAATCATATTTTATTATTTAGTTTGGTAAGGCTTTGAATTACTCGGTATCGCGTTGCCAGACGGTGCACTTGTACGCCCCCGCGGAAAGGATATGGCAATCATCATATTTCATAATAGTAAATAGGACTGGACGTGCAGTTGGAGTGAATTGAGTTGGTGGATGACGTCACACCCGGAAGAGATGGTCTGAGAATTTTAGGACTTTAAAAATGAAACGGAAAGTTGAGGTACGGATCTGATCAGATCAGATCAGTTTGGGTCTCGACCGGCAGAGATGAGTTGAGATCTTAGACCCAACAAGATGAAACGTGTGTTGGGGTGTGTGCCAGCATAGTAAGGTTAGCATAGGCTCTAATGATTTGCGTCTCTCTCCTCGTGTCGCCAAGGGCTGAAAGCAGAAAGAAATAAACCCGTCCGTATCAAAAACGACAGGGTCCGCCTGTATTATTATCATTATTATTATTATTATTGATATCATCGTGACTATACAACAATAACACAGTGCGGTATGGTCAAGAGAAGACGAAGAAGAAGAAGTTATGGGTCAATATAGCAGTCTGTTTTTGCCTCCCTGTCTCTATCTCTCTCACATCTACAGAGATTGAACCCTTTCCGAATTAATAAAGAGACGTATATATTTTTGTAAAAAGCTAGTGTCATTCCTTTATTCACTATGGCTACACAGCATTAGACGAACATATAATAGTTCAAAGCGTTTAGTCAGTAATGACTGCTAATTAAACACTTTGAACAATAAAATAAAAATCTGGAAGATGATAAAGAAAATGACGATGACAAAAAGAAACTAAAAATGAGTAGTTAAGGAAAATCTTATCAAAATTAGATGAACTGAGAATTCAAAGGGACGAATATTTTAAAATGAAATTATGCCAATCATTATTCTTAATTATTTAGACTACTATAATCCTTCATCTGGAGGTCCCCGTGGTTTAACAGTTATCGTCGTAGGAAATGGATATGGCGACACGAGTTCAAATCCTGGACAAGGTTGTTTGCATTTCACATAGCACTAATACCCTTGGGAAAGCTATGAATTCAATTATTCTCCCTCCAGCTAAAGGTAAATAGTAGGGCAGACTGGGTTCTTCAGCCTTGGAAAACTCTAAATTCAAACCTGTTAAACTCTGCTTAAAGAAACGCTGTTATGGCCATAAGAGTGGGGGTCTATATGTTGCAGTTCTTTTCGGTCTCCAACTCGCTCTCACAGTAAAACCTTTAGTAACCCTTTCGAACCCTTTCAAATAAAGTGAGAGGTATATTTTTCTAAAGAACTGTGTCGCTCGTCTTTATTGTGTCGTCTTTATGATTCTGCATGCAGATGTGTTTGTATAGTTGGTCATGGCTATACAACAATAATTAATTATTCTTTACAATCTGGTGTGCAAGATCAAGCATATCTTTCTACACCTAGCATACCGGACAAGATAATGTACTTTGTTAACTCGTCTTTTTTAATTAATTTATTTATTTATTCACTCTTCGATACCTTTCGCTTATAGTGTTACCATCTTCTCAGTAGCTCTTTATCACAATTTGCTCGGGCCACCTTCGTTCGGGTCGCCACCGCCAGCATCATAAAGAAGAATAAAGAATAAGCTCCTGTTAAGACTTGAACACACGGATCCCTTTGCTTTTACACCAACTTAGCAACTACATCTGAGAAGAATTAGCACGCTTTGAGGATGTTAACTTAGGGTTTTTTTTGTAAATTATTTAGCAGTAAATAAACAAATAACAGATATGATGCAAAACATTTTTCCTTAATAGCTGAACATTATGGTTTCATAAAATATTCCTTAAAGAAACTAGTTAGTTGAAACAATTATATATTTTCCTAGCTATGCTGAGGAAATATGAAATGAGGCAATATTGAAGAAAAAATTATGGAATTCATTGACGAAAAAATGATAACAATTAATACTTGATTACCTCTTTTCGAGCTTATATGACGGCTTTATTTTTTCTGGCAAGTGGTTCCAACTTTCTTGAATGCCAGTTTGTGAATGGAGCATTTTCATTGAAAAACACTTCTACCATGAATTTTCTATTGGATTTTGATCCGGACTGTTTGATAGCTATGCCATTGATTTCATATGCCTTTTCCATAGAAAAGTTTTCATTCTCTTTACTCTGTAACATAATGCATTATCGCTCTGAGATTGACTTCATTATCACCAAACGAGTGTTCTATCGATGTAATGAAAAAATTATACTGGATTTCAATGTACACATGGGTGTTCACTGTTGATGCAAAGATTTTTATAGTATAAAGCATGCACAGTTCCACTGAATTCCAAAGAACACCAATAAAATCACTTAATAATCCTATTTACGATTCGTCGGGTCCATATTTATTAAACATTAATAGTGTTAAGATCATTTATTAAATTTACTTTTAATTATTCAAAGAGCACTTATTAGAATATACAACGACCATTAGACAAGTTTCCAGACTTTTTTCATATGGGCATATTGATAGTACACACATGAAACTCTAGAGCCCTTCGAAGTAATCTCCTCCGGCTGCAATGCACTTGTTCTACCGTTTCAACAAAATCTGCAAGGCTCCATGGAAGTCCTCTTGTGTGAGCGTGTCAGTGACCTTCATCACAGCCTCTTTCATCTCTTCAGTTGTCTCATAACGACAGCCTCTGAGCTTAGGGAATAACCAAAAGTCACAGGGAGCAAGGTCTGGTCTATAAAGAGGATGAGGAACTGTCTTGATGCTCATCTTGGTCAAATAGTCTGCGACAAAGATGGAGTTGTGGACTGGTGCATTGTCCTAGTGGAAATGCGACTGACCTGATTTGAAGAGTGCTGGCCTCTTCTGACGGAATCTCTTCCTGAACTCCCATAAAACCTCAACATAGTAACTCCTACCCTTTGGCCAATCAACTCTGGTGTATTGACTTCCTTACTCCTCCCACACCTCTCATCATCCCTTACAGACTCCCTGCCTTCCTTGAATCTCTTATACCACTCAAAAACTGATGCCCGATTCATGCAAGATGCTCCAAAAGCAGTCTGAAGCATTCCATATGATTCTTTAGCATTTTTTCCAAGTTTAAAACACAATTTTATTGCATATCGTTCTCCTGAAGTGTCTCCACGTCCAGATTGCAGTTTTGAAATTCACCATCTGTGACAATCAGGCTTTAGTAGAGTGGATTCGAATTGCTGATGTAGCAGTTCATTTGAACCTGAAATCATAAAAATTTTCAAGAGTCTACAACAATTTTAAATGCCTGTACAAAAAAGTCTGGAAACTTATTGAAGGCACCATGTATATAAATGGTTGTGAACTTTATAGAAAAGCTGATTGGATTGATCGTAAAGACACGTCAACTTGTCTTGGGTAATTTTGTGCATAGAGGTTAGGGAATTTATATTTATATTTTTATTTTTTGTGTTGTTTCTTAAGAGTCTTTTTTTTTGCTCTTGGTTATATAATATCTGGTATTCGTATCTAACAACAACAATTTTCTTGCCCGGTCAGCTGGCGCTGTAGACAAGACCGACTGCATCCCTACAGAGGAGTAAGACTCCCCCACCAAGTTTCTTGAATATGACACTAAACTATCTGATGGTGAGGTTCCCGAAATTCTGGAGCTTTAGGGAATGCAGAGTACCCCTTTTTTGCCATCACTCCCAGGTTGACTTTGGCCCCGAGTGGTAGCACCTAATAGGTTCCTATCTATGGGTCAAATAGAACCAATCTGCGTACTTATGGTAAACTGAATTGCCTGAAATCGAACTGTTTTGTATGCTGAACTGAATTGTTTGAAATAAAGCTGTTTTGACATTTAACTGTGTATAAAAAAACTATACCTATACGAAACTGAATTATTTGATTTAGAAATATTTGACTAAATTGAATAGCTTGAAATAGAAATGTTTTTGTCAATTAAAACTGTGTACTAATGTTAAAGTAAATTGTTTAAAATAGAATTGTTTATATGTATAAAAATGGATTTGGCATTAAATAACCTAGAAAGGTTGATATGCCATAAAACCCAAACTAACAAACAACAATTTGTAAGAAACTATATTGGCTCATTGTCCTAGTGGGTAGAGTGTTCGCAATGGTCCGGGAGACCAGGGTTTAATCCCAGGGTGGGTCATACCAAAGACTTTAAAAATGGTATTTGATACCTCCTTGCTAAACACTCAGCGTTATAAAGTGCGTATAAAGGGTAAAGTGGAGCAATCCAGGGAATGGAGTAGCGCTCTCCGCAACAACTCGGTGTAGTAGCTATCGAAAAAGGAGCCTTCGGGTCGCCCTCGACTACGGTCACCAATTTTACTTACTTTTATATAGGTTCTACTAACTAATAATGGCAATTGTTAGTAAACAAATTTAGCCTCAATTCACTCATCATAATACGTGTAATTACCACCCAGTTATATGGTATCAAGTGTTCCTATCTAACACTAACAATGTGCAAGAAACCATTTATGTTTGTTTTTTATTGGCATATCAACCACCGTGGGATGTTTAATGCTAAATCCATCCTTTTAGGACCGTAGTGGTACTATTTAACCCATAGATCGGAGGATAAGGGGGTTCATACTTTTCCCAAGCGTATTTGTCCGAAAGTGCGACTGGAGTTCGAACTCGCGTACTACAATTCTGGAGTCCATTGTTTTAACCATTACACCACGCGTATATATATATTTTCAACTTATTAATAATAGTAATCTTTAGTAAATAATTATTACTTCAAGTTGCTATTCATAATACGTTTAATTAACACCCAGTCATATGATATGAAGTATTCCCATTGAATACGAATGATTTGTGTACCAATCTATTTGACCCAGAGATGGGACACTAACAGGTACAACCGCACTGGGTTAGAGCGTATGTCAATGTTATGGAAAGGAAAGAACAACATCGGATCCAGTTTTGTGTCATGCCCAGGATAATACATTTTGGAAGGGGTTTTACCTTTTTAAACCTAAATTTGTTATGACTTGGCTGGGAGGAGGGTTTCTTTCTTTCAACAGACAGTTGTGCCCAAGCATTTCGTATCTTGGAATTTTCGTATTATGGGACAAGATTTACCATTTAAATAGCGTTATTCGCTCCAGCCCCCGAAAGCGGTCGTACAATGTGGAAATATTATACCCACTCGATAGAGTATGTTCGTTAAATCAACATAGTCATTTACATAGATGTTAAAAAAGATAAGGTCACAACAAAGCATTCACGTGATGCAACGAAATGAATTCTGGGAGAATAGCCTTCGGGCGGAACTTTCGATTTTCATTTATCGTATCTTGAATATTTCTTCGTTAAATGGGAGAGAAATTTCTTCAAAGCCCGTTTCGTATTCTGAATTTTTCGTATAATGGGGTTTTCGTAAGTCGTAGTTCCTCTGTATTCCAATCTAATTCTCATATTTAGAGCGAATTTCTATGGTTTCAAGTTTTTCAACTTAATATTCATAATTCACACACAATTATATTGTCTCATGTGTTTCTACAATAATTTCGAGGTAACAATAAAGCAAATAAGGAAGGAAAAACAAGAAGAAAGGAAGAACAAAAAAGTGAAGCAAATAAACAAAAAAAGAATGTTTGTTTGTTTGGGCTTTATAGCTTATCAACATTTGTAGGTCATTTAATGCCAAATCCATTTTTATACAAATAAACAGTTCTATTTTAAACAATTCAGTTTAGAATAAGTACACACTTTAATTGTCAAAAGCATTTCTATTTCAAGCTAATCCAAGCACTTTAATTTAGTATACGTATAGTTTTTGTTTATACCCAGTTAAATGTCAAAACAGTTCTATTTTGAACAATTCAATTTAGCGTAGTACAGTTTCAAAGTCAAAAGCAGTTATATTTCGAGCAATTTTGTTTAGCATAAGAACGCAGTTTAAATGTCAAAACAGTTCTATTTCAAGCAGTTCAGTTTAGTATAAGAACATAATCTAGTTCTATATGACCAAGAGATAGGACACTATCAGGTGCTACTTCTCCTAGCCAGAGTGGACTTAGGAGCGATGGCAATGAAGGTGTACTCTGCATTCCCTAAAGCTCCAGCATTACTGGAATCTCTCCATGAGATTGTTTAGTGTTATATTCAGGACAATCGTTAGTGGAGTCTTACCCCTCTGCAGAGAAGCAGTCAGTGTATTTTACTTCCCCAGCCGACTGAGCAAAAAGGAAGAAGAAGAGAAGAAAACAAATAAAAAACCTGGAAGGAAGAACAATAAAAAAAAGTATAAAGAAGAATAGAAAACTAGAGAAAAAAATGAAGCAAATAAACAAACAAGAAATTTCACAAGTTTCTAATTCAATTAAAAACTTTGTAAAATTAAATCAAAAAGAAAATCTTCTTAGCTGTGATCGTGTAATGTCAAAATCACCTCACAACACATTAAATCCATCAGTCAACTCCGTACACAGATCCCTGAAAAAAGAATAGAAAACAATAGAGAAAAAACTCCGTACACAGATCCCTGATCGTAATCCACGCCGATGTGCTTATCGAGGTGCCATTACTTTTTTAAGAAAGATTGCTTAGGATTTCGTTTACATCGTCATCATCACTGCTGTAAAGTATTGCCTCAGTTTTTTTCCCTATAAATCTTAAATAAGCGTCGATAGATATAAATAGAATCGATTTTATTTCGTATGAAATCAGTTAGGTCAAAAATATTGGTTTATTGACGGGAAAGTTTAGTCTCTACTTACATTGTGGGCTATTATAATAAGAAAATGATTTTTTCTCATTTCTCATCTGTGCACAAATACTTTTTCATTGGCATTACTCTCAGGTCCACTCGGACCTGGAGTAATTGCACCTGTTAGAGTCTCATCTATAGATCAAATAAATGTTTAAAATTATTCGTTTGTTTGTTTGGGTTTATGGCATATCAACCTTTCTAGGTTATTTAATGCCGAATCCATTTTTATGCAAATAAACAGTACTTTTTCAAACCATTCAGTTTAGCGTAAATACACAGTTTGATCGTCAAAATATTTCTATTTTAAGCTATTCAGTTTAATCAAACAGTTCTAATTCAAACAATTCAGTTTTGTATTAGTATAGTTTTTGTTTACACACAGTTAAATGTCAAAACTGTTCTATATTAAACAATCCAGTTTTGTGTGAGTACAGTTTCAATATCGAAAGCAGTTCCATTTCAAACAATTCAGCTTAGCGTAAGTATGCAGTTTACATGTCGAAAAAGTTCTGTTTCAAGCAATTCCTTTTAACATAAGAACTTAGAATTTTATTTAACCGATGGATATGACCCTATTAGGTGATACCACACCGGGCGAGAGTTGACAAGGGAGCAATAGCAATGAAGGGGCACTCCACATTCCCCTAAGCTCCGGCATTACAGGAACCTCACCATCAGATTGTCTAGTGTCATAATCCGGGACACTCGTTGAAGGAGTCTTACCCCTCTGCAGAGAAGCAGTCGGTGTATTCTACAGCCCCAGCCAAGTGGACCAAACAATTTTTTTTGTATTCGATAGGACCATGATAAAGTTGTTTATTGTTTTTTTAACAATAAACAACTTTATTAAAAATGTAAATATGAACGTGAATGGACATCTCTGCATAAAATAACCCATGAAGGGTTGACGTGTCATTAAAATCAATGGATCAATCATAATTCGATTTCAAGTTGGAGATAATAACAATCATATAAATAGTTCTGTCGGAGAATTGTGTAGCAATCACAATTTAACATCAGTCATTTGTTTACACACAATTTGTTCGATTTGACCCATAGAAAGGACCTAATTAGGTGCTTCCACTCCGGGCCAGACTGAATCTGAGAGCAATGTCAATAACGAGAACTATGCATTCCCCAAATCTCTAAGGCATCAGATTTTTTAATGTCGTATCCTGCACACTCGTGGGCGGGGGCTTACCTTTCAGTGTATTCTACAGCCCTAGCCGATTAGGCTGAACACTTTAGTTTCACAATTACAATACCTCAATACAGTATTAGCCTGGGTGATAAATCGCACAAGAGTATTTATAAGATATTTCTTTTATTTTCGAATACTTCTAAAAACGACTGTTTTTCTAAAGTTTTAGAAATATAGTTCTGTCGGAGTATAAGATAGACATGACTGGGTTGGAACAACAATCTCCTTAGAACACTTCAAAGTATTTGGATTCTATGCAGGAGCTTAGGGGAGTGTCCTCGTGGTGTAATGGTTAAAGCGATGGACTGCGGAATCTTAGTAAGCGAGTTCGTACTCCAGCCGCGCTATTATGTTCACTTTCGGCCAAATACCCTTGGGAAAGGTATGAACTCCCTTATCCTCCCAGCTATGGGTTAAATAGTACCACTACTGTTCTTTTAGGAGAATAGCTTTGGCATTAAATAACCTACAAAGGTTGATATGCTATTAAACAAAGAATCCAAACCAAACCAGGAGATTACTATTATAACCACAAGTGAGAAGTTGTTTTATAAAACAGAAAATTCACGATATAATAGCACCTGTTAGAGTCTCATCTATAGATCTACTTAAAAAAGAAAATGTACAGAAAAATCCTTGTTTTTTTTGGATGAAAAACTCAGTAACGTATCTCTTACTCGTATGCACTTTTATCTCAGACGTTATTTTCCAGACATAATCAGTACGATGACAACGATTATGTCGATGATGATGATCATTCTGGAGAAGACAATAATTAAAAGAACGAATATCATTGTTATTAATCACGGTTTTGTCTCTTAGTTCTTCATCGCCTGTAGCGACAAGGAATCTCATTAAAAGCTTTGTAAAATTAACCCCCCCCCCAAAAAAAAACTTCTTATTTTTCTTAGATTTCTATCAAAGTTCCAAGAAAATTTTATCACGTTCACAAAATACTTGGTAATTCTAGATTTAAAAAATCTCATCTGTTGATAAAAAAGATTGAAGAAGTCACTGTTTTTCAAGATATGGAAGGAACGTTAGAAAAAAAAAAATTCCTCCCTTTTAGCTAAGAATACGAATAAATAAATCCTCTACGGCAATAATAAATAATAAATGACTTAAGGAAAGGCTCTAACAATAGTCTTCAATTTATCATGATTATAAAATGACAAAAGGCATTTTTTTACAAACAGATCTGACCGAAAAAATGATTCATTGATTTTATCGGTGTTTCAGTTTCATGCTTTGAGGTTTGGAAATCGCATTCATATTTATTTTGTGTAGTTTTTTCTGAAGACTTTTGGCACGGGGTATTTGGCAACAAGTTTAATGGCTGGAATCCACTTTCGGCCATGAAATATAAAAGGCTTGCAAATAAAAAAAACATTAAGTTTGGATAGGTTTTATGGCATATCAACTATTGTAAGTTATTTAATAACAAATCCTTTTTATACATATATATTAAATATATAGGATTTGGTTTTATTTGGTTTTATAGCATATCAACCATTGTAGGTTATTTAATGCCAAATCGTCTTTATACATATATATTAAATATATAGGATTGGTTTGGTTGGGTTTTATGGCATATCAACCATAATATGTTATTTATTGCCAAATCCTCTTTATACATATTAAATATATATGATTTGGGTAGGTTGGTTTTATGGCATATCAACCATTGGAGGTTATTTAATGCCAAATCCTCTTTATACTTATTAAATATATATGATTTGGCTTGCTTGGTTTAAGGGCATATCAACCATAATATGTTATTTAATGCCAAATCATCTTTATAGATTTTTATTTAATATATATGATTTGGTTGGGTTGGTTTTTATGGAATATCAACTATTGTAGGTTATTTAATGCCAAATACTCTTCATACATACATACATACATACATATATATTAAATGTATATAAAAACACATTTTGTAGATAACATTCTTAAATGAACCTGAGCATTTTGTACACAATAAAATGGTTTTAAGTATTGCTATGTAGCAGTCACAGTTTAACATCAGTCATTTGTTTACACACTGTTTGTTCTATTTGACCCATAGAAAGGACCAAATTAGGTGTTTCCACTCCGGGCCAGACTGAATCTGAGAGCAATGTCAATGAAGAGAACTCCGCATTCCCCAAATCTCTAAGGCATCAGATTTTTTAATGTCATATCCTGCACACTCGTGGGCGGGGGCTTACCTTTCTACAGATATGCAGTCAGGGTATTCTACAGCCCCAGCCGACTAGGCTTAAACATTAGTTTCACAATTACAATACAGTATTAGCCTGGGTGATAAATCGCACAAGAGTATTTATAAGATAATTTGTTTATTTTTAAATACTTCTAAAAACGACTGTTTTCCTAAAGTTTTAGAAATATTAAGATATTTCTTTTTAATTTCAGGGCCGATGTATATCAAACGAGAGGCACTTACGGGAAGCATATTGCACAAGATCCCAAATTATTGTGTGCCCAGTCGGCTGGGGCTGTAGAATACACCGGCTGAATCTTTGCAATGGGTAAGATCTCCCTAACGAGTGTCCTGGATATCACACTAAAGATGGTGAGGCTTTAGTAATACTAAAGCCTCACCATCTTTAGAACTGCTGGAGCTTTGGGGAATGCAGAGTATTCTTTCATTGCCATCGCTCCCAGGTTCACTCTGGCCCGAAGTGGGAGCACCTGATAGAGTCCTATCTATGGGTCGAATAGAACTGTTTGACATTTGATCTGTGCACTAATGCTAAACTGAATCATTTTAAATGGAACTGTTTTACATTCAACTCTGTGTGAACACAAAAACTATACTTAAACTGAATTTAATTATTTGAAAGAGAACTGTGTGATCATTTAACTGTGTGTGAACAGATTACTGTATTAGTGATACATAGTGATACTTAGAACTATTAAACTTTATTGATATGCTAAACTTAATTGTTTGAAATAGAACTGTTGGAATTTTAACAGAAAGTAAGTAAAGTTGGCGACCGTAGTCGAGGACGACCAGAATGCTCCCTTTTCAATAGCTACTACACCGAGATATAGGGGAGAGCGCTACTCCTTTCCCTGGATTGCTCCACTTTACCCTTGATACGTTCCTTATATTGCTGAAATGGTTCTTGATACCAACTTGCTTAACAAGTTGATATCAAGAACCATTTTTAAAGTCTTTGGTATGACTCGACCTGGGATTGGACCCAGGTGTCTCGGACCATTGGTGAACACTCTACCCACCAGGCAATTGAGCCGGTTTTTACTGTACTTATGCTAATTTGAATCGTTTGAAATAGAACTGTTTTTACACTTACTGTGTATAGACAAAATCTGTACTTATGCTAAAGTGAATTGTTTGAAATTAAGTGAAACGATGTTACTGTGTGCAAGAAAATGAATTTAGGCTTGTTTAAAAATGTTATCAACAAAATTTGTTGAGAAATCATATATTTAATATATGTATCAAAAGATTTAGCATTAAATAACTTTAATAATTGTTCATTTTCTATAAAACTAAACCAAATGTAAACCAAGTTTTTGAATTATGGACACGAAAGTTGCATCTCGTCCTCACACATTAAATAGATTTAGAAGGCTCAAACTGCCATCCGCACCAAAAAGATTAAGAGTTTTTTTTTTTTGCTCAAGGTACTATCGAGTACGAATTCTTTTTAAACAGATCTATTTGACCCATACATGGGATCCTAACACTCCAAGTCAGGGTGGGGTTGGGAATAATGGTAATGAAGTTATTATCCACATTTCCTAGATATTCTGAAATATATCGTCACCATCAGCTACGCTTTGTTTACACACAGTTTGTTCTGTTTGACCCATCATCATCATCATCATCATCATGTCGTACCGCTAGCACGGATATCCCTGACCCTCTCTCGTCACTTCTCCCTATCGTTCATCGCCTCTGGCAGGTCTTCAGGGCTACATCCCGTATCCTCCCATAACTGCTGAATGTATGTTCGAGCTAGTCGTCTTGCTTTTGCCCGGCCATATGAGGGGGTCCATAGGAGTACATCACCTGTGAGCTCGTCCCTGCTTCTCCAGCAGTGTCCTGCATGTCTGGTTCGTTTAACTTGGATAGTTTTCGCGATGGGAGGCAGGTGGCCATATAGTTGGTGCCTTGTGGGGTGTTGCCGCCAAGACTTGTTCACTATTGCTCGCATCATTCTTGTATATTTGCCGTCTAGCTTCTTTTCCAGCCGTTTAGTTAGCGTCCAAGTAGTGCATCCATACAGCAGTATCGATAGGACCTAATCAGGTGCTTCAACTCCGGGTCAGAGTGGACCTGAGAGCAATGTCGATGAAGAGAAATCCGCATTCCCTAAATCTCTAAGGCTGGAGTCTCATCATCAAATTTTTAGGGAGGTGTTCTCAGTCCCACATACAGGGCAGTGAAATAACAAATAGATAAGGGATGTAAAAAGGTGACAATTGAAAGAATAACTAGTTGAAAGAGTTCAACATCTCATCCAGTAGTCTAGGTCTTTCAAAATATGTTTACTCTTAATTCGAATGTTGCTGACAACTGCTACCTTCGAGGCCCACTCAATTTTCACGTAGTTGAATCCTGAATCTAAATGTTGATCATTGCTGCGCAAATGTTCGCCACATCCGGAAAGTTTGTAAAGTGTTGGTAAAGGAAGCTATTTCATCGCTCATGCTTTAAAGGAATTCGTAAGGAGAATTTTTGAAGCACACAAATATGGCTAGTACCTTGGAAGAAAAACTAAAATTGAGGTTTTGAATTAACAAGATATATATATATATATGTATATATATATATATATATATATATATATAGAGAGAGAGTAACAAAGTAGATACTAATACGAAATCTTTCTCTATCATTTGACATTTTATTTCTTTTTTTCTTCAGTCTTCTTTTTCTGCTTCATTTTGTGCTCTCTCTCTCTCTCTCTCTCTCAAATTCTCTTTCTTTCTAACTTCATCTGATAGTTTTCTTTGTTTATTTGATTGTTTTTCTTCTATTTAATCGAGTGTCCTGAAAGGTTTTCAGTAGACAAATGCTCTTGTGTCCCTAACCGGCCAATATAACTGATACCTCTATCTTGAACTAGCCCAGTCGGGCTAATAAATAAAATTTCTTAAACTATAATGTGATCAATTGTGCCTTGACCTTTTGCACTAAAAATCTTTTTAGCTTGCGTTCGCGGCGTTATGGCTCGGTCTGAACTAGTAAAGCTTAAGTTCCTGAATTAGACTAGATTGAACGTTCATTGAACGTACATTACACATTCATTCAAATTAAACAAGTAAAAGAGCAATGTACAACGTGCTAGCGCACTGATATCACCAACCCCATTGAGTACATTCTATGACTTAAACTACTTCAGATACGTGATATTCGTGTCACAAACTAGCAAGTTACAACAAATTACAAAACTTTTGACTCTTCCTAAAAAAATAGATAGAGATTTGACTTTAGGATGCTACTGGCAACAGACATATTGAGTGGCTTGAGTGAAACCGCCCTCGTACGTCCTTTGAGGTTGGGTAGGGATACTTTCAATATGACTAATACAATTATCTATTGGTCAGTCCGATAACTGGGTGAATTAAGAAAGGTGACAAGAGACTATGGATATTTGGACTTGATTTCTTTTGTCAGCCTCGTAGGTAGAGATTGTTGAATACGCCGACTGCATCTCTGCAAAGGCGGTAAACTCGCCCAACGAGTTTTCTGGATATGACACAAAATCTTCTGATAGTGAGTTTCCAGAGGAATCCAGAGTGGTAATACCTGTTAGAGTCTCATCTATGAGTCCATTAGATCAGTTTAATCTTTTACTAGGGATAAATGTTTATATTAACCAGAATATTATAGGATTAAATAACAATACATGAAACAATGTGGCTGTTTGGTTTGGTTGGTTTGGTTTCTTTGTTTAATGGCATATCATCCGTTGCAGGTTATTTAATGCCAAAGCCATTCTCCTAGAAGAACAGTAGTGGTACTATTTAACCCATAGCTGGGAGGATAAGGGAGTTCGTACCTTTCCCAAGGGTAGTTGCCCGAAAGTGAATGTAATTGTGCGACTGGAGTTCGAACTCGCTTACTACGATTCCACTTTAACCATTACACCACAAGGACACCTCCTGCTCGGAATTAGCTAGTTTTATTACAAAGGTTTCACGCATATTGCACAAGGCCCTAGCTACAGTGACATAAACATTAGTTAGTGAGCATCAGTTTTCTTTGATCCTTAAAACGAGGCTTCATTACGTTAGGTATGACGTAAATTAGACACTTACTCTTGTCTGTCAACAGACGTGTTCCTGTTTTATAAATCAGCTTTTCTTTCAGAGCAGGTTGATATGCCGTTCCACCACGAGGACACTCCTCATGTGGCTGTTCGGTTTGGTTTTATGGCATATCAACAAGAGTAGACTATTTAATGCCAAATCAATTTTTATATATATAAACAGTTCGATTTCAGACAATTCAGTTTAGCATAAGTAAGCAGTTTAAATGTCAAAACAGTTTTATTTCAAGCATTTCAGTTTAGCAGAAGTACACAGTTTAGTACTATTTGACCCATAGATACCCCTTCATTGCCATTGCCCCTTCATTGCCATACCCCTTCATTGCCATTGCTCCTAGAGCAATGGCAATGAAGGGGTATTCTGCATTCCCCATTGCTCCAGCATAACTGGAGCCTCAATATCAGATTGTTTAGTGTCATATCCAGGACACTTGCTGGGGGAGTCTTACTCCTCTGCAGAGATGCAGTCAGTGTATTCTACAGCCCCAGCCGACTGAGCCACCATTTAACTGTTTGCAAACTGTAAATAGTGATACTTGAAAAGATTTAAGTGTGCACAAAAAACTGATTAATATTAAATAACATTATTAGTATTATATAACAATACTTGAAATCGTTTAACTGTGTACAAACAATAGATAGCGATAATTGAAACCACTTAACTATTAGCTAGTAGAACTACGAGGATCATTAAATAAGTTTCCAGACTTTTTTTGTATGGGTACTTTTATTGATAGTACATACATGAAACTTTAGTCCCCTTCGAAGTAATCTCCTCTAGCTGCAATATACTTGTTGTACCGTTCCAACAACATCTGGAAGGTCCCATTGAAGTCCTCTTGTGTCAGCGTGTCAATGACCTTCGTCACAGCCTCTTTCATCTCCTCAGTTGTCTCATAACGACAGCCTCTGAGCTTAGCGAATAAGCAAAAGTCACAGGGAGTAAGGTCTGCTCTATTAAGAGGGTGAGGAACTGTCTTGATGCCCACCTTGGTCAAATAGTCTGTGACAAAGATGGAGTTGTGGACTGGTGCATTGTCCTAGTGGAAATGCCACTGACCCGATTTGAAGAGTGCTGGCCTCTTCTGACGGAATCTCTTCCTGAACTCCCTTAAAACCTCAACATAGTAACCCTAACCCTAACTCTTTGGCCAATCAACTCTGGTGTATTGACTTCCTTACTTCTCCCACACCTCTCCTCATCCCTCACAGACTCCCTACCTTCCTTGAATCTCTTATGCCACTCAAAAACTGAAAAAAAATTCATGCAAGATGCTCCAATAGCAGTCTGAAGCATTCCATAGGTTTCTGTGGCATCATTTTTCCAAGTTTAAAACAGAATTTTATTGCATATCGTTCTTGTAAAGTGTCCTCACGTCCAGATTGCATTTTTGAACTTCACCAGCTGTGACAATCAGGCTTTAGTAGGGTGTATTCGAATTGCTGCTGTAGCTGTTTCTTTGAAGCTGAAATCATAAAAATTGGTCAGTCATCTCATAAGATGTATAGCAATAACATAGTGAATTTTACGACAATTTTAAATTCTTGAACAAAAAAACCTGGAAACTTATTGAATGCACCACATATTAGTGTTAGATAGCAATATTTCAAGCCATTTAACTGTGTACTAACAAATGAATAATATCAAATAGAATTATTAGTGTTAATAAAACTTGAAAACATTTTACTGTGTGCAAACAAATGAGTTTTGGCTCGTTTAAAAGTGTTACCTACAAGCCTTTCACTTTCAAATATATATATATATATATATATATATATATATATATATATGAACACGATTTGGCATAAGATAACCGTCAAGGGTTGATATGCCATTAAACCAAATAACCAAATCTTTTCCCCTGTCACAAATTTTCATCCTAAAAAGTCTTTTATTCTTTTCTATTTTTTTTTTACTATCCATCCCACATAGATTCGTTACTAGTCGCCATTTCCACTCCATTCTTTCCCTCCTTAAAAGCCATTCTAGTCGAATGTTACATCGATGCATTGTTGATTTAAGACTTACCGTGCCCTTGGCCTAAGGACATCTTTCAGAGCGGGAAGAGTGACGCCTGCTGTCCCTTAGGCTCTTATTCGGCCAGTACGGACGTCACTTATTGATTCGTATTGGTAGCCAGGGAGACAGCTTTTGGTGAAGCCTCATTTCGGTTTTGTATTTGACTTGATTGGGAAGAGGAGAATGGAGGGAAAATGAATAAGGAGAACAGTAAGAGAAAAAGAAAAAGCATGAAATGAAGGAAGGAGCGAAAAGGGTTTATGGAATGAAAGTATTTTGAACGAAAATGAAGCAGAATGAAATGGTAGGAAACAAATGAATAAAGGTGGAAAAAAGAGAGAAAGGCATTGGGTTGAATAAGAATCCGCTTTCTATAAAAGGGTTAATCAAGAACAACTGACCGGGTGTGCGGGGGAAAAAAGAAAGGAGGTGTGCTTAGCATAAAGATTTTCATCCTAGGAAATCATATCGACGTTCAAATCCCTGATGGAGCTGCTTGTGGAGATCTAGAAAGTGCAGAGTACTCCTTCATTGCCATTACTTCCAGTTCCAATCAGAACGTAAGTTGTAGTACCTGTTGTGGCCCCATGTATATGTCAAATAGATGTGTTTAAAAATTATTTGATTTAGAAAGAAATTATAAGAAAGACAATTGACGGTGAGGAGAGATCACAAAAACATAAGTCTGGGCTAGCAACCTGGCTGGTGGAAAAATCAACGCTACAGAATCCACTACATTCACATACCCCCAAGAGATCCTGAGAGGGTGGGGAGCATGAGATTTCTAACGAAAATGATCATATGGTAACGAACACAGCTTTGAACAATCAATCGTGGAATCCGATATACTCATGCGGAAAAATATGCTAGAATATACGCGGTTTAAAGATCCATCAAGCCAGAATAAAGTGTTAGGTTGAAAAAACCCAGACGAAACGCCCAGGAGTTTCTCCTGGTGAGACGCAGGCGGTGCAGGGCCTGGAAGCATACCACAACACCCAGTCCCTCCAAGCAGAGGTTACAGAAACCATCACTATATTTAGAATGATCAAATGGCCAACAGCCGCTAACAAAAACGCTTAACACGATTTTGACACAAGTATTTGCGAAATAGTAAATATATCAACGAAAGGATCAGTGGAAATAAACCATATAAAATAATTACTTGAAACCATATAAAAAGGGAAATAATTACTTGAAACCATATAATTAAAAGGGAAACCATCTACCCTAATGGAATAAAGTTGAAATAATTGATAGGGCTGAATATTGGAGGATTAGACGCCTTAGGGAATCAGTACATATGTTGGGCTACAATGACCCTCTGAGTAGACCAAGTATAGAGTTGAATACAATATGGGAACCAATAATTAAGAAGGCTAGATACAAAATAAAATCTGAATATGTGTACAGGTAAAAAAAATCATTCATAATAGTAGTAATCCTCGTTAAGTAAGAACATAAAGTTTATAAGTCCCTAAAATTCACTCGGAATTGTCCCGCAGGATACATAGCGTAACAGTTATAGGCATTGGTTCCCTAAGCTTCTAAGGAGACCATCATCTGGAGGTTGCAGGTTCAATCCTGACTGTAGGCGAGTAACAATACAGGAATACTTAACGGAATCAGAACAGGTGACCCCCGTGGATTCAATAAAGGACGTAGTTCGAAGTTCCGTGAAGGTTTCCGAGTTCAACAAACACCTAAAAACGAAAGCTTGTGGAAATAGCAATAAAGATGAACCCCTAATGATAAAAATTTAATTATCAGTACTGAATAGAAATAGTTGAAACCATATAATTATCAGTATTAGATGAAATACCTGAAATTCTTAATATGGCTCAGTCGGTAAGACCTCCCCCCTGATATGACTCAAAATAACCTAAGTTTCAGTAATGCCAGTGGAGTATCCCTTCATTGCCATCGCTACCAGGTCCACTGTGGCCCGGAATGATAACACCTGATAGGGTCCTATCTATGGGTCAAATAGGATTGTCTGACATTTAAAATGTGGACTTTGACATTTAAACTGAGCGCAAACAAATGACTTATGCTAAACTGAATTGCTTTAAATAGAACTGTTTCAACAAATGACTGGTTTATACAATACTGCAATATTTGGAACAATTTAACATTGTTGACATCCTAAACTGAATTGTTTGAAATAGAATTGTTTGATCCTTTAACAGTGTGTAAACAAATGACTGATGTTTAATTGCATTGTTAGTGATAGCAATACTATTTTTCGGACTATTGTCCTCATCTTTGTTGCCATCTTTATCACAACGCTTCGGCCGTTGTACGCTCCGGCCTTCTTCAGATGGTTGGAATGTCAAACTTACTAGATATTGAGGACACGTGGTACAGTGGATAAAGGCGTTGGTTAGATCAAGTGACATACCAAAAAAGAGTGTGAGTTCAATACCCGGTGAAGGCAGTGTAGAACTTTCAGAGGGGAAATTAACAGATAACTGATAACTGACATCCATTAAACATGGCTCGTGGAACTAGAACAGTCTACCCCGATAAGCGAAATAAAGGGTCAAGTTCGAGATTACAACTACCTGAAAAATGCCGGAGCGTACAATGACCAAAACGTTGGGATTAAACATGGCGACAAAGATGAGGACAATAGTCCGAAAAATGTAAATAATGTAAGATTATTATTGTTAGTTATTTGAAACCAATATGTAATTGTGTGCAAACAAATGATTATTATTATTGAATAGAAATAATTATTTGAAAGCAAATGTGTATAAATTATTAGTATGTGTATTTGAGCAGCATTTCTTCATTAATACATATTTGATTAAACAAAATAGACATCCTTTGTCTATACATTTTTGTATTAATCCTTTCGAGTCATCGATTTTATGGCATCAGACAGGAATTGATTAATAAACCTCCCATAATTAATTGGTTCCCTAGTACTTTCTGTCCGATCTTGAGCTATCATCAGGGTAGTGTATATTGCAAAAGCGATGTGACCTTTGGATGTACATTACTACTGTGTAAGTGTTAAGCATTTATCTTTTATATTCATTATTTTTTGTACTTTATTGATCCTCACTGAGTGCTACAATGTTGGGTATTCTGCCAGAATAATTTAAACCATATAGATCTGGCATCAAATAGCCCGCAACGGTTGATATGGTATAAAGAACCAACCAACCAACCAACCAACCAACCAACCAACCAAACAAACAAACAAACACTTAAAATCAAAACTATTCAGAATTTTACAAATAATTGAGACTATTTTCATTTCCACAAACCCAAGTTCAAATTTTATAATTGATTTTTGGAAATTTTCGACTCACTTTTTTCATTTACAAAATCAATTTCTATATAAATTTTTACTGATTTTTTAAGTTTACAGATTTTGCGAGACATATCCAGGTTCCAGATTTCACGAGAAATCTTTATCTTCTAGATTTCGCAAAAAAAGACTCCATTTTTCAGATTTTGCTAGAAATATTTTGCTTTTAGATTTCGGAAGAAATTTCTAACTTCCATATTTCACCAGGAATTTCTAGCTTCCAACTTTCGCAAAAGTCTTTAACTTTAAGATTTTGCAAGAAATCTCCAGGTTTGAGATTTCTTGCAAAATCTTCAGTTTCTAGATTTAAAAAAAATCTTCAGCTTTCCAATTTTGAATAAAAAAACCCTCTAACCTTCAGATTTCGCGAGCAAACTTCATCTTTGAGATTTTGCAAGAAATCTGCTTTCAGGTTGCTGGTAATTTTCAATTTTCCCATAAATATCTTCAGTGGAAAATATTGTGAGTTGATGATACGAAGCTTTTCCCATCTCACTTTACAGACATTTCATGTTTATTCTTTATTTTTTCGAATAAAATTTTATTAAATTGTGTTCTTAATAATTTTTCATAAGATTTTTATCTTTGAGATGAAAGAAATGCAATGCCTGTCAGAAAAAAGGATTATATTTTAAAAGCATCTTTTAATAAACTTTCCAGCTAGAATTCAGATTGAGAAAAGTTTATTAGTGTTTTTTTTTTCGAAAAACAATTAATAAAATTTGATATTTATATTTGTAAGATATTGTTTTATGAAATATAAATAATGTTTGTGAATTTGGAAGTGAATTTTCACTTCAAATCAATCTGTGTCTTTGAGTACAATCATCAATTTTAAGTGATAAATCTTAAATCTCTGTTGCTTAAATATTCCCTGGATACATAAAAGGATTTACACACCCTTGATGTCTAATTTCTACATTATCTAAATGCATCATATTTTCTAAAGATTATCTCAAATGGGAATTTTCGTATTTGTTCACAAAATCACAAGGTGGCCTAACGGTAAATCATTATTTACACAAACGCATGTATGTACACAAACAGACTAAAAGACACGCACGTAAGTAGGGAGACATACTAACACACATTCACTCACACACATACACACACACACACACACATATATATATATATATAATATCGCACATAAATAAGTATGTCCATGGCAATTTTTACAAGTCAGTTTTATTCTAAACAAAAATATGGGGATTTTCGACAATGGTGAGACCTGGGTTCAATCCAAGGTCAAGTCATATCAAAAACTCAAAAAATGGTACTTGATGGTTCCTTGCTTAACACTCAGCATAATACGAAATATTTTTTATATAAAGGGTAAGTGGAGCAATTCAGGGAAATGAGTGGTGCCCAGCCCTCCACCTCAGTGTAGTAGCTATTGAAAAGTGAGCCTTCCAGTCGCAGTCAGCCCACTTACTTATCATTTCTTGCATATTTTTATACAATGAAAACCCATATGATCACGATTATTTATCAAACTTTACCACGTTCCAATCCTAGAGCATGCAGTCTTTCAAGATATTCGTACTGATAAAGAAACGCTGCATATATATATATATCTATATATATATAACTAGGTACTATAACCATAGAACAAGTTTTTCGCACGAAAGATATAGATATAGCACTGCTTTATCTAGTTATGTGTGGGAGATTAAGGAAAAAATGGGAGTAGATCAGATAATGAAATGGGAAGTAATAAAGAAATGCCGCAAATATAGGGCAGGTAATAAAACCTGTAATCTTTGTATGGAGGAAAAATTGATAATAGCAGATTGTAAAAGTAAGAATATGCTAAACAAAAGATCGGAGGTGTTGAATAGTTGTAAACACAAAAGAGCGTGGTTACTATATAATTAGGAAATGTTATAGGTTTATTTTTATTTTTATTTTTTTATTTATTTATTTATTTTTTTAAATATTTTTTATTATTTTATATATATATATATTTTTTTTTTTTTTTAATGCAAATTTTAGGATAGGTGGAGGTTTTTGGTGAATAAAGGCAATTTCTCCTTAGAATGGTTGAGCACATTGCTATATATATATATATATATATATTCAACCTCTCGGCCATGGGCAGGATGTTAAACAAGGTCAACTTTACAAAGGAAAGTAAAGTTGGTTTGAATTAAAGCAGGTCCTTTTCCTAGACTGGATACCAAACCAAGGTTAAATAAACCTTACTGTGGAGACGGAACCCCTCTTAAACTAGTAGACAAATTCACTTACCTAGGAAGCAGCGTCCCATCAACCGAAAAGGACATCGACATACGGTTAACGAAGGCATGGGCAGCTATCAATAGGCTATCGATCATATGGAAATCAGACCTAACCGATAAAATGAAACGCAGTTTCTTCCAGGCAGCTGTCGTATCGATACTGCTGTATGGATGCACTACATGGATGCTAACAAAACGGCTGGAGAAGAAGCTAGACGGCAATTACACAAGAATGCTGCGAGCAATCTCGAACAAGTCTTAGTAGCAACACCCCACAAAGCACCAACTGTACGGCCACCTGCCTCCTATCACGAAAACTATCCAAGTTAGACGAACCAGACATGCAGGACACTGCTGGAGAAGCAGGGACGAACTCATAAGTGATGTAATCCTATGGACTCCTACATATGGCCGGGCAAAAGCAGGACGACCAGCACGAACATACATTCAGCAGCTATGTGAGGATACGGGATGTGGCCCAGAAGACCTACCAGAGGCGATGAACGATAGGGAGAAGTGGCGAGAGAGGGTCAGGGATATCCGTGCTAGTGGCACGACACGATGATGATGATGATGATGATGATTTACTCATAGTTGGGTGTAATTTGGGCTGAGAATATATGTATTCGGGTCTTCCCCAAGATTATTTGTACGAAGTGGAACGCACACAACTTTGTCCAAGATTTGAACTCGGATCACCGATTCCATTTCGTATGACGCTTAGCATTATGCATATGAACCCCAACTTATATATATATATGTATATATATGTGTGTGTGTGTGTGTACACTAGCTCCACAGTATCAGCATTAAAAATGGTGTCAGGTGAGTGAGTTCAGATGGTGGCTGACTCTGTTTTATTCACTTCGATCAAATGCCTTTGGGGTTGACATGGGTTTACATCTCACTGCTTTCTGCTCTTCCTATGTTAATACTTAAAAGAAAAAAAAAAACAAAAGAAAAATGATCTCTCATCAACGTGAGTACCGGAAATTTTACGAGAGAACGCATTTTCATATATCTTAATAATAACGTGAACCGGCTCATGTTTGAAATCTCGTGTGATTTTCAACATATACAATGAAACGATATTCGATTAGCGAGACTTCCCTAGAGAGTTCTCAAATGGTGCATGAAATGCAACCTGTCGTCTCATCTACAAGAGGTCAAGCATGTTTTGTTGCAATACAAGTTTCCATAATGAGATTAGATCAATCCCTATATAATACCATAGCGCTATATTTAAAAAAAAAAAAATTTGCTGCGTGTTTTGTCTTCAAAAGGAGGCTATATATGCCTTTTTTTCTGTATCGGTCACATTTGTCAGGAGATTGATTTTGATGGACATTTTGCCGAGAAAATAGAATAAATTGGGTTTTAATGTTACACTAATGACAGAAAAGATTTCTAAACAGTTTAAATGATATTTTTGATTATGGTTGATTGAATCTAACGTCATATCATCCTATTTAGAATTAGAGGTTAGGGAATCACGTTCATTGTACGTTCATGTTTATATTTTTATATATTTGTTTCTTAAGAAGTATTTTTTTTTCACGCAGTCTTTTCGAATATTTTTAAAACAGATCTATTTGACACATAGATGGGTTTGTCTTGGTTTCTTTGTTTAATGGCATATCAAACTTTGTGGGTTATTTAATGTCAAAAACATTCCTTGGTGGAGGACAGTAGTAGTACTATTTAATTCATAGCTCGAGAGGGAGAGGGTTATCGGTTCATACTTTCCCCAAGGGTATTAATCCAAAAGTGAATGTAATAGCACAACTGGAGTTTAAACCCGCTTACTATGTCGTCATATTCCAGCACGTTTGCCACAACACCACAGGGACTTTACCGTTGATGGGACCCTGACAAGTAATACCACTCTGGATTAGAATGGATCTGGGAATAATGACAATGAATGAGTACAATACACTCTCTAGATCACCAGAACTGGAGTCTCACCATCAGATCCTGTCAGTGTCATACTTTGCATATCCCCTTTTTAGGTTGCAAGTGTCTTACCACTCAACAGGGGACACAAACAGCCTATTCTAAACCCCACAGACTGGCCTAAAATGATATTTCTGTCTCTCGACTCAAACTATACATTAAATCTTTGTTTATTATGAAGACGAAACGGTTAAGTTTTTTGTTAATAGAAAATAAGTTTAAGAAATCAAATATTTTCAAAAATTCATCACTTACAATATTCGGACTGTTATCTTCATCTCAACTCAAATGTTTCGGTCAATATGCGCTGAAGAAACACTTGAAGAAGGCCGAAAGACATATCTGCCGAAACGTTGTGAATATATCAATTAAAATGAAGACAATACTCCGAATATTCTAAGTAATAAAAATTATCAGACTTCATTCCAGAAATTTAGACTAACACTTCGCAAAAAATTCCAAAAATCTTTTCTTCAAAGCAAAAATCGAACTCTTTGATTGTTTTTTTTTTTGTTTTAATTTGAGATACTTATATTTATTTTATTTTGTATCAAATTCCACTGTTTCCCTACAGTGGTTTTGATTAATGTAAATTAATTGCATCGTGTTTTCTATGCGTGAAACATTGCTTCCACGATTCTTCAAGATTGCGTATCCTTTTCTGTTGAGAATGACAAGACAATAAAGCCATTGGAAAGTCGAGACAAAGTTATTTTTTACCGGTAAATTGTTATCTATATAGATGGATAATGTTTCTTCATTGTTTTCTAATGTGGTGCCGCAATTTTGACTGTGGGTATGTGACACATTTCATTGAGACGTGATGGCGATTATATGGTTCTTCCAAGATGTCATTGTTTATTCCTTATGCCATTTAAGCTTTCCCGGAAGTATGATATATATATATATATATATATATATATATATGTGTGTGTGTGTGTGTGTGTGTGTGTATGTGTGCGCGTGTGTGTGTATGTGTAACCCTTCTGGGAAGCTGTTGATGACATTAGTATATATATATCATCATCATCATATTGTGCTGGTAGCACGGATATCCCTGACCCTCTCTCGCCACTCCTCCCTATCGTTCATCGCCCTAGGTAGGTCTTCAGGACAACATCCTGTATCCTCACAAAGCTGCTGAATGTACGTTCGAGCTGGTCGCCCTGCTTTTTCGTGGCCATGTGTGGGGATCCATAAGAGTACATCTCTTATGAGTTCATCTCTGCTTCTCCAGCAGTGTCCTGCATGTCTGGTTCGTCTAACTTGAATAGTTTTCGTGATAGGGGGCAGGTGGCCGTACAGTTGGTGTCTTGTGGGGTGTTGCTGCCAGGACTTGTTCAGGATTGCACGCAGCATTCTTGTGTAATTGCCATCTAGTTTCTTCTCCAGCCGTTTTGTTAGCGTCCATGTAGTGCATCCATATAGCAGTATCGATGTGACCGCTGTCTGGAAGAAACTGCGTTTCATTTTATCGGTTAGGTCTGATTTCCATATAATCGATAGCCTATTGATAGCTGTCCATGCTTTCGTTAGCCTCGTTTCGATGTCCTTTTCGGTTGATTCGACGCTGCTTCCTAGGTACGTGAATTTGTCTACTAGTTTAAGATGAAAAGATGGAACAAATCCTATTAGCGTACGGCATACCTAAAGAAACCGTAGCGGCAATAATGATCCTCTATAGAAACACTAAAGTAAAAATACGATCACCGGATGGAGACACGGAATACTTTGACATTGTAGCAGGAGTACTACAAGGGGACACGCGGGCCCCGTACCTCTTTATCATTTGTCTAGACTACGTACTTAGAACATCGATTGACAAAATCAAAGAGAATGGCTTCGAACTGACGAAGAAAAGAAGCAGAAGATACCCTGCAACAACAATTACCGACGCCGACTACGCCGATGACATAGCGATACTGGCAAATACACCTGACCAAGCCGAAACACTTCTGCATAGTTTGGAACGAGCAGCAGCAAGCATAGGCCTCTATGTTAATGCACACAAAACGGAATATATGTGCTATAACCAAGCGGGGGACATCTCCACTCTAGAATATATATATATATATATATATATATATATATAGAGTTGCATAATGAGATAATGTTCATGTATGAAACCTTGTGTGATTCTTGACAGTGAAACGATATGCATAACGGTTATTGATATCGTCGTAGGAATAAAATCGTTGATCCGAATTCCATTCCCGAACAAGGAAGTCTACAATCACTTCGTGCTAATGCCCTTGTAAAATGCATAAATCAATATATTTTTCCAGCTATGGATGAATAGTTGAGGTGAATGTATTATTTAGCTTTAGTTTGGCAACCAGCCTAGGAGAAGGGAGACTCAGATTTCAAACCAGCTGCATTCTGCTGAAGCATTGACTTTGTGTGAATTCCCGATCCTGGTGGAGGGGTTGGGTAAATACATTAAGTGAAACGATATTCGATTGGCACAACTTTCCAACAGAATTTTCAAATGGCGCATGCAATGTAACCTGTCGTCTCATGAACAAGAGGTCATACATGTTGCAATACAATTTCCATAATGAGATTAGATCAATCCCTATATAATACCATAGCGTTATATTTTTAAACACATATCTTCTGAATTTTTTGTCTTTAGAAAAAGCTATAAATACAATTTCGATATGGGATTTACGCTGTCATTTACACTGGTAAGCATGTTTGATTAATAATATTATCTCGTCATAAAGTTTAAATAAACATAATAGAATTTACGATTCATTGCTCTGTCACATATATTTTATACCATGCTACGAGCTGCCTTGTCGGCTAGGGCCGATTGCCTCTCTGCAGAGAAGTAAGACCCTTCTCTAGATATGAGACTAAACCATCTGATGTTGATGCTTTAGTCCCTGAGCTTTGGGGAATATAGCATACCCCTTCATTGCCATTACTCCCAGGTCCTCTCTGACCAGGGTTAGAAGTACCCGCTGGGTGCCATTTATGGGTCAAATAGTTCTGTTTAAGAAACTGTGTACAAAAAGAAATAACTCATATTAAATTTAATTGTTTGGGTTTTATGGCATATCAACCTGTGTAGGTTATTTATTGCCAAATCCTTTTTTTTTGTTTTTTTTTACAAATAATCAGTTCTATTTAAAACAAATCAAAGTTGGGATGATAATGGGGTCCATATCTTTCCCAAGGGTATTTGTCCAAAAGTGAACGTAAGATCGAAACTGGAGTTTGAACTCGTTTATAACGATTACCACAGTCCATCTCTTTAACTATTACACCATCACGAGGACACAAAGATTCGGACTGCTAGTATAATAGGAATATTTAAAACCATTTAACTGTATCCAATCAAAATAGCCCAAGCATTTTTTATCAAAAAACAAAATCACCGACAAACTATTTGATTACAAATCGTATATATAAAACCCATTTACTGTGTACAAACAAATGACATGCTAAATTAAATTGAGAGAGTTACATAGCAATACTTGAAACCATTTAACGGTGTGCAAACAAATGAACTCTAGCTTGTTATGTAGAAACTATGCTTTTACAAATCATATATATTTAATATATGGTGTTAAATAACCCACAAGTTTGATATGCCATAAAACTCAACTAATCCATCTTGAAACCATTTAATTGTGTGCAATTAAAATTGATGTAAGTAATACATGAAACCACTTCACTGCATTCAAACAAATGATTAATATTAAAAAGAATATTTGGTATTATATAACAATATTTGAAACCATTTAACTATGTGCAAACAATAGCAATGCGTGTGTGCTAACAAATTAGCTCTAACTTATTTAAAAATAAGATTACCTACAAACTATTCACTTAGAAATATATATATATATATATATATATATATATATATATATATATATATATATATATATAAACAAAAGAACGATGTTAAATTGTTACTGTTACATAGAAATACTTGAAACCATTTAACTGTGTGAAAACAATTGAGTTCTGTCTCGTTTAAAATGTCAACTACAAACTATTCGTTTTCAAATCCTATGCACCGAATATATATATATATATATATATATATATATATATATGTATAAACAGAATTTGGCATTAAATAACCTACAAGAGTTGATTGTCATAAAGACCAACCAACCACCCAACCAACCAACCAATCAATCAATCTTCTTGGTAAAGAATTTAAGCGCCTGTCGTTTACCATGGCATTTCATCCTCAATTATATCATCGAGCGGAGACTGGATACATCTGCTTTTCCCTCGCCATTGGAGCCAGTGGATTTAGAATAATCAAACTAGAGACCGAATGGCGGATTGGTTTTTCTTTTTTGAGGTGACAACTCTTTTATAAGGAATGCGAGACACCGTTACACGTTCTCTGGGAGTAATTGATTAAATTGGCGATAGATTCAGGAAGGTTGGGGGTCGTAAACTGGTTTGGAACCGACATCTTTCGGTTAAATTTCCTTTAGTCCCTATTGTGGTTGAAACATTGAGTATTCCAGGTCCTCAAATGCAAGTTAAGTACTATCCTGAACACTTACTTTGTGTTCATCAGTGTTGGTATCACCCACCTTCTTCCACAAAATGAACTAGTCCATCTGCCATATATAGCAGTAGCTACTAATACCAGGGCAGACTAAAAAGTGAATTTTTTTGTCTGAGTTCTTTTCAATTTGACAAAGTAAGTTGTTTTATTGTTAAAATTGTTATTGCTTTGAAAAGTATTGTTATTTGTTGGAATTTTCTTGTTACTGTTTTTGAACTGTTATTATTGTTGACTGCCCCTCCCCCAAACAATTGTTATTTTGTTTGTTGAGGGGGGTCAACGCTTGTTATTTGTTGGAAAAATATTTTTGCAAAGAATCCTGTTTTCTACACACATCTCACCACCGACAAGAACATTCGTTTGATCACGCCTAGTTGCCTGATAAGCAACTATGGCCGAATCTTCATCTTCACCACCGCATTCACCGCCTGATATTTTTGACGGCCTAAGTCCCCCCTCACAGCCGGAAAATAAATGGCCAACACTTTCTCCGGCCAGTACAATACAACCCGCCCAGAGAGTGCCATCATTGCCGGCCTCCTGGAAAGAAAAATTAACACAAAAATCCCAGGTAGATTATACCAAATGCCGGGAAAAGTACGAAAAGTATTTCGAAGGGAATAGGATTCATCCTATTCCCGAACTGATAAAAGAATTCCAGCCCAAAACAATTTCTTTTATAATAACAGAAGTACGAACCAGGAGGCTGGCTGGTATCAAAAAGGACACTTTTGAAGAACTATTAAGGGCAGCGAACATCCCAGCAAAATATTACTGCCGACGCAGTTTTGCAACCTGGGACGTCTTAATGCCCTCAGAAGAACAAGCGGCGAAGCTGGCCGGGGGAAATATCACTTCTAGATATTTCCGGCTGCAGCCTGAGTACATGGGGAGGCGTAGAATCAAAATCACCGTGTGCAATGTCCCCATTGCTCTTAATGAAGAGGTCTTGGCGGCCTACCTAATAGAGTATGGCAAAATCGAGAATATAGAAAAAGCCAAGTCGACCAACGGGACAGCGCACGGAGATTACGTCTTCACCATGTGCTTGGACAGAGGGGGCTTCACAGCCATACCCCATGTAATAGAATATGAGGACAGGGCTATGACGGTTGTGGTTGAGGGCAGGAAGCCCCAGTGCTGGAATTGTAAGCAGCTGGGGCACTTCTCAAAATCCTGCCCTCAAAAGACCACTAAAACAACACCGACCACAACAACACCAATAGCAAAAACAACGACAACTACAGCAGCAGCAGCAGAAGCGGCGACCGTGGCCGAGCCAAAGGAAATATCAAAAGATAAACCTGGGGACAGCCCCAACAAAGAAGAGGGCTGGACCCAAGTAGTGAAGGGGGGAAAAAAGAAAAAAACCCCCATCAAAGAACCAGCAAAACAAACCCCCATCAAAGAACCAGCAACAGCAACAGTTGCAAACAAACCAAACATCACCACGACTGCTAAAATTGACTCTAGTAGTACTCCTAGCACAAGCACAGCCAAACCATCATCATCATCGACATCTGGAAAATCAGCATCATCATCATCGTCATCTACAAAAAAGAAAAGTAAAGAAAAAAATATTGAAAATGAACCCATGGATTGCACCATAAACCTAAAGCGACGAAGGGATAGTGGGGACTCAGTAGCTGGGGAGGGGGAGAAAAAACATATAAAGGGACCAGCAAAAGTAACACCAACACAGTCCCAAACACCCTCCCAACCTCAAGAAAAGGGCGAAAAAATTGAAAGACCAGCCCAAATTATTCCTCCCCCACAAAAACATCAAAATACCCCAGCACACCTCTCTGACTTCCCACTTTCCCCAAAATCACCTTCACTCTCACCAATCAGAACCCCTAAGCTCCTTACACGGGCACAATCGGTGACCAGGGAGTCACCAACAGCAGCAGCATCACCATCATCAACAGAAGTCAAGCCAAGGTCACGATCGGCTTCAAACGAAGTCCGACGTGCCTTCACCGCTTTTCATTTCTGCGAGGACATCCTCGAGCCCCAAAACATGGACCACATTTTAAAAAAAACTTTAAAACCCTTATCATCACTAAAAAAAATAGATGGCAAGGACGTCACCAACCCGTATCTTTTTAAGAGTGCCGCAATGGTGACCACATTCGTCCGTTCGGCTGGACCCCGAACCAAAGAGCTTTGGCACTTTCTTGAGGGGGCCAGTCGAGCGGACGCAATGTTGGCGGATTTGCGCCACCAAAGTTTTAAAAAATTGCTTCCTTTTTGTTCGGGCAGGGTCCCGATTTTAGTTCACCCTACCTTCTATAGGTCCCTAAAATTGCGGTACCCCGTGGATGTCGGTGGAATTACCAGGGACGACCGAGTAAGTACTGAGCTCGGCACCGGATCCCTGCGTCAGGCCGTCGGCATCCTTACTCCCAAGGATTTCCGGCCCGTAGTCGACACTGAGTAAGGTAAGTGGGATTGATGGCTCTAAACCTTGCTACTTTGAATGTGAGGGGATTGAGGGATCCGGGCAAGTGTACGCGCTTGCTTGGTGAACTTAAAACTCTCGGCGTAGATGTTGCTGCAGTGCAGGAAACCCACTTCACTTGCGGTGCCGACTGTCGTGTGCTGGAAAGCGATTTTAACGTTTTCTCAGCATACGGCAGCCGTACCAGCGTTGGGGTTTCTTTGCTAGTTGGACGCAGCCTTGATGCTGATGTTGACGTTGTTTTTGCAGGTGACGGGGGCCGACTGGTTGTGGCCGATGTTGCCGTGAAAAGTTTCAAGTTTCGTCTGGTTGCGGTTTATGCGCCCAATATCGTTGTGGAGAGGGTTTCCTTTTTTCGTCGGTTGGCGCCGTTCCTGGACGATACGAAGCGGCTAGTTTTAATGGGTGATTGGAATGCGATCCTTGATCCCAAGATAGATAAGGTCGGGCGGGGAGCTAGGCGTGTGGGAAGGTGTGAAAGCAGCCTTGCCGGCCTCATGACTCGTCATGACCTCGTCGACAGGTTTCGTCTGGATCACCCAGGGCGGGAGATGTGGACGTGGCTAGATAGTTCGCCCTCTGCCAAAGTAGGCTCCTACTTGGACAGAGTGTTAGTGAGACGAGCTGACATTGATTTTGTTAGTTGTCCCACGTTCCACTTGATAGCGTGGACTGACCATAAACTTGTTAGAGTCAGTTTACGGTTAGCAAATAGGCCTAGTCTGGCCGGCTACTGGAAGTTCAATACCTCCTTACTGGAGATACGGGACTTCCGGGACCGGCTGGAATCCCTAATTCAGCGGGCGTTAGTGGGGGCGGTTACCGGGAATAGGTGGTGGGGATCTCTTAAACATAGGATTAGAGATTTCGCTACCAAGTACGGTCGACAGCTCAACCTAGATAGGACCAAGGAAGCGAAATCTATAGACGATAGACTTTCCCGGGCGGTGGCTGGGGGGGACTCCCTAAACGTAGAGCTAGCTAGGGGGGACCTTGAGCGCGAGAGTAGCGAGCGCTACAAGGGATACGTAGTTAGATCTAGGTTAAAGAGAGTTCTCAACGAAGCTGTGAAAACGAACGCGACTGCGCGTGAAGAAGAAGTGCGAAGGTTCCCCGATCGGTATATCGGTTCTGTCAAGGCCCCGGATGGGCGACTGCTGCGATCGACTCGTGAGATTCGTGACGCCTTTCGGGCGCACTTTCGGGATCGCTTTGCCCGCTGTACTGATCTCCCGCTCCGGGAGTTTCGTAGCTATCTTGCCGACTTCCCCCGCCTTGGGGTGGCTGAAGCGGCTAGCTGCGAGGGTGTGGTTACTGAATGCGAAGTCCGTGACGCGTTGAAGCAGGTCGGCCTCAACAAGTCGCCGGGACTAGATGGTTTGCCCTACGAAGTGTACTTGAGGATGTCGCACATGTTTGTGCCTATTCTGACGGATATGTTCAACCATTGGTTCGCCCAGGGAGCCATCCCTGGTAGCGTTACCAAGGGCGTGATCACATTGCTGAAGAAAGGTGGCAGGCATGTTTGGGAGGGTTTAGACGATTACAGGCCCATAACTCTGCTTAACACAGAGTTAAAGATTTTGGCCCGGGTCTTAGCGAATCGTTTACAGCTTGTCATTAGCGATCTGATCGGCTCTGAGCAGACCTTTGCTGTGAAGGGAAGATCGATCCAGGACAACCTGCACTTGATTCGCGAGGTCCTAGAGGGTATAGAAGACGGCACCGAGGCCGCGCTGATCAGTTTAGATCAGTCCAAGGCCTTCGATAGGGTTGACCATCGGTTTTTGGCGACTGTTTTGGAGACTGCCGGATTCAAACCGGAGTTCCGCAGATGGATTAGCATGATGTACCACAACCCTCAGGCAGTGGTGCAGGTGAACGGAAGGCGTTCGACGGTGTTCGCGGTCGAGCGGTCGGTCCGGCAGGGCTGCCCGTTGTCTCCTCTTCTCTATGTCCTAGCTTTGGAGCCCCTGCTCCGTAGGCTTAGGGATAGGACGGCAAATCCGGCCCTGCGCGGTGTCCCTTTTGCTGGCCCTCTTACGGCAAGGGTTTCCGCGTTCGCCGATGATATCACAGTGTTTGTATCCCGCCGTCTGGATATAAAGGCTGTGAAGAAGGCGGTTAGCGAGTACGAGCGGATTGCAGGAGCCAAGGTCAATTTTGACAAAAGCGAAGGTTTGCGGCTCGGTGCTTGGAGGGGTAGCAATACTCTTCCGGGGCCGTTCCGCTGGAGTGACGGACCCGTCCGCATCCTCGGGGTGTGGTTCGGGCCCGGCCTCCAACTGGAGCGAAATTGGTCGGAAGTACAAGCCAAGGTGAATGCTCAGGTGGGAATCTGGCTTTCAAGGAGGTTGTCCTTAAAGGGCAGGGCGGAGGCGTGCGCCGTGTACGTCTTCCCCTTGATCCTTTACCGATTGGCTGTACTTCCTCTGCCTAAGGTAAATCGGTTGGCGCTGCAACGATCCCTTTCCAGATTGCTCTGGGGAGGTGCAAGGCCGATGGTCCGTAGGCAGGTCTGTATCCAACGTACACGCAACGGGGGTCTAGGTATGCCTGATCTGGAGAGCCACTGGCTTGCTGAAAGACTTGCATACTTGGGCAGAGCCTTGACGGGGGACGCAGTGTGGAGACTGAAGGCGAGTCGGACTTTTCCTCGCCTAAAGTCAGACCCAAAGGCTGAAGGTCGACGTAGGCCTTTGGGCGAAACACTGTTTGTCCGCGAGTGCCGAACGGCCCTTCGTAACCTTCTTGGGTCCAGTGACCTTTCACGGCCTCGAAAAGAACTATATCGGGAGCTAGTGGTGGGTTCCGCTTCTGATCCTCTCAGCGAGCGGCGCGGCTGGACGGCGGAGGAGATTCGCTCTCATTGGAATTGGGCGCCAGGATCGAGCTTCTTGAACAACTCCGAGTTCTCGCTCACCTGGCGACTTGTGCGAAATGCGTTACCCCTTGTCGGCTTGAACTACAAAGCGGGCCTGGCAGACATGCCCGATTGCGCTCGCTGCGCCAGTGGCTTGGAAGAAACGGCTGAGCACGCCTTCTACTACTGCGAGCGAGTTCGCCCGTTTTGGGATCACGTCGGCGAGTGGACGGCTCGCATCGAACCCAAACAGCTCGTGCTGCTCGACGTTGGTTACGTCGTGGACAACGTTCTTCCTCCGTATCAGGGTGAGAAGCGTGTGGTGTTTCTCGCGATCCTAGCTGTAGCTAGAATGGTGATTTGGACGACGCGAAACAAGGGATTGTATGACGATGCAAACTTTTCTCATCGTGATCTGATTTTGTATTTTCGGCATCAGCTGAGGGTCAAAATCAGATGCGATAGAAAACGCTTGGATCGCATAACATTCAGCAAAAGGTGGGTGAATGCAGCGAGCCTGGTCGTGCGAAAGGGAGCAACGTTGGAGTCATCCTTCCCTCCTCTGCCGGCTCATGGCGTCTACGGTACGGGTCCTTAGGGACCCCACCCCTGGTAAGTAAAACTGTTCCCTTTTTCTTTTTTGGTACCCAGGTACCTAGTTAGCAGTATGTTTGTGAGTCATTGTCCCCGTCATCTAGTTGTTAGTTCTCAAGATCTTCCCCATCCCCATTATTTTTGTACCTCAATCCGTATCCCAGTCCACGTTTACTGAAGATCTTGAACATTCATATGTATAAAAATCATATCACCTGCTTGTATTAACCCATACCGCGCCCAACCCCTTATTTCTTTTCACCCCTGTAGATTAGGATCCCTGCCCCACCTAGGGTAGGTCCGACTTGTTTCCGGTTCTTTCGCCCCGGAAAACAGTCGGCCTCCAATTTTATAGACGGGGGGATGGGAGGGCAACCAAACGGGGGATTTTTCCTTGTTTTTATATATATTTCGGGGTTTTTCTCCCATTCCCATCACATTCATTGTAAATAAATCATAAAATCATTCATGAATCTCGGGATTTTAAGTAGGACTTCTTCATAGAGCAAATGTGGTATTTTGGTGATTGCAGCGCAAAAGGCGATGGATGAATGGATATTTATTGTATTGTTGAATGGGTCGGCGAATGTGGCTAGTTAGGTCTCCTTAGTTTATATAGAAAAGTATGACCGCTCCCTTCCCCTCCCCAAAAACTTCAAGGCCTTGTGCCTTCTGTGTACACTACACAGAAATAAAGCAGACTAAAATGTGAATTTTTTGTCTGAGTTCTTTTCAATTTGAAAAAAGTAAGTTGTTTTATTGTTAAAATTGTTATTGCTTTGAAAAGTATTGTTATTTGTTGGAATTTTTTGTTACTGTTTTTGAACTGTTATTATTGTTGACTGCCCCTCCCCCAAACAATTGTTATTTTGTTTGTTGAGGGGGGTCAACGCTTGTTATCCTCGGATCATTTTTGAAAACATAACGACTTACTATATCATCATCATCCAACGTATTTTCACCTACACAGAACATTCGACGGTCATCCTCTCCTAGCTGCCTCATAAGCAGCTATGGCAGAGGCACCAAATTCACCAGGGTCATTATCACCCGACATTTTTAAAGATCAAAGTCCCCCCTCAAAGCCGGAAGAAAGATGGCCTGCACTTTCGCAGCCATCTTCGTCGGCCAGTTCAATCCAACCGGCGCAAAAGGTACCTTCACTGCCAGCCTCTTGGACAACAAAAGTAATTCAAAAAACACCAAAAGACTATTCAAAAATAAGAGAAAAATACGAGAAGTACTTCCAAGGGAATAGGATACTCCCTATTCCCGAACTTGTACAGGAAGTACAGCCAAAAATAATCTCGTTCGTTGTCACAGATTTAAAAACAAAGAGGCTGGCAGGTATCAAAAAAGATACTTTTGAAGGATTACTAAAAGCAGCAGACATCCCCGCGAAGTACTACTGTAGACGTAGCTTCGCAACATGGGATGTTCTGTTACCATCAGAAGACCTTGCAGCCAAGCTGGCCGGCGAAAATGTCATCTCCAAGTACTTCCGGCTTCAGCCAGAGTACATGGGAAGACGTAAAATACGAATCACCGTGTGTAATGTCCCGATACAACTGAATGAGGAGGTCCTGGCTGCCTACCTCGTAAAACACGGAGAAATAGAAGATATTACCAAAGCTAAGTCAGTTAACGGGACAGCGCACGGTGATTATATCTTCACCATGTGCCTGGACAGAGGGGGGTTCACATCCATACCTCACATAATAGAGTACGAACACCAGATAATGACAGTCGTTGTTGAGGGCAGGAAGCCCCAGTGCTGGAATTGCAAGCAGCTGGGGCACTTTTCAAAATCCTGCCCTCAAAAAACAACCAAAACAACTCCGGCCACAACAACAACAACAACAGAAACGACAACGAACACAACGACAACGATAGCAGCAACAGCGACAACAGCAGCGACCGAAGAAAACAAAAGCGAAACCCCTAAAACTAAAACCGGGGACAGCCCCAACAAAGAAGAGGGCTGGACCCAAGTAGTAAAAGGGGGAAAAAAGAGAAAAACTCCCATCAAAGAACCAGCAAAACAAACCCCCATCAAAGAACCAGCAACAGCAACAGTTTCAAACAAACCAAACATCACCACGACTGCTAAAATTGACTCTAATAGTACTCCTACCACAAGCACAGCCAAATCATCATCATCATCGACATCTGCAAGATCATCATCATCATCGTCATTAACAAAAAAGAAAAACAAAGAAAAACACATTGAAAAAGAAGACGAAGCCATGGATTATTCAATTAACCTAAAACGGAGAAGGGATAGTGATGACTCGGTAGCTGGGGAGGGGGAGAAAAAACACATTAAGGGACCAGCAAAAGAAACACAAACACAGTCCCAAACACCCTCCCAACCTCAACAAAAGGGCGAAAAAATTGAAAGACCAGCCCAAATTATTCCTCCCCCACAAAAACATCCAAATACCCCAGCACACCTCTCTGACTTCCCACTTTCCCCAAAATCACCTTCACTCTCACCAATCAGAACCCCTAAGCTCCTTACACGGGCACAATCGGTGACCAGGGAGTCACCAACAGCAGCAGCATCACCATCATCAACAGAACTCAAGCCAAGGTCACGGTCGGCTTCAAACGAAGTCCGACGTGCCTTCACCGCATTTCATTTCTGCGAGGACATCCTCGAGCCCCAAAACATGGACCACATTTTAAAAAAAACTTTAAAACCTTTATCATCACTTAAAAAAATAGACGGCAAGGACATCACCAACCCGTATCTTTTTAAGAGTGCCGCAATGGTGACCACATTCGTCCGTTCGGCTGGACCCCGAACCAAAGAGCTTTGGCACTTTCTTGAGGGGGCCAGTCGAGCGGACGCAATGTTGGCGGATTTGCGCCACCAAAGTTTAAAAAAATTGCTTCCTTTTTGTTCGGGCAGGGTCCCGATTTTAGTTCACCCTACCTTCTATAGGTCCCTAAAATTGCGGTACCCCGTGGATGTCGGTGGAATTACCAGGGACGACCGAGTAAGTACTGAGCTCGGCACCGGATCCCTGCGTCAGGCCGTCGGCATCCTTACTCCCAAGGATTTCCGGCCCGTAGTCGACACTGAGTAAGGTAAGTGGGATTGATGGCTCTAAACCTTGCTACTTTGAATGTGAGGGGATTGAGGGATCCGGGCAAGTGTACGCGCTTGCTTGGTGAACTTAAAACTCTCGGCGTAGATGTTGCTGCAGTGCAGGAAACCCACTTCACTTGCGGTGCCGACTGTCGTGTGCTGGAAAGCGATTTTAACGTTTTCTCAGCATACGGCAGCCGTACCAGCGTTGGGGTTTCTTTGCTAGTTGGACGCAGCCTTGATGCTGATGTTGACGTTGTTTTTGCAGGTGACGGGGGCCGACTGGTTGTGGCCGATGTTGCCGTGAAAAGTTTCAAGTTTCGTCTGGTTGCGGTTTATGCGCCCAATATCGTTGTGGAGAGGGTTTCCTTTTTTCGTCGGTTGGCGCCGTTCCTGGACGATACGAAGCGGCTAGTTTTAATGGGTGATTGGAATGCGATCCTTGATCCCAAGATAGATAAGGTCGGGCGGGGAGCTAGGCGTGTGGGAAGGTGTGAAAGCAGCCTTGCCGGCCTCATGACTCGTCATGACCTCGTCGACAGGTTTCGTCTGGATCACCCAGGGCGGGAGATGTGGACGTGGCTAGATAGTTCGCCCTCTGCCAAAGTAGGCTCCTACTTGGACAGAGTGTTAGTGAGACGAGCTGACATTGATTTTGTTAGTTGTCCCACGTTCCACTTGATAGCGTGGACTGACCATAAACTTGTTAGAGTCAGTCTACGGTTAGCAAATAGGCCTAGTCTGGCCGGCTACTGGAAGTTCAATACCTCCTTACTGGAGATACGGGACTTCCGGGACCGGCTGGAATCCCTAATTCAGCGGGCGTTAGTGGGGGCGGTTACCGGCAATAGGTGGTGGGGATCTCTTAGACATAGGATTAGAGATTTCGCTACCAAGTACGGTCGACAGCTCAACCTAGATAGGACCAAGGAAGCGAAATCTATAGACGATAGACTTTCCCGGGCGGTGGCTGGGGGGGACTCCCTAAACGTAGAGCTAGCTAGGGGGGACCTTGAGCGCGAGAGTAGCGAGCGCTACAAGGGATACGTAGTTAGATCTAGGTTAAAGAGAGTTCTCAACGAAGCTGTGAAAACGAACGCGACTGCGCGTGAAGAAGAAGTGCGAAGGTTCCCCGATCGGTATATCGGTTCTGTCAAGGCCCCGGATGGGCGACTGCTGCGATCGGCTCGCGAGATTCGTGACGCCTTTCGGGCGCACTTTCGGGATCGCTTTGCCCGCTGTACTGATCTCCCGCTCTGGGAGTTTCGTAGCTATCTTGCCGACTTTCCCCGCCTTGGGGTGGCTGAAGCGGCTAGCTGCGAGGGTGTGGTTACTGAATGCGAAGTCCGTGACGCGTTGAAGCAGGTCGGCCTGAACAAGTCGCCGGGACTAGATGGTTTGCCCTACGAAGTGTACTTGAGGATGTCGCACATGTTTGTGCCTATTCTGACGGATATGTTCAACCATTGGTTCGCCCAGGGAGCCATCCCTGGTAGCGTTACCAAGGGCGTGATCACATTGCTGAAGAAAGGTGGCAGGCATGTTTGGGAGGGTTTAGACGATTACAGGCCCATAACTCTGCTTAACACAGAGTTAAAGATTTTGGCCCGGGTCTTAGCGAATCGTTTACAGCTTGTCATTAGCGATCTGATCGGCTCTGAGCAGACCTTTGCTGTGAAGGGAAGATCGATCCAGGACAACCTGCACTTGATTCGCGAGGTCCTAGAGGGTATAGAAGACGGCACCGAGGCCGCGCTGATCAGTTTAGATCAGTCCAAGGCCTTCGATAGGGTTGACCATCGGTTTTTGGCGACTGTTTTGGAGACTGCCGGATTCAAACCGGAGTTCCGCAGATGGATTAGCATGATGTACCACAACCCTCAGGCAGTGGTGCAGGTGAACGGAAGGCGTTCGACGGTGTTCGCGGTCGAGCGGTCGGTCCGGCAGGGCTGCCCGTTGTCTCCTCTTCTCTATGTCCTAGCTTTGGAGCCCCTGCTCCGTAGGCTTAGGGATAGGACGGCAAATCCGGCCCTGCGCGGTGTCCCTTTTGCTGGCCCTCTTACGGCAAGGGTTTCCGCGTTCGCCGATGATATCACAGTGTTTGTATCCCGCCGTCTGGATATAAGGGCTGTGAAGAAGGCGGTTAGCGAGTACGAGCGGATTGCAGGAGCCAAGGTCAATTTTGACAAAAGCGAAGGTTTGCGGCTCGGTGCTTGGAGGGGTAGCAATACTCTTCCGGGGCCGTTCCGCTGGAGTGACGGACCCGTCCGCATCCTCGGGGTGTGGTTCGGGCCCGGCCTCCAACTGGAGCGAAATTGGTCGGAAATACAAGCCAAGGTGAATGCTCAGGTGGGAATCTGGCTTTCAAGGAGGTTGTCCTTAAAGGGCAGGGCGGAGGCGTGCGCCGTGTACGTCTTCCCCTTGATCCTTTACCGATTGGCTGTACTTCCTCTGCCTAAGGTAAATCGGTTGGCGCTGCAACGATCCCTTTCCAGATTGCTCTGGGGAGGTGCAAGGCCGATGGTCCGTAGGCAGGTCTGTATCCAACGTACACGCAACGGGGGTCTAGGTATGCCTGATCTGGAGAGCCACTGGCTTGCTGAAAGACTTGCATACCTGGGCAGAGCTTTGACGGGGGACGCAGTGTGGAGACTGAAGGCGAGTCGGACTTTTCCTCGCCTAAAGTCAGACCCAAAGGCTGAAGGTCGACGTAGGCCTTTGGGCGAAACACTGTTTGTCCGCGAGTGCCGAACGGCCCTTCGTAACCTTCTTGGGTCCAGTGACCTTTCACGGCCTCGAAAAGAACTATATCGGGAGCTAGTGGTGGGTTCCGCTTCTGATCCTCTCAGCGAGCGGCACGGCTGGACGACGGAGGAGATTCGCTCTCATTGGAATTGGGCGCCAGGATCGAGCTTCTTGAACAACTCCGAGTTCTCGCTCACCTGGCGACTTGTGCGAAATGCGTTACCCCTTGTCGGCTTGAACTACAAAGCGGGCCTGGCAGACATGCCCGATTGCGCTCGCTGCGGCAGTGGCTTGGAAGAAACGGCTGAGCACGCCTTCTACTACTGCGAGCGAGTTCGCCCGTTTTGGGATCACGTCGGCGAGTGGACGGCTCGCATCGAACCCAAACAGCTCGTGCTGCTCGACGTTGGTTACGTCGTGGACAACGTTCTTCCTCCGTATCAGGGTGAGAAGCGTGTGGTGTTTCTCGCGATCCTAGCTGTAGCTAGAATGGTGATTTGGACGACGCGAAACAAGGGATTGTATGACGATGCAAACTTTTCTCATCGTGATCTGATTTTGTATTTTCGGCATCAGCTGAGGGTCAAAATCAGATGCGATAGAAAACGCTTGGATCGCATAACATTCAGCAAAAGGTGGGTGAATGCAGCGAGCCTGGTCGTGCGAAAGGGAGCAACGTTGGAGTCATCCTTCCCTCCTCTGCCGGCTCATGGCGTCTACGGTACGGGTCCTTAGGGACCCCACCCCTGGTGAGTAAAACTGTTCCCTTTTTCTTTTGGTACCCAGGTACCTAGTTAGCAGTATGTTTGTGAGTCATTGTCCCCGTCATCTAGTTGTTAGTTTTCAAGATCTTCCCCATCCCCATTATTTTTGTACCTCAATCCGTATCCCAGTCCACGTTTACTGAAGATCTTGAACATTCATATGTATAAAAATCATATCACCTACTTGTATCAACCCATACCGCGCCCGACCCCTAAATTCTCTTCACCCCTGTAGATTAGGATCCCTGCCCCACCTAGGGTAGGTCCGACTTGTTTCCGGTTCTTTCGCCCCGGAAAACAGTCGGCCTCCAATTTTATAGACGGGGGGATGGGAGGGCAACCAAACGGGGGATTTTTCCTTGTTTTTATATATATTTCGGGGTTTTTCTCCCATTCCCATCACATTCATTGTAAATAAATCATACTTGTAAATAAAATCATTCACGAATCTTGGGATTTTAAGTAGGACTTCTTCATAGAGCAAATGTGGTATTGTGGTGATTGTAGCGCAAAAGGCGATGGATGAATGGATATTTATTGTATTGTTGAATGGGTCGGCGAATGTGGCTAGCTAGGTCCCCTTAGTTTATATAGAAAAGTATGACCGCTCCCTTCCCCTCCCCAAAAACTTCAAGGCCTTGTGCCTTCTGTGTACACTACACAGAAATAAAGCAGACTCGAAGGTGAATTTTTTGTCTGAGTTCTTTTTCACCACGAAAAAGTAAGTCCTTTATTGTTAAAAATTTGTTAAAATTATTGTTATTGAATATTGTTATCATTGTTAAAGTTTTGTGACCCCCCTCAAACTATTGTTTTTTGTTTGTGAGGAGGGTCAAACGCGACTCGATTTTTTGTTGAACTTTTTTAAAAAAACGACCGCCATTTTTTCATCGTTCTACATTTATTTTAATCGTCTCGCCTGAATTTTTTGTAACACCATACGCGTTTCATCTCCCTCTAGTTGTGTTTTCACAACTATGGGGGAGCCCAACAACATGAAATCGCAATCACCGACCGACATATTCCAAACGCAACCCTCCCCAATGCCGGAAGAAGCTCCATTCGACCTCTCTTCATCGGCAAGTACAATACCACCGGCACAAAAACAAAAAGAAACGGCTGTCTCTTGGTCTTCACATTGCGTGAATAAAAAATCCCCTTGTGACTACGCAAGAGACAGGGTCGAAAAGTATGAAAAGTATTTCAAAGACGGGGAAATTCTCCCAATACCCGAATTGGTCGAGGCGGTCGAACCGAAGACCCTGTCCTTCGTAGTCACAGACATTAAGACCAAGAGACTAGCGGGGATAAAAAAGGAGATATTCGAAGACCTACTCAAAACAGCAAACATCCCAGGGAAATACTTCTGCCGCAGAAGTTTCGCGACCTGGGACGTCCTTTTACCCTCAGAGGAAGTAGCAAAAAGCCTCGCCGGTGGTAACATCACCACACGCTTCTTCCGGCTACAACCGGAATATCGAGGCAAAAGAAGAATACGAGTCACCGTATGCAATGTATCTATGCAATTGAGTGGTGACGTCCTCGCCGCCTATCTAAGTATATACGGCGGCGTGGAACAAGTCACACAAGTAACGTCAACACGGGGAACCGCGTACGGTGACTACGTATTCGTTATGTGCCTCGATAGGGGAGGGTTTAACAAAATTCCCCATAAAATACGTTACCGCGATCAAACCATGACAGTCATCGTTGAGGGCAGGAAACCGCTATGTTGGTCCTGCAATAAAATCGGCCACTTTTCAAAAAACTGCCCTCAAAAACCAACAATCACCACCACAACAACGACTACTACTACTGCTACTACTACTGATACTCCTTCACCTGTCATAGCAGCAATAATACCAACAGAAACCTCAGAAAACAAACAAGAAACCCCTAAAGAAAATGAGGAAGGATGGACACAAGTCACCAGAAAAAAGGGAGGGAAAAAAACTCCCCTAAAAAACCCAACAACAACAGATACAACAACTCTTTTGACTACAACTACGAAACCAACGACCACAAATACGAAACAATCAACTGCAAAACAATCAACAAAAGAAGACAATCAAAACATTGAACCGATGGATATGTCCATGAATTTAAAAAGAAGGAGAAACAGCGAGGATTCACCAACTAAAGAGGGGGAGAAAAAACATCCAAAAAACCCCACACAAACAACCACCATACCTCAGCATAAGGGGGAAAAAACAACAGAAAAATCACCAGCCCAAAATAAACAAAGACCAGCACAATTGATTCCTCTCCCACAAAAAACAAAAACCACCCCTATCATCCCAACAGAAATACCATTACCCCCCTCTCTTTCACCAATTAAAACCCCCAAAATGCTTACTCGATCCTATTCAGCAACCAGACTTACACCCTCTCCCCAAACACCGTCAACATCAGCAGCAACTGTTCAAAAACCAAGAGCACGCTCTACGGAAGCCCGACATGCCATAAACTCTTTTTACTTCTGCGAAGATATCATGGACAATCCACACATAGACCACACTTTAAAACAATCACTAAAACCATTACGCTCACTCCAAAAAATTGACACTAAAGACATCACAAAACCACATCTATTCAAAGACGCACCAAAATTGACCACATTCGTCCGCTTGGCTGGCAATCGGACCAAAGAACTCTGGAACTTTATTGACGAAGCCAGCCGGGCGGATGTAATGCTGGTCGATACGAAAAATCCAATGCTGAAAAAAATGCTTCCCTTCTGTGCGGGCAGGGTCCCGATTTTGGTTCACCCATCATTCTATAGGTCCCTAAAGTTGCGGTACCCTATGGATGTCGGTGGAATTACCAGGGACGACCGAGTAAGTACTGAGCTCGGCACCGGATCCCTGCGTCAGACCGTCGGCATCCTCACCCCGAAGGATTTCCGGCCCGTAGTCGACACTGAGTAAGGTAAGTGGGATTGATGGCTCTAAACCTTGCTACTTTGAATGTGAGGGGATTGAGGGATCCGGGCAAGTGTACGCGCTTGCTTGGTGAACTTAAAACTCTCGGCGTAGATGTTGCTGCAGTGCAGGAAACCCACTTCACTTGCGGTGCCGACTGTCGTGTGCTGGAAAGCGATTTTAACGTTTTCTCAGCATACGGCAGCCGTACCAGCGTTGGGGTTTCTTTGCTAGTTGGACGCAGCCTTGATGCTGATGTTGACGTTGTTTTTGCAGGTGACGGGGGCCGACTGGTTGTGGCCGATGTTGCCGTGAAAAGTTTCAAGTTTCGTCTGGTTGCGGTTTATGCGCCCAATATCGTTGTGGAGAGGGTTTCCTTTTTTCGTCGGTTGGCGCCGTTCCTGGACGATTCGAAGCGGCTAGTTTTAATGGGTGATTGGAATGCGATCCTTGATCCCAAGATAGATAAGGTCGGGCGGGGAGCTAGGCGTGTGGGAAGGTGTGAAAGCAGCCTTGCCGGCCTCATGACGCGTCATGACCTCGTCGACAGGTTTCGTCTGGATCACCCAGGGCGGGAGATGTGGACGTGGCTAGATAGTTCGCCCTCTGCCAAAGTAGGCTCCTACTTGGACAGAGTGTTAGTGAGACGAGCTGACATTGATTTTGTTAGTTGTCCCACGTTCCACTTGATAGCGTGGACTGACCATAAACTTGTTAGAGTCAGTCTACGGTTAGCAAATAGGCCTAGTCTGGCCGGCTACTGGAAGTTCAATACCTCCTTACTGGAGATACGGGACTTCCGGGACCGGCTGGAATCCCTAATTCAGCGGGCGTTAGTGGGGGCGGTTACCGGCAATAGGTGGTGGGGATCTCTTAAACATAGGATTAGAGATTTCGCTACCAAGTACGGTCGACAGCTCAACCTAGATAGGACCGTGGAAGCGAAATCTATAGACGATAGACTTTCCCGGGCGGTGGCTGGGGGGGGGGGACTCCCTAAACGTAGAGCTAGCTAGGGGGGACCTTGAGCGCGAGAGTAGCGAGCGCTACAAGGGATACGTAGTTAGATCTAGGTTAAAGAGAGTTCTCAACGAAGCTGTGAAAACGAACGCGACTGCGCGTGAAGAAGAAGTGCGAAGGTTCCCCGATCGGTATATCGGTTCTGTCAAGGCCCCGGATGGGCGACTGCTGCGATCGACTCGTGAGATTCGTGACGCCTTTCGGGCGCACTTTCGGGATCGCTTTGCCCGCTGTACTGATCTCCCGCTCCGGGAGTTTCGTAGCTATCTTGCCGACTTCCCCCGCCTTGGGGTGGCTGAAGCGGCTAGCTGCGAGGGTGTGGTTACTGAATGCGAAGTCCGTGACGCGTTGAAGCAGGTCGGCCTGAACAAGTCGCCGGGACTAGATGGTTTGCCCTACGAAGTGTACTTGAGGATGTCGCACATGTTTGTGCCTATTCTGACGGATATGTTCAACCATTGGTTCGCCCAGGGAGCCATCCCTGGTAGCGTTACCAAGGGCGTGATCACATTGCTGAAGAAAGGTGGCAGGCATGTTTGGGAGGGTTTAGACGATTACAGGCCCATAACTCTGCTTAACACAGAGTTAAAGATTTTGGCCCGGGTCTTAGCGAATCGTTTACAGCTTGTCATTAGCGATCTGATCGGCTCTGAGCAGACCTTTGCTGTGAAGGGAAGATCGATCCAGGACAACCTGCACTTGATTCGCGAGGTCCTAGAGGGTATAGAAGACGACACCGAGGCCGCGCTGATCAGTTTAGATCAGTCCAAGGCCTTCGATAGGGTTGACCATCGGTTTTTGGCGACTGTTTTGGAGACTGCCGGATTCAAACCGGAGTTCCGCAGATGGATTAGCATGATGTACCACAACCCTCAGGCAGTGGTGCAGGTGAACGGAAGGCGTTCGACGGTGTTCGCGGTCGAGCGGTCGGTCCGGCAGGGCTGCCCGTTGTCTCCTCTTCTCTATGTCCTAGCTTTGGAGCCCCTGCTCCGTAGGCTTAGGGATGGGACGGCAAATCCGGCCCTGCGCGGTGTCCCTTTTGCTGGCCCTCTTACGGCAAGGGTTTCCGCGTTCGCCGATGATATCACAGTGTTTGTATCCCGCCGTCTGGATATAAAGGCTGTGAAGAAGGCGGTTAGCGAGTACGAGCGGATTGCAGGAGCCAAGGTCAATTTTGACAAAAGCGAAGGTTTGCGGCTCGGTGCTTGGAGGGGTAGCAATACTCTTCCGGGGCCGTTCCGCTGGAGTGACGGACCCGTCCGCATCCTCGGGGTGTGGTTCGGGCCCGGCCTCCAACTGGAGCGAAATTGGTCGGAAGTACAAGCCAAGGTGAATGCTCAGGTGGGAATCTGGCTTTCAAGGAGGTTGTCCTTAAAGGGCAGGGCGGAGGCGTGCGCCGTGTACGTCTTCCCCTTGATCCTTTACCGATTGGCTGTACTTCCTCTGCCTAAGGTAAATCGGTTGGCGCTGCAACGATCCCTTTCCAGATTGCTCTGGGGAGGTGCAAGGCCGATGGTCCGTAGGCAGGTCTGTATCCAACGTACACGCAACGGGGGTCTAGGTATGCCTGATCTGGAGAGCCACTGGCTTGCTGAAAGACTTGCATACTTGGGCAGAGCCTTGACGGGGGACGCAGTGTGGAGACTGAAGGCGAGTCGGACTTTTCCTCGCCTAAAGTCAGACCCAAAGGCTGAAGGTCGACGTAGGCCTTTGGGCGAAACACTGTTTGTCCGCGAGTGCCGAACGGCCCTTCGTAACCTTCTTGGGTCCAGTGACCTTTCACGGCCTCGAAAAGAACTATATCGGGAGCTAGTGGTGGGTTCCGCTTCTGATCCTCTCAGCGAGCGGCGCGGCTGGACGGCGGAGGAGATTCGCTCTCATTGGAATTGGGCGCCAGGATCGAGCTTCTTGAACAACTCCGAGTTCTCGCTCACCTGGCGACTTGTGCGAAATGCGTTACCCCTTGTCGGCTTGAACTACAAAGCGGGCCTGGCAGACATGCCCGATTGCGCTCGCTGCGCCAGTGGCTTGGAAGAAACGGCTGAGCACGCCTTCTACTACTGCGAGCGAGTTCGCCCGTTTTGGGATCACGTCGGCGAGTGGACGGCTCGCATCGAACCCAAACAGCTCGTGCTGCTCGACGTTGGTTACGTCGTGGACAACGTTCTTCCTCCGTATCAGGGTGAGAAGCGTGTGGTGTTTCTCGCGATCCTAGCTGTAGCTAGAATGGTGATTTGGACGACGCGAAACAAGGGATTGTATGACGATGCAAACTTTTCTCATCGTGATCTGATTTTGTATTTTCGGCATCAGCTGAGGGTCAAAATCAGATGCGATAGAAAACGCTTGGATCGCATAACATTCAGCAAAAGGTGGGTGAATGCAGCGAGCCTGGTCGTGCGAAAGGGAGCAACGTTGGAGTCATCCTTCCCTCCTCTGCCGGCTCATGGCGTCTACGGTACGGGTCCTTAGGGACCCCACCCCTGGTGAGTAAAACTGTTCCCTTTTTCTTTTGGTACCCAGGTACCTAGTTAGCAGTATGTTTGTGAGTCATTGTCCCCGTCATCTAGTTGTTAGTTTTCAAGATCTTCCCCATCCCCATTATTTTTGTACCTCAATCCGTATCCCAGTCCACGTTTACTGAAGATCTTGAACATTCATATGTATAAAAATCATATTACCTACTTGTATCAACCCATACTTCGCCCGACCCCTAAATTCTTTTCACCCCTGTAGATTAGGATCCCTGCCCCACCTAGGGTAGGTCCGACTTGTTTCCGGTTCTTTCGCCCCGGAAAACAGTCGGCCTCCAATTTTATAGACGGGGGGATGGGAGGGCAACCAAACGGGGGATTTTTCCTTGTTTTTATATATATTTCGGGGTTTTTCTCCCATTCCCATCACATTCATTGTAAATAAATCATACTTGTAAATAAAATCATTCACGAATCTCGGGATTTTAAGTAGGACTTCTTCATAGAGCAAATGTGGTATTGTGGTGATTGTAGCGCAAAAGGCGATGGATGAATGGATATTTATTGTATTGTTGAATGGGTCGGCGAATGTGGCTAGCTAGGTCTCCTTAGTTTATATAGAAAAGTATGACCGCTCCCTTCCCCTCCCCAAAAACTTCAAGGCCTTGTGCCTTCTGTGTACACTACACAGAAATAAAGCAGACTAGAAGGTGAAGAGCAACTTCTTATAGAAATCGTATTAGAGCGTTGGAGACTGGAGATCGCACTAGATCACCTTACTTGTCACCGTAATAACGGAAGCCAATACTATCGTTGGACTATATTTTTATTCTGTATTCACTAATCCTATGTTCTTGTCTACTAATAGTCTCTCTATTGTATATACTTTTTCCTGGGAATATATCTCTATTTCCTCTCATATCGTGGTTTGTCCTTTATTTAATATTACAAGCATTCACTAACCAGAACGCAACAATCAGCTAATAAAAATTGAATTTGAATCATTTTGTTTAACCGTATGAAGAAGACATAAGCAGTGTACAGCTGTTTTGAATTGAGAATATCCCTTCTCCTTGAGTGACCAAAATTAATGAACCCAGTTTGTCTTACTATTCACCCATTGCTGGGGGTTTAGAAAAGATAGATTCATGCCTTTTCTCAGATGAAATGAAATGCAAGCAGCCTCGTTCATGACTGGTGCCGATTTCGATTCCAACGAAAATACGCCTCCCTGCGTTTACATTTATAGTACGAGCGATTGCAGCCAAGAGACCATAAAAACTGAGTTCTCAATGATATTTAATAAAATTCCAAGTCCCCAAAGAAACGTAGTTCAATATTATACAAGTACTTAATAAAATGCGGGTCGATTTATCTAAGTTAAAATTCCTCTCTCGAGTGGGTTTTTAGCTAGTAGATATAAAGAATTAGATACTTATTTAATAAAGAATATTGTTACTGATCTAATTTTTAAAAATCCCAGGTCCACTTTGACCCAGAGTGGAAGTACCTGTTAGGGTCCCATTTAAATGTTTAACAGATTTGTTTAAAAATTATTCGTATTTGGTATGACCCATATGAAAAATAGAAAAAAAAAAAACTTTCCACAAAAAATGTAAATATACAATGAACGGTATTTCCAAAGCTCTAGGCATAAAATAACCCTCGACGGGTTTACATACAGTTCAAATCAATCAATCAATTAACCAATAAGAACACAAAGGAAGCCAAAAAAAAAAAAAATGACATATTTATTTCATCGACAATCGATTGTCTGTCATCACGTCTGTTCTGTTGTCGATTGAATACTATTTCTCGGTAGAGCGAGAGAGAGAGAGAGAGAGAGAGAGAGAGAGAGAGAGAGAGAGAGAGAGAGAGAGAGAGAGAGAGAGAGAATAACCGGGAAATAATTAATTAAGAGAAAGATAAGAAAAGGTGGAAATTGATACCAAGGAAGTAGGTGATAAGATTAAAGGAAATAAATAAACAAAAAACAAACAAAACACGAAACAAAAAAACAAAAAAAGCAAAAACAAAAAATAGGAAAAAAATGGTCAGAAAATCAAAAGAATGAAAGGCGGATTAAAATCTTTGATTAAAATTGAAAAAAAAAAAAAAGAATTGGAAAAAAAAAAACTTATTTCACTTTGAAGAAAATCACTGAGAGAAGAAAACCAATTATACATACGGAAATACAAATATACTACTCCAAACGTAAGACGCTTACCGTAGAGCAAGGGATTCAACATGTTTTCCATGCCATTTAAAGTGAATTTATATCTCAACAACTATCCTTTTAAAATTAGTGTTTATAAAAATTCGTTTTTTTTTTATTCTGAGAATTCATTAGGAATAGTGATTTTCAATCCGTACTACTATATGGTTGCACTTCTTGCAAATAGAGAAAAAGATTGATGGAAACGACAGAAGGATACAGTAATATAATGGCCGAGGGATTTCGTTTTATGCCTTTGGGTTTAGTTAGGCTGAGAACCTTTCGGCTCAGTGCATGGGTTATCTAGGTGCAACTTAAACGCGGGTGTTCACGCGCGCGCGGGGGGCGGACGTGTCATTCAGAGATGTCAAAATGAAAATACCAGATAGGGGGATGTGAATGACGTCATGCACCGGAAGCGCGCGGAGGATTTTGAGAGATTTGAAAAAGTCAGTTAGTTGAGTTGAGAACTGGACACCGAACGAGAAGGGTCGATTTTCGGGGTTCGCAGAGGCCAGAAGAATTTGCGCGCTACGGGTGCCGCAGGAGATGGGGGGGCGCAGATGGAAAAACCAGAATAGAAAGAATACGTATCTCTCTCCTTATGTCGAAGAACCTTTAAACTCAAAGGTAATAAAAAGTTTCGTACCTGAACTAAGAAGTCGTAAGTGTTTTTCGTGTTTCGAGATTCCTATGTTCTATGTATATATGTTATGAAATTCTATGTACGTTTTATACATATCCGTATCATGGCTATTGTACAATACTGCATGTTATTTTGAGCAGAAGTTCTACGGCTACTTACCTCTGGTCTCACAAACTATCAACTAAGACGAGCTGGCCATTACTAGAGATATAAGAGTGATTACATTAGCGTTTTCCAATGGACTCCTATTCATGGAAACACCAATCAGAAAAAAGCAAACTTACTTTCAACAGCTCTGTACGAACACTGGATACCGCCTTGAAGACTTACCAAGAGCGATGGCCGATAGGGACCGATGGAGAGAAGGAGAGAGGGTCATTGTAATCTCTGCCATCGGCAAGCCTTGATGATGATGATGATGATGAGAATATATAAAAGCGACCGAAAGAAAAATGCGAGTAATGAGCTATGGCGGCTTAATGTCTTTCTCTGTTTATTAGTTATCTAAATTTCTGAGGAGAAGCTTGATAATTTTTATCATTAAGGGGTTTTGGACTGTTGTCTTCATCTTTATTGTTATATTCACAATGTTTAATGTTAGCATAACTTACTTAATACAATTATTCTTACTTGTGTGAATTTCGAGATGAAGCTTGATGAATTTTATTATTAAGGGTTTTCAGACTATCGTCTTCATCTTTATTATTTCCACAACTTTTCGGCCGATATGTCTTCCGGCCTTCTTCAGGTGTTTATCGCCAGCAGTCAGGATTGAACCTGCAACCTTCAGATGATTGTCTCCTTAGAAGCTTAGGGAACCAACGCCTATAACCGTTACGCTATGTGTCTCTCTTTATATAGATAAAACTTAAATAACAATAATGATTTCGTGTGTCTCTGTAAATAAAGATAGAATCTAAAATGTTTTAGTATCTCTCTCTCCATAAATAAAATGTAAATACTATGGCTTCGTATTTCTCTTTTTATATAAATAGAATATAAAAACAATAGCTCAGTATCTCATATAAATGAAATATAAATAAATACAATACCTTTCTGTCTCTACCGATATATAAATAAAATATAAATAAATATAATTTTTTAGTATTGCTTTCTCTTCATAAATGCTATCTAGATAAACGCAATAGATTTTCTCTTTATATAAATAACATAGAAATCCAATGGCTTTGTATCTCTCCGTATTTAAATCAAATGTAAATAAATACAATAGCTTAGTGTCTGTCTCTATATTTATAAATAAAATATAAAAAAATAAATGAATAAATTATAAAACTTCATTACTAGTGGCGAATTCGTAAACAAGAAACAGGCAAAGGAAAAAAATCACACACACACACACACACACACACATATATATACATATATATATATATATATATACATATATATACAAACATATATATATATATATATATATATATATATGTATATATAACAGAAAAAATTACATTTATGAGTTCCATACAGACAATTTATGACACTTTAAAAACTTGAAAAGTCTTGGGTTATTCGGTCAGATATTATTTAATTTTCTTCATCATACTGAATTTTCACAGCAACTGCTCTGGTTTTGAGACCCGGTTTAGAATTCAAGACTGATAGAATCTCTATACTTGTATCTGGTATTATGATATCTGAAACGAAATGTCCCCCTGACTAGTATGAGTAATATGATATATGTGTGTGTAGTATATATCAACGCCTCCCACCTGGCATGATTTGACACAAGGTCATTTTTAGAGTGGAGATTAGGGAGGGGGACGCACATGAATCAAGACTCATACGCTGTTGGTCAATACTGGCCATTAGACCACTAGGTGCAATGTGAACTATGCTAGTAATTGCTAAGTCTCCCGGCAAGTATGCCAGGTGATCTTATTGGTCATAGAATCACTTGACCTGGAGGTCTAATGCAGTGTGAATCTATGCTTGTCATTGTTGCCACCCGGCACGAATGCCATGTTTTCACTTATACCCAGCTCCCAGTCCTAAGATCGGAAACCTAACTTCCAGTCCGGGTACCTGAAGCGGTCTGCGACTAGTCTGTGTGTGTGTATGTGTGTGCGTGTGTTTTAGTTTCTTTGTTTAATTGTTGAATATTGACCGGAAAAATCCCTTTTACATACCGCATAAGCTGTGTGGGTGATATAACAGGATCTACATCTGTTTACTAAAATAAACAGGACGCTACTGCCTCTGCTTAAGTACCGCGTCAGCTGTGTTGGTGGCATGCTGGACAGGAGGCCTGTTCATGTGCAACGCGTAGGCGGGAGGTGTGAGCAGGGAAAATTATACAAACCTGGGAAGATCACTATCTGGAAGAAAGAAAAAGACAGGTAGAAGATTTACAAGACGTTACACCTCTCTGGGCGCTGGACTTGGACCAATCTACCCAGGGTTGAGAGGTAGAGAAAAACCAGAGCTGTACCAGATTCGCGAAAGCGAGATGATTTGGGGCCTTGAGGTGGTCCTGACGAGACTCACGAAAGTTGAGAAGCGAGTAGAAACTAAGATGTTTCGGTGCCTTGAGAGGACCCTATACCAGATTCGCAAAAGAAGAGAAGCAAGGAGATACTAAGATGTCTCAATGCCTTTAGGTTGCCTTGTACCAATCTGGCCAAAGCAAAGCGAAGAATTGGTTCACTGAAAATCCGTATCTCGCCTTGTGTGTACTGGGTGCCGAACCAAATTAAGAATATCCAAGAATGATCATAAAAAACGACTTTATTATAAAACAAGATTAATTTTAATCTAAAACTAAACAAGAGAATAAGAACCTATACATAAAACAGTCAATTTACTCAAAATGGCCGCTACTTTTTTCAAGTATTGTATCAATACGTGCTGTAATGGTTAAAGCGATGCATCTCTGCAGAAGGCCAAGATCTCCCAATGAATGTCCTGATATGACACTAAGCAATCTGATGTTGAGGCTCCACTAATGCTGGAGCTTTGGAGAATACGGAGTACTCCTTTATTGTTATCGCTCTCGGGTCCTCATTAGCCCGGAGTGCTATGGGTCAAATAGAACTAAACTGTGTACTTATGATAAACTGAAATGCTTGAAATAGAACTGTTTTCACATTTAGTTGTTTGTAAACAGAAAATATACTAAGCTGAATTGTTTGAAATTTAATTTGGCGTTAAATGACCTGAAAAGGGTTGATACGCCGTAAAACAAAACAAAACAAGCAACCAACCAAACAAACAAACAAATTAAGTCTAAAAGTGAACGTAATAGCGAGATTATAGTAACTGTTTTATAGCAATATTCAAAACCATTAACTGAGTGAAAAAATAGCCCAGGCTCGTTGAAGCGTGTTACCAATAAAATACGTTTACAAATCATATATATATATATATATATATATATATATATATATATATTTAGTATATATGTATAAAGATGGTTTGGCATTAAAAAACCTACAATGGTTGATATACCATAAAACCCAACCAAACCAAATCCTATATATTTGATATATATGTATAAAGAGGATTTAACATTAAATAAACTACGATGATTGGTATGCCATAAAACTCAACCAAACTAACTCCTATATGTTTAATTTATATGTATAAAGAGGATTTGGCATTAAATAACCTATAATGTTTGATATGCCATAAAACACAACCAAACCAAATCGTATATATTTAATATATATTTATAAAGAGGATTTGGCATTAAATAACCGACAATGGTTGATATGCCATAAAAGCCGACCCAACTAAATCATATATATATCTAATATCCAGGGAATAGAGTAGCGCCCTCCCCTACACCACGGTATGATAGCAATTGAAAAATGGAGCCTCCCAGTTATCCTCGACTAAGGTCGCCAACTATATATGTATAAACAGGATTTGGCATTAAATAACCTACAATGGTTGATATACCATTGTACTCGTCCAAACCAAACTAAATGTATACGTTCAAAAATATGACAGCCTTGATGATGAGACTAAGAATACGCTGACCCCATCCTCTTTTGAGGGGTAAGTTCCTAATGAGGGGTGTCCTGAGTATGATACTAAATTGTATCCAGTTCTGGAGTTATAGGTAGTGCCAACCGAAAAGGACATCGAAACGAGGTTAGCGAAAGCATGGACAGCTATCAATAGGTTATCGAGTATTTGGAAATCAGACCTAACCGATAAAATGAAACGCAGTTTCTTCCAGGCAGCGTTCACATCGATACTGCTATATGGCTGCACTACATGGACGCTAACAAAACGGCTGGAGAAGAAGCTAGACGGCAATTACACAAGAATGCTACGTGCAATCTTAAACAAGTCCTGGCGGCAACACCCCACAAGACACCAACTGTACGGCCACCTGCCCCCTATCACGAAAACTATTCAAGTTAGACGAGCCAGACATGCAGGACACTGCTGGAGAAGCAGGGACGAACTCATAAGAGATGTACTCTTATGGACCCCCACACATGGCCGTGCAAAAGCAGGACGACCAGCACGAACATACATTCAGCAACTATGTGAGGATACGGGATGTTGTCCTGAAGACCTACTTAGGGCTATGAACGATAGGGAGGAGTGGCGAGAGAGGGTCAGGGATATCCGTGCTACCAGCGCGATATGATGATGATGACACCCTGGTCCACTTACAGTCGACCTCTTAGGGTCCCATCTCTCGTTCAAATATATCTGTTTGGTTTGATGGGTTGGGTTTAATGGCATATCAACCCTTGTATGTTATTTAATGCGAAATCCTGTTCACACACACACACACACACACACACACACACAGACACGTTTTGTAAACGTACTTTTAAAAAAGTCTTTGTTCATTTTTTTTGCAATCAGTTAAATGGTTTTAAGTACTTCTATCTAAGACAAATAATTCAATTAAATATTAATCCTTTATTTGCATACAGGGAAGTGGTTACAAGTATTGCAATGTAACACTAATTTGCATATAGTTAAAGTATTGCAATGTAACACAAATTTGCATATAGTTAAAGTATTGCAATGTAACACTAATTTAAACCAACACTATTCATTCATTTGCATATAGTTTCAAGTATTGCAATGTAACGCTAAGAATTCAATTTAGCATCAGTCATTTGTTTGCACAAGATAAGCAGTTTTATTTGACCCATAGGACCAGGGTCAGAGTGGATCAGGGAGAAATGGCAATTAAGGGGTACTCCATCTTCCCCAAAGCTTCGGGACAGGAGTCTCACCATCAGATATCTCGGTGTCATATCGTGGATACTCTTTGTGGGGTGGAAGGTGTCTTATCCGAATGCAGAGTTTCCGTTGGTGTATTCAACTGTCCGAGCCAATTTGGCAGGAAATATAGGTTTGAAAATTAATATTATAATTAGTTAGGGACACTTGAAACAATACAACTCTGAGCAAATTATTTGTATTAGATAGAAATACTTGAAACCACATGAATGGGTGCAAACAAAGGATTACTATAGACCAATAAAAAAGTGCGATTTAAAAAAAGGAATTCTATGGAATGTTGAAAGGACTTATACATCGTCATTAGTTTTCTAATATATGGATATATTTATAGATGTGAATATTTTCTAGGCTTATTCAAAATGTGTTTATAATAAAGCATTATTAATGAATCAAATGTCAACATTAGATAAACTATAAGGAGTTGATACGCTGTTAAATAAACGAAACGGAACTCGAGACTCCTTCAGTCGACTGCTGTCTTCGCCGAATTTCCTGCAATCATGGCCTTGTGTCAAACAAAGCTCAAGCAAATACATATCTCACCCACATATCAATTGGTATATATTTAGAAAAGATTGACGGATAAAACAATTATAATTGGATTTCACTGCTTTAGATCGTAAGTTAAATTCTAAAGCTAGAAGAATGCTTCCTTTTCGTTTCTGTTGTCACATAGGTGCAGCGTGTTTAGTAAAAGAGATAAAAAGAGTTTTAAAAATGTACTCACATTTCACAACGCCATTCTTTTCAAACCTTAAAAAGGTGAAGATATTTGCTTGTTTATTTGTTTGTTCGTTCGTGGTATTTAATCTTGGAGATATTTTGATCTTTCCTGCGATCATTTTTTGCCATTGTGTGCAGTGTCAACTGTTGCGATAAGGAAAAAAAGTTGAAGTCTAATATTTTGTTTTATCGTTATATCAACAATGTTTTTTAAACAAAGTTAGTTGTGAAAAAAAAAGTCTGGGAAGAGAAAGGAGAAGAAAAAAAAATGCTGAAAGTAAACTGAAGCATTAGAAAAAAGTAAGAATGAAGAAAAGAGAAAAAATGCAAGTAGAATAAAAAAAAGTGGAAAAATGAAACGGAAAAAAAAGGAAGGGTGAGAAGTATAAAAGAAGGAAGATCAAAAATTGAAGGAAAAGGAGAAAGAAGGAGATAGAAATCAGGGATTGAGTAAAGGAAAAATAAAAAGGATAAGACAATGAGAAAAGAAAGATTATGAAAAGAAGTAAGGAAGAAAGAGAGAGAGAGAACAAAGAAAAATAGCAAAAAAAGGTAAGGGTTTAAAAAGAGTAAGAAGAAATCATGAAAAAGAAAAAAAAATGGATGAAATTGGAAGAACAAAGAAAAACGAAAGAATTGACAAAAAGAGGAATAAAAATAGGGGAAGTAAGAAAAAAAGAAAAAGTTGAGATAAGAATAAAAAGAGAAAAGGACAGGAAAAAAAGAAGAATAAAAGAAAATTTACAAACAAAAAAGAAGAAGAAGAAGAAGAAGAAGAAGAAGAAGAAGAAGAAGAAGAAGTTAGAATTCAGTGAATGGGAAGAAGAAAGAGAAAAAAGCAAAACAAATAACGAAACAAATAAATAAATAAGAACAAAAAGAAAAAGTGAGGGACGGAAATTAATGAAAGAAAAGAAGAATGTATTAGTATTAAAAGAGAAGAAAGGAGTATTGAAGAAGGTTGAAAAAAGAAAGATAAGAGTTCTGAGAACGTAAAGAAGATAAAGAAAAAAATAAAAAGATGAGGAAAGAAGAGAATTGAAGATGAGATAAAGAAGAAAAAAATAAAATAAAAGAAAATAATGGAGTCTGGAAAAGGTTAGAGCTTAAAAATGAAGTGGAAAAAGAAGAAAGCACAAAAAAAAAAAATAAGAAAATTTAATTCAAGAAGAAGTGAAAAAAAAACAACATTCGAAGCAAAATCGATAATTAACACAGATCGAACAGCACAAAAGCTATACTGAATACAATGGTTTGGTTTCTTTGTTTTATGGCGTATCAACCTTCGTAGGTTATTTAATATTAAATCCTTCCGTGTAAAGGAAGGTAGTGGTACTGTTAATTCTTTTATAAGTTGAGTAATTATGTTATAAATTGAATTACCATGACAAGAAAATCAAGCAAACACTGTGACATACAGAACAGCTTTTTCAACCTTATTAGGTCTAATCAACAGTGTATACCACAGGAGATTGAACCAGCGACCGCAGAATGCCAAGCGAAAGCTCTAACTGTGAGCTACTGGCCCACATTGCACACAAGAGATCCCAAATTATGGTAAATGAATATGGATGTAAGTACAAGATACATTAGGTTAATAAGCTGCGCATTTACCATGACTAGTCAATTTGGTTGGTTTGGTTTGGTTTCTTTGTTTAATAGCAAATCAACCTTTGTCAGGTTATTTAATGCCAAAGCCATTCTCCTAGAAGAACGGTAGTGGTACCATTTAACCCATAGCTGGGAGGATGATGGGGTTCATACCTTTCCCAAGGGTATTTGCCAGAAAGTGAACGTAATAGCGCGACTGGAGTACGAACTCGCTTACTACGATTCCGCAGTCCACCGCTTTAACCATTACACCATGAGGACACCCCCTAGTCAATTTGGCATCACTTGAATGTGATGCAGATCAGTAGGTCATTGGTAGACTTTCGGCCTACTGGTTGCTAGTTCAAACTCCACTAGCGAGATCACGGTATACACTGGTAATGCGATCTAATAAGGTCAAAAAATGTGTCCAGTAGTAATGTTAGTCGTGCACAGTGTTTTTCAGATTTTCTACTCATGGTAATTCAATTCATAGAATTGGTGCTATCTGAGCCACAGTTGGTGAGATGATTGGATTCATACCTTTCCCAAGGGCAATAGTTCGATAGTGAATGTAATAACGCGAATGGTGTTTGAAAGCTTTTAACACGATGTCGCATTACTACACACTAAATACAATGTTGACTGAGTAACCAAAAATAACAACAACATGACCTGGACAAGGCTAAGCAGAGGAAACCTGAAGAAGAAAACTAAATATTTATTAATAGTAGCACAAAATAATGCTGCAAGAAGTAATTATGCCAAAATAAAAATTGACAACACGCAATAAAATGGAAGTTATGTAGTGACAGAGTTTCTGCGACAGCAGCTAACTAACCTCAAAGGAGAACAAAGTACGCATGACTGGGTAGGAAAGATTCACTGGAAATTGTTCAAGAGATTAACATTTGGCCTTGCTGACAGATAGAATATTTAAAAGAAAATACGATTCACAGAATTTTCGGGGATTTTGAGACATAAACGGATCACTCAATCCTAGATAGACGGTCAGACCTAGTGTTAATTAATGACAATGGACACGGCGACACGAGTTCAAATCCTGGACAAGACTGATAGCATTTCATATAGCACTAGTACCCTTGGGAAAGGTATGAATCCAATTATTCTCCCTCCAGCTATGGGTAAATAGTAGGGCAGACTGAATTCTTCAGCCTTGATGAGGCAACTAGTCTAGGAGAAGGAAAACTCTGAATTAAAACCTGTTAAACTCCGCTTAAAAATTGACCTTGTGTCATATCCTGCCCAAGCGGAGGGGTTGGGTAGATAGGATTAATGAAAAAAAAAAACTTGCTATTTTGTGGATTTTGTCGTTCCAGCGTACCATGTAGTGAAAATAAAAGAAAGTAAGGACATAAAGAAATACCCGGATATTTTCAAAGACCTGAAAAAGCTGGAGTACATGAAAGTGACAGTGATACCAGCAGTAGCTGGAGCCCTTTGAACGGTGCTCAAAACATGTAAGTGAGACTTGGGTAACTAGAAATCAGAGGAAGAATCCAGACCATCCAAAACGCAGCACTGTTAAAATTAGCAAGAATACTTTGAAGAGTCCCAGGGGCATAAAGGGACATGCTGTCACTCAGACTTAAGTAAAAATAAAGAGTCCTGGAGATATGAAGAGACTTGCTGTCACTCAAAATCCAGTGAAAAACTATCAGCTAATACTGATGTGAAAAACTCTCAAGGAGTAAATAATAATAATAATAATAATAATATAACTGAGAAAAAGTAACGGAAAGAGAAAAGTTGGATAACTACATGGACCTTCCTAAATAGTTTAAATAGCAATAAAATAGGAAGGTGACAGTGCTGCCGAAAATAATGGGGGCCCTTGGAACAATCCCAAAGAATCTACGCAGTGTAATTGACTAATTGACGCAATTCTAAATTATTACTTCGGTGAATGCGCTTTGTCTGTTTCAATTTTGTCTACTGTGCAGCAAACTAGTGTCAGTTGGGCACTGTCTTTGTGAAAAACTGCATCATGATGCAATTAACTCTTCCAAAAATTTGGAAACCGCATGCTGTACAGTTTGGCATTTACAAACAGAAGCTCCAATGTGAAAATTTCAGAGTTTGGAAATCAATTTCAAGAGTCGGATGAGTCGAATCTGTGGACAGTGCAGAGGATTGAAAAGAGTTGGATGAGTCGAATCTGTGGACTGTGCAGAGGATCGAAAAGAGTTGGCTGAGTCCAATCTGTGGACAGTGCAGAGGATTCAAAAAGAGTTGCATGAGTCCAATCTGTGGACAATGCAGAGGATTCAAAAAGAGTTGGGTGAGTCGAATCTGTGGACAGTGCAGATGATCGAAAAGAGTTGAATGAGTCCAATCTGTGGACAGTGCAGAGGATAGAAAAGAGTTGGATGAGTCGAATCTGTGGACAGTGCAGAGGATAGAAAAGAGTTGGGTGAGTCCAATCTGTGGACAGTGCAGAGGATTCGAAAAGAGTTGGATGAGTCCAATCTGTGGACAGTGCAGAGGATCGAAAAGAGTTGGGTGAGTCCAATCTGTGGACAGTGCAGAGGATAGAAAAGAGTTGGATGAGTCCAATCTGTGGACAGTGCAGAGGATCGAAAAGAGTTGGGTGAGTCCAATCTGAGGACAGTGCAGAGGATCGAAAAGAGTTGGGTGAGTCCAATCTGTGGACAGTGCAGAGGATAGAAAAGAGTTGGGTGAGTCCAGTCTGTGGACAGTGCAGAGGATAGAAAAGAGTTGGGTGAGTCCAATCTGTGGACAGTGCAGAGGATCGAAAAGAGTTGGGTGAGTCCAATCTGTGGACAGTGCAGAGGATAGAAAAGAGTTGGGTGAGTCCAATCTGTGGACAGTGCAGAGGATCGAAAAGAGTTGGGTGAGTCCAATCTGTGGACAGTGCAGAGGATTCGAAAAGAGTTGGATGAGTCCAATGGTGATTACCAAAGTACAGCAGCTTGGATGCCTCACTCTGATCATTTGGATAAGAAAAGAACTCCAAAATTTGTTGGCGAGATCCAAGCCATGGTTAACAATGGTCCCAGCAAGTCAATCACATTCAAAACTAGGGACAGGTTTTTTTTCTGAGTTTCTAATCAGGCAGGTAGTGCATGAAGATATTTTGTATTTATTGTTCAAGATGAGAAATAGCCAATCTTTATCACAGGGTATGAAGCTCAAGAGGAAAAACAGCACTGTAAACCTTTTCAACAAACCCAACCACTCTCTCTAACTGAACATATTTTAGTTTTTTCGGATGAGAAAAAGTTTTTGGCAGGATCAGATGGTGAGCTCACTGAACAACCATCGGCTTGCTCTGTTCCCACAAAATATACCATTATTGATGAAAACCAAATACCTACCCGTTTGGAGTGGTCACTAGCGATGGTAACGTTAGGCCCCGATTCATTCAACCACATGGCCTCTCAGACTTACGGAGACCTACGTCAAATGGCTACTAGAAGATTCTACATCTAGTAACCGGAGTCTGAGACATGTCACAGAAGCAGGAGAAACTAGTCTTTGCAATCAAAAAATTTCTGCGACCACATCACCCCTTAATATATATGGCTGGTCAATTTCCCAGATGGCAATTCTCTTGATAATTATGAGTGGGGTGCGGTTGAACGAGAGACCATCAAAAATCATGCCACACCAAAAATGAACTGAAGACACTGGTAACCACAACATCTATCAGAAAGTTGAACAGGAGATTCCGATTCCGTCAGGAGGCTGCGGTTCAAGCCAATGACGATTTCTTTAAATAAAATCAATCGAGAGTATTTCAAGGTAATTTCAATTAATTTTGGTAAATATATGTGATAAAGTGAGGTATCTGTATATATATATATATATATATATATATTGTTACGTATGCTGAATTTATTCTAAATTAAAATAAATTGAAACCTTATAGATTTTAGAAGATTTAATATTTGAATATTTGAGACGAAGTCGGAAGAAGAAGGAAAGAAAACTAAGAATCGTATTCTTTCCTAAAATGCAATTTGTAAATTCATTTCATTTTTAGCCGGAAGGCAATCAGCCCATACGAAAATATCTTTCCCGTTCACATAGCCTATCTGACTTTGAGACTAGGAGTCAGGGAAACGCTGCACTCTTAAAGTACAGATGACCCGTCAAGAGTTTCAACTGTCGACACCCACCCACCCACCGTGACCTCATCGAATTATCTAACCCCGAAAACGACTTTTGTTTTTCGCGCGTTCATACGAAGAAAAGTCAGTTGCTGCTTTGCTTTCAACCTATTAACAAGTGTCATAGACTCTCCGTGATTTAAGAAAAAAGGGAAAATCATCTTGCCGAATTAGAAGAAAGAAATTTGAAGTATGATGTCGACAAATAATCTAAATGAGTGCACCCGTCTAATTAACATGAAGACTTTGTAACGTCAACCCAACCTACTACGAAAGAAGAAAAGAAAAACAAGAGAGAAATAAACAAGAGACAATATTAATCCAGAAACGAAGACTTTAACCCATATTATACTTTGTAAGTTCTGTTTCGCTTCTTGGTCATGTTACAGATTGCTATTATTGTAAATGTTCATACTTTGTCTCAAGTATTAATTACATAGCTTGTTATTAATTATCCATCCCTCATAACAACATTCTTTTTGTTTCTTTTCTTTCACCCTATTTCATGTATATTCCCGAATAAATTGTTTTGTTAAACTTTCTATTTGTCTTCAGCAGTTTAGTGTCTGCCTATTGTCAATTCTTCAGTGATCACCGGCGTCTCGAATTCGAGAATTCCCATCCCATTGTTCTTTTACGTTTTGCATATCGAACCTTGGGGTTCTCGCTAATTACTATATTTAAAAATCTTTCTCGTTACGTCTCGGTTATCGTAGTCCCAACGAGACACCGGGTCGTAACAATATATATTTATATATATATATATTTACATATATTCATTTTCATTTTTGTCTAGTTTAGATGATAAATTATCCATCACATTCTTTAGAAAAGAAGCTGGCTGAACTGGGAATCCGTAGAAGTCCTCAGTCCACAGCACCGCTAAGAGCAATTCGAATACTTTGAAGAATCTCGCGGAGCTGAGGAGACTTTCTTTCGCACAGTCTTCAATGACAAACTACCAGTTAATTTTGATTTGGTCTAGTTTGATGTATTTGTCTAACAGCAACTGTTTTTGGTTTCTTTAAAGCCGAATTTTCATTCCTATTTAAATATTTGATAAAAATGATACCAATATTTTTTATCTTTCTATAGCATTTTTACTGTATTTTTTTGTTGGTAATCATTTGTTTTTAATTCCTAAAATAGATAATTTTGTTGATATTTATCCGTGCCCTCCACCAGACAGGATTTAACACAAGGTCTTTTTTATAGTGGAGATTTAGGGGGTGCAGAGGTCGTACACGAGCCGAAACTCGTGCGCTGCTGGTCAGTGCTAGTCATAAGATTACTAGATACATTGTAAACTATGCTAGCCTTTGGTAAGTCTCCCGGCACCTATGCTACATGATCTTGATTCACTAGAAGTGCAATGTGAATCTATGCTTGTCATTGATACTTCACCCGGCACACATGCTAGGCAGCCCAGCCGAGGCATATGTTCCAGGTAGAGGATCAATTTTCAGACATTTGTATACTTTCAAGTATTCCTATCTAATACAAATGAATAATATATGATTATATCGTTAAATAACTATTTTTAGTCATTTCAGTTAACGAAAATGATGATCATAATCGTTTGTAAACAAGTGTAGCTTAAAGTAACTGTTCTTGATTCAAAAATTTTTTATACAATTAAATGGTTTCAGGTATCTCTATCTTACATTAATAGTTCTGTTTAATGATAATAATAATCATCATCATGTCGTGCTGTTAGCACGGATATCCCTGACCCTCTCACGCCACTTTTCCCTATCGTTCATCGCCTCTGGTAGGTCTTCAGGGCTACATCTCGTATCCTCACACAGCTGCTGTATGTATGTTCTAGCTGGTCGTCCTGCTTTAGCTCGGCCATATGTGGGGGTCCATCGGAGTACATCACTTATGAGCTCGTCCCTGCTCCTCCAGCAGTGTCCTGCGTGCCTGGTTCGTCTAACTTGGATAGTTTTCGTGATGGGAGGCAAGTGGCCGTATAGTTGTTGCTTTGTAGGGTGTTGCCGCCAGGACTTGTTTAATTTTGCTCGCAACATTCTTGTGTAGTTGCCGTCTAGCTTCTTCTCCAACCGTTTTGTTAGCGTCCATGTAGTGCATCCATACAGCAGTATCGACACGACCGCTGCTTTGAAGAAACTGCGTTTCATTTTATCGGTCAGGTCTGATTTCCATATGACCGATAGTTTATCGTTAGCTGTCTATGCCTTCGTTATCCGCGTGTCGATGTCTTTTTTTCAGTTGATGGAACACTGCTTCCTAGGTATGTGAATTTGTCAACCAGTTCCACATTAGATGATAATAATATCAATAATAATAACAATGACAATAATAAAAGTAATTGTAAGAAGAACAGCTGTATAGATATTTCAAGTGACAAACTGACGAAATTTCATAAGAGAAGACCTGGATATGTCTACGAAAGAAGAACATTAAAAGAGAAATTGAATGCCTTTTCATAGCCGCCGAAAACAACGCCATAAGGACCATCTATGTTAAAGCGAACACAGAGACGACATTTAAGTTGTCGTCGAGAGGATTGTAATTACTGTAGTCATTTATCCGTGATTGGCTGACGTACAACGAGTACTTTGGCCTGGCTTACTCAGTTCAACTGGCCGTTCCATAGACTCTGCTTTTTCTTCGTTTTTTTTTTCTCTCTGTTTTTTTCCCCAGAAATTAGCCTCCCGTTCTCTTCATAATTTAGATCTACCATAAGCCGCTCAATCACGTGACAGTATTGCTATCCTGAAGAATTTTAAGCAAATCGATTTGACCAATAGATGGAACCCTTAGAGGTATTTATACACCACGTTAGAGTGGAGCTGGAAGTAATGGCTTTGAGGGGGTACTCGACAATCCCCTGAGTTCCTGAAGTGAAGCATTACCATCTGATGCAGTCATACCCAGAATATAAAGTGAAAATTATAATATACCCAGTGCATAAAGTGAAAATTATAATATCTCAAATGAAAAAAAAAGGAACGTATTTTATTTACTATTACTGCATCAAAAGGAAGTTTCAATTCTCACAAAAATGTCCTCTTCAGGAAATGGTCCCCAGAAACTGTTCGAGTTTATTACCCTCGTAAAATGACTGCATAAATACAACAGAAAGAAAAATGTTGAAAGCCATCCTGCAGAAGATGAATTCACTTATTTTATTGCATTATTAAACGCGTTTGCAATTTTTTAATTTATTTATTTTACGGTCTTTTCCTTTTTTAAAAGTTTTATGTGTTTTTTTTTCTCCTCGTCTCTTTCGTCTTTTTTTTTCTTTTGTTCATTTATTGATGGCATAAAGAACAAAGAAAATCCCCTATTATCCTTTTTGTAAAAGCAAACGGCCTTTTAAAGCCGACCATTCACAATCCACTCTAGAGACGATGGGGTAAAAAAGACGTGAAATGGTTTGCGTGGTAAAACACACCCAAGCAACGGATGACTCTTGAGTTAATTAAGAATTAATGATTTGTATTTTATAATTACACGCACGCACACATATAGAAACACACATATAAAAAAAACAGAAACTTTAAAAAGGAAAGACCAAAGCTAATAATACAATTAACAACTGGATGTAATTATTGACAGCATAAATTGAAAAAATATTGGAAAAAGTTAAACAAACAGTCGCGATTTGTTTGCTTTAATTAACAAATGAAAAAAAAATGAAAATTTGTATTAGAATCAATTTTACAGTTTTATTGTATCATTAAAAGTGCTCTGTTAAAAAATGGCCAGTTTGATTTTTTTACGATCAAATGAAGTTGTAATAGTTGTATTTCCTGGATCTATATTCATGGAAGAACAAAGCGGGGGTCACCTTCAATGTTCTTGCTTTTACCTTCTTTATTTATAAGGGAATAAAGAGATAGACTTCTCAGATCAAACTTCGTGGGGGACAAGTTTAAGACTTACAGTCTTCTTGCATCGCTCATCATAGAGGAATAATATCGGACTTTATGTTTAAGTCCAATCCTTCAATCGCATTTCTACCATTAATCTTCATGGAGGAATATGGGTAGTTCCTTAATAATCTTCGTGTCACTTTTTATGGGGAGCAAGGTTAGATCTTACAGATAATCTTCCAGCAATGATCTTCGTGAGGAAACAAGGTTAGATCTTTCTGATAATCTTCAAGCAATGATCTTCGTTGGGGAACAAGGTTAGGTCTTACAGATAACCTAACAATGATCTTCGTGGGCGAACAAGGTTAGGCCTTACAAATAAGTCTCTCTCTATGCGTCTCTATCGTTCATCACTTCTGGCAATCCCGCTAAACTGCATCCCGTACCGAGCCGATGTTCATTACTCTGTTCCGGTCAATCCGCACTTGCGTGTCCATTTGTAAAAGCACACAAAGAGTTTGTAAGAAAAAGTGCCCGACTCTGCAACAGCAGATCAGATATTAGACTTTTCTATCTGATGATGTGCATACAATATCAAATTAAAAGTCCCGGACGTGTCTCTCTCTCTCTCTCTCTCTCTCTCTCTCTCTCACACACACACACTGTATATATATATATATATATATAGCTAAAAGTATAGTATAATATATATATGTATATATATATATATATATATGCATATATATATATATATATATATATATATATATATATATATATAGCATTTAAACATTATTAGCAAAGTGGGTATTACTGACCCCCACTTTCACCGTAGCTACTGGTAGTATCTACCCGTCTGAAGTGTATGCTGTTGGAAAAAACTAAGGGTGCATTCATAACACCGGCCACCATATTTGGTATGCAAGTATGTCTTTTCAGAACACGTGGTTCACCAGAATTTTTCTTTTGGGCTTATTTAAATATATTCAATATATATATATATATATATATATAATTTATGGAATATAGACTGCGAACCCTGGGTTTCCCCATGAAACCCAGGGGTCGCAGTCTATATTCCATGAATTAAATATATATATCAAATATATATTCATTTATTATTATTATTATTATTATTATTATTATTATTATTATTATATAATAGCTCTATCCTAGATATTGAGCACTCACCATATAATATTGCACTTGGTTCGATACATACCCACAAAGTGATTTAGTGACAACCAACACTGTTATAATATAATATATATAATTTACTTTTCCTTATATCTATAATTTTTCGAGTAAGTCTCTTCATTTCATTTTTTATTCGAAATACTTTTTAGAATATCATCTCTATCCTTGTTGTTTTTTAATACATTTTTTCTTGCATTTAATGGTCTTTTTATTCTAAGACGTGGAAATAAATGTAAATAAATGCTTGTTAGAGTGCTAACGAAATTTTAAAAGTCTACTTTTAACAGTTTTACCGGTAAACTCTATTTTATCTGACAAGAACTGAATTCAATAAAAGTGTCCTTGATATGTCTTCAGTTCGCCAACATGAAAGAAAATTAGTCAATTCATGTGCATTATAGTTCGCTTCCAGTCTCCCTGTTAGCGCTCAACCAAAAATATCAGCCAAATGAAAGAGCGAGGATACAATTGTACAAACTTGTTTGTCGCCATTGAGGATATTCCGTTTTCCTGTTCAACAGCTGCGCATGATAAGGAATTCGGACCCCATTAGTATTCTCACGCTGCATGGGACTGACCGTCTAGAAGTTTCTTTTCATGTGTCGTTTCGTGTCGTGTCTGGGTCGTGCGTCTATTTCTCCAAACAAGGACGAGTATTCCTGCCCAAGTGAATAACGGCGCCAAAACAACGGCATTTTTCTTGTAAGCGCCGTTTTAATTCATTTATCTACTTGTTCATTAAAATACATCACAGTTTAGATTGCATGCCAAGAATTACATATTTCACTGATTCAACCAAGAAAAAAATTGTCTTTTCTCGAATTTATGCGATATATTTTATCAGTTCGGGAAGTGAACGAGATGAATTCTGAGATCGAATCCTGGTCTTGGTGCTTAATTGGTATCATCCAAAATGTTTTCTTTTGTCGACGGGGTTTAGAATACATCATTTATAACCCAGAAATGGGTGTCCTGGGTGTTACATAAACCTACTTCTGATAGTGAGACTCCAGTTCTAGACTTCAGGAAAGTATGGAGTACCCCTTCATTGCAATTAATCTCAGGTATACTCTGATCTGGGGTGGTACTACCTGTTAGGATCCAATCAATGAGTCAAATAGATCTTTTTAAAAAAAGTTTCATATTGAATCGGAATACTTGAAACTATATAACTAAGCAAATAAAAATATTTGTATTGGACTCTGTAGAAATCATTCGTATTAGATAAATAGTTATTATTTACTCCTCGAGTTTTTCACATCAACGTTAGCCGATGGTTTCTTACTGGAGTTTAAGTGACAGCGAGTTTCCTCAAGTTTCCTGGCCGATCTAAAAAATGCTGTAGTTTGGATGGTGTCTACACGTCCTCTTATTTCCAAGTCCTCCAATCCCTGTACCGAGTGCGCTCATTATAATTGGCATCACAATCACTTTCATGTTCCATTATTTTCCTGTTCTCTGGCAAGGTATAGGTACTTATTTTTCTTTTCATTTTATTATTGTTATGATTATTTCTTTGAGAGTTTTTCACACCAACTTTAGTAGATTGTTTTCCACTGGAGTTTGAGTGACAGCAAATCTCCTTAAGTTTCCTGGACTCTTCTCAGTATTCTGGCCGATCTCAACTCGTCCCCATTATTTCCAAGTCCTCCAGTCCCTGTACAAATCCTTTGGTGGCTGTACCGAGTGTGACAATTACAATGGGTATAACCGTCACTTTCATGTTCCACACTTTTTCCAATTCCCTAGCAATGGCCAGGTACTTATATTTCTTTTCGTTTTATTCTGCAGTCAGCCGAGACAGCAAACTCTACAATTCGGCAAGTTCTCTTTTTTTTTAATTATCATAAGGTCTGGTCGTCTGGCCTAGGTTCGTATCTCAAAATCCCAAAGGAGTTTGTGCGTTTCATTCTCCAGGACAGATACACCATTTTTTCGTATGGTCAAATTTCAATTAGTTGCACGATTCCCTATGAATCATCTTGCCCAGTTTTGTCTAGTCTTATACTCTTTCTGAATTAGTTTGCTGCACTCGCTTTTTATATGACTGATCGCTTCGTCTTTTTTACCTGGTAACCTACATTTGTTGCGTCAATTCTTGCTTTGATATGGTTGGTCCTTATGGCGTTGTTTTCTACTGCTATTATTCAGTTTCTCTCTTAAGGTTTCCTTTTCTTAGCCATGTCCACGTATTCCCGTGTGAGATGTTGCCTGTTAGTCACTTAAAACGTCCAGAGAGTTGTTTTTCTTTCCATTTTTTATTTTCTGGCTATTTCCGTTGAGTTGATCCTCGTGTTGTCAGTATTGTTTCTGGTGACTGAAATCAGTTTTCCTCCATGCTTTTCTATGTAGTCTTTGAGTCGTTGTATCGATGCGTCAACGATGGCTTCAGTGCTGGTCAGTCCTCTTCCTTCTTCTCTTCTTGACACATATGGTCTGTTAACGTCTTTTTTTTAGATGTAAGGCCTTATGCATGGTCATTAATTTTCTTTTTTTTTAGTCCATTTGATTAAGTTCTTCTCTGGTCCATCTCAAAAATGGTCCCGAGTATCTCACGAGGGGAGCAACCTAGGTATTTATCCCTTTTAGAAGGTTCATGTCATATAGTTTGGTTTCGAGTAGCTTTCTCGTTCTCCTGAGATTCTTTAAAAAAATTTTCTTTCATCTCCAATGGTTTGATGTTGTCAGCATCCAATACTCCCTAGTATTTGTATGTTTCCTTTTCTCCGAGCGTTCTACTTTTTTCTTGATTTGGTAGTTCTATTCCTTCTGTCAAATGTCGTTTCCCGCTTTTCTTAATGAGCATGGCACATTTTCTCAGCTAAATTCCATCCCTATGTCCTGACTGTATATTCTCGCTGCCTGTATTAGGTTTTCCAATTCTTTTTCGCTTTTGGCAAACAGTTTGATGCCGTTCATGTACAGTGGTGATTAGTCTTTTCTTGTGATTTACTAACTTTGTATTCGCCTGCGTATTTTTCTAGTACGTGGTTGAGTGGCATCATCGCTATTACGAATAGTAAAGGTGATAGTGCATCTTCCTGGAATATTCATCCCTGGATCTTTGCTTCAGCGAAGCTTTACCCTCCTGCTATCAATTCCACTCTCGAGGTTTTCATGGTTTTCTTGATAAAGTTTGACTTATGTCTGATATCTTGTACATTCTGACCATATATGGGGGATCATATCATAAGCCTTTTGTTGTCAATCCACGCCCCGGCCATGTTTCTTTTCGTCTTGTTTTACTCTCGCTGAGGATGGGGTGATCCATAATTATTATTATTATTATTCACTCATTAGAGCTTTTCACATCAGCGATAGCCGATGGTTTTTCACTGAAGTCTGAGTGACAGTAAGTCTCTTCAAGTCTCCAGGACTCTTCTTAGTATTCTGGCAGTTCTCAACAATGCTGTCGTTTGGATGGTCTCCATTCGTCCGCCAACCTCCAAGTCCTCTAGTCCCTTTAGTAAGCCCTTGGTTACTGTTCCAAACGCACCAATTACAATTGGTATAATTGTCACCAGCATGTTCCATAGTTTTTCAGTTCCCTAGCAAGGTCGAGGTACTTATCCTTCTTTTCACATTCTTTCAGTTTTATTCTGTGGTCAGCCGGGACAGCAAAGTCGACTATTTTGCAAGTTCTCTTTTTTTTTATGATTATTATTATGTCTGGTCTCCTGGTCGGGATTAGATGATCCGTTTTTATATTAAAGTCCCATAGGAGTTTATGCGAGTGATTTTCTAGGACAGGTACTGGGTTGAGCATATACCATTTTATTATTATTATTATTATTATTATTATTATTATTATTATTATTATTATTATTATTATTATCAAAAATTTACAAAACTCAAAAGATGTTTATATGCTGTTAAATAAACAAAATAAAATAGATATTAACTAACCAAATATTATTCAATAATAATCATTTGTTTATGCAGTTATATTATCTTATGTAGTTCTATCAAATACAAATAATTTGAACATGGTTTAAAATATTTATATCCAACACTAATGTTTTATGTACTATTATATAATTTTAAGTCCCATTCCTATTTAAGAATGATAATAATGTTTTGCTTACAAACAGATGATATCAAATATTTCCATTTAATACCAATAATCTGCACACAATAATATGGTATCAAGTATTCCTACCTAATCCAAATAGGGGGTGTCCTCGTGGTGTAATGGTTAAAGCGACGGACTGCGGAATCGTAGTAAGCGAGTTTGTACTCCAGTCGCGCTATTACGTTCACTTTCGGGCAAATACCCTTGGGAAAGGTATGAACCCCCTTATCCTCCCAGCTATGCGTTAAATAGTACCAATACTGTTCTTCTAGGAGAATGGCTTTGACATTAAATGACCTAAAAAGGTTGACATGCCAATAAACCAAACCCTCACCCATCAAATCCCCCCCAAAAAAAGAAAAAGAAAAAAAAAAGAAGAAGGGAGGTGCCCGTGGTGTAATGGTTACCGTCGTAGGAAGTGGAGACTGCGACACGAGTTCAAATCCTGGACGAGGCTGATTACATTTCACATAGCACTAATAAAAGGTATGAATCCAATTATTCTCCTTCCAGCTATGGATAAATAGTAGGAAGACTGGGTTCTTAGCCTTGGTGAGACAACTAGTCTAGGAGAAGGAAAACTCTGAATTCAAACCTGTTAAACTCTGCTTAAAAATTGACCTTGTGTCATATCTTGCCCGAGCGGAGGTGTTGGTAAATATGATCACCCATCTAATCCAAATAATTTTCAGACAAATCTATATGACCAATAGATACGACCTTAAGTTCTCAGTGGAACTGGGAATAATGGCAATGAAGTAATTACTCCATTTTCCCCAAAGATTCAGAAACGTCTCGACCGGATGCTGTTTAGTGTCGGACTCAGGACCAGTCTTTTTAGAGAAGTGTCTTATCCTCCCTGCAAAAGTTACTGTCCACGTATTTTAAACCCAACTGATAAGGCTACTTGTCTTTAGGTATTTGATCATCTGATTTAAAATTTAATACTGGAATGTATTCTTGTCTGTTTTTCTTAGGTGAATGTTCTGTACTACATCCGTATCGTAAGGTCTGTCGACGGTCGAAACTGGTTTTCGAATTACTGGATGTTATATATTTTTAATTTGTCGGCATAAAAATGCTGGGTTTTGTGAAAAAATGATTTGAAGGATCTGGATTGTCTCACTTAAGTCTTTATTCCGTCTTTTTCTGAAATTTTGCACAGGAATAAAGCAAGAGAAAATATTTGGCTAGATAATACAAATTCTATTATCAATGATATTAGAACGTTTTTAGAGTATGTTTGGGACGCTGATTCCAAATATTTAATCAGTTTTACTAGATTGGTTAAGTTTAAAAAAATGATAGCTATATTTTAAAAACTCAAGTAATAACCGTAACCAAAATATTGATCAAAGTAGATAAAATGAGCATTTTAGGGGAGGGGTGCTCGTTATTTGAAAAATTATAGCCAATTCAGCAAATCAATTTTTTATTCACCAAAACATATTTTTCAATTCAGCAACACAGATTTTTATTCAGTTGAACATTTTTTTATGAAGCAAAATATGTTTTTAAATTTACTAAGACATTTTTTTTATTCTGCAAGACATGTTTTTAAATTCTGCAAAACATTTTTTCAGCATAACAGGTTTTTAAATTCAGAAAAAACGTGTTTTTATTCAGTTAAGCATTATTTTGGAGCAAAACATGTTTTTAGATTCAGCAAAACATTTTTTATTCAGTTAAACATTTTTATTGGGCCAAACTTTTTTTTTAAAGTTAAACACTTTTTATAAAGCTAAACATATTTTAAAATTGAGCAAAACATTCTCTTATTAAGCAAGATATGTTTTTAAAGTCAGCAAAACATTTTAATTCAGCAAAACATTTTAATTCTACAAAACAAATTTTTGAATTCAGCAAAACATTCTCTTATTCAGCAAGATATATATTTTTAAAATTCAGCAAAACATTCTTCTTCAGCAAACCATTTTTTCAGCAAAAAGATTTTTAAATTTAGCAAAACATTTTCTTATTCAGCAAGATATGTTTTTAAAATCAGCAAAACATTCTTATTCAGCAAAACAGATTTTTAAATTCAGCAAAATATTTTTATTCAGCAAAATAGTTTTTTTAAATTCAGAAAAACGTGTTTTTATTTAGTCAAACATCTTTTATAAAACAAAGCGTTTTTAAATTCAGCAAAACATTTTTTAAATTCAGTAATTTTTTTTACATATTGCAAAACATTTTTTCATCTTCCTCAGCATAATTTGAATACGTTAAAAAATCTTACGATCTAAAACCCCTTTTATTTTCCAGCTGGAAAATTGATTCTCTTCGCAATTGCTTGCTCAGTAAGTAGTACGTTTATTCCAACGAGTGAACTTACAGTGCGTAGCACAGCTTTGCATCACTCTATTGTGATTGATCAAGACTTGTTAAATCAGAATGAACATGCTTGATTTTGGAAAGCTAGGCTCAATCAGAAAAGATAGATATTATAGGTTTGACTCATAGCTGTTTGTTTGGTTTCCGTCGGTCAGATTATATCTCTAAACCATTATCCATTTTTTTACCTTATCGAACTTAGATCTTATATCTTATATTTCACTTTCTACCAAATGCATATTAATTATTACATTAAAACAAATTCGCATCATATATTGCATAAAACAAATTACACAAGTAAATTGGCCGGCCGTAGTCGAGAGCGACCCCAAAGCTCTCTTTTCCATACCGACTATACCGAGGTGTAAAGGAGGGTACTACTCCTTTCCCTGGATTGCTTCACTTGCCCTTGACCCGTACCTTATAATGCTGTGTTAAGTAAGGAAGCGTCAAGTACTAATTTTTACCTAAAAGTTGGTAACCTTAATCGAGGGTGACTCGAAGGCTCCATTTTCAATAGCTACTAACCCGAGAATTCCAGGTCGAGTCATACCAAATACTCAAAAAATGGTACTTGATGCCGCCTTACTTAACACCCAGCACTGCAAGTTATGGATCAAAGGCAACGTGGAGCAATCCAGGGAATAGAAAATCCCTTACCTATTATTGATAACTTTTTACTCGGCATCTGATACCGTTTGTCTGGAACCTTACACTTTTTTACACATAACTCTTTAACTTTTATCTTTTTACTTCTTTTTTAATATTCATTCATTCACTATAGATGCCAGAGACATTAAGAAAAAAAAGCTACTGAATTTAATCTGATCTAATGAGCAACCTTATATATATATATATATATATATATACTTTAAGAAAAACAACGAAACCGGTCACATAGGATTATAAATTTATTTCAATCCTGTTACGCATTTTTGAGGTTTTCAAAACCACGAAAAAAGTAACAGGACTTCTTCAGATCATTTTTTTTTTATCCAAAATGATCTGAAGAAGTCCTGTTACTTTTTTCGTGTTTTTGGAAGTTTCAAAAATGCGTCACAGGATTGAAATAAATTTATAATCCTATGTGACCGGTTTCATTGTTTTTCTTAAAGAATTTATTGCTCTGTATTATTGGTACATGGAGCTCTTTACCAGGAAAATTTTAAATATTCATGCTTGAATAACTTCTTGTCCTGATGGAATTACTCCCAACTCTGGTTTAACTGGACCAAAAAAAAAAAAAAATATATATATATATATCACGCGATGAAAACCATATCAGTTATCAGCATAATAGTTTCCTCGCTTCATAAAAATAGAGAAAATACGGCTCTATTTAACTGATTTTTCAATTGTCATCATGAAATCTCGCTGACTGCATGAATTTCTTTGACTCTTTCTCCCCATCCATCCCTATCACCCATCGCTCCAGATCTTGAGAAAATAAAAGCTTTTAAAATTTACGAATGAAAAAACTTCACTATTCCAGATCTTGAGGGAAAAAAAAAGCTAATTCACGAAAGAAAAAAACTTCAATATTCTGGATCTTGAGAAAATAAAAGCTTTTAAAATTCACGAACGAGAAAAATTTCAATATTCCAGATCTTGAGAAAATAAAAACATCTTATGTCCTCACAGAGCTGATGTAAATACATTTTTAATTATATTATAATTATAAAATCTATTGTAACATTAAGGGATCATCTCTATAGAAACACTAAAGTAAAAGTACGATCACCGGATGGAGACACAGAATACTTTGACATTGTAGCAGGAGTATTACAAGGGGACACGCTGGCCCCGTACCTCTTTATCATTTGTCTAGACTACGTACTGAGAACATCGATCGACAAAATCAAAGAGAATGGCTTCGAACTGACGAAGAAAAGAAGCAGAAGATACCCCGCAACAACAATTACCGATGCCGACTACTGGCAAATACACCTTACCAAGCCGAAACACTTCTGCATAGTTTCGAACGAGCAGCAGCAAGCATAGGCCTCTATGTTAATGCACACAAAACGGAATATATGTGCTATAACCAAACGGGGGACATCTCCACTCTAGAAAGAAACCCAACTTAAACTAGTAGACAAATTCACGTACCTAGGAAGCAGCGTCGAATCAACCGAAAAAGAACATCGAAACGAGGTTAACGAAAGCATGGACAGCTATCAATAGGCTATCGATTATATGGAAATCAGACCTAACCGATAAAATGAAACGCAGTTTCTTCCAGGCAGCGGTCACATCGATACTGCTATATGGATGCACTACATGGACGCTAACAAAACGGCTGGAGAAGAAGCTAGATGGTAATTACACAAGAATGCTGCGTGCAATCCTGAACAAGTCCTGGCAGCAACACCCCACAAGACACCAACTGTACGGCCACTTACCCCCTATCACGAAAACTATCCAAGTTAGACGAACCAGACATGCAGGACACTGCTGGAGAAGCAGAGATGAACTCATAAGAGATGTACTCTTATGGATCCCCACACATGGCCGTGGAAAAGCAGGACGACCAGCTCGAACGTACATTCAGCAGCTATGTGAGGATACAGGATGTTGTCCTGAAGACCTACCTAAGGCGATGAACGATAGGGAGGAGTGGCGAGAGAGGGTCAGGGATATCCGTGCTACCAGCGCGATATGATGATGATGATATATAACGAGGCTAACACTCCACAGGTGGATACAAATAAAAATACGACCTGATGAGACCCCAAAATAAATAGGTGTTACATCACGTAAATAGAAAGCAACTCCGTTGTTTCTTTAGAAACGAAAGTTTATTTCAGTCTGCAACATTCATATATTCATCAACGAATCTGAGAGGAATAGATTAAAAGATATTAATTGTTACTAGAAACGCTGGAGTTTTAATTCGTGAGAGACGAACGATCAAAACACCGACTACATTACTTCACCCCGTCACTCCGACAGGGCCGCTTGTCCCTTGGACCCTAATCTGTCCGACCAACAGGAACCCTCTTCTTCCGACTCTCTCACTAACAGAATCCGCTTTGAGATCTTTTTATATTTTCTTTTAATATTTCAGTTAATAACGGCTTACGTAATTACTAAAAACTTTTCAGTGTTACGTCATAACTGAAACTTTCCATCTATGCGCCATCACTCAATCCTCAGCTGACGAAGTGTTTCGTTTTTATATCCTGTCTACAACCGATTTCAATACAACTTGTCCATTTCATATCCTGCTGTTCTGTGTGACACGTGCACCATTTGACCTCCACATGCGACTAACATTTCAATTAAATTTTTTTTTTTTAACTAACTCAAAATCTATTGCAAAAATAAAATGATTAACTAATATAATTAGTTACCATCCTTAATTATATTTCACTATCATATCATTTTATCATAAATGTGAAAGGTTAGGATAAATGAAACGAATTTTTCTATACATACATCTATGATAAATTTGAATCATCAAAATTTTCACTCACCCAAAACAACACAGCGTATATTTTTAGCATGTAATCATACTTCTATACTATTGGTAGTTTTCTAACTCTCCACGAGGTCTTGATGTGACACAAAGTTGGTTAAATATGGTGTACCCAACAGAACACAAGTTACTCGGGTGAAGGGATAAAAACTTGCTTAGTTCCGTTGGCTTTTCCCTTGATGGGACGTCTCAAACCGCAGACAATTAACCTTTTCTGCGAGAAGCTAGGTGCTGCCTGGGGGATGATTGGTTGGTTGGGTTTTATGGCATATCAGCCTTTGTTGGTTATTTAACGCCAAATCCATTTTTATCATATCATATTTACCAACCCCTCCGCTCGGGCAGGATATGACACAAGGTCAATTCTTAAGCGGAGTTAAACAGGTTTGAATTCAGAGTTTTCCTTCTTCTAGACTAGTTGTCTAACCAAGGCAGAAGAACCTAGTCTGTCCTACTATTTACCCATAGCTGGAGGGAGAATAATTGGATTCATACCTTCCCCAAGGATATTAGTGCCATGTGAAATGCAATCAGTCTCGTCTAGGATTTGAACCCCACTACACCACGGGCACCTCCAAATCCATTTTATACAAAGAAACAGTTCTATTTCAAACAATTCAGTATAGTATGAGTACACAGTTTGATTGTCAAAAACATTTCTATTTTACGCTAAAGACTTCTAATTCAACCAATTCAGTTTATTATAAGTATAGATTTGTTTACACAGTTAAATGTCGAAACAATTTCTTTTCAAACAATTCAGTTTAGCATACAAAGAGATAAACATTTAAAAAGGTGAGCGAGCTTATAAGTTTGCCCTCAGATAAATGGTTTCAAGTAATATAGTTATTTTTTACTTATTCAAGATTAAGGTTGGCAACTATGTGGTCTGTGTCACTATCCATACTTTCTATACTATACGTTCTTCGTAGGGGTTTTGTCGGTCCCTGAGCATTGCAGCTACCTGGAGGAGAAAGATCTACTGAGCAGTTATTTTTTGCTCAAATTACCCAAGTGTCGGTAGATATCGAGCTCTGTATGAGGCCAGAATATAACACAAGGTGAGTTTAAAGTGGGCTGCCCCGTAAGAAGCAAGGCTTCCCGGTGAGGTGCGTGTGAAAAAATTGCTTATGTTCTTTGAGCATTCCAAATGGAGGGATATTTTTGGACTTTTACACTAGAGGACTGGTGTTCACGTGGGGAAAGCCCCCCCTAGAAAATCAACCAGTAGCAGCAGCGGGATTGCGATTTATCTAACTCCACATGACTCCAAAGGGTAGTGTAATGGTTAAAGTGATATACAGCGGGCAAGAAGTAAGCAACTTCAAACTCAAGCCGTGTTTTTACGTTCACTTTTGGACTAATACCCTTGGTATAAACTTATCTCTCCGGCTATGGGTTAAATAATATCACAACACATCTTCTAAAAACATGGCTTTGACATTAAATAACTCACAAAGGTTGATATGCCATTAAATAAAGAAACCAAACTAAACCAAACCAAAGGATTCCATAATATGACAAATCGTTGGTTTAATGTTGGGTGCATCAGAGGAAACAACATCTCGAGGAGCGGGTAAAAAATTCAAACACTCTTTCAAAATTACTCTTGAGAGATGCTTTAGGCATCAGGCAATGAACCAAGTCCTTACGTCTTTTAGGCGAGAGAGAACGTTCTGGTGGGAGAGAAGGCCCAAGGTAACTGAGCCGTTAATTTTATCACTCAAATCACCAAGCATGAATGTAAAGCCGAGGCATTTATCTCAGGAGGTTAAAATAGGACACAAGGTCTGTTTAATGTGAAGTCCCAGGTCAATAAATCACGTCCCTACGCCTTTTAGGCATGGGTACAAGTGATACCAGAAGGAGGATCAGTGAGACTGAGCAATTAATTTTTGCTCAAATCATCCGTCACGATTTATTAACATCTCAAAATAGAATATATTTACAAATAAACATTATTTATCTGTGTAACGAGATTATGCAATCTGATTAAGGATTTTAGAAACATATTCTCATAGATAATTGTGTTGTTTTACACATTGGCCTAATGAGTAGAGTGTTCGCCAATGGTCCGGGAAACCGGGGTTCAATCCTCGGCCGAGCCATACCAAAGACTTCAAAAGTGATACTTGGTACAACCTTGCTTAACAGTCAGCATTATAAGGTAAGGATCAAGAGTAAAGGGGAGCAATCAAGGGAATGGAGTAGTACCCTCTCCTACTCCTTGGTGTAGTAGCTATTGAAAATGGAGCCTTTGGGTAACCCTCGACAAAGGTCGCCGACAACTATACAGTTTTGATTTAATATTTTTGATCTTCACATGTTAGCAGCTTTTTGTGGATAACTTTTATAATAAAGCTGTTGTGGTATAAGTGAAAAAGAAATAATTATAACTTTTTGGCACAGTTTTTTTCATTTGTCGATTTAACTGTAACTACATATAACACTCGTTTTAGTATAGTTTCTTTGTTTAATGGTATATCAACTTTCATGGGTTATCTAATCTCAAAGTCATCCTTCTAGAAGAACAACTGTAATGCTATTTGACCTATAGCTGGGAGGATAAAGGCGTTCATGCCTTTCCCAAGGGTATTAATCCGAAGGTGAACGCAATAGAGCGATTGGAGTTCGAACTCGCTTATTAAGATTCGGCAGTCCAGCTTTTTAATCATTACACCACGAGAACACCCCTCCAACATGCGTTTCGTTTCGTTTACGTTTATTGATAACATTATCGCGAGAAAAGTGAAAATTTTGGACATTCATTGTATATATTTCACCGTTAATTTATTTTTCCTTATATCTAAATACATAATTTTATTTTATCAATTTAAAACTATGAAATTTTATTTCGTTTTTACGCGTACTTAGTTAACTTTTTCACTATGAAATCCAGTGCATTGCTTCCTTATAATAAATGTTCTATTTACCACCATGAATATCAACATATCCAAGATCCGAAGGTTCTCAGTAAAAAATAAATTTAAAATGTTTTTTAAATTCTATTTAAAGAATTATACATTACTTACCATAGCCAAACCGGCTCATTGGCCTAGTGAGTAGAGTGTTTACCAATGGTCCAGGAGAACTGGGTTTTATCCCATGTCGCGTCATATCAAAGACTTTAAAAATGGTACTCCATTCCTCCTTTCTTAACACCAATCAATATAAGGTACGTATCATCAGTAAAGTGGAGCCATCCAGTGTAGTAGCTATTGAAAAGGGAGCCTTCTGGTTGCTCTCGACTATGGTTGCTAACTTTACATACTCACTTACCATAACCGATTCTATGTAACTATATTTAGAGTAGGAAATTCAAGTAATGTTAGCATAATGATGAAAAGAAAAAAAGAAACCTTTTTTGCAAAAAAATATTGTGGATAGAGAAATATTTTAGAAAGAATTTAGTTTGGTTTGGTTTTATGGCATATCAACCAATGTAGGTTATTTAATGCCAAATCCATTTCTATAATTATGAACAGTTATATTTCAAACAATTCAGTTTAGTATAAGTATAGTTTTTGTTTACACATAGTTAAAAGTCAAAACAGTTCTATTTCAAACAACTCAGCAAACTAAAACAGTTACATTTCAAACAATTCAGTTTAGCGTAAGTACACAGTTTCAATGTAAAAAAAAAAGTTTTATTTCAAACAATTAAGTTTAGCAAATTAAAACAGTTCCATTTTTAAAAATTCAGTCCAGTACAAAAATACAATCCAAATGTCAAACAGTTCTATTTCAAACAATTCAGTTTATCATAAGGACATAGTTTAGTTCTATTTGACCCATAGATAGGACCCTAAACGATGACTACTTTTCTGCAGAGGGGTAAGACTTCCCCCCAACGAATGCCCTGATTATGACACAAAGCAATGTGATGGTGAGGTTCCAGTAATGCTGGAGCTATCCTTTCAGTGCCATCAATCCCAGGTCCACTCTGGCCCGGGGCGATAGCACGTGATAAGGTCCCATCTATGGGTTAAATAGAACTAAACTGTGAACTTAAGCTAAACTGAATTGCGTGAAATAGAACTGTTTTGACATTTAAACTGCGTACTTATGCTAAACGAAATTGTTTGAAATGGAACAGTTTTTGTCATGGAAACTGTATTTACGCTAAACTGAATTGTCGAATATAGAACTGTTTTGACATTTAACTGTGTGTAAACAAAAACTATACTTATACTCAACAAAATTGTTTTGATTAGAACCGTTTGACTAAACTAAATAGCTTGGAATAAAAATGTTTTTGACAATTAAACTTTGGACTTATGCTAAACTGAATTGTTTGAAATAGAATAGTGTATTCTACAGTCCCAGCTGACTGGGCTAGACAAGCTTATGGCACATTATGCAATGGAGATCAAAAGCGCGATAATTAATTGCAATTTTTTTTCGTCTTTATGGTTAACTTTTGTGTCTCCGAAACGCTCCATTTGCTGAATAAAAAAACGTGATGAAATCCCAGTAGTGTAGAGGCTAACGTGCTTGACTGCAACATTGTAATAATCGAGTTCGAACTTCACTGACGGTATTACATTCACTTTCGGACTTATGCCCTTAGAAAACGTATGAACCCCTCATCCCACCTGACCTATGGGTTAAATAATACAACTGTTCTTTTACCTGGGTGGCTTTGACATTAATTAACCCAAGAAGTTTTAAACAAATAAACTAAACGAAACCTAAAAAGGGGAAGTATTTCCCTCAAAAAGAAAGGAACTAAAAGCTTGAAGACGTGTATGAAGAACTACACACATAATTGTTTTGCAACCGAGAAAAAGAGTCAAGCATTTTCTTATCGAAAGAATTATTACCCTTCTTCATCAATAAGTCTTGACTTTCTCACCCCTATCATCTATCGCGATTGGCAGGTACCCTTGACGCCATCTTGTGTCCACTCGGAGTTAATGAATATAAGTCTTCGCCAGTCGGCTAACACCATTGTGTCTAATTGTAGGAACCCACAGGAGAATCCCACTTTTGCGTTCGTCCCTGCTTCTCTGTTTTAGTTGTCTTAAACAGTATATTCATTTCACTTACAGGCATCCATACCAAACATATATTCCCCACTAAAAAACACACACACAAAAAAAAAAAAAAATAGATAGATAAATAAATAAATTAAAAAAGTATAAACGGCCCGCATATCAGTCATTTTTATTCATCCAGAGTTTTACACTAAATAAAGTCAGTTGTAGTAAAAATAACTTAATATAACGGTTGTCAATTTTACAAACATCTAAAAGATAAAAAAAAAATCAGGTGGATGTATAAGACCGTATTCCTTAAAAGTTAAAAAAACTAAGAAAGAAATTGCATTGAATAGCAATATTGTACCGTTTTTTTTAACAGCAAAAAAAAAAAAAGTAATAAAAAATAAAATAAGGCGTTCATATAAACATTTCATGAATAAAATTTATTTCTCTTCGAAATTTTCTTTTAAAAAATGTAAAAATCTTTCAGTTGCCACTTGATTATCTTAGACAAATTAACTAAATGATTGAAGTGGGGTTGACACATGCCAAAACAATAAAATGTCTCTCGAATTTCGAATAAAAATGTCTTAAAAGAAACCTAATTTTTTATGGCTTAAGTATCAGAAATTTGATTAAAATCCGATAATTAGTCAATTTGAGGAGGGGGATTAAAAAGAAGAAAGAAAGAAAAATGGCACTTTTAGCAGGTGTGCGTTTCTGTAGTTCCAGGAAAGATAATTCTCATTGAGGGCGGTCTCTTATAAGCGGGAAGCAATTGTTTTTTTTACTATAGAATTTAAATTTGCAAAATTCATGAGAAAAATTAACAAATCATTTGTCTTAGAAAAAAAAATCATATTTAATTCATCATCAAGTTGCGCTGACAGCACGGGTTTCCCTGGAATAAGAGCCATGATTATATATTGTTTTTTCCTTTTTGTTGACATGAGATTCTTCCACCTAGAATCTGGTGAAACGAATCGTTGACCTCTCTTTAAATTCATTCGCTTTACTTAACATTCGCCTTTTTGCTTCCTATGGCTTCAATTCATATACACTTGCGTATATATATATATATATATATATATATATATATATATATATATATATATATATGGTTTGGTTTGGTTTGGTTTCTTGGATTTTATGGCATATCAACCTTTGTAGGTTATTGAACGCCAAATCCATTTTTATGTAAATCTGTTCTATTGAAAACAATTCAGTTTAGCATAATTACACAGTTTAATTGTCAAAAATATTTCCATTTCAAACTATTCAACCAGCATTGCTGGAATCTCACCATCAGATTCTTTAGTATCATATCCAGGAAACTCATTGGGCGGGGGTCTTACCCCTCTGCAGAGAAGCAGTCGGTGTATTCTACAGCTCCAGCCGACGGAGCAATATATATATATATATATATATATATATATATATATATATATATATGGGATGAGCTGGTGTAGCCGAATTTTATTTTTTTGAAATTTAATTAAAACTTTCTAATTAGGCATTCTTCAACCTGGAGACTTAGGTTTCATCAACCTCGAGACGGAAGATAATTGCATAGCTTTATTGCTTAGTTACGACTAACAAGCTATGAAAAAAAAAGAAAGAAAATCAATAAATCTCTTAAGTGCCAGTCATTGAAAATTAAAAAAAAAATTATCTTTTAACAAAGCACCAATAGTTTTTTTTTTCAAAATACAGTATCAACTTCACATCGAAAAGATATAATTGGTAAATCTATTTTTTATCATGTGGAGTTATTTTAACAGAAACAATTACTGTTTATAAGCATTCGGTGTAAATTTTTGATTGTCAGCAAACTTTGGAAAATAACCAGTGGTGGCCTAATGTGGATTGGTACTTTAACGAAATGAATACTAACGATGATTCAATTTTCAAAAATTTGTATACAACTATAAGATGAACTTAAAATCATAGTTATAAACAAATTATTTTAGTCCAATAAGGGGTGTTCTCGTAGTGTAATGGTTAAAGCGATTGACTGCGGAATCGTACTCCAGTCACTTTCGGAAATGGGTTAAATAGAACCACTACTGTTCTTCTAGAAGAATGGCTTTGGCATTAAATAAACTACAAAGGTTGATATGCCATTAAACAAAGTAACCAAACCAGTCCAATAAATACGAGGAAATGGGTAGAGTGTTCGCCAATGGTCCGGTAGACCGGGGTTCAATCCCAGGTCGAGTCAGAGCAAAAACTTTAAAAATGGTACTTGATACCTCCTTGCTTAACACTCAGCAATCTAAGGTCTGTATCAAGGGAAAAGTGGAGCAATCCAGGGAAAAGAGTAGTGCCCTCCCCTATACCTTGGTGTAGTAGCTATTGAAAAAGGAGCCTTCTGGTTGCCTCGACTACGGTCGCTAACAACTTTAGTACGTTTGCGGCGCATGCCTCCTGTGACCGAAGCTGTTAAAGCCGTGAGTTAACACCTGTGGTCGGTGGTGGGCTTGTCGACCAGACCCACGTGTTTGGTGTGCCTTTCCAGTTGTTGAGTCACACTTCGGCCGGTCGTGGTATCAACGGCATGGTTCAGGTCGGGTGTGCCTCGGCACTGGAGATCTCTCTGGCCTCAGGGGGCCGTCCCCCAGGCTTTAACCTTCTTCGGAGGGGTTAGGTTAATTGCCTGGCGCCTGAGGCACCCTTCTTTAGGGGAATGCCGACAGGGCCGAAGGTATTTTTCAAAATGCCGGGCGCGTGTGAGCTGTGGCCCTGCGCCAGGACCCACCATAAAAAAGCCTTGTGCCATACTCATCCGGTTAGTGGGCCGGAAGACAAATAACAGTACCGTGGTAGGTGGTGGGCTGATTCGTGCATTTGTTCACTCCGTGTGTGATTTGAAAACCTCACCAATAAACAAGAAGCTTGGAAAAATTTTGTCGCAGTAGCTTCAGTGGCAATCACAAGGCCGTGTATCTGGTCAAGGCTCTGATGAAGAGCGATGGTAAGATGGGTTTCAGAACATCCCATAAATTTCATATTCTTGTTAAATTTGAATTTCTTGTTCCATAATCTTATTATCATTATTTTACTTCCCTAACCCTACTGGACAGGAGACTCACCATCAGATGGTTTAGTGTCATGTGTTTCTTACTCCTCTACAGAGTCCAATCCGACTGGGCTGAGGACTTACCCGATTTCAGCCGTCTTGTAGTCTGGTTTAAAGTCTTTGTTTGGGTTATTTCATGCCAAAGCCATCTCCAAGAAGAACACTAGGGGTACTATTTAACTTATAGCTGGAAGTAGGGATAAGGAGTTCTTGCCTTTCCCAAGAGTATTAATTCGAAAGTGAACGTAATAGTATGACTCGAATTCGAACTCGCTTACTATGATTCTGCAGTCCAGTACGTCAGCCGCTACGCCACGAGGACTGTTTCTGTTGTCTTAACAGTCTTAGTTCTTTCTCGGATCACCAGGTTTTCTCGTCTCTTTCAAGGTTCTTGTTATTGTGGTTGGTTGGTTGTTTGGGTTTTATGGCATATCAACCTTTGTAGGTTATTTAACGACAAATCCATTTTTATGAAAATAGTTCTATATCAAACAATTCAGTTTAGCATAAGTACGCAGTTTAAATGTGAAAAACATTTCTATTTCTATCTATTCCGTTTAGTCAAGCAGTTCTACAGTGTAAGTACAGTTTCAATGTCAAAAAACTGTTCCATTTCAAATAATTCAGTTTAGCATAAGCACGCAGTTTAAATGTAAGTACGGTTTAATTGTCACAAACATTTCTATTTCTAGCTATTCAGTTTAGTCAAACAATTCAGTTTAGCATGAGTATGCCGTTAGTTTTATTTAACCCTTAGATAGGGCCCTATCAGGTGCTACAACGCCGGGCCAGAGTGGACATTGGAGCAATGGCAATTAAGGAGTGCTCCACATTCCCCAAAGCTCCAGCATTACTGGAGCCGCACCATCAGATTGTTTAGTGTCATTACAGGACACTCGTTTGGGGGGTGTCTTATCCCTCTACAGAGAAGCAGAGAAGCACTTGGCAATCTTGTTATTGTTTCTATCTATGATTTGTCTTATTATCACCTTTCTGTTCAACAACTTTATTTTTTTATCTAGTCGGCAAAATTAATGTATTTACCTTATTTTCGTTTCTTTTATTTTAAATCTGTGATCTGTTGAAAGAACTAAGTTTACACGTTGGTTAAGTTTCTTTTCTTTTCTTTTTTTACTCTTTACGATTTTTTAAAATATATAAGTTGTAATTATTATTATTTTTACTCCTTGCGAATTTTTTACACCAGTGTTGGCCGATGATCTTTCACTGGAGTCTAAATGACAGTTAGTCTCCTTAAGTTTCCTGGGGTTGTCCTCGTGGTGTAATGAACTGTGGAATCGTAGTAAACGAGTTTGAACTCCAGTCGCGCCATTACGTTCACTTTCGGTCAAATACACTTGGGAAAGGTATGAACTTCCTTATCGTCTCAGCTATTGGTTAAATAGCATCACTGCTGTTCTTCTAGAAGGATGGCTTAATAACCCACGATGGTTGATATGCCATTAAACACAGAAACCAAACCAAACCAAACCAAACCAAACCAATCAAGTTTCCAGGACTCTTCTCAGTATTCCAGCCGATCTAAAAAAATGCTGTAATCAAATTGGTCTCGATTCTTCCTCTGCTGTCCAATTCCTTTAATTCCAACCCTTTTGGGACCGTTTTAAGCCAGCCGATTACGACTGGTATCACTGTCTCTATCCTGTTTCACAGTTTTTTTTAGTAATTTACAGAGCTTTTTGCATAGATGTGGCACAAGGCCTTATCAATGGGTCCTGCTAACCATTGCACCCCCGGAGGCGCTCGCCACATTCTTCTTACTTGTGCGGTAAGATGCATATATTTATTTATCTTTTCACTTTCTTTTATTTTCACTTATTTTTCTTGTTTCTGAACCGGTGGTTGCATATTGTCTTTCACTGGAGTCTTCTCAGGTCTCATTTCTTCTTCTTCTTCTTCTTCTTCTTCTTCTTCTTCTTCTTCTTCTTCTTCTTCTTCTTCTTCTTTTTAGTAGTAGTAGTAGTAGTAGTGGTAGAAATTGTAGTAGTAGTAGTAAAACAATCTTTCTTTTCTTAATATCAGATATGAGAGGAATGTTCAACTTTCATTTTCAAATTTTGTTTTGACATAAAATAAGGGAAGTTTTTTTTTTTCTTCATTTAATCCATTTTAACCTGTTTCTTTTTTAGATTCTTGAAAATTTAGCACCTCAAACAAGTAAATTGTTTAACTTTATGAAACTTGTACTGGAAACCACGTTATTTTTTTTTTTTAGTCTGACACTCTAAACATCTGAATTTTCGAAATATCGATGGCATTCAGAATTCTTAAAAGTTTTACAATTTTTGTTTATTACTTTTTAAAGAGAAAAACCTTTGAATCAAAATCGATTTTATAACGCGTAAAAATTCTCATTGGCTGAAGGAATTATGGAATTCTGTAACCATGGAAGGAGAAATTTATTGGCAAAAAGGACGTAATAAATGTTGAAGTGGATTCTTCGAGAAAACAGTCTCGATATTTTGTGCAGTGAAATAAAATAAGGAAGAGTTATAAAACATTATGATAAACTTTCCCCTCCCCCCCAAAAAAAAGTAAGAAAGAAAAATAAATTTAAAAAAATGAATTAGATAAATAAATTCTTGATGCGATAAAGGGAAAATAAGACGATGGGTTAATGTGAAATTAATGGTAGATGGCAGGTTACCATGAGTCAAAGCTATGCATCCGTCAAGAAAGAGAAAGGAAAAGGTCAAAGATCACTGAACATCAAATTTATAGAGAGGGGAGATGCTTTTTCTTTTCCTTTTTTAACAGTACAATTACACTGTTATTTATTCGACTCCCCACGAGGCCTAAATTTGACACAAGGACGGTTTAATGTGAGTGTGCTCTACAGGAAGTGAACGTATAGCAAGGTGGGTGCAAAACGTTTAGCTTCTGTTAGTATTCACCTTCAGTGGCGGTCAAAACTCTCGGCAATAAACTCAGCCCGAACCCATTTTAGGCGAAGAGGCAAGGCTTCCTGAGTGGAAAGTCTCCTAGTTCTAAGCTAACTGATTCTCTCACTCTTCTGGCAGAAATGCCGAGTGTGTGAAATTGGAGACCAAAAAAAAAAAAACAACGTATATATATATATATATATATATTCAACTCCTCTGCACAAACGGGATGCAACACAAAGTCAATTTTTGAGCGGAATTTTTAACAGGTTTGAATTTTGAGTTTTCCTTCGCCTAGATAGGTTTGCCTGCCAAAGCTAAAGAAACGTAGTCAACCTTACTATCAACCCTTTGAATCAAAATCGATTTTATAACGCGTAAAAATTCTCATTGGCTGAAGGAATTATGTAACCATGAAAGTATAAATTTATTGGCTGTACCTAAGGGAGTAAGCGTGAAGTGAAACGCTAACATCATCGTCTAAGATTTGAACTCGGGTCTCCGAGTCCGTTTGCCAGGAGGTTATACCATACGCCAATAATGTCGACCTTAATTCATAACCAATAACTCTACCCTCTTTTAAATCTTATTTAAGATGTCTTATATTATATAGCCGTATAATGAAAACACAACAATGCATTTCTTTACAAAAATATATAACACACATTTTGATTTCTCTTAAGAGTCGAAACTTTTGTAGATGTGTGTGAGAGAGACAGGAACAGGGAGACGAAGACACACAAAGGACTTGAAGGACTTGACCATTGCTATAATGACCCATGACTTCTTCTTCTCTTGACCATTAAATGCAGTGTTATCTTCAGGGTCTTATATCTCTATCTCTTCTGCTTCCCGGCCAGGGGCCACTGCGGCCGTGCTTCACCGAGTGCCTGGCGACCAAATCTGTTTTAACTTCAAGACTGAGACTAACCGTTACTCGGTGGGTACCTGTGTATATATAATTTCATAACCCCGACGCATTTCCGGTATACCTACGATCACTGCCTTCCTGTATATATTGGTGCGTCCTTCAATCACTTTGTTTACACAGCTGGAATATCCGGCTCTGTCAAAGTTTAATAGGAAACAGTTTGATAAAAATCGTGGTTACCTCACGTAGTGTAATGGCTAAACTAATTTTAGCAGACTATTGTTAGTCAGTCCGATTCTCACTTGGCGCCCTACATTCCTGACTTTGTCCCACATCTAAACTAAATTTAGATAACTTGTTATATACCCTACCAGTGAACATTAATGGGAATATTCCTCATAAATACGTTGGACACTATTGTGATGGGGGTAATTTATGCTGTCTAAGTTGCCATCACTAGCAGTGGGTACCTTCTTCATGCCGCTGGCGAGTACTGTAATTTGTTTATGTTATAAAGACTTCCTTTTCATCTCCAACCTCAGATTTGGTTATTTCTCATTCAGTAACCTTTTGTTAGGTTACGGCAAAACTTTTTCTATGGAAAAGTAATCAGTAATACTTTTTTGTAACAATACATTTAGGTTGGTTTGCTTTAGTTTTATGACATATCAACCATTGTAGGTTATTTAATCCCAAATCCACTTTACACATGTATATTAGATATATATGATTTGGTTTGGTTTGGTTTTATGGCATATCAACCATTGTAGGTTATTTAATCCCAAATCCTTTTTATACATGTATATTAGATATATATGATTTGGTTTGGTTTGGTTTTATGGCATATCAACTATTGTTGGTTATTTAATCCCAAATCCTCTTTATACATATATATTAGATATATATGATTTGGTTTGGTTTGGTTTTACGGCATATCAACCATTGTAGGTTATTTACTCCCAAATCCTCTTTATACGTATATATTAGATATATATGATTTGGTTTGGTTTGGTTTTATGGCATATCAACCATTGTAGGTTATTTAATCCCAAATTCGGTTTATACGATTTGTAAATGTAAGTCAAGAAATTTATAAGATTCCAAGTACGGCTACGTATCAACAACAATCTAATTAAACATCGGTGATTTGTTTACACACAGTTTAATGATAAATTTCATTTCTAACAATTGAATTTAACATAATCAAAACGTTAAGTTGTTCTAAGTATTGCCATGTATCACCAACAACTCAGTTAACCATCAGTCATTCGTTTAGACACAGTCAAATGATCAAACAGTTCTATTTCAAGGAATTCAATTTAGCATGCCATTTGTTTGCACTCTTGTCAAAGAGTTCTATTTAACCTATAGATAGGGCTCTATCAGGTACTTCCACTCCGGGCCAAAGTGGACCTGGGAGTGATGGATATGAAGGGGTACTCCACATTCCCCATAGATCCAGCATTACTGGCGCCTCACCATTAGATTATTTAGTGTTATTTCAAGACATTCATGGGGGGGTCTTGAAAACCATTTAGAATTCATTTCTATCCGGAATTTATTGTAATGTAATAAATTCATTTATAATAAAAAATTATAGTAAAATAACTTGTAAAACGAGAAACAACTTGTTAAAAGCGAAATTAAGCATAATTGCGCTCTATTAACCGACAGCTATCGATAGGCTATCGGTCATATGGAAATCAAACCTGACCGATAAAATGAAACGCAGTTTCTTGAAGGCAGAAGTCGTATTGACACTGCTGTATGGATGCACTATTTGGACGCTAACTAAACGGCTGGAGAAGAAAATTGACGGCAATTACACAAGAATGTTACGAGCAATATTGAACAAGTCCTGGCGGCAACACCCCATAAGGCACTGTGACAGCAAATTCTTTAAAATCCCAAAACGGGACTTTATTTTTGCACGTGTGAAGACGGGGCAGGTTGGCACTTGATCCCTTGTAGAATAAGTCCTCGCTCAGAGTTTTTTTCTCAGGCATATAAGAACTGGCATATTATGTGAGGGATTAATTTATGTCCAGACTGACCGCCGCTGGCAAGGGGTTCCAAATTTCACACTATACACCCCCCCAGGTCGCTAGTCTTCCTCCCCTAGAACAATGGAAGATATGGACCCCTAGGTTTAGACGTAATAATATTAATTATAGTAGTCGGCAATTCCGGTTTCCCGTGTGATATTTTAAAGGAATTAATAGGACAGTTTTAAGCAAGATAACATAAGGCGAATAGAAGCTGGAAAAGAAATATGACATAACAAACTCGTAGAAGACACTGCATATAACAACTTCGACCACGTGGGAACATGAAAATATATCAATATTTTACTACACATAGATATACACCTTTAACGTGTCAAATATATCATAAATGAACAGTCCATGAACATATATGTCTTTCTTCTTTTCTGTTCTTTCGTGATTTTTTTTTTCGTTTTTTCTTCAAATTGAGAGAGAGAGAAAGAGAGAGAGGGGGGATATAGAATTGGGTAGAAGGAGAAACGGTCTCAAAGTTTACTTTTCTTCTTTTTCGACGGGGTTCCTGTGGAGAATATTTCCTCTTTTACGGGCTAATAGACTTTATGCTATTTTTAGTACTGGCTTGAAGAAAATGGCTCCTTCGTGTCCGAGATATTTTTTTTGTCTTCTTCTACCCGGAGTACTTGGCTTTAGTTCTGTCCCCCACGAACCCTGTCCAACAACTAACTTTTCTTATTATCTATTTCCGCTGACGGGAAGGAGTCCCCACTTCCGTTTTGGGGTCCCAGCCAATTATTTGGCTTCTCTCTTCTTCCTTCCCGTGTCAGGCGACCCGAGTGAGGTCACCGAGTACAAACATCTGTTCTTAACGGTCATTCTCTGATGGCTTGCTACTGTTAATTCAAACAAGAGGATAGTAGTAATTTTATTTCTATCGTCTCAGTGGGATACCACGTGACAGCACCAACTATACGGCTACCTGCCTCCCATCACGAAAACTATCCAAGTTAGACAAACCAGAGATGCAGAACACTGTTGGAGAAGCAGGAACGAGCTCACAAGTGATTTAATCCTATGGACCCCCACATATGGCCGAGCAAAAGCAAGACGACCAGCTAGAACATACATACAGCAGGTATGTTAATATACGGGATGTAGCCCTGAAGACCTGCCAGAGGCGATGAACGATAGGGAGAAGTGGCGAGAGAGGGTCAGAGTTATCTTTGCTAGCGGCACGACATGATGATGATGATGATGTGTTGCATATTGACCCTCAGCCGAGCTGTCAAATAAGAGATGCACCTGTGTAAATAACAGGTGCATCCGGTCGAAGATATCAGGGTATCACCTTGATCATGGACGGGTTGAATTCGGTGCAATTGCGACGCCACAAGAAGCAGGTGGACGACAAACAATTATATAACCAGGTACCACGGAGAGTTGTGTTAGTTGGAGTCATTTGCAGTTGAAGTTCGAGTTGCAGTTTTAGGCAGTGAGAACCAGCTCCCAGCAGAGGGCTGGTCCCTGAGGACCTCCGGTTGAGCAGCCCAGCAGAATGAGAAAAGACGTGCTGCTATAGTCAGAGGAACTGGGGGTCAATATGTTGCAGTCTGTTCAGTCTCCAACTCACCTCTCACACACAACCCTTTCGAAACCCTTTCGAATAAAGTATGAGAGGTATATTTTTCTAAAGAAGTGTGTTCGTTCGTCATTATTGTTGATTATGTTTCCGCATGTATACGTATAGTTGTATCATGGCTATACAACAGATGAACGGAAGAGAAAATGTTCGTCCGGTTTTTTCACCTTCTGAGATACTATCATTTATCAAGAGTCCGCCCCAGAGCATTTTTGCTAATTTGGTAGACTTAATAATCTTTTTATTTCACCATCACTCGACCGAGTAAAAGCTTATATGTCCCTTGGCATATGATATCCAGTTTTTATTTTTTAATTGTCAAGAATCTGCTTCAGAGCACTTGTGTTACTTTGGTAAACTCAATTACCTTTTTATTTCACAATCACCGGACGGTGTAAAAGCATATATGTCCCTTCGCTTATAATAACCGGTTTTTATTTTTTGATTATCAAGATTCAGCCTCAGGGTATTTGAGCCTCTTCCATAAACTTAATTACTTTTTTTTTCACCATCATCCGACGTTGTAAAATCATGTTTGTCCCTTCGCATTTAAGAACTGGCTTTTATTTTGTTTAATTATAAAGAGTGTGCCTCAGACCACTTGTTCTACTTTGGTAAACTTAATTATATTTTCATTTCCTCATCACCCGACGGTGTAAAAGCATGTCTGTCCCTTGGCATTTAAAAGAACATTTTTTATAACAGATTACACTGATAAGTCCACCCCCCCAAAAAAGTGTCATATAATTGCGGAAGGGTTTTCATATTATCAGTTTTCCTTGGTTATATCTTATCATTCGGTTTGGTTAGGCTTAAAACTATTCGGCTTAGTGCCCGTGCAAGTGCACACATTGAGTGCAGTTCACGCTCGCGCGTGGAGGATGAGACAATCACAAATGTCATAATAAAAACCCAAGATAGAAAAATGGGACTGGGGTGTTACTGACGTTATGCCCAGAAGAGATGGGCTGGGATTCTTGGTGATTTTGAAAAAAAGAAGTTAGTTGAGATTTGTCTCTGGGCGAAGTTAGTTGAGATTCGACTCTGGGTGAGGTCACTTGAGATTCGGACCTGGGCGAGGCCAGTCCAGTTGTTCTCTACGGGATGCACCGCGCATTTGTTGGGTCAGTTGGTTGAGATTTTGACTGTGGGCCGAGAGTTCAGCTGTGGAGTTGACTGTGGGCGATGTATGAACAGTCAGCATAGTAAAAATTGTGTCTCTCTCTCCTCGTGTCGAAAGACTAAACTCAAGAAGTCAATAAACGTTTTGTACCTGAACTAAAGAAAGTCGTCAGTGTTTGGTGGATTCCTATGCATATGAACATTTTACATATTCGTATATGTATATATTACAAACGAGAAACAAACAAACAAACAAAAAAACACAATATCTGTTTGAATATTCTCACAATGCCTAACGTTCCCATATTTTTCCTCCCCCAAACCGTATGTGTCTGGGGATCACCACTGGGTAAACTGTCCGGCCCTTCATAACATCGAAAATGGCTATCAATGGATATAACCGTTAACTTCTCTGTAATATTCATTAAATCCACACAAAAACGTGACATCTAGAAAAGAAAAGAAAAAAAAATAAACAGAGGACCATATAGTGGAAATAAAAGAAAGTGAAAAGTTGGACAAATACTTGGATCTTGCCTGAGAGATAAGAAAGCTTTTGTTGGAACATGATGATGACGGTGATATCAATTATCGTTGGTGCGCTTGGAACTGTGCCTAAAGATGTGTCAAAGAAATTGGATGGACTGAAGATCAGAAAAGGAATTGAGGCCATATGGACCACAGCAGTGGCTTGAATATTCAGAAGAATGTATCGGCATGGAAAAACTCTGTCAATGCATCGGTAGGAGGGGTGGGAATACTTCTAGGACCGAGAGCGTTAAAAACACTGAACAGCATTGAGAGAATACAACCTAGGATGATGGCCGCAACGTTTAATGGCAACCCCAAAGCAACAATTATCTCCTGCTACAGCCCTACCAATGTTAGCGAAGAAAACGAAATAGCCACCTTCTACGAAGATCTATCCTCCCTAGTACGTAGCATTCCGAAACACAACCTGCTAGTCATTGGCGGAGATATGAATGCACAAATCGGGAAAAACAGACACAACAAATACAGCCTACACTACGCGTCTAACAGGAATGGACAGCATTTAATAGATTTCATGATAGAAAATAGATTAACCTGCCTCAATACAAACTTTCAAAAAAGGGAGGGGAAATTATGGACCTACACATACGCAAATAAGAGTAAAGCACAGATAGACTACGTCCTTATAAACAGGAAATGGAAAAACAGTGCGATGAATTGCGAGGCATACTCCTCCTTCGAGGGTGTGTCCTCCGATCATCGAATAGTTACGGCCAAAGTACGACTAAGCCTAAGAAAAAACGCCACACGTAAAGCCACGACCAAGCACTATGACTGGGCCCTACTCAACAACAGAGATATTAGAGACAAATATGCATTAGAATTAAGAAACAGATTCGAAACACTACAAGAGAAGGTAGAAATAGGCACCCCAAATGACGAATATGAAAATTTTGTAGAAGCACACCTGGAGGCGGCAGAAAAGTGTATTCCAACAAAACCTAGAACTAAATATAGAGTCCCTCGGGAAACGCTAGCGGCTAGAGAAAAACGTGCACTTGTGAAGACTGCCTCCAAAAACTATCAACAGAACCCAACAAATACAAATGCACGAGAACTAGAAAAGGCGCAACATCAATTAACAGGAATATACCTAAAAGAACAGGCAGAATACGTACAAAATCAGATAGATAAGATTAGAGACTCGGTGGAAGATAGGCAATCCAGGATAGCCTGGCAAACAATAAACGAAGTAAGTGGAAGAAAGAGCACAGCCAAAGCAAAATTGAAAGCTGCAAGCCAACAAGAAAGAATAAAACTGTGGGAACAGCATTTCAAAAATCTACTAGGAAACCCACAGGAAATAACGGATGAACCGATCACCAGAATTATTAGTAAGCAATTAGGCGTAAAACTAGGTCCTTTCACCAAAGAAGAACTCGACACGGTTCTCAGAAGAATTAAAAATAGGAAAGCGGCGGGGCTAGACGAGATCCCCCCAGAAGTGTGGAAGACGAGACAATTCGACGATATACTGCTCCGGCAATGCAACGCAGTCTATAGTCAAAATAGGATAGAACGATGGACGAAGGGATGCATCCTTCCATTCCCTAAAAAAGGCGACCTCGGACTAGCCAAGAACTACCGAGGGATAACACTTACATCCATAGCAGCCAAAATCTACAATGCCCTACTACGAAACCGCATAGAACCCAAAATGGAAAACATCCTTAGGAAAAACCAAAATGGCTTCCGGAGAAATAGATCCACAACCTCACAAATACTGACCATCCGTAGAATCCTGGAAGGCGTTCGGGCAAAAAACTTACAGGCGACATTACTATTTGTCGACTTTACCAAGGCCTTCGATTCCATACACAGAGGGAAGATGGAGCAAATCCTACTAGCTTACGGCCTACCAAAAGAAACCGTAGCAGCGATAATGATTCTCTACAGAAACACCAAAGTAAAAGTACGTTCACCAGATGGAGACTCGGAATACTTCGACATTGTTGCAGGAGTACTACAAGGAGACACACTAGCCCCGTACCTCTTTATCATCTGTCTAGACTATGTGCTTAGGACTTCGATCGACAAAATCAGAGAAAATGGCTTTGAGCTGACTAAGAGAAGAAGCAAAAGGTACCCCGCAAAAACAATCACGGACGCCGACTACGCTGATGACTTGGCGTTACTAGCGAATACGCCTAATCAAGCAGAGACACTACTACATAGTCTGGAACGAGCTGCAGCTGGCATTGGCCTACATGTCAATGCAAACAAAACCGAATATATGTGCTACAACCAAACAGGCAACATTGCCACACTAGACGGAGCCTCTCTGAAACTAGTCGACAAATTCACCTACCTAGGAAGCAGCGTCTCATCAACCGAGAAGGACATCGACACACGACTGACGAAGGCATGGACAGCTATCGATAGGCTCTCGATCATATGGAAGTCGGACCTAACAGATAAAATGAAACGCAGTTTCTTCCAGGCAGCGGTTGTGTCGATACTGCTATATGGATGCACCACATGGACGCTTACGAAGCGGCTGGAGAGGAGGCTGGACGGAAATTACACAAGAATGTTGAGAGCAGTATTAAACAAGTCCTGGCGACAACACCCCACGAGACTCCAACTATACGGACACTTGCCCCCCATCACAAAAACTATACAAGTTCGACGAACCAGACACGCGGGACACTGCTGGAGAAGCAAGGACGAGCTCATTAGCGATGTACTCCTGTGGACCCCCACTCATGGATGTGCAAGTGTGGGACGACCAGCACGAACTTACATACAGCAGCTATGTGAGGACACGGGTTGTAATCCTGAAGACCTGCCGGAGGCGATGAATGATAGGGAGAAATGGCGAGAGACGGTCAGGGATATCCGCGCAGGCGGCGCGACATGATGATGATGAAGGAGACTTGTAGTTACTCATATTTCATTCTAAAGACCACCAGTTACAGGTAGTATGAAAAAACTTACAAGGAGTTAAATAATGATTATGATAATAGTGTTAGAATGGAAGATCCTCTGTTGCATATTCATATGCAAATGCATGCAGAATTATAACAACGACACAATAAAGACGAGCGACACAGTTCTTTAGAAAAATACACCTCTCACTTTATTTGAAAGGGCTCGAAAGGGTTACTAAAGGTTTTACTGTTTGAGAGGTGAGTTGGAGGCTGAACAGAACTGCAACATATTGACCCCCACTCTTATGGCCATAACAATGTTTCTTTCCCGTTCTCACGGGCTGCTCAACCGGGGGCCTGGGGGCCCAGCCTCTCTGAGACATGTTCCTTATTCCAGCATCTTCTCTCCAACTGCAACCACTCAATCGGGGGCCTGAGGGCTCCCTCTGCTGGGTGCTGGTTTTCTCTACCGCATCTTATCTCCAATTGGTCTGATCTCCAACTGACTGACTTCCTGTCTTCACCCGGGTTATATAATTGTTCGATGTACACCTTCTTCTTGTGGGCGTCATAAATCGCACTCAATTCAACCCATCCATTGTCAAGGTTATATCCTGATATTCTTCGACTGGATGCACCTGTTATTTACACAGGTGCATTTCCTATTTTGACAGCTTAGCCGGGGTCAATATGTTACACCACGAAAGTCACGTGACTAACTTTATAACTTAGTTAAACGAAAGAAACCAACCCCAGATAGAAATCACCGCCCTTCAGAAGACAAGATGAAATTAGACTGATTCGAGAGAAGAAGAAAGAAGAAAAGTAATCACTGTAATTTTAATCAAAAGACAAAATGGTTAGAATGAACTCTAATGTTTTTAGCTTTACTATTTAATCGTATGCGTTAGATTTTATTTTTGTTTTCGTTCAAATTCTGTACTGTGTATCTATGAATACATAATGTATTTTTTAATTGTATTTACAGGGCGGTTTGAATCCGTAATATTGGGGTGAATAAGCAGTATTCAGGACGAGAAAGATACAATTGGTATAAAGTAGAAAATTTATCTTTCTAAGATTCCAGTGGTTTTCGTTTATAAAAGCTGAGCCAAAATCACGATACAGGAATATCCATAAATAGTTCAGGATTCAGTTTTATCAGTTGTATTGTAAGAAATAGCCTTATTGTGGAGTTTAACTCAGTTAAAACTTATCCAATTAGAAAGGTTTTTTCCGGGACCTGCTTCAGAGTTCTCTAACAGTAAGGGTTCTTGGTCACATCTGTGTCAAGAGCGCATATAACAAACAACCGCTAGGTGTGGTATAGCCACAAGAAAAAAAAATGACAAATCGAAACATAACTCAAGGGGGTACTCAGATAACAGATTCGGATGTCATGATAGCTAACATAGGGGACCCGTTAGGCATCTTGCGATTGTTGGCTGATCTTTTTTTAGATACACAAGCGACGAACAAAGTTACCACTTGAATCAGAGACTTCAGCGCAGAAAATGGACTTGGGAAGACAATAAACTTCCTGTTATTTTGGGAACAACCAAACAGAAAGAGGGTAGGGAAAAAGAATGACGGAAATCTGGTAAGATTCGCAAAATTTAAGACAAGCCAAAGACTCACCGAACAAATTATGATAATAATAAAGAAAGGTTGGTTTTCTCACCATGAAATATTAGAAATACACCAACAAACTATATAAGGAAACATGTCTACAAGATGCTGATATAATAACCAAGACGCTAAATACAGAAAAACCAGAAACTTCCAACCGAAGCGAAACGCCGAGTAATAATAGCCGAAACACCACTCAGCCAAACACAACGGAACAAACATAACGGAAGAAAAAATGAAAATAGAGATTATGAAGAGAATTATGTCTGAAAAGAAAACGATATCAACTTCTCTGTGGAACCAAGACTGGAAAACAGTCAAGACAGAAACTGAAAAAACAAAATGAAAAAAACAAACCCGCGAATAACAACCACCCCCACCGAACATCACGAAATTAAACAAACTATTTCATAGAGTGAAATAAGTCTGGAAAAGAATCAGGGTTTCCAAGAAGGATACGAACAGAAAGTCAAAACCTGGATGGGAAATTAGATTGGAAGCACAAATAAGAAGTTTACGACAACAAGCAAAAATGCTAAGACAGAAGAAAAACCCGAGAATATGTTAGGACGAAGCAACACTGTTAGAACAAAAGATACAACACGAAGAGATAAATCAGAAGGTACCGGCAAAAGAAGGAAGACTAAAATGATACCGAGATAGGATAAAACAATACAGACTAAGCAGGACATTCTAAAGACACAAAAGAAATTCTACCAGCAAGCTTGGGAGAATGTGCGAAGACATACAAGCAACCAGATGCAAGGGAAGCAAAACAATTTTGGAGCAAAATATGGGAACGATGAGGTCATAATTCAAAAGCCGAATGGATAAACAACACGGGAAAAGAGTTGGAAGAACTCGAAGAACGACTGAAGAGGAAAATATACACCGATTCACTTCCAGCAACTCTCAAAAAAGTACCAAATTGAAAAACTGTTTTAAAAATCACTTCCATGCGTGACAGACTGGCTTTCAAAACGAATACATGTTCTCAAAAAAACAGATATACCTGAATGGATAATAAAAGGAAAGACCACCCTGATCCAAAAAGACCCCCAAAAGGAACTACCTCTAACAGCTACAGACCGATAACATGCTTGGTGGAAAATACAAACGGCACAAATTATAGAGAAGATTTACTACTCGTTTATAAGCCGCGGACTGTTTCCAGAGGAATAGATGGGATGCTACAAGGGAACCAGATGAACAGGCTACAACTATGTATTGATCAGTACATCCTCTACGAAAGTAAAAGGAGACGGAAAATGTAGTTATGGTGTGTATTGACAACAAAAAGGCATATGACATTGTCCTTCAAAGCTGCTATATGCATAAAGAATGAGACGTACAAAGTTCTCTTGGATTTTAAGCTACAAACGGATCACCGATTCTCGCCCAGACGACCAGACTTAGTCAACAACAAAAAAGAGAATTTTTTGAACAGTGGACTTTGCCGTCCTGGCAGACCATAGAGTAAAATTTAAAAAAAAGCGAAAAGAAGATAAGTATCTGGACCTTGCTAGAGAATTGAAAAAACTATGGAACATGAAAGTGACTGTGATACCAATTTTAGTCTGAGCGCTTGGTAGAGCCACTAAAGGATTGGTAAAGGCTTGGAGAGATTGGAAATAAGAGCAAGTGTAGGGGCCATTCTAACTACGGCATTATTGAGATTGGCCAGAATACTGAGAAGAGTCCTTGAAACTTGAGACTTGTCTTCACTTAGACTCCAGTGAAAAACTATCTGTTAACGTTGATGTGAAAAACTGTAAAGGAGTAATGATATTAATACCAGTTACAACTAGTGTAAAAATAAAACACGTAAAGAGTAGAATAATAAAGATATGAGGATTTGGCCACTCCAACAGATAAAAAATACCTGTATTTATTGTTGCAATCGAAAATTAGATGGTTAGTTTATGAAAATCAAAATCTGACCCTACGAATGTATTTTGCAGCTAGTATTAATAATTTCTCGTATTGGAACTCTAGGGAGTAACAGTTAGGATTACTGTTATAATTTTTGGGCCACAGACGGATTTTCTATAAAAGCAGAATGCTTACCGTTCGACTACATAAAAGCTTTGGGCTTATTGGTCTTATTGATGAGAAACATAATACTATCAGTAACATAAGAAGCTCGTTTAAATGCAATTATGTCAAATTTCGTCGATACCTTTATCTGTATGGCAGGCAGAGTCTTTATGAGATAGAATTTCCTTCAAAACATCCGTTATGGCTTTGTAAATTGTCATTTAACATGCTTTTATGTAACTGTTCCATAATGGTCATCGGAGTGGAAGTGTATTCGGTGAGCCGAGTTCACATTACGACCAAGACTGTTTGAATTCACTCAGCACACCTGCTCTATGAAAATGCAGGGCTCGGTATCTTCTTCATTTAACTGTGGGTAAAATTATACGGCAAAAAGAACGCTCTAAACTTGGTGGGCAACCAGTATATGTCTAAAACTCAGAAATTAAGACCAGGAACCGGAGTTCCTTTGGCTGTTCAAAATTTTTAAAATATGATTTTATACAAATCCTCCTTCAACAAGGCTCCTAAACTGTATTGGCCTTTTCCCACCCTTGGATAGCATCGATAGTATGTTTAAAGGAGACTTGCTGCATGAGCAACTGTTGATATTCCATTGATATTCCTTGCCTGGAATCAAATCTTAGCAAAGGTTCATTGTCTTGCATAACTAAATGATTCCACCTTATAACACTATTGTCAAAATCATAAGAAAGGCATGAACCTATCTTATCTCACAGCTAACTATCATATAGCCGAGGAGGCAAGGCTTTGTAGCCTTGGTAGGACAACCAATCAAGCAGAAGGAGAACTTTGACTTAAAAACCAGAGTCTCTAAAACAGTCCTACCTGATTTTCAACTTCGCTCGAGCGAATACTGATGAAGTTCTAGCGCTACGCATTGTCTTTACCTTTGAAAATAATATTCATTCTCTATCACGTGTGTTTAATTGCTCGGATATGAACAACTTCAAGGGGGCATCCTCGTGGTGTAATGGTTAAAGCGATGGACTGAGGAATCGTAGTACGCGAGTTCGTACTCCAGTCGCGCTATTACGTTCACTTTCGAGCAAATACCCTTGGGAAAGCTATGAACCCCCTTATCCTCCCAGCTATGGGTTAAATAGTACCACTACTCTTCTTCTAGGAGAATGGTTTTGGCATTAAATAACCTACAAAGGTTGATATGCCATTAAACAAAGAAACCAAGCTAAACCAAACCAAACAACTTCAATATATACAGAGATGATTTCTTTATAATAGTGGAGGCTTGCGAAGGACTGCTATAAGCAAATCGTCTTTGGAAGCAGTCTTGTGCTTAACATCTGAACTATAGAACATTCATATCTTAAGAAATCCATCTTCTGGTTTTGAATTCAAAATTTCAAGACTTGTGGTCCTATCAAAGCTACACACCCTATTCTGTCCTACTATTTCATATTTAGATAAAATAGATCCTTGCCTTTCTTCAGTCATAATGCTGTATGGTGGTATCTTTAGTTCTGCAAGACAATGGATCAGCGCCTCGATTTTGTTGTTGGTCTGGGTAAAGATCAGCAGTTGCCCATGCAGCAAGTCTCCTTTCACCACACAACCGATGCTATCCAGAAAAGGGAAAAAATCCCAATACAATTTGGCAACTTTGTTGAAGCAGGATTTGTCAGAAAAAGTTTGAAATTAATGCTGAACTGCTTTAAGGGTTCCAGTTTCTGTTTTTTGATTTTAAAGTTGTTTTTTAATTAGACTAGTTGCTCTTAAAGAGCTGTGAGTCCCTTTTTTCAAACCCCATGTCAGCTGATGTGAGTTTATGCTTGATCTGGGTTCTGTATGGATACAGCTAAAGATCCTTCTTTAAGATTCTTTGCAACGATGCATGTGAAAGACCAAGTTCTTGGGAACGTCTTCCAAAGGAATTCTTCGGACTCCTTCCGACAGAATCTTCACATCGTTAGGACATCTTGCTGTCAACTTCCTCCAAGATCTCGGATTTTCAACCTTCTAGTTGAGGTAGTTTACTGACGCTGCGGATTGAAATTTGTGGACCCAACAATAAATTCGACTTTTTTGGGAATAATTGCTGTAGTTAAACTGCTTGTGAAATTTTGCTTGCACAGTTTTGTTTCCAAATAAGTGAGGCAAAATATTTTTCTTCTTTTGTCTAAGGCATTGAGATCAAGGATTAATTGTTGTTATATTGTTTGTTTGTTTGGGTTCTGTGGCATATAGATCTTTGTAGGGTATCTAATACCAAATCCATTTTTATACAAATAATCAGTTATATTTCAAATAATTCAGTTTAACATGAGTTCATTGTTTCATTGTCAAAAACTTTTCTATTTCATGTTATTCAGTTTATTCAAACAGTTCTAATTCGGCCAATTCGGTTTAGTATAAGTATAGATTTTGTTTACACACCGTTAAATGTCAGTTCTATATTAAACAATTCAGTTTAGCGTAAGTACAGTTTTAACGTCAAAAACGGTTCCATTTCAAACAATTAAGTTTAGTATAAGTATGCAGTTTAGTTCTATTTAACTCATAGATAGGGTCTTATCTGGTGCTGCCACTCCAGGTCATTGTGGACCTGGGAGCAATGGCAGTGAAGGAGTGCTCAGTATTCCCCAAAGCCCTAACATCACTGAAACATCTCCATATCATTGTTTAACGTCATATCTCGCACACTCGTTGGTGGGGGATTCTTACTCCTAGGCAGAGGTGCATTCGGTGTTTTCTGCAGCCAAGCCGACTGGGCAAAATTGTTGTTATAGTATACTTTTTCAAATCTGAAACAAAAAGAACACAACATTATTATTAGTAGAGTTATTAGCAGTCACATGAGTCCCATGTATATTGAGACACCTTATATTTTAACCACAACTGGAGAGAGGAGCGATAGTCATACATTTCTAAAGAGCATGCGTGTGGAGCGAAAGTGAACCGTCTGGCTCGTAATGTAAACTAGTCTCACCGAAACCTTTTTCTGCTATGCCATTAAGGCACAGATACACAACACTGACATCGATTTCATAGGATGGGTCCTCTTCGTGGTTACTGTAATTCATCATTATTATCCGGGCAACGGTGGATAACCTGTCATGTTTCATAAGTCCAATAATTCAAAATTACAAAAAGGTCAAATTTTAAACGGGTTTTCTGGAAAGTTCTGCACTCAATAATCGTGTCGTTGCTTGTTTCTGTGCAGCGAGAATTTTTCAATTTTAAAACATCGATTTGTCATTAAAAATCGTTTGTAAAATGTGAAATGTTTACGATGTTGACTCAAGATAAAAGATTGAAAACATGAAACTTTTACGGTATTATTAAAAGTTAAGTGACTGTTGTCTTTTTGTTTTGTTGCTTCTTATTCTTTGAAAACTGTCCACCTCTGCCCCACATTTCTCCTTCTATATATGTATATGTATATATACATATAGATAGATAGATATAAATATATAATTCTTTTATTACATATATATATATATATATATATATATATATATATATATATATATATTATATGTGTGTGTGAGTTTTAAAATGAATGGAGACATGATTTTGATAAGTGATAAAATTAGATCGATTAGAATAAATCCTGGGGCACCTTTCGTCCAACTCTTTTCAAAGCTAAAATAATCGTCGGAAATTAAAGAACTAAACAATTAAAGCAAGGAGTAATGGAATCTCAAAAGTGAGGAGGAGGAAGAGGAGGAGAGAGGAAAAAATTCCAAGGGGTCAAAGGACAAATCCTAAAATAAGTTCAGTTTGTGAGTGTCTTTCTTCTACGGGACGTTGGATGGTGACTAGAATAACTGCAAGGATGGTGGGATGATTTTTATCTGTGTTGGATATAAGTCAAAAATACATTCCGCTGAATAATACTTAGAACTCGTCTGATTTTTCGCCAATGGCCGACTCATGAGCCTGTAAATGCCCGGATGAATGGATGCGTGTGTGTTTACGTGTTTAGCTTTGCAATGTTGGGCGATTTTCACCTTTGGTCTTTGACCTGCAGGGTCAGCCTCGCTCTGACATTTAAAATGATTTACTAATAATTTTTTAAAGGTACGGATGACATCTTTATGGAAAGAGGGGGGTATATTTCTGCTTTTGATAATCACTCGATCGAATAGTAAAAACGTATTATAGCCAATAACCTTACAAACATTGACCATCCATAGAATCCTTGAAGGCGTACGGGCAAAAAAGCTACAGGCGACATTACTATTTGTCGACTTAACCAAGGCCTTTTATTCCATTCACAGGGGGAATATGGAACAAATCCTACTAGCATGCGGCCTACCAAAAGAAACCGTAGCAGCAATAACGATTCTCTATAGAAACACCAAAGTGAAAGAATGTTCACCGGATGGAGACACAGAATACTTCGACATTGTAGCAGGAGTACTACTAGGGGACACGCTAGCCCCATACCTCTTTATCATCTGTCTTGACTACGTACTTAGAACATCAATTGATAAAATTAGAGAAAATGAATTCGAGCTGACAAAGAAAAGAAGCAGAAGGTACTCCGCAAAAACAATTACCGACGCCGACTACGCCGATGACATTGCGATACTGGCAAATACACCCAACCAAGCCGAAACACGACTGCATAGTTTGGAACGAGCCGCCACAGGCATTGGCCTCCATGTCAATGCACACAAAACTGAATCAAACATGCGACATTTCTGCACTAGACGGAACCTCTCTGAAACTGGTAGACAAATTCACCTACCTAGGAAGCAGTGTTTCATCAACCGAAAAATATATCGACACGCAGCTAACGAAGGCGTGGACTACTATCGATAAGCTATCGATCATATGGTATGAAGAGTGTTTGGGTGGCCGTATGCATTTTGTGCAGGAACTACAAATCCAACCTGATTAAATGCGGAGATGATCAGATAAAAATGAAGCTGCGACTTAAATGAGCTTCAGTTTCATTATCAAATTTATTTAGGGTCTCCTGGAGTCGTACAGTCTGGCACTATTTTTATGCTTAGTTCATGGGTAGCCGAAAATCTGGAAGTAGGAAATGCCCACCCCTGCATATATACAAGAGAAGTCAGTCTGCTGAACAGAGCAGAGAGAAGAAGACAGGCGCAGAGAGGACCAAAAAGAGATAAAGAGATGCTCGCAGATATATAGAGATAGAATACAGATAGACACAAATAGACACAGAACGAAAAGCGACGCCAAGTCCAAAAACCGAGCGATCAGTTTTAGTTTTAGTTAAAGGAAATTTGCTAGTCGTCTACGTTGTGAAAATGAGTGCTCCACTCACCATTATTTTGTGAAGTGTCACCTCCGCTTCAGTTACTCAATATTTACTCGTGTTATTTTCACTTTTTTCTTCTATCGGAGACCTGTCTCAGACTCGGGCACTCAATCTGAACTTGTAGAAAATGACAGGACGATGTGGGAGAGATTCTCGGTTGAAATGTATAAGCTACAGATGGAATTTCCACATTTGCATGCTACTAGATATAAGATTGTATTCCTTATTATACATATATATATATATATATATATATATATATATATATATATGTTTGTATGTGTGTGTGTATATGTTGAAATGATTGATTGTGGTGAATCTGAGAAGATGATAAAAATAAGTGGAAAGATGGATAAATCAAACACTTACAAAAGTTTAATAGTTCCGATATTTCATTCTTTTATCCCAAGAACTTCCTCAGACAAAATATTTTTTGTTTTTCTACATTTAAGCAAATAAGGAAATAGATATGATAACGGAGAAAATAAATGTGTAAAAGGAGGAGGGAGAATGTCTAAAGATAAGGGGCAAGTAAGGGGAGGAATACAGAAAGAGGTAGATGTGTGTGTGTAAGTGATAGTGATGGTTGTTTTTAGCTTTGACTGTGACTTTCTGTGTGTACGGTGATGGAGTCAAATATATCAGGTTTCACTTAAATATTTTTGTTCATATGAAAGTGAAATTGATTTTAGTGAGCTAAAAGAACAAGAAATAGGGAAAAGAAAGTGAAGGGGTGGAGGGAAGGGGTTCAGGCATAATCTGTTTCATCGAAGACATTAACTTTAATGGAGTGTCTAAGTGAAAAGGAAGATTAGATGAGAAAAAGGGAAAAAGAAAAGAAAAGAATGCTCAATAGTAGGTTAGTACAAAGTGAAAAATTACTTATTTTGCTAAAAATGTTATCTATTCTCTATTTTGATATTGTTTTCATGTAGTATAATGTCCGCAAAGTAAGTTGAAATTTGATAGAAACCTGGAAGTTGTTTTATTTGGTTTATTTTAGAATTGCCTGTAGATTCTAATAATCTGCTGGATGTTTTGCAATGTATGGGTTTGATTTGAGTGGCTTGGGAAAAATTAAATGTGTATTTGAGATCTATCACATGGGTGAGTGAAAATGGCATTTCCTTCTTCCTATTTGTTTTGCTGCCTTTTGATTGAGATTAGTAAAATTCAAGTAGCAAGGAATTTTTGGCGAGTTTCAAATTTAAATTACACATGTTCATGTCCTTTAGGTGCCAGTTGTGGCTAAAGGATCTCACCCACCATTACCTTGGAAACACTAAAACTAGGACCTGCCTACAACAAGTCATCAAAAATGCCTTCTTTGTCTCAATGAGAAACTTGCAATTATCACTCAACCATCACAAACACTCTGCTAAACTAAAAATCAGAAATGTTATCCAAATGCCGCATTTCGACCTAGACACATAATATATCCCCACCACCACCATCCACCATACCAATACCAGCTCTATCACTAACCCCCACACTTCTTCATGAATAACCCTACAACACACTCGATACACCCAAAGTACAATTTTTCTTCACTGAACCTTTATATCTATCTCCAAACACCCTCACCACCTGTTTATATAATGTTAGCCATAATTTCATGATTGTTAGAAGTACGTCTAAATTCTGTATATTTGCCATATTCCTTACGTACATGCCATCATAGATTACAATAAAGTTTACACAATATAAAATCGACTCAACATAGACAGCTAATACAAATTATTATTGCAATTTAACACAGAACACATCCCAACATATAAATATTAGTATGGCATGATACTCCATTGTATATTAAAATATACCATAGCTCTTACCACCACGATATTCCCACCTCACATATTCTTACGTTTTAGATCCAGCGTCCATTTTCGTCTACTATACTTTCATGTCAAATCAAAAAAATCATTTTCTTCGTAATGCAATGATGACGATAAATTTGTTCCTTCATTAAAATCATTACTCCACACACACACACACACATACAAAATTATTCAATCAAATCCTCAATTGCCTTGCGATATCTACTACACATAGCTACACATATATTCAGGAGAACCTGCCATGTGGTGCATGTATAATCATACACACGCACACTAACAATTATATATACGACCACATGCAACAATACAGTCTACACACATAATACGCAAATATAGTGAACACAATCAGAAACACACACACACGCAATCCTAAAGTAAATATTTTTTGACTGCATTTTTTGATTTTTCTGATTTCTCCAAAATTTTTCTTTCCCTGCCTGATGATTGTCGTTTACAAGACAGCATGAAACCTGTGGCTGCAGATATGTGTCCATGCTATTAGATATATATATAGAAACTAATATATATGTATTCATTATCATAATATTGGCCTAATGAGTGTTCGCCAATGGTAAGGGGACTGGGGTTCAATGCTAGGTCGAGTCATAAAAAGGACTCAAAAATGGTACTTGATGCTGCTTTGCTTAAACTCAACATTATAAGGAACGGATCAAGGTAAAGTGGAGCAATCCAGGAAATGGAGTAGTGACCTCCCTTACACTTCGGTGTAGTTGCTGTATACTAGCTATATATATATATATATATATATATATATATATATATGGGGTCTCTCAAAATAGCTGTTGCCCAGTCAGCTGGGGCTGTAGAATACACCGACTGCTTCTCTGCAGAGGGGTAAGACCCCACCAACGAGTGTCCTAGATATGACACTAAACAATCTGATGTTGAGGTTCCTGTAATGTTGGAGTTTTGGGGAATGCAGAGTACTCCTTTATTGCCATCGCTCCCAGGCCCACTCTGGCCCGGAGTGGTAGCAGGGTTAGGATAAGGGTCCTATCTATGGGTTAAATAGAACTAAACTGTGCTTCCTTCAGAGTACTGATTTTTGCATTTGAACTTCGTATTTATACTAAACTGAATTATTTAGAGTAGAAATGTTTTGGCTTTGAAACCTTACTTACACTAAAATGAAATGTTATATAGAGTTGTTCTGACATTTAACTGTGTGTAAACAAAATTAACTGAATTAGAACCGTTTGAATAAAATGAATTGTTTGAAATTAAACTGTGTACTCATGCTAGACTGAATTATTTGAAATACAACTGACTATTTGTATAAAAATGGATTTTGCGTTAAATAACCTACAATCCAATCAACCAACCAACCATCAAAATAGCTGCAATCCATAAATATAATTTATTTTTGAGACAAGCCTAATGGAGAACATTTGAAACGCGTCGAGTAGAAAATGCATCCTTTGAGCTAGAGACATAAAATCAATTTTTTTATAATTGTTATTATATCATCTTCCAGGACATGCCATCATTTTTTAAGTTTCTTGTCTAAGTAATAAATTATTATCATGTTAATGAGTTGTATCTATTTTGAAACAGTTTTGAATGATTTTATCTCCAAATAAGTAGTGACAAAATATTTCCCTCTCTTGTTCAAGGCATTGTGATCGAGGATTCATAGTTGTTATAGTATACTCTTTTCAAATCTGAAACAAAAAAGAACAACATTATTATTAGTAGAGTTATTTACATGCACATTGGTCCAATGTATATTAAGACACTCTATATATATCGGGGGAATCGTAATGTCCTATTGGCGTAATGGCCAGCGGCCGCGAAGTAATCAAGTTTGAACTCAAGTCGCATTGTTAAGTTCACTTTTGGACTAATACCCTTGGGAAAAAGATGAACCTCTTTATCTCCTCGGGGTTATTATCACTGCTGCTCTTCTATAAGCATAGTCTTGGATGGTTAAAGTAAAGTTGGTGACTGTAGTCGAGGGCGACCAGAAGGCACCCTTTTCAATAGCTACCGAGGTGTAGGTAAGGGCGCTATTCTTTACCCTGAATTGCTCCACTTTACCCTTGATAAATACCTTATATTGCTGAGTGTTAAGCAAGGAGGCATCAAGTACCATTTTTAAAGCCTTCGGTATGACGCTACCTGGGATTGAACCCTGGTCTCCCGGACCATTGGCGAACACTCTACCCACCATATCAGATGTTGTAAATTTCTGTTAAAATCATCTATAATTCATCATCATCATCATCATCATCATCATCATCATCATCATCATCATATCGCACCATCAGCACAGATATCCCTGACCCTCTCTCGTCACTCATCTCAACCGGCCATCGCCCCAGGGAGCTCTTCCAGGCTACATCCTGTATCGGTGCAGAGCTGCTGTATGAAGGTTCTAGCTGGTCGTCTTGCCTTTGCTCGTCCATGTGAGGGAGTCCACAGGAGTACATCACTTATGAGTTCGTTCCTACTTCTCCAGCAGTGTCCCGCATGTCTGGTTCGTCTAACCTGGATAGTTTTCATGATGGGTGGTAAGTGGCTGTACAGCTGCTGCTTTGTGGGGTGCTGCCTCCAAGACTCGTTCAATATTCTTGTATAGTTGCTGTCAAGCTTTTTCTCCATACGTTTACTTAGCATTCATGTTGTGCATCCATACAGCAGTATCGACATGACCACAGCTTGGAAGAAACATTTTATCAGTCAGGTCTGATTTTCATATGACCGATAACCTATGGATAGCTGTCCATGCCTTTTCTAGTCGAGTGTTGATGTCTGTCTTGGTTGATGAGACACTGCTTCCTAGGTAAATGAACTTGTCTACTAGTTAATTGGCCAAATTTGGAACACATTTAGCGATGGGGTAAATAGTTACTTATCATATTTACCAACCCCTCCGCTCGGGCAGGATATGACACAAGGTCAATTTTTAAGCGGAGTTTAACAGGTTTGAATTCAGAGTTTTCCTTTTCCTAGACTACTTGCCTCGCCAAGGATGAAGAACCCAGTCTGCCCTACTATTTACCCATAGCTGGAGGGAGAATAATTGGATTCGTACCTTTCCCAAGATGCTATGTGAAATGCAATCAGTCTCGTCCAGGATTTGAACTCGTATGGCCGTGTCCATTTCCTACGACGATAACAATTACACCACAGGCACTTCCCAAAGTTACATAGTTACTTATACTGTTCAGAAGAAAAGTAATTATACTTTGGCATTAAATAACCCACGAAGATTGGTATGTAAATAAACAAATAAACCAAACCTATATGGATTATAATGTTAAATGTTAAGATTTCAATATGAAAAATCGGAACATTTCTTTATATCCCTAGGTTACGTGACTGCCTCGTCAAACATTTCCTATTGGCGAGCGAGTTGCTGCTACAGTGGATGAAGGTTGCTTAAAATTTAAGCTTCACTACCTGATGCAGTTTAATCATACCCAGCACACGTGAAATTTTTGTGAGACTTTCAACACACACACACACGCATATATATATATATATATATATATATATATATATATATATAAACGTACGTGTGCATGCGTGAGTGTGTGTGTGCAACATTGTCCGAAGAGAACAACGATAAGAAAGCTACTCGATTGGTCAAATACCTGAAGCAGTGAAGACCTCTGGTGGAAGAAGATAGTTCAGGACTGTTGATGAGTGGGAGAAAGACGCCAAAGTAGAGAAGGCTATTCGATTCGCCTTCAGCACACCACGTCTCCTGAACGTAAGCTTTAATGATTCATACCGTCATCAAAAACGAACGGTAACTCCCAAAGTCCACCTTCCATACGACCTCTAAGAAAAGTAAACATCAAGGGTCTTATTCAAGAATCAGTTATTGTTTTTGACTTGCATCTCTCAACCACTTTCATCACCCTGTTTTAGCCGTTGCCCACGAGAACATCTATAAGATGTTTTATATTTATTTGAAACACTTCTGACAGGAAGAAATATATATATATATATATATATATATATATATATATATATATAAAGTGATTAAAAGATGTACATTATTTGAGATGGAAAGGGTGTTTCTGAAAATAGGTATTTCGTAATCTTGACAAATTTTTCAAATGATCTCATATTTTAACCGCGTATTTAGATGCAACATTAAATTCTATATTTAATGCTTAAAACACCTTTTATTTTTCCTGTGAATGGCATTTCTATAACTGAAAAAAAGAAAAGACAAAAACCCCATAAAACAATAAACATCTCATTTTGAATTGTTTCTGCACATGGTGTTAAAATTTGAGATCATTTGAACGAGAGATAATTTAGTTTTTAGATTACAGAAACATATCAATGTTTTTATTTGGAGAAAATGTTCTGCCAAACGAGAGTAATAAGATTAAAAACCAAAATTAAAGAAAAAAATTCAATTAATAGCATAATTATTTAATAAATAGATAAATAAATAACTTAAAATAATTAAATAAATACTCCAAGATTTTGGTTTTCAATTCATGTTTCTTGCAATATGCCGTGATATATATATATATATATATATATAGGGTCAGCAACAAACTAGAAAATTGAAACTCGAATTTCCAAACTTTAAGAAATTGCAGAAAAAAAATGTAACGAGTGTCGAAATATAGACATCAGATTATTTAAAAAAACATCATTATTTAAAAAAATTATTCCTCACTTAAAATGAGAACATTTTCTTTATTGCTATTCTTATTGTAACACTATATGGGTGGCCCGCCAAACAGACGATTCCTTTGTCTGTTTTGGCGCGAAACCAGACAAAAGATTTTTGGACCTGAAATCTAGCCGTATCCGGAAGTGGTAAGGGGACGCGAATGAGAGTTGGTTGGACAAAGGAGCTGAGAGGCAGTTGGCGACTGGACAGCAGAGAGTTGGCGTGGAACCACGGAGCGATGCGGTCGACTCCGGAGACAGTAGCAGACAAGATAGGGTCCAGCGAAGAAGATTGAGTCAAAAGATGTCGGCATTCCAGTGCTTGTGGAATTTTCGCTAGTAACCCACGCTAGCGTCAGTCCGCACATGCATGTAGTGTTGCATAACTCCTCCTTCTGCTCTTGGTTAACCCCAAGCTTTGTTCGTGTTTGTTCGTCTGTTTTATTTTCTCCTGTCCCCCCCCCCCGATCGTATTCTTGTAGCGGTAAAGAAATGTGCGTTACCCCCTCAACCACTAGTTGATCACCGGCCGGCTGAGAAGAAGAAAAGATTCGAGAAAGAGGATGAATGCGTGGTGGGGGAGAGGGGCGTAACGTTACATTATGACGGTTATGGCCTGCTCTACGGGGATCATATGGAAGTCAGACCTGACCGATAAAATGAAGCGCAGTTTCTTCCAAGCAGAAATCGTGTCGATACTGCTATATGAATGAACAAATGGACGCTGACAAAACGGCTGGAGAAAAAGCTTGACGGCAATTACACAAGAATGCTGCTTGGAAAATCCCCTAGAGTTACAGATAAAACTATCACGAAAATTATCAATAACCAACGAGACGACAAACTAGGACATTTTACTCAAGAAAGACTCTACGAAGTACAAATATAAATTAAAAACCGGAAAGCTGCCGGTCTTGATGAAATACCCACAGAAGTACAAAAGACAAGGAAATTTGATGACTTACTGCTCCTATACAGAGACGCCATATATAACCAGAACACAACAGAGAGATGGACAAAAGGCTGCATCCTCCCGTTCCTCAAGAAAGGTGACCTCAAAATTGCAAAGAACTACATAGGCATAACCCTTACTTCCATAGCGGCTAAGATTTATAATGCTCTGCTACTCAACCGCATCGAACCAGAAATTGAGAAAATTCTTTGGAAGAATCAAAATAGTTTTCAGAGAAACCGATCCACAGCATCACAGATTCTGACAGTTCGTCGAATTTAAGAAGTTCATGGAAAAATCCTCTTATTTATAGATTTCTTCATTTGACTTTATACAGAGAGGGAGGATGGGGCAAATACTTCAAGCCGATGATCTCCTCATAGAAACTGTCGCAGCCATAATGATGCTCTATAAAAACACAAAAGTAAAATTTGCAGACAGTTGGAGACACACTTTTTTGCCATTGTTGCTGGTGTTCTGCAAGGGGATATATAAGGCCCATATCCGTTCATAATCTGTCGAGACTACGTACTTCAAATGTCGATAGATCTAATGAAAGAAAGTGGATTTACACTAAAAAAAAAAAAAGAATCAGACGATACCCCGTAGAAATTATTACGGACGCAGACGATGCAGATGACATAGCGCTTCTTGCAAATACACCTACACAAACCGAATCCCTGCATAGTTTGGAGCAGGTAGAAGACAACATTGGCTTCTATTTGAATGCAAACAAAACGGAGCCCTTATGTTTTAATCAGAAAGGAGACACCTCCACTCTAAATGGTGGTTTTCTGAAACCAGTGGACAAATTTACCTACCTCGGAAGCAGCGTCCCATCTACAGAAAATGATATAAATATGCGGCTGGGGAAGGCATGGACTACTATCAATTGGTTATCGATCATATGGAAGTCAGACTAATCAGATAAAATAAAACATAATTTTTCCTAGCTGCGGTCGTGTCAATTCTACTATATGGAAGCACCACATGGACGCTGAGAAAATGTATAGAGAAAAAGCAAGACGGGAATTGCACGAGAATGAGCTACGAGCTATACTGAATATGTCCTGGAAACAATATTCCACGAAACAGCAGCTGTACAGCCACCTACTTCCCATCTCTAAACTGATCCAAATAAGACGGACAAGACACGCGGGACACTGTTAGAGAAGTAAGGACGAACTCATAAGCGACGTTCTCCTACGGACCCTTTCACACGGACGTGAAAGTGTTGGACGACCAACTAGAACTTATCAACAACATATCTGTATGGACACAGGATGTAGTCTGGAAGACCTGCCGGAAGCAATGGATGATAGAGACGAGTGGTGAGTGAGAGTCAGGTAAATCCGTGCTAACAGCACGGATATTCCTGATCCTCTCTCGCCACACCTCCCTATCGTCCATTGCTTTCGGCAGATCCTCAGGGCTACATCCCGTATCGGCACAGAGCTGCTGTATGTAGGTTTGAACTGGACGTCCTGCCTTTGCTCGTCCATGTGAAGCGGTCCACAGGAGTACATCACTCACGAGCCCGTCCCTTCTTCTCCAGTGGTGTCCTGCGTGTCTGGTTCGTCTAATTTTGATAGTTTTCGTGATGGGTAGTTTGTGATCGTATAGCTGCTGCTTCGTGGAGTGCTATCTCCAGGACTTGTTCAATATTGCTACGCAACATTTGCATATAACGCTTGCAAAATGTTCTTTATAACTTATTATTTTTTCTTTTTTATGTAGAAAGTAGAAACATTTAAAAAGAAATTGAAATAGACGCGAAAATAAGTAGGTAGATAAACGGATAAATATATAACTGGATTTATTGATTGATTTGAATAGACTGAAATAGATCAGGATAGACTGAGGTAGACTGAGAAATAGACAGACAGACAGACAGATCGATAAATAAATAGAGAGATAGATATTAATAAACATCAAATTGATAGAAACATACGGAAGTCTGAAGGCATTTAGACTGACAGTCATTTCAGACGGCCTCATTTATATTCAGTGCATAAATATTTAGATAATAAATTTAAATTTACTGAAAATATTATCGAATCGATTTTTAAACAGACTGAAATAAATATTCAAATACGCTGGTCGATAAACAAAGAAATTGAAAGAAAGAAAGAAAGAAAGAAAGAAAGAAAGAAAGATACATAGATTTGGATAAACTGAAAAAGATATTTATAAACAGTGATGGACGGATTCATTGACAGACAGATAAACAAATAGATAGATATGAGCAAATAGACGGTAATAAGAATGCGGACAGATTAACAGACAGGCAGTGATTCATATATTAATGTTTTGTTTGGTTTGGTTACTTTGTTTAATGGAATATCAATCTTCTTGGGTTATTCAATGACAAAGCTATTCTTGAAGAAGAACGGTGGTGATACTATTTAACCCACAGCTAAGATTGTAATATAATTGTGGAGGGATTTCGTTTTATATAAATTGCCTTTTGGTTTAGTTAGGCTGAGAACCTTTCGCTTAGCGCATGGGTTAGTTAGGTGCAACATGAGCGCAGGAGTTCACGTGCGCGCGGGTAGGATGTGTCATTCACAGATGTCAAAATAGAAACCCCAGATAGGAAACGGGCTTGGAACGGGAATGACGTCACACACCGGGAGCGTGCGCGGAGGATTTTGGGGATTTGAGAAAAGTCAGTGAGTTAAGTTTTATCGTCCGAAGAAGACGGTTGACTTTCGGAGCTCGCCGAGGCGAGGCCAGTAGTTTGCAGCTGGGTGCCGTACGTGGTGGGGGGCAGATGGAAAAGTCAGCTTAGAAAGATTGTGCCTCTCTCTCATGTCGAAAAACCTTTTAACTCAAAAAGGTAATAAAGTTTCGTACCTGAACTAAGAAGTCGTAACTGTTTTTGGGTTTCGGGATTCCTATGTTATCTATATATGAGTTATGAACATTCTATGTACATTTCACATATTCATGTATGGCCATGTTATAAGATGATCACGGGGTTCCTTGCTTTCCCAAGGGTATTAATCCGAAATTGAATCCAGTAGCATGACTGTGTTGTTTAATTACGATGATCTCAATATAAACAGTAATACATATACATATGCAGACGGACTCTTTCGTTTCAGATACGAACGGGTTTATTAATTCCTGCTTCGGTCCATGGTGACACGAGGAGAGAGATAATTCTTAAAAGTCTTTGCTAACCATACTATACTGACCCCATCCCAACGCCCGGCGCATCTTGCGATGTTTAAGATCTCAAATCATACCGGTCAAGATCCATAAAAACCCAACCGCATCCCTCAACGGTAGAAAACTCAACTGACGTCTTTTCCAAATCCTCAAATTCTCAGGACCGTCTCTTCTGGGCATGACGTCCCCCACACTCAAGCCATTTCCTGTCTGGGTTTTTTTATGACAAATGGTGATTGTCATATCCTTTCTGCGCGAGCGTAAAACTGCACAAAATGACTATGCACCTGGACTAAGAGACTCGAATAGTTCAAAGCCCAACCAAACTGAATGATAGAATATAATTTACAAAAAATGATTAATATAAAAATCATTCCTTAATTATATAACAACTGGAGTTCGAACTTGCTTTCTACCTTGTCGCAGTCCAGCAATTTTGTCTCTCCGTCACGGAGACTACTCCATGAACACATATCTAGATAATTAATTTTGATTCATTGAAAACGCAATTAAATCAATTCATAAACTGAAGTAGACATTAAAATACGTTGACAGTCAAACAGGCATACTGAAGCATAGATAGATAGATTGAAAGATAGATACGTACGTACATACGTACATACATATATTGAATAAACTGAGATATATAGATAGATTGATTGATAGATCAACTGAGACACATACATGCTTACATAGGTATATACATCCGAAATAAACTGAGATAGATAGATAGATAGATATACATGCATACATATATTGAATAAACTTAGCTGGGTAGATAAATATAACATTTTTAGGCTGTCTTCTCGGTTTCGCGTGTAACAACCTATTGAGTTTTGAAATTCCTTTCTCTTTCTCTCTCCTTTTAATTAAAAAAGAATTTTTTTGGTAGTATGCATTCGCAGGTGACTTTTTAAGTCTGCCAAATTGCAGCAAATTTTACAACAGACTGAGGATTTTCGGTCGCCTTGGCTCAAATGAATGTCACAATACGGAGCAGCAAGTTGGGCATGTTTGCACATATGTCTTTTAAGACCAGCAAGTGAGAGACAGAGTTTTCCACATATCTCACACTTAACGGGGTGACTTGGTAGAACTGTAAGTGATATACTGAATACGGCTGTTCTCAAATGATTCTATGCCTACATTAATCAGTTTGCTTCTATCGAGTTTTATTTTTCTCATTGGTTCACCCATATGCTGAATTGTCTTTGGCAAATTTTCTATAAAGTTTCTCCGTTAATCCTAAAATCTTTTCTTTTGCTTTGATGTCTTTCTCTTCCGTTCATACATTTCACCGTAAAGCAGTTGCTTTGGCAGGCAACAGCGATCCATTCGAACGACATGATCAGCCCAATGAAGACAACTCTTCCCTACCATGGATTCATTGTTTGGTAGCCCAGCTCTCTCAACTACTTCTGTATCTGGCATATGGAATTGCTATCCAATACAAAGTATTTGTCGTAGACATCGTTGATGGAAGTATTCAAGAGTCTTCAGTTGGTCCTTATACAGCGCCCACGTTTCTCTTGCATACAAGAGGGACATCAAAACATGTTTTACAGACGATGATTTTTTAAGTTTCAAGTTTGATGCCATACTTGCACCAAATACATTTTTCAAAAACCGAAAAGGATCCAGAAGCTTTTTCAATGTGCAAAGAGATCTTGTCGAAAGTTCATCCTTCAGCAAAGCGTACTGTCAAGATATACAAAAAAAGAAGTGCACCACGTCAAGTTTTTTTCCCCTTTAATGTATATAGCTGGTTCTATGTAGGACTATCCAGGCACTGGATCGTGCATGGCAACGGTCTTTTTCAGATTGATTTCTAAACCAAAAGCTTTATATGCATGCGCAAAACAGTTAATAAAACTTTGTATTTCATCTTCAGAATGTGTGACAATGTCACAGCCATCCGCATAAAGCAGCTCCTTTACCGGAGAGGAGGAGACCTTTGTGTACGCCAACAATCTACGGATATTGTATACTTTACCAGACGTTCGATAAGTGATGAAGATACCATCCGGACGTTCACAGAAAGCAACAAGAAAAACTACAGCGAAACAGAGGGTAAAAAGCGTGGGTGTAGAAATGTCACTTAGTGTGATCCCATAATCAACAGGTATTTCATCGAAGTGAGCTCCTCTAAAACCAACTATCGCCTTCATCCTATCATGAAGAAATCAAATCAAACCCACAAATTTCTCGGGGCAACCCAACTTCAATAAAACCTTCCAGAAGGTCGATCTATTTACGGTATCAAACGCCTTTGACAAGTCAATGAAATAGAGATATAAAGGAAGGTTTTATTCTCTATATTTCTCCTGCAGTTGCCAAGCACTGAAAATTATGTCTACTGTTATACGTTTGGCGTATTAATTAATCGAAAAGACATTTCTCACATTGGATAGCAAGGATATACCTCTAAAATCCCCGCAATCCGATTTTGATCTCTTCTAATTGTTATGGTGATATACCGCATGACGTCATTGAATTAGCCCTCCCCGACACTATTAATAGTTAGTGACTCGATAAAAGAGTCAAGCGTGTCTAGTCAGTTTACTGGTAACCGTTACTGTCTGTATTTCTGTAAATATACACAGCTGTAAACCTTACATCTCTTTGTGTTATTAATTTCTGGCCCTTCAAGACCACAACTCTTACGCAGCGACACAAGTACGGCATCTCTTCAGTCTTGAGATGCCACATTTTCCTACACATCATGTATAACCTGCTTCAAAAAGATTGATCCACCACATTTAAGAATATCTGCTGTAATGCTGTTCATTCCCAGTGCTTCGTTGTTCATTTGTTTAGCTAAGACTTTTATTTTGTCCCAAAAAGGCACTTCATCAAGAGAGATAAATGGCTTCCGTTGCTCAATGAGATCTAGCACACATTCATCAACAATTGGATGGCGATATACATTTTTTATTTTTTAGATAAAGGAATTATATTATTGATTGGTTTTATGGTCATAGTAATTCAATTTATAATTGGATAGCGATTAAGAAGTTCTGTGTAGTATTCATATCAATGTGCCTGAATATCTTCAGGTTATGTCAAAGTGGTATGACCATCTTTTGATGTGAGAACAGAAAAAATTGATTGTTGCAGCCCATACATCTCTTTCGACAGTTTGGTAAAACAATTTTGAGTTTTTTGCGTCTGCTACGAGTTGTGCCTATTCAGCCTTTCTTAGCTACCACTGGCTTTGATTTGCGCATACGCGTTTGTACTACACTTTGAAATTCCTTTCTAGTAGCCCCTCTTTTGCATGGCAAGAAAGATTTGGTGAGTTGGTGTTCTAAAAAAGATGACATTTCATTTCAAGAAGGGCATTAATTTCCTCACAGCTTTCAGCAAACCGGTCCTGACACTTTTACGAACTACTACAGTGTTACGTGCAACAGAAAGTACCTTAACTTTAAAATCCTCCCACGTGTTTGCGTCATCAAGTTTGATTGAGCTGATTGAATTGATTAAGAGAGTTTGTTTCCGGGGAATGCCACTTCGATACATCTGTTCTGGGCGTAGTAACACCCAAAACAGGTAGATGTACATATATATATACATTGAATAACATGAGATTGATAGATAGATAGATAAAACTGACTTAAATGCATACGCATATTCTAAATCAACTGAGATAGATAGATAGATAGACAGACAGACAGACAGACAGACCAACTGACATATATACATACTGAATAAACTGAGATAGATCGACTGTTAAATAGATTGATACAAAATATAGGAGCAGACGAAAATAAGCAGGCAGGTAGACAGACATACAGATAAGTAGGTAGATGCATATACACAGGGATATATTAGTTTTGGGCATAGCTACAGCCAAAACAGGTAGATGTACATACATATATACATTAAATAACATGAGATAGATAGATAGATATGCCCGTGGTGTAATGGTTATCGTCGTATCGGCAACACGAGTTCAAATCCTGGACAAGACTGATAGCATTTCACATTGCACTAATATCCTTGGGAAAGGTATGAATCCAATTATTCTCCATCCAGCTATGGGTAAATAGAAGAGCAGACTGGTTTTTTTTCAGCCTTGATGAGGCAACTAGTCTAGGAGAAGGAAAACTCTGAAGTCAAACCTGTTAAATTTTGCTTAAAAATTGACCTTGTGTCCTATCCTGCCCAGCGGAGGGGCTGGTAAATATGGATAGATAGATAGATAGATAGACTGACTGACTGACATATATACATACTGAATAAATTGAGATAGATCGACAGATAAATAGATAGATAAAAAATATAGGAGCAGACGAAAATAAGCAGGCAGGTTGACAGACATATGGATAAGTAGGTAGATACATATACACAGGGGAGTGTCCTCATAGTGTAATGGTTAAAGCGATGGACTGCGGAATCATAGAAAGCGAGTTCGAACTCTAGTCACCCTACTACATTCGCTTTCAGACAAATATCCTTGAGAAAGCTATGAATCCACTTCTCTTTTTAGCTATGGGTTAAATAGTACCTCTACTGTTCTTCTGGAAGGTTGGCGTTGGCATGTATCGGTTAAAGTGCAGGACTGTGGAATCGTTGTAAGCGAGTTCGGATTCCAGTCGCGCTATTATGTTCACTTTCGGAAAATACCCTTGGGAAAGGTATAAACCACCTTATCTTCCAAGCTATGGATTAAATAGTACCACTACTATTCTCCAAGGATAGCTTTGGCATTAGATAACCCAGGAAGGTTGATATGCCATTAAACAACGAACAGACGTATTAGGGAAAGTGTATGTATTTACCCAAGATTTTTTCCAAGGGCAGGATGAGACAGTTTTGAACGGTTTGAATACCGTCTTCCTTCTCCTGGGTTGGATGGCGTATTAAGATGAAAGAGCTCAACAGTTAATTGGAGAGGGGGAAAATAGATGGTTTCATGCTTTTACCAAGGGCATAAACGCGAAATAAAATGCAAAAAGCCTCTTCCTAGACTTGAATTTGGGGCACCGATTTCTTTTCCTTAAACAAAAATCATTACGTTTACACAACAGGAAGTGCATGTCTCTATGCACTTAATCTTAATTGCATGCGGATTGTAATCTGCCAGTTGATATACCAACGTACATTGATGATCAGAAGAGACAGCTTTAAGGATCCAAAAGTCAATTTTCAATCGCTACAGCCGAAGTTGCATACCGAAATTTCTGTAACCATCTTTTATTCCGGTTAAAAGTTTCCTCTTTGAAAGTCCCTTCTGAAAGCATCAAGCTAATTTTCTCTAAACCAAATCTCTCGTCTGGCATGGAACCAAGGAAACCCTTCACTTTTCTAAAAGGGAGACAATTATCTCAATTTCTTGAAGAAAATTCACTTGCACAATCACGCTTACGTTCAGTTAGCTGAAATGAACGGGAATTTGGTTGGAATGATTTGAAAGAAAGTATAGAAAGATCGCCCTTTCACGTTCACCCGAGAATTTCCTTTTCATGTCCGAGATTTTCTTTCTCGTGTTAAATCTATTCCCAATTGTGCACGTCCGGCATTTTCATATGAATGTTACTTAATATGTATTCTTATGGATTATTTACAGATGGTAGTTGTCAGGTGATTGGAACCGAAGATAACGTTTCTCCGTTAAATAATATGGCGGCCTATGCAGCCATGAAATTACAAATATCTATCGCGACCGGATAATTATCCCAAGCGCCTCAAACCAGTCAAGAGACGTCTAGATATTAATATAAAAAGCTGTAAATGTCTTCATAGAAAAAGTGTGGTTATTGAATAACGAGGACTCCGCGATTATGTAAGGATTTATAATTCATTGTTTGATAAAAAAAACCCAGCTTTTCAGATACAATGAGTATTAGTAAGAACAAATAAAGAATTTTAGAATATTTTATAAAATTTGAAATTTCGTTTGGATTATTAAAAAAACCAACATTATAAAGTAATTTATTGTTATGACATTAAAAATAAAATGGCATGAATTGATAAACTGACAAAAAAACCAGCGGCTGGAAAAAGACGAGTGGACCGAGTTCAACATCTCTTCCAGTGAACTATGTGTAACAAGATATACTTGACCTAGCATCTCAAAGTGGGTCTATTCGAGGTCACCAACAATTGGCTACCTATGTGATGACTGGCTAAGTCGGACAATGTCGCCCACCCGAAGCAGAAGTAAGGGTGAATTGTTCTGTGAACCCCATAATAAGACGACGGATTTCTTGATTCGCTCTCTCTTTTCGTGGCTGGTCCTGTCGGATAGGTCTGCAAAATATACCGCAAAATATAAGACCCCTCTAACGAATATCCTGCTTATGACACTAAACAATGTAATGGTGAGGTTCCATTAATGCAGGAGCTTTGGGGAATAAGGAGTACCCCTTCATTGCCATCGCTCCCTGGTCCGCTCTGGCTCAGAGTGGTAGCACCTGATAGGGTCCTATCAATGGGTCAAATAGAACTGTTTGATATTTAACCTGTGTACTTACACTAAACTGAATTGCTAGAAAAAGAACTGTTTTACACTTCACTGTGTGCAAACAAATAACTGATGTTTTAATGAATTGTTAATGATACATAGCAATACTTGAAAAAATAGAATTATTCGTATTAGATAGAAATCAGTGAAACCATTTAACTGTGTGAAAAAAAGGAGTTTAGGCTTGTTTAAAAATGTTATCTTCAAAATGTGTTTAGGAAACATATATCTAATATATATGTATAAAAAGGATTTGACATTAAATAACCTACAATGGTTGATATGCCATAAAACCAAACCAAACCACATCCTATATATTTAATATATGAGTATAAAAAAGATTTGGCATTAGATAACCTACAATGGTTCATATGCCATCAAACCCAACCAAACCACATCCTATATATTTAATATATGAGTATAAAAAGGATTTGGCTTTAAATAACCTTCAATGGTTCATATGTCATCAAACCCAACCAAACCACATCCTATATATTTAATATATGAGTATAAAAAGGATTTGGCTTTAAATAACCTTCAATGGTTGATTTGCCATCAAGCCCAACCGAACCAATCTTTTCGTGGCCTTGGTACTTCAAGACAAATGTTTGCGTGAACAGAGAACACGGAACGAATCAGATATGAGAAAAGTCTTGTTCCAATTAGAGCGAATAAACAACCTTGTATATTGAGTCCATTAACCATTTCCACCCGCTTCCACGGCTTCAGAAACTAAGTAGAGAGAAGAAAGTAACAAAGGTTTTAAGCTTAAGATGTGCTGTGCTTTTCGTGTTTCTTTTTCCTCATCAGTCGATTGACCATCACTGATATAGCCGACAAGATTGACTGTATTACACTGTGAACATATATATGTATGTTGTTTATATACATGAATACATACATAGGTTATTTAACGCCAAATCCATTTTTATGCAAATAGTTATATTTCAAACAATTCAGTTTAGCATGAGTACACAGTTTAATTGTCCAAAATATTTACATTTTAAGCTATTCAGTTTATTCAAATAATTCTAATTCAGCTAATACAGTTTAGTATAAGTATAGACTTTTTTTACTCACAGTTAAATGTCAAAACAGTTCTAAATTAAACAATCCAGTTTAGTGTAAGTAAAGTTTCAATGTCAGAAACAGTTCAATTTCAAAGAATTTAGTTTAGCACAAGCACACACTTTAAATGTAAGCCCAGTTTAATTGTCAAAAACATTTCTATTTCAAGCTACTCAGTTTAGTCAAACAGTTCTAATTCAAACAATTCAGTTTAGCATAAGTATGCAGTTAGTTCTATTTAACCCATTGATAGCGCCCTATCAGGTACTACCATTCCGGGTCAGTGTGGACCTGGGAGCAATGGTAATAAAGAGGTGCTCTGCATTCCCCAAAGCTCCAGCATCACTGGAACCTCACCATCAGATTGTTTAGTGTCATATCCAGGACTCTTATTAGCGGGGTCTTACCCTTCTGCAGAGGTGTAAGACGAGAGGTGTAGTCGATGTATTCTACAGCCCCAGCCGACTGGGCAAGTGGTACTATTTAACTCATAGCTGGCAGTATAAGGGGGTTCATGCTTTTTCCTAGGGTATTTGTACTAAAGTGAAAGTGATAGAGCGACTGGTGTTTGAACTCACTTACTACGATTGTGCCGTCCATTGCTTTAACCATTACACAACGAGGACACCCCCTACAGTCTCTGTATGTGCCGTGGTATGATGGTGGAAATGAATCTGAAGACACTAGTTCAAAACCTCATCCGGACTGTTTGCATTTCACATATAACATATATCCCTGGCAAAGATATGAGTCCAGCTCTGAGTAAATAGCAGGGCAGATCTGTTTATTTAACCTTGGTTAGGCAACCAATCTACGAGAAGGAAAACTTTGTATTCAAACCTGTTAAACTCCGCTTCACTCGTCCTTTTTACCCATCACATTAAATAGTTCCTCTTGAAAGTATCCAGCATTTGCAGAGAGCTGATGGATATAAGTTTTTGATGGTCGGCAAACATCGATGTGTCCACGAGTAGTAGTCGCATCCTGCCCGTGAGGTTGGATTGGGTATAGATAGTCTTTGCTATAAAAATACATCGCTCATAAAAAAAATAACCGCACACACAATTTGTCACAACGACGGTGTTGAGAAAGAGCTGTAACCCATGAGTAATTTTATCATCATCATCATAATGAAGGCATAACAACAGCACATGTTCCTTGGATTTTCACTCGTTCCTAGTCCCTATCATCCCTGGTGCTGGGTAGTCTTTCTGTACAGAGCCGATGAATGTAAGTTTTAGATGGTCGGCCAACATCGGTGTCTTCATGTGTAGTAGCTCATAGGAGAACCTCGCTTACTTTCCAGTAGTGCTCTGCATATTTTTCTCGTTTTTCTTGGCTGCTTTATCGGCCTTTTAAATATATATATTACCTTTCATCGCCAAATATATACTCAAAGGACGTGGATTGCTAAAAAAAATTGACCGATAATGTTAAAAAAAAAGATCAAGCCTCTACATATCACGCTTTTCTTCTTTGCTGGAAGATTCAATCTTTCAAATTCATTCTTTCGGATTTTATTTCAAACTCTACACGAAATTTAATAAATAAAACTGAAGTTTTAAAAAAAATCACTTTAATTCGAAGTTTAAATGTTTTCAGTTAAGCATACTTTTTCATTCAAGCAGCATCTTTTTTTAATTCCCCGGAGAAATATGTCTTAAAAATATATAAAATTTATTCATCAAATTTATTCAACAAACGGTGTTTTACTGAGATTTTATATAAGATGGAAGTATTTACATTAAGATATTTCCGCTCATCCTTTTTTCTTTTTTTACAATGGAATGTTTTAATGATCAATCAATACATCAATGCAATGCGTACTAAAAATTTTCTAAGATTTCAATAATTAATTGAATTTTCATAGATTCTTAAAAGGTGTTCTAAACGAAAATTTTCAAAGCCGATTGAGTGACACTGTAGATTTTTCTATTCCTAGGTGCACATCATTCGGTGCAATTATGCAAATGTATGCAGGTGCTTGCCTCTCTATAAGAGTATATATGCGTATAGCTTTAGCGTATTTACATGAATGTGTACGTGGGCACAACACGAGCATATCAGAATGAGTGGGGGGGGCATAGAATTAGCGTATATGCATGAATATGCAAGTGGGTACGAGCTGGGCAGAGTGTTCGCTAATGGTCCGGGAGACCGGGGTTCAATCCTAGGTCGAGTCACACCAAAGACTTTAAAAATGGTACTTGATACCTCCTTGCTTAACACTCAGCAATATACATTACGTATCAAGGGTAAAGTGGAGCAATCCAGGGAAAGGAGTAGCGCCCTCCCTTAAACCTCTGTGTGGTAGCTATCGAAAAGGGAGCTTTCGGGTTACCCTCGACTACGGTCGCCAACTAGCATATCTGTATGAGTGGGGGGACATAGAATTAGCGTATATGCATGAATATTCATGTGGTCGGGAGCATATCTGTACGAGTAGGGGGGCATAGAATTAGCGTATATGGATGTTTAAGAGTCGTCCAAAAAGTTTTAAGCCTCAGCCGGAAAGAAAAGTCCAAGTTGAACATTTTTTTCTGGTAACATTACCATTTCTAATGAAAATAGAAAAACTAATTCTGATTTCTGTCTTAATTTCTGTGTAGATGAAACCCGTACAAAATTGAAATGTATACGATAAATCTAAAATCTGGGTAATGCTTAGGACTTTTTGAACAACCCTGATATGTACATGATGTGCATATAGTAGTTACCATAGAGCTAAGCCCCAAATCACGAAAACAGCATAAGAGAAAATATTGTCAGCGTAATAAAAAAAATATTTTAAAAAGCTTCAAAAGGAAAAAAGAAAAAGATAAAGAGATAATTACTCCTATAAGTAAAACTTCGCTGCTTCCTAGGTAAGTGAATTTGTCTACTAGCTTAAGAGGGGTTCCGTCTTGAGTGGAGATGTCACCCGTTTGATTATAGCACATATATTCCGTTAGAAAGCAGCGTCGCATCAACCGAAAAGGACATCGACACGAGGTTAACGAAAGCATGGACAGCTATCAATAGGCTATCGATTATATGGAAATCAGACCTAACCGATAAAATGAAACACAGTTTCTTCCAGGCAGCAGTCGCATCGATACTGCTATATGGATGCACTACATGGACTCTAACAAAGCGGCTGGAGAAGAAGCTAGACGGCAATTACACAAGAATGCTGCGAGTAATCTTGAACAAGTCCAGGCAGCAACCCCCCACAAGACACCAACTGTACGGCCACCTGCCTCCTATCACGAAAACTATTCAAGTTAGACGAACCAGACATGCAGGACACTGCACTCTTGTGGACCCCCACACATGGCCGTGCAAAAACAGGACGATCAGCACGAGCATACATTCAGCAACTATGTGAGGATACGGGATGTTGTCCAGAAGACCTGCCAGAGGCGATGAACGCTAGGGAAAAGTGGCGAGAGAGGGTCAGGGATATCCGTGCTACCAGCACGAAATGATGATGATGATGATGATAAGTAAAACTCGTAATATTCTCCGGAGTGAAAGTCAAAGCAGACAAGACTAGATGGAAATGACGATTCACTGGGAATTATGCAAACAACTCGTCTTCTTCCAAACAAGCAAATGCTGTGAGCACAAAGCAGGTACTCTTTTTGTAAATAAGAAAGACAAATAATTTGAGACTTTTAGTTTTAATCAATCAATCACACCAAACTAGAGAAAGAATATTAATCTTGGCTAAAATGAAAAATGAAAAAAGAAAAAAAGGAAAATTCTGTCAGAATGGGGATGTTACATGGTGAAAGAGAACGATTAGAAAAAATACAACCTTACACGGAAACTAAATACAACGGAATATAAAGGTAGTTATAGTAATCATTGAAAAACTCGGAACGGGTACTTTTTTGGTTTGGGTTGGTTTCTTTGTTGTTCAGCATATTAACCTTCGTGGGTTATTTAAAGCCGAATCCATCCTTGTAGAAGAATAGTAAAGACACTATTTAACCAATAGTCGGGGGATATTTATCATATTTACCAACCCCTCCGCTCGGGCAGGATATGACACAAGGTCAATTCTTAAGCAAAGTTTAACAGGTTTGACTTTAGAGTTTTCCTTCTCCTAGACTAGTTGCCTCTCTTAGACTGAAGAACCTAGTCTGCCCTACTATTTACACTTAGCTGGAGGGAGAATAATTGGATTCATAGCTTTCCCAAGGGTATTAGTGCTATGTGAAATGCAATCAGTCTCGTCCAGGGTTTGAACTCGTGTCGCCGGGTCCATTTCCTATGACGATTACCATTACACCACGAGGGATATTTATCCATCTTCCCATTTAGTTAGATTTGACATGACATCATTTTATAGATGTAAGGGCGGCATGTTCAAATCAAGACTCATGTGTAGCCGTCATAAAGATACTTGATCTCATGGGCATTTTCCATTTATTGGCGCCCCATTCGCCAAGAAAGTTTATAACTTTCTCAAGGGTATTATTTTGAAAATGAATAAAATTGCTTTAACTTTTGCGAATATGGAAAAATGATTTTATTTGGTTTAGTATGATCATTGGCCAAGTGAGTAGAGTGTTCGCCAATGGTCCGGAAAACCTGGGTTCAAACCTAGGTCGCGTCATTCCAAAGACTTTGATACCTCCTTGTTTAACACTCAGCAATATAAGGTACGTATCAAGGGTAAAGTGGAGCAATCCAGGGAAAGAATTAACACCCTTCCCTACATCTCCGTGTTGTAGCTATTGAAAAAGAAGCCTTTTGGTCGCCCTCGACAACGGTCGCCAAATTTACTTACTTACTTTGATTTTATGGCATATCAAACTTTGTATTTAACGCCAAATCCATTTTCATTCATATAAACAGTTCTATTTCGAACAAATTTGTTTCGCATAAGTCAACATTTTACTTCTATTTGACCCATAGGACGGACCCTATCAGGTGCTACCACTTCGAGCCAAAGTAGACCTAGGAGCAATGACAATAAAATGGTACTCTACATTCCCCAAAGCTCCAGCTGTAGAGATGCAGTCGGTGTATTCTTCAGCCCCAGCTGACTCGGCCAGAAACAATGAAGGAGATTTGAAATTTGTTGTCACTTTATTTCCAGCAATTATCAACGGAATCCCCAGGTATAGCAACTCCTCCTTCTCTTGCTGTTACTTCTTCTACTGCTAATATTATATATATCTTAAGCCACCACAAAATAATAAAGCATTTCTTTTGAGGCTTTGTAATAAAAGGAATCACTGAAAAGAAAGAGACAAATCTGTTAGCTGAGTTGGCACTCAGAAAATTGTCACTACAATGGATTCATTTGAAAAATGTATTTCCTCTTAAAAGTTGTATCGTCCCCAGCCTCCGGCAAAACTCCCTAACACACAAAAAAACAACAACCCCCAAACAAATAAAAAACAACAAAAAAGATCTTTTAGTCTAAGACGAGTAGATATAGTTGAACAATAAGCGAGCTTGAAGCAAAAAAGCATTATGATGTCGAGGAAATAGAATTTCAGTGAAAGGGAAAAGATGTTGATGTTTAAGAATTCTGTTCGTTAACAAAAAGAACATACAATCCAACAGGCTTCTTTCTCTTTTTTGTTGAAAGAGTAACTAACATAGGAATCCATGTTATATCTTTAGAATAAAATATAAGACAATTTTCTATTTACAAGAACAGGAGCAATTTTTGAGCAGATGGGATTTTAGAATATTTCTAACAAAACTTAGGAAAATTTTGTTTAGTACAGTACACGGCAATATATATGTGTAGAAAAGTTGTTAGTGTCATTTTTCAAAAGAATCAAGAACTACCTGCCTATAAAATCAGCATTTTACCAAAGTCCCTAAAATTTGTATTGATTTTGTAACGTAATTGAACAGGTCATAGGAAATTGAATGAATAAATTAATAAATAGATAAATAAATAACTAAAGCAGACGATAATCGCTGAATAACAAGAAAGAGACACTCGTTGTAGTTAAGAATGACTAAGGAAAACTGGAGGTCCGACACTACACGACAGGTGGAAGTGAGAGGACGGCCCGTTTTTTGGGGGGATGGAGAATTGAAGCGACCGGCATAGAAGAAAATGGAACCTAAGTTTTATCATATTTACCCAACCCCTCCGCTCGGGCAGGATATGACACAAGGTCAATTTTTAAGCGGAGTTTAACAGGTTTGAATTCAGAGATTTCCTTCTCCTAGACTAGACCAAGGCTGAAGAACCTAGTCTGCCCTACTATTTACCCATAGAGGGAGAATAATTGGATTCATACCTTTCCCAAGGGTATTAGTGCTATGTGAAATGCAATCAGTCCAGGATTTGAACTCGTGTCGCCGTGTCCAATTCCTGCGACGATAACCATTACACCACGGCCACCTCCTAAATTTTATCCTAAGAGGAGCTGCGAACTTTTAAAAGAAGATATCAACCAGACTTTTTCTCTCTTATCGGGAAACTCACGGTAGCAAGCCAGTTATAAACCCTAAAAGAAAATAATAAAGTGTCTCTGTAGTTTTTCTATATCAACCTTCGTGTTTTCTCCGATATACATCAGAGTGAATACGTACCTACAGGTACTTCCAATGCCTACGCTACACTTTGCAATGTAACAATTCCCGTGTTCGTGAATTATACAAAACCACCAGGTAATTTTCCACACTAGCGTTGGCTGATGGTCTTTCAACGGAGTCTGTGTAACAGCGAATCTTCTAAGGATTTTTGGACTCTTCTGAGAATTTCAGCCGATCTTACCAGTGCTCTATTAAGGATGGTCTCGATTCTTTCTTTGATAACCAATTGCTCCAGTCTCATTTCAGAGCTTTTGGGGATCCGTTCTGAACACACCAGCTATTATGGGTCTTACCGTCACCATTATTTTTCACTGTTTTTTTTTAGTTCTCAGGCAAGATCCAAGTATTTATTAATCTTTTCGCTTTCTTTTATTTTCACTCAGTTGTTCGCCGAAACGGCAAAATCCGCCACGAGAGAAGTTCTTTTTTTCTTGGTAATCAATACTTCTTTGTTTGCTCTTCCGGCCAAGATTAAATGATCTTTTGAATCTCAAAATCTCTGAGAATTCTTGGCGTTCCATTCTATGGGGTGGATTCTGTATGTGATCGAGTGGTACTACTGCTACAACGAATAGCAGTGGCGACAACGAATCTCTCTGGAAAACACCTCTTTGGATTTTTGCCTTTGCTAGGGTTTATCTTTCAGCTGTTAATTCCACTTTCCAGGTTTTGATGGCTTTTGAGATTGAATTTATATTTTGTACATTTTTAGACGCTCTGTGATCCTGGTTTGCGGAGCCATATTGTGGGACTTTTTGTGGACAATTTTTTACTCTATTTTCCTGCCTTGTTTTGACCTCCCTGAAGATGTTCTGATCTATGTAAAGTAGGTTATTTGTTTCTCTGGTTCCCTTACGGCATTATTTTTGTTCTTCCATGAATATTTCTTTATTTTTTTTTATCTGTGCGGTTAAGATTTTCCACCTTATGTGTAAAAACGTTATCGGTATATAGTCGCTAGGGATGCGTCCTTTTAAGGGTCTTTCTGGATCAGGATAATTTTCCCTTCGTCATACATTTAGGTATGCTTGCTTGCTTCTTTGCATTTATTCATTAGTTGAGCCTTCATCCTTATTTGTGACTAGAAAAACATAATAAAACCTCAACTTCAAATCCTGGTCTGCAATCTTTAATAAGTGGTTTGGTTTGGTTCAGTTTAGTTAGGTTTTATGGCATATCAACCACTGTAGGTTATTCAATGTCAAACCCATTTTTATACATATAAACAGTTCTATTTCTATCAATTCAGTCAAACATAGGTACGTAGTTTAAATGTCAAAACAGCTCTATTTCAAGCAATTCAGTTTAGCATAAATACACAGTTTAGTTCTATTTGACCCATAGATAGGACCAGAATAGACATGGAAGCGATGGCAATAAAGGGGTATTCTGCGTTCCCCAAAGCTCTAGTATTACTGCAACCTCACTATCAGATTGTTTATTGTTATATCCGGGATACTCTTTGAGGGAATCTAACCCCTCTGAAATGATGCTGTCGGTGTATTCTACAGCCTCAACCTACTGGGCCAATCTTTAATGAAATATGCCCCTAATATATATATATATATATATATATATATATTAGTCTGGCAAGTTATTCTCACATCAGACAAATTCCGTGGTTACATTATCGCGGACCACTTTAGAAATTTAAATATATCTATAACTAGCAACTAGGTATAAATGATATCTTATGACATAAATGTTATCATTAAAATGTTTCCGATACCGAGCTTTTGGCCGGCCTTCTGAGGTTGTTATTTCTTACTATTTCTTTCATCTTCGTTTTCTATTATTGTTTAGTCTATTTTTGACCTTTAGCAAGATTTTTGCTCCTGTCGGTACAGCTGCTTTTCCCTAAAGTTTGAGTGACACCAAGTCATCTCACAACTCCAATTAGTTGTCGTAATAATAGTAAGAGTCATTTAAGGAAAAAATATATTGAGTACTTTAAGATATTGCAGGAAGCTTAACATAAATGGATACTGTCTCGTATAAAGATCAGTAACTTTCTTAAAATATCACGAGATTTTCTCAACAACTTCTAGTAAACGTAATCTGTTGAACAAAACAAGTAAAAATAAAAAGAAAAAAGAATTTCAATTTTTGGTAAATTTTCTCAGCTGCTGTAAATTCCGGTTCGTTGGTGCTTCCGATAAAAAAAAATCTTTGGTTTTGTCAGCTGTTTACTTCGCATGCGCGAAGACTTTCTAGTAAAATTTTCTTGTTTGTTACTCCGACAAGAAAGAAACGTATTTAATTTTTCCCTTCGAATTTCTTCTTGATTAAATACATACAGATATATGTCATAAATGAATTCACGCCATTTTCTTTTCTTTTTCCTTTTTATGTTTTCTTTAAACCTTTTTATTCAATAATATATGCGTTATGACTATTTCACAGTACCTCTTAGTCCAGAAGCACGGGAACTGTCAGATTTCGAATCGATATCGATTATTGACAAATTTTATCGATTTACTTATATAATTTCACCACCACCACCACCACCAGCACCAGCACCATCATCATCAGCATCATCATTATATCATGCGACAATCACAGATTTCCCTGATTCTCTCTCACCACTCATCTCTATCGTCCATCACTTCCGGAAGGTCTTCCGCGCTACATCCCGTATCAGTACAGAGCTGTTGTAGATAGATTCTACCTGGTCGCCCAACCCTTACTCGTCTGTGTGAAGGGTTCCACAGGAGTACGTCGCCTATGACTTCGTCCTTATTTCTCCAGCAGTGTCCCGCATGTTTCGTTCCATTAATTTTGATAGTTTTCAAGATGGGTGGCAAGTAACCGTACAGCTGCTGTTTTGTGGGATGCTGCCTCCTAGATTTGTTCAATATAGCTCGTAACATACTTGTGCAATTATTGTCAAGTGTTTTTCTCCGTACACTTAGTCATCGTCCATGTAGTGCATCCATATAGTAGTATTGACATGACCACTGCTTGAAAAAAACTGCGTTTTATTTAATCGGATAGGTCTGACTTCCATATAACCGATAGCCCATCGATAGCTGTCCATGCCTTCGCTAGTCGCATATGATATCATTTTCCGTAAATAAGACGTTGCTTCTGAGGTAGGTGAATTTGCCCACAAGTTTAAGAGACCTGCCATTTAGTGTGGAGATGTTCCCTCTTTGATTAAGGCACAGGAAATCGGTCTGCGTTGACATGGAGGTCTATTCCGCCTGCTGCTCGCTCCAGACTATGCTGCTGGGATTCGGCCTGGGCAGGTGTATTTTCCAGAAGCTATGTCATAAGCGTAGTCCGCGTCTGTAATTTCTTGTACGGAGTATCGTCTGCTTCTTGCTTTTGCCAAAGCCATTTTCTTTCATTAAATCTATCGACGTTCGAAGCACGTAGTCTTGGCAGATAACAAACAGGTATGGGACTAATGTTTCCCCTTTCATCACACTTGCGACAATGTCAAAGAAGTCTGTGTCTTCATCTGGTGAGTGAACTTTTACTTTCGTGTTTTTATATAGCATCATTATGACTGTGACTGTTTCTTTGGGGAGACCGTAAGCGAAAAACCCTCTGCCACGGACAGGATATGATATGTCAATTTTTAACGGCAGTAAAGCTGGTTTGAATTTATAATTTTCCATCTCAAAGACAGGTTGCCTTACCAAAACTAACGAGCCCAATCTGCTTTACCATTTATTCATAGCAGGTGCGGGCGGGAATCAGCCCGAAGTGAAACGGAAACGGCCACATTAAGAATTTAAACTGGGGTCACTGACCCCATTTCTTTATACAATAACGGTTTAGCCACGCGCCTCTAGCTAATTCAGAATTGGCACCGAGGAAAAGAAAATACGGTCAATCAGTCAATATTCTAAATACGCAAAGTGGCCATTCACTTTTGATAGATCTTCCTTGTGTACTCGTTTATTTGCCGGCTTGAATAGTTGTCATAATTCTTTTATATTTCATACTTAAATTACTATGATTAAATATAATTATATAATTATAATATATGATATAATCATAACAACTATGTGATATAATTAAATATAACTAAAAAATAATAATCACAAAAAATCACTGCGGAGTGGTAAGACTCACCAAAAAGTGTCATGGATACTAAACAATCTGATGGTGAGGCTTCAGAAATGCTGGAGTTTTAGGGAATGCGGAGTACCCTTTCATTGCCATCGATCCCAGATCTACTCTGGTTCGGAGAGTTAGCACTCGATAGGGTCCTATCTATGGGTCAACTAGAACTGTTTGACATTTAAACTGTGTATTCATTCTAAATTGCTTTGTTTGAAATAGAGCTGTTTCATCATCTAACGATGTGTAAACAAATGACTGATGTTTAATTGAATTGTTGGTTTTAGATGGCAATGATTGAATATATTTAACTGTATGCAAATTGCAAGTAGAATTATTCGGATTAGATAGAAATAAGTGAAAACATTTAACTGTGTGAAAAAAAGAGTTCAAGCTTGTTTAAAAATGTTATATACAAAATGTGTTTAGGAATCATATATAGTTAATATATATGTATACAAAGTATTTGGTATTAAATAACCTACAATGGTTGATACGCCATAAAACTAAATCAAACCAAACTAAACCAATAAAGAATCAAATGAACTCAGCATATATCCATATTTTTCCATCTATCTTGTACAATTATAACCCACCTTCATTTCTCTTTACATAGAGTCCGTCAGGATCATGTGTAGTTACAGTTACCCAGTTAATATTCATATCTATTTTCATTCACCCAATATAATTGTATTCAACCTTCATTTCTCTTTATATAGAATCCGTCAGGATCATGTGTTGATACTATTACCCAGTTAATATTCATATCTATTTTTCGTCTAATCATTAAATTGTATGCCTCCTTTATTTTGTTTTACAAATGGCCAGTCAGTATCACAAGTAAATCCCGTTACTCTGTTACTCACATATGTTTTTTCATTTATTTAGAACGATTATTTCCTCCTTCATTTCTCTTAACATAGAAGCTGTCAGCATCATTTGTTGATACCATTAAGCAGTTAATATCTTAACTATTTTCTTATTTTCCGGATGTAGTTATCTTCCTCCTTCATTTCTCTTTACATAGAATCTGTTAGCATCATTTGTAGATAGAGTTACCAAGTTAATGTCATAACTACTTTCTCATTCATCCAATACAATTATATTCCTTCTTCATTTCTCTTTACATAGAATCAATCAATATCATTTGTATCGTTACTCAATTCTTGTCGTATCTATTTTTTCATTTGTTTTAAAAATTCATTTTCTTCCTTCATTTCTCTTTAGTTAGAGTCCGTTAATATCATTTAAAAATACTGTTACTCAGCAACCTGTTAGATTCGTATTATTTCGATTGGGGTCTTTAATGATTTCATTCTTGTTCTCAAATGATGAGGACGAAGAACAACTCGTGGGAAAAGTGTATTGTTCTTTTTCAATTCTTTGTTATTCATGAATCAAATCTTTTTATTTAGTATCACTTTTTTTGAATAAAGTATTTCATGAATTCTTTTATTTGTTAATCTGTGAAGATTCTTCCGAACAAACAGGAACTATTTTCGGTAGTGTATATCAATATCAATTAATACGCCGTTCTTTTTGTTTATTTGTTTGTTAGGCTGGTTGGTTTATGGTACGTAAATCTTTATTAGGTTATTTCATGTCTTTTGTTTGCAAGAAATTATATGTTTTCAAGTAATGAATAATATATATTTTTTGTAAACAATTATTGCTTTAAGTAACTATTTCTAATGAAAATAATTTGAACACAGTTATATAATTCCTTGTAATTCTAGCAAATTCTAACATTTATTTATCCAACAGATGGAACCCAAACAGGTACTACTACTTCATGTTACTGTGGACCTGGGAGTAATGGCAATCCAAAGAGCCCGTTTAACCTTGTTACTCATATCTGTTTTTGCATTTATTTAACAAAGAATTTTATGACTTCTTCCTTTCGGCAATCTGCAGAGATTTTCCCTATCAAAAAAGAACTATTTCGGCAGCATACATCAATATTACTACGCCGTTATAGATGAATGTCTCTTGAGTGACATCTATTGATGTATGTCTGTGTCAACCGCAGATTGACATAGGCATATTCCATGAGTCTAGAAAAGAGCGTGAAAGAGGACTTTTGAGTATTAAGGAATGAGTAGATGTAGCAATTTAGGAACTAGAAGAATATAAGGTAGAGCAAAGAAAGACTGGCTACAGCAGCTAGTAACAGTAATATTTTATTTTTATACATTATAATTTGATTATGAAATATAACGGACACTGTAAAAGAATCATGACAACTATTCAATCTTAAAAGCACAATTGCCCAGTCAGCTGGGGCTGTAGAATACACTGACTGCAGAAGGGTAAGCCACCGCCTACGAGTGTCCTGATATATGACACTAAACACTCTGATGGTGAGGTTCCAGCAGTGCTGGAGCTTTAGGGAATGCGGAGTACCCCTTCATTGCCATCGCTCCCAGGTCCACTCTGGCCTGGAGTGGTAGCACCTGATAGGGCCCTATCTATGGGTTAAATAGAACTAACAGCATACTTATGCTAAACTGAATTGTTTGAGTAAACTGAATAGCATGTAATAGAAATGTTTTTGACAATGAAACCGTACTTACATTTAAACTGCGTGCTTATGCTTAACTGAATTATTTCAAATAGAACTGTTTTTCGACATTAAAACTGTATTTACACTGAACTGAATTGTTACATATAACTGCTTGAATAGTTTGAAATGGAAATGTTTTTGACAATTAAACTGTGTACTTATGCTAAAGTGAATTGTTTTAAATAGAACAGATTATTTACATAAAAATGGATTTGGCGTTAAATAACCTACAAAGGTTGATAGGCCATAAAACCCAACAAACCAAACCAAATCAAACCTTAAAAGCACAAGGATAGAGAATAAAATTATTGATGTAATTGCTAAATGGATCTTCCCATTTAATGTAGTTTAGTTTCATATCCTAATTAATCCTAATGTTTTGTATGAAACAGAAGATATCCTTTCTGAATAATATCGCTGATAAAATTTCGAATGGATCCTGAGCAATATATCTTTTCTGAAGAAATAAAAGAACAGAAATGATTATATCAGTCACCAGAATACGCAGCCACCTTTAAAAGGAATATAATAGACATAGGTTAGCATTAGGCGAAACCTTTTTACTTTTATCCCTCATCATCTGCAATGCTGTGAGCTGATCAAATATTGATGCAATTTTTAACACTGACCACTTTGCTTGAAACAGGAATTCCAGGTCAAATTTAAATGGTCATCGTTTGTCCTACACGAACTGTGAGAGTGTGAATTGGTCTCAACAATGGATAAAGGTCAGCTCTCAAGGTTAAACGTTATTTGAACGGGAAGAGACGAGAATTATTACCATGCTTCAGAAGAATGTCAAAGAGAGGCGCTTTTAGAGAAGACAGCGACGTTTAAAGAGATAAGATTAATAGGAAACAAATGCAAGTAAATTATTTCTTGAGAGGTGATTACTTACACTTATCTAGCTATGTATCTATCTACAGGAAAAGTAGAAATAAATCTGACTGTGAAAATGTGAAAATATGAAAAACATAAGGTGTTATGAGAATGATTCTATTGTTTGAGTAATTTACTAATGGTGGGCTGGTTGTTTGGACTTTATGGCATATCAAACTTTGTAGGTTATTTAATCCTAAATCCATTTTTATACAAATACTCAGTTCTATTTCATATAATTCAGTTTAGAATGAGTACACTGTTTAATTGTCAAAAACAGTTCTATTTCAAGTTATTCTGTTTTGTCAAACAGTTCTTATTCAAACAATTCAGTTTAGTATAAGTATTATTTTTTCCATACACAGTTAAATGTTAAGACAGTTCTATTTCAAACAATTCAGTTTATCATAAGCACACAGTTAAATGTCAAAACAGTTCTATTTCAAGTAATTCAGTTTAGCTTGAGTACGGAGTTTAGTTCAAATGCCGAAAGAAAGAGCCCTATCAGGTGCTATCCCTTCGGGCCAGAGTGGACCTGGGAGCGAAGACAATAAAGGGGTACTCCGCATCCTCCAAAGCTCTTACATCACTGGAGCCTCACCATCAAATTGTTTAGTGTCATATCCAGGAAACTCGTTGTGGGGTGGTCTTCCACTCAGCAGAGGTGCAGTCGGTGTATTCTCTAGCCTCAGCTGACTGGGCAAAATTATCAATGCTAATCATCTCAGTTTTTAAAACTTCCTCTGGGCATATGAATTTTAGAGGGATTTTTGAAATCCATACGCCCTCTGAAGACTTTGCATTTTTCCGTATTTATATATATATTCAAAAAAGTTGGATCATATTACTCTGTTCCTATCTTTTTTCCTATATCAAAGTTTATAACTTATCTCATTCTGACCATATTGGTCAACCTCAGTCTGTTCCTATCTATCTATCTATCTATCTATCTATCACCAACTTACAGTATGTGTGTAACCATAACCAGTAAAAGGGCATACCACTGAGAGATTTTTATTTGGGCAATACATTTAGAATGCTCAAGGATAAAGAAAACATTTTCCAGTCCACTTCGTAAGTAAGTGATATAATTAAAAGGATTCACTCGATGCTGAACACATGTAGCTATATCATCATGGGCCGCTCTTACAATGGAAACTCAACGGGTTCACAGATCATTTATTCTGTTTGCTCACTTAACTCCTCTTCTTTCTTTCTTTCTCTCCCTTTGTCTGTCTTATATATATATATATATATATATATATATATATATATATATGGATAGCTTAACATACGATTCCAAAAACTTATCAAGCTAGACGACAAAACATGAATACATAAATAAAAACGCTATAATTATAAGTTAAACATATATAAAGCTGGCGACCTTAGTTGAGGGTGACCCGAAGCCTCCCTTTTCAATAGGTACTATACCAATGCGTAGGGAAGGGCTCTATTCCATTCCCAGGATTGCTCCCCTTTACCCTTGATACTCACCTTATAGTGCTAAGCAATGTGGTATCAAGTACCATTTTTTGAGTCTTTGGTATAACTGGACCTGGAATTGACCTCCGGTCTCCCGGACCATTGTCAAATACTCTACTCATTTGGCCATTGGCCTGATGAGTAAGAGGTAAACATAATAGACTAAATAAATTAACAAATAACAAATATGACAAAATATAAACACGTAAAAAGACTAGACTGCTTTTCCAGAATTCCCCACCATCTAAATTACTCTTTAAATCATGTACGATACAACTGCAAATAAAAGGATACACACCACGTTCAAAGCACGTGATCTGATGATCGAAAAGGCTAAAAAATGACAGTAAACAAAATGCGTTGATTCTCTCAACGCTATTCTAACTTAAATTTTCACATGGTCTGTAATCGATATTAAACACTCTTGATAAATATATTAAATTATATAAACCCCCCCCTCTCCCCCCTCTCTCTCTATATATATATATATATATATATAGAGAGAGAGAGAGAGAGGGGAGGGAGTTATATTGTTTACTATATATATATATATATATATATATATAAATATATATATACGCAGTGCATTCAATAAGTTTCCAGACTTTTTTGTACAGCCATTTAAATTTGTCGTAGACTCTTGAAAATTCAGTATGTTATTGCTATACATCTGATGAGATGACTGATGTCAGGTTCAAAGGAACAGCTACAGCAGCAATTGGAATACACCCTACAAAAACCTTATTGTCACAGCTGGTGAATTTCAAAAATGCAATCTGAACGTGAGGACACTTTAGAAGAACGATATGCAATAAGATTCTGTTTTAAACTTGGAAAGAATGTCACAGAAACGTATGGAATGCTTCAGACTGCTTTTGGAGCATCTTGCATGAATCGAGTATCAGTTTTTTAGTGGCATAAGAGATTCAAGGCAGGGAGTCTGTGAGGGATGATGAAAGGTGTGGGAGGAGTAAGGAAGTCAATACACCACAGTTGATTTGCCAAAGGGTTCGGGTTAGGGTTACTATGTTGAGGTTTTAAAGGAGTTCAGGAAGAGATTCCGTCGGAAGAGACCAGCACTCTTCAAATCGGGTCAATGGCATTTCCACCTGGACAATACACCAGTTCACAACTCCATCCTTGTCTCAGACTATTTGAGCAAGTTGGGCATCAAGACAACTCCTCACCCTCCCTATAGTCTAGACCTTGCTCCCTATGACTTTTGGTTATTCCCTAAGCTCAGAGGCTGTCGTTATGAGACAATTGAGGAGATGAAAGAGGCTGTGACGCTCACACAAGAAGACTTCCATGTGTTATATTTTGACCTTCGACCCGGCCCAAAAAGACGAGAAGAAAAAAAAGGAAGAAACTTGAACATTGTTGAACACAGCATATGGAAAAAAGAAAGAAAGAAAGAAAGAACAGACATTTTTAGTAATATAGACAGTACATAGATTGAAAAAAAGAAGAAAAAAAATGAACATTTTTGAACTGTGATTGTAACATTGTTTTGACTTGTTGTAAAGTGAAAAAATAAAATTTTTGAGTTTGAGTTTAAAGGCGACATTAGGAAATTTTTTTTCCTGTTCATATTGTGAAATTTGACGAAAACCATTAACAGAGGATTTTATTCTAGGTTTACTAATATTTGCAATTATATTGATTCTAAATTTTTTTTTAGAATTTGGGGTTTTCGTGGAATAGGAAATATTTTTTTGGGGGTTTCTGTTTTTGAGGAAATCGTGGGCTGACGTGAGAGTAGGACAGACATTCATTCAAGTGGATTTACAGATTGTTGTTGAAAGCAATTCTATCGAAGAATTCGCCGACCCATGAAGCTGTTGAGGGCCTATTTGGCTTCTATTTTTTTTTAGTTTGGAGTTCCGAGGATGGAATAAAAGAAAAAAGGCGTGGCCTACTCCAAAATTTTGTGGATAATGTCTGAGTCTTTCAGTCACGATGGTGTTTTGGATTCGTGTATGATTTGGCAAAGTGAAACGAATCTGGGAAAGGCGAGGTGCCTATATATTGGTAGCCACGATGGTTCCTGATTAAATTGAAAAGAAACCCGGCGCGGGTTTGATCAGGTAAAACATGTTTCCTCAGGGTCTTGCAAACCAATGTGCATGGAAACAGAAACTTAATGAAAAAAAAAATGGGTGACACATTGCTAATTAGTATTTTGCGTGGACTATTTTAGGTGGTTTACAGCATGCGTGCCAGATTGTGATACATTCGGATGTATTGTGATACTTTGTTTTGGGCCATGATTACTGTGGATTTTTGTGGAATGCTTTGAGCCTTGAAGATATTGTGTTTTAGTTTATGAAATTCTCCGGTTACTCCAGGTAGGAACCTGTTGAGCAAAGAACTGGAGTGTGGTCATGAGGAATCCAGGTGAAATGTATTGCTGGAATGACCAGGGTCACTAAGTTTGTGACCAGGATATGGGACCAGAGTATGGTCCTTTTAGGATTTTGAAATTTCTTCAAGGAATCATGGAGGGCCCGTTGTGTTGAGAAGATAAAAAATGCATCCGTATGGTACCTTGATACACACATGTCAAGATGGCCAACCACGCAAAGATAGTAAGAGAAATTTAGATAATAATTAGCCGGGCAAGTGTTACATAGAGAGAAGGTCGCCTCCTAAGTAAGATTTTGTTAGCTGTAGTTCAAGTGATTCTTTTTATGTTTTCAGCCATTATTGTCCTTTGTAAATTATTCTGTAAAATATGTGTGAGGTTGTGGAGACGAACGTGAAGAAAATTCCACATGTGGAATTTTGAAAAATAATTAACGGATGAATGTTATATTTTGACCTTCGACCCGACCCAAAAATGCTATTCCAAAGTGATACACCGGAAGGAAGTAACACATTCCAATGGCCAGTAATCGAAAGAGATCGCGTGGGCGGATTAAGGATTATGATATGGGATAAGGTGAAGGTCTCATTGTGCCATTACAGTCATGCACCGGAAGAGAGTAACCTCTGAACTGCATGACAGTTATTTCCGCTTGATGACGATTAAACATTCGATTTCAAAGATCCAGTGGGCGATCGTGTGGGCGTTGAATTATGATATAATTGAGTTGAGTTGGGTGCCAAAGCAGTTGCCAGTCGAATTCCAGACAGCTAGAGACCAGATGTGGTAGGGAAAGCCACACCCGACCGAGGGGGCCCTCGGAAAGCCCCGATGGAGTTGACCCCAACATCAGGAGAACAAGAAAGACACAACGTGACGGTCATAACAGTGGGGTCAAAATATGAAGTTTATGTTCGGTCTCCAGCACCCTCTCACATGCAACGCTTGAACAACCCTTTCGAACCTTGCAATAAAGAGAGAGGTAAAATATAATTGCAAAGAAGTCTTCCTGTGTCTTCCTTCTTGCGTCGTTTCTTCCTGCGTTTTCCCTCTTGCGTCTGTCTTTGATATTGTGTCGTTGTGGTGCTGAATGAACGTGTAAATGACAATACAACACATGGAGCCTTCCAGAAGTTGTTGGAACGGTGCAACAAGTGCATTGCAACCGGAGGAGATTACTTCGAAGGGGACTAGAGTTTCATGTGTGTAATATCAATAAAAGTGCCCATACGAAAAAGCCTGGGAACTTATTTAATGATCCTCGTATATATATATATATATATATATATGTAAACTTGATATATGTCCGTTAATTCGCGAGTTGAGATTGAGTTGCTTGATTAGCTAAGGAGAATGATAGCCTAATGTAAAGTTAGGCAGATTTCGATCCCGTCTTTAAGTGTGTTACGTGTCTGGCTGCTTTGAAGTGTTGATACAATGAAACAGTCTGTCTGTGGATGACAATATACATTACATTTTTAGGGTATTTTAAAGGTTTGTTGTGAATAGTTTGAGTATTTGTATTACCATTTAAGCATAGAACATTAATATTGTTTCTGATTTACATTTGTATTTATTATTCAAGACTATCAATTATTATTCAAAACGTTCATTGCCCTGTCAGCTGGGGCTGTAGAATACACTGACTGCAGAGGGGTAAGCCCCCGCCTACGAGTGTCCTGATATATGACACTAAACACTCTGATGGTGAGGTTCCAGCAGTGCTGGAGCTTTAGGGAATGCGGAGTACCCCTTCATTGCCATCGCTCCCAGGTCCACTCTGGCCTGGAGTGGTAGCACCTGATAGGGCCCTATCTATGGGTTAAATAGAACTAACAGCATACTTATGCTAAACTGAATTGTTTGAGTAAACTGAATAGCATGTAATAGAAATGTTTTTGACAATGAAACCGTATTTACATTTAAACTGCGTGCTTATGCTTAACTGAATTATTTCAAATAGAACTGTTTTTCCGCATTAAAACTGTATTTACACTGAACTGAATTGTTACTTATAACTGCTTGAATAGTTTGAAATGGAAATGTTTTTGACAATTAAACTGTGTACTTATGCCAAACTGAATTGTTTTAAACAGAACAGATTATTTACATAAAAATGGATTTGTAAAAATGGATTTAAGTAAAGCTAGAACTTTGGAAGATTTTGAGTTATCCTTCTTTGCTATCCGGCCCAGAGCCTGATAGAGTCCTATGTATAGTTCAAATTGAACTGTTTGACATTTAAACTGTGTACATACGCTAAACTAAATTGATGGAAATAGAACTGTTTGATCATTTAACGACGTGTAAACAAATGACAGATGTTTAATTGAATTGTTTGTGATACATAGCAATACTTGGAACCATTTAAGTTTGTTGACTTATGCTAAATCGAATTGTTAGAAATAGAACTGTTTGATAATTTAACTGAATGTAAACAACTGACTGATGTTTAATTGAATTGTTAGTGATGCATAGCAATACTCAAAAGTTTACCATCCCTTGATTAAATATATAAGGGTCATAATTGAACAAGAGACCACCGTATAACACCAAAGATAAGCTGAAGGTAAGGATATCGGCAGAATTTACCAATTTAAACAAGGAGTAAGTCGGAAAGACGTGTAGAAGACTTTGGAGTCGTCTGAAGGCCATTGTTGAAGCCAAAAGCGATTTCTTTAAATAAATGATTAATAGTAAATAGAATTACTCATATAATACGTGAGACAATTTCACTGTTCAAAAAATGAGCTCAGGCTCATTTAAAAATGTTATCTACAAAATGTGTTGAGAAATCATATATTTAATATATATGTATAAAAAGGATTTGGCATCAAATAACCTCTGATGGTTGATATGCCATAAAAAACCAAACCAAACCAAACTAAACAAACAATTCAAAGCACATTATCGAATCAGGAATATCTTTTTTATAATTTAAGAAATTTTTATTTAAAAATACGGACGTCTATGCTTGGTAAAAAGTTATGAAGTTGATCATATATACAGAAAGATGAATAAAAAAAGGCAAATATCTGTTGGGCTTGTCAATGGGGTTTAGAATACGCGGCCGAGGGATTATTGCCCCACCCAAAAAGGGTGCCCTGGGTATGACACTAAACTGCATCTGAAGGTAAGGCTCTAGGTTTGCAGATTTGGTTTAGTTTTAAGGTATATCAACCATTTTAGGTTATTTAATATAAAATCCTATCTATACATATATATGGACACGGTGACTCGAGTTCAAATCCTAGACGAGACTGATTGCATTTCACATAGCACTAATACCCTCGGGAAAGGTATGAATCCAATTATTCTCCCCCCCCAGCTATGGGTAAATAGTAGGACAGACTAGGTTGGTGAGGCAACTAGTCTTGGAGAAGGAAAACTCTGAAGTCAAACCTGTTAAACTCCGCTTAAAAATTGACCTTGTGTCATATCCTGCCCGAGCGGAGGGGTTGGGTTAATAGGATCTATACATATATATTAGGTATATGATTAAAATTTTTAAACGAGCCTGAGCTAATTTTTCCCACAGTTAAATGGTTTCACTTATATCTAATACAAATGTAAAAACAGTTCTATTTCAAACAATACAGTTCAGCATAGGTTTGAAGGTTTTGTTGACACACAGTCATTTGTTTCAATACAGTTTTTTGTTTATCCATAGTTAAATGTAAAAACAGTTCTATTTCAAACAATTCAGTTTAGTGTAAGTACATGGTTTATTATATTTGAACCATAGATAGGGACTTTCACGTGCTACCACTCCTGACCCGAGTGGACCTTGGGGCAATGGCAATGAAGAGGTATTCTGCATACCCAAAATTCCAGCATTACTGAAACCTCACCTTCAGATTGTTAATTGCAATTAACAGGACACTCGTTGAGGGTGGGTTACCTCTCTGCAGAGATGCAGTCGATGTATTCTACAGCCCCAACCAACTAGGCCAGGTTTTGTTTGGTTTGGTTAGGTTTTATGACATATCAACCACTATAAGTTATTCAATCACAGATCCATTTTATTCATATATATTGAATACATACATATATATATATATATATATATATATATATATATATATATATATAAGATTTATAAACACTAATCAACAAAGTTAAATGGTTCCAAGTATTGTTATGTATCCCTAACATCAGTCATTTGTTTACACACAGTTCAATGATCAAACAGTATGCGTGGTGTAATGGTTAAAGCAAGAAACTGCGCAATCGTCGTAAGCGAGTTCGATTTCCAGTCGCGCTATTACGTTCACTTTCGGGCAAATACCCTTGCGAAAGGTATGAACCCCCTTATCCTCCCAGCTATTGGTTAAATAGTACCACTACTGTCCTTCTAGGAGAATGGCTTCGGCATTAGATAACCTACAAAGATTGATATGTCATTAAACCTACAAAGGTTGATATGCCATAAAACAAAGAAACAAAACCAAACCAATGATCAAACAGTTCTTTTCCAGACAATTCAGTTTAGTATAAATCATTTGTTTGCACTCAATTTAAATGTCAAACTATTTTATTTGACCGATAGATTGGTCCCTCTCAATTGTAACCACTCCTGGCCACGAAGACCTCGGAGGTTATATTAATGAAGGGGTATTCCGAAATCCCTAAAGTTCCATTATTATTGCAGCCTCACTATTAGATTGCTTAATGTAATATCCAGGACACTCGTGGTTTTTTACCCCTTTGCAGAGATACAGTCGTCGTATTCTGCAGCCCCTACCTGCCGAATGGGCCAAGAGTGAGTCTTACCCCACTGCAGAGATGCAGTCGATATATTCTACAGCCCCAGCCGACTGTGCCAGGAGATCTGGAGAGTGTGGAGTACCCCTTTCATGGTCATTACTCTCAGGTTCACCTGAGTGATAGTACCTCTGAGTCCAGACCCACGTGTTTGGTGCGCCTCTTCAGTTGTTGGGTCGCACTTCGGCCGGCCGTGCTGTCAACTGCGTTGTTCCAGTCTGGTGTGCCTTGGCACTGGAGATCCTCTGGCCTCAGGTGGGGGGCGTCCCCCAGGATTTAACCCTCTTCGGAGGGGTTAGGTTAATTTCCTGGCGCTTGAGGCGCCTCTTCTTTAGGGGAATGCCGACGAGGCCCGAAGTATTTTTCAAAATGCCATGCGCTTGTGCGCTGAGGCCATGCACCCGGACCCACCTTTAAATGGCCTTGTGTCATACTCATCCGGTTGGAAGATAGATACAGTACCTCTGAATCAATTCATATCTATTTGAATATTATTCGCATTTGATAGGACCGTGTGCCAAGAAAATCCTCCTAAGAAACAAGTAGACCCACCATGTAAATATGAATCTACAATGAAAACAATTCCCTGATTTCTTTCAATAAAGCAACCGTAGATGGGTTGACATCAATCAATCACTCAAAAAAGATATTTATGAATTATCACATCATATTCACCAACCCCTCCGCTCGGGCAGGATATGACACAAGGTCAATTTTTAACCGGAGCTTGACAGTTTTCAATGTAGAGTTTTCCTTCTCCTGGACAAGTTGCCTAACAAAGGCTGAAGAACCCAGTCTGCCCTACTATTTACTCATAGCTGGAGGGAGAATAATTGGATTCATACCTTTCCCAAGGGTTTCAGTGCCATGTGAAATATAATCAGTCTCGTCTAGGATTTGAACTCGTGTCGCCGTGTCCATTTCCTACGACGATAACCATTACACCACGGGCACCTCCTATTTATGAGATTCATGAATCATAAGAAATTTATAATTTATATTTGTAAATATTATATAAATTTTAAATATTATTTTGGTCACGCAAATAATTCATATTTTTCAAGTCAGAGAATATAAATTTTATAAGATTAATTACGTTGCGCAGCTGTTGTATTTTGACCTTCGACCCGGCCAAAAATGCCATTCAAAGTGATGCACCGGAAGGAAGTGACACATTCCAATGGCAGTTATGAGAGGAAATCGCGTGGGAGGAAATTGGCTAACAAAATGGGACAAGCTAAAATTCCCATGGTGCACTCATAGACTGATGCACCGGAAGAGAGTGACATGTGAACTGCATGACAGTTATTTCCGCTTGATGACGATCAAACATGCCATTCCAAAGATCGAGTAGGTGATTGAGTGGGCGTTGAACTATTATATAACTCGGTCAAGACAAAAAATTCAGACCAGTTGGAGATAAGTTGCTGATAAGATGTGGTAGGGAAAGCCACGCCAGGCCGAAGGGGCCCCCGACAAGTTGGGGTCCAGAGAAGTTGCTGATAAGATGCAGTAAAGAAAGCCATCACCCAGCAGAGTGGGCCTCTGGGCCTCTGGGCCTCCGGTTGAGCAGCCCTGGAGAACGAGAAAGACACAACGTTGACGACCATAACAGTGGGGGTCAAAATATTGCAGTTTCTGTTCGGTCTCCAGCTCCCTCTCACACGCAAACCTTGAGTAACCCTTTTCAAACGTTACAAATAAAGTGAGAGGTACATATTTGTTAAAGAAGTCTTCACTCGTCTGTTATCATTACGTCAGTCTGTATTCCGCATATATATGTATTATGTGTTTGTATAGTTAATCATGGTGGTTATTGAGTGGCTATACAACACGGCAACATGCTTTTTTATCCCTAAAACCACGAAGTTCTTATTTCTCCATGAAAAGGGAAATTTTTTATTTGCAAAAGACAAAAAATATCAGGAGTTAATCAGTTATTCAGTCGATTGATTGATTGATTTTAACGACATGTCAACTCGTCTGGGGGTATGTAATGACTTGAAGATAGGGAATCACAATCATTTTGTGCTCATGTATACATTTTTTTGTGAAAAAAAAATCTCTTTGACCCATCGTTAGGACCCACAGATGAGACCCTAATATATTCGACAGAGCTCAAAAACTAGAGCCTCACCATCAGATATAGTGTCATTCTTGGACCCCCCATTTTGAGGGGGAGTCTTCGCCGCCTGAAAAACATACAGTCACGTTTTCTAAATCCAGCTGACTGGTTGATAAGTTGCTAGAAATGCAAATTTTAAATACCACATGGATTAAGAGGACGTACCCAATAAATATGAAAAAGAATTTGTAATTTTTCAGATTAGAGATAGAAAAGCAATTAATGGTTTTTAATCAGGATTTGTTTGATAACCTGCACAAACCGGCTCATTGGCCCAGTTGGTAGAGTGTCGCCAATAGTCCAGAAGACCCGGGTTCAATCCGAGGTCGGGTTATACCAAACACTTTAAAAATGATACTTGATACCCACTTGCTTAACACTCAGCATTATAAGCTACGTATCATGGGTAAAGTGGAGCAATCCAGGGAAAGGAGTAGCGCCCTCCCTCTGCACTCGGTATAGTAGCTATTGAAAAGGGAGCCTTCGGGTCACCCTCGGCTACGGTCGCCAACAACTTATTTACGTATGGATCAATGCTTTTACCGAGGACCGAAGTGCTGCGAACTGGCTCTCCGAAAATAGTTCATCCCGAGGATCAAAGAGTATAATTATTTGTTTGTTATGCTAACTTGGGCAAATACCACTTTACAATCTTCTTACGGGCAGGGCGGATTCCGCTTGTGTAATGGTTAACGCGCTGAACTGTAACATCATAGGAGGCGATTTCGAAATCTAGTCGCGCTTTAGGTCCACTTTAGGATGAATACTCTTCGGAGGGTATGACCCCCCCCAATCTCCCCTCCTGATATCACTGATATTCTTCTGTAAGTACGGCTTTGGCATTAAATAATCCACGAAGGTTGATATGCCATTCAACAAAGAAACCAAACCAAATCTATCTTTGATATAAAAAAGTATACCCAATTAATACACAATCAAATCAAATTTTGCTTAGTAATTCATCTGACAGTTATAAATTGCCCCCTTAAATTTTCCCCCTTCGCATTTTTTTTAAAAGTAGTTTACTCGGTCACCCGACGAGGAAGAAGCAGTAGGTTACTCCGTTTCTGAATATGCAACAATCCAAAAATGAATACAACCCTTATATATATATATATATATATATATAATTTGATTTTTAGTTACTGAGTTTCATTGCTACTGAGTTTGATAATAAGATCCATTTTGATTGTGTTAAGCTCTCTCGTTGATAGAGACGCAAAATTTAAGATAACTCTCTGAATAAGATGACAGATTAAGTTTCTTCGTTTGTGCGCACAAAAAAGAAAAGAAAAGAAATGAAAAAAGAAAGATGTGAAAAAACTGCTTTGTAATTCTTCAAATAAAACTCAGTCAGGAAAAAGTAAGAAAAAACTCTTTTGTCGTTTCTTTTTTCGGCTTGCGATCGCATTCATTTTATCTTTTCGGTTTTTCATATGTGAGCCCACACTTTAATCTTTTCCCAAAAGAGAAAAGGAGACTCTCCGTAGTGTAGTGGCTAATGCTTTGTATTGCAACATCGTAGAAAGCGACTTTGAACTCCAGTCGCGCTATTTCGTTCACTTTTGAACTATTGACCTTGGTAAAAGTATCACCTCTTCCCGAGCTGTGAGTTGAATCGTATCACTGGTGTTCTTTGACATGGATGGCTTTAGTATTAAATAACCAACAAAGTTTGACGTGCCATTAAAGCAAAGAAATCTAACTATAATAAGAGGAAATTCGTAACATGGAAAAAGTTTGGGAGGGTGAGGTCTAAGTTAATTTGAGAATAAAAGGGGATCATTCAATAGTTTTTTTAATTTGTTTATTCGTACAGTAAAGTACCTATCTATGAGTAAGTAGCAGAACAGACTGAGTTATTTCATCTTGGTACGGCGACTAATCTCGCAGAAGGAAATTTCTGAATTTAAACTAGCGGTACTTCACTAAAACAATTTAATATTGCGTCACATCCGACTCGTGACGAATGGGTAGGTGCCCACCCCGATAAAAAAGTGACGGACCTATTTACTAATTAATAAAATAATATATGCAGCTTTTTTGTTTTGTTTAATGACGCATCAACTTACATGGTTATTTAATGCTAAAACCATCCTTGTAGAAGTTTGTAATGTCACTATTTAACCTACAGCTTGGGGAAGAAGGGGATTCATACATTTCCCTAAGATATTAGTCTGAAAGTGAATATGATAGTGCGATTGGAATCACACACACACACACACACACACACACACACACACACACACACACATATATATATATATATATATATATATGCGTATACGTGTATACGTGTGTTTGTGTTTGTTTGTTTTGGGGTGAACATGTAGGTATGAACTTGGTCATCTATACACGTGAATTCCCGAGCTGACGTTGATTCGCAGGCTTGGCCTAAGGGTATATCATCCCCCAAACGTAAGGTTGGTTTAATTCCAGCCTCGGTGTGTCTCACGTGTCTAGCCACACTGAAGAGTTGTGATACAACGAAACAGTCTTTCTGTGGATGACAATATATATATATATATATATATATATATTTGATAAAAATTCAAAGAAAGATGGATAAATTATAAAAGTTTAATAGTGATATTTCATTCTTTTTATTTCACAGAACATCTTTTAGTTTTTCTACATTTAAGCTAATAAGGAATTGGATTAGATAACGTAGGGAATAAAGGTTTAAAAGTGAGAGGGAAAGACAAGTAAAGGGAGAAAAGAGAGAGAGGTAAATGTGGGTTTAAGTGATGGTGGTAGGGGTTTTAATCCATCACCACACACACAGACAGTCACAGTCAAAACCAAAAAACCCACCACCATCACTTAGACCCACATCTACCTCCCTCTCCATTTCTCTCCTTACTAGTCTTTTATCTTTAAACCCTCTCCCTCCCTCTTTAATACCTTTATTTTCTCTGTTATCTTATCTAATTCCCCATTAGCTTAAAAGTCAAAAAACTAAAAAATGTTTAGTCTGATGAAATTCTTTGAACATAAATGAATGAAATATCACTAGTAAGCTTTTGTATGTGTTTGATTTATCCGTCTCTCCACTTATTTTTATCTAGTCAAATTCATCACAATCTATCTATCTATCTATCTATCTTGATTAAAAATGTTGACCAACAAAATAAACACTGTATTACTCCACCCAGTCAACAGACATGTATCAAACTTTTTTGACCGTAAGCAAATGCTCTACAATTATAATTCAGATGAAAAAATATTAAAAACATTCATTCATAAAAACATACTCCCCACTGATCCTAATAAAAAAATAAAACTTATTATATGTTATGATAAATTTAAAACCTCCAACTTAGTTATTAAAAATAATTACTTTCCCTCGATTGGAGTTTTACAAAAAAAACAAAACAACGTAATATATCAATTTAAATATCCTCTAGGAGATTGTATCTCTGAAAATGATAATATATATGTTGCTTTAACCTCAACTACCTTATTGAGACACTTACAATGCACTTTTCAGATGCAAGTTCCATAGCACAGCATTAAAAAAAACATTCATACTCAACAACAGAATTACAGAAAATTCTTACCGAAAATACAACAATATTTGACATCAAAATAACAATCAAAAACTTCTGATTCTCGAGGCCCTACATATTAGGAACGTACAACCCAAACTTAACAGAATTAATTTTGAAACCAGTGCTAATATACTTATTTAAGTATATTAGCACTGACGCTATTTATAGAAACAAATTCGAAAAGTAACGCTACACAATACAACAGTACAAACGCTCCTTCTTACAAAGTAGTAATATATATACAAAAGTGTTGTAGAACAAGAGCAGTAGCACAGTCCTCAGACAAGTGGGTAGCCTCAGTTGACTAAAAATGACACTCGCGACTAGCAGCCCTTCCTCAGTAACCTCTGGTCAACTCTTTCGTTCTGTCAGTGAAAAAAGCAGTCTGCAAAGAACAATAACAACCAACTCCTGCCGCTGGCATGCTCTTTCATGCAAGTTCCGGTCTATTGAAATTTACTTGCGTGGTATATTTCTTCTCGCGAGAGACAAGATCGGCCCACTATAACTTCTGCTTTCAGAAGTGGACATATTTTCTAGTGCTTGATACGCAAGGCATAGTCTTACGCACTTTGATCCAGGAGATAAGTTTCTTCTTTCGCTACACCACCTTTGTAATACATCCTCCCCTGATGATGGCACAAGGCTGGGTAGAAAGTTCTTGGGAAATAACTAATTATGGAAGATTTATCAACCAATTCTCGCTGAATATCATAAGATCAATACGGCAATTCGAAAAGATTAACAAAAAATATATGTAGACAAAAAATGTCTATTATGTCCAACCAAATATGTACATATACGAGGATCATTAAATAAGTTTCTAGACTTTTTTCGTATGGGCAGTTTTATTGATATTACACACATGAAACTCTAGTCCCCTTCGAGGTAATCTCCTCCGGTAGCAATGCACTTGTTGTACCGTTCCAACAACTTCTGGAAGGCTCCATGGAAGTCCTCTTGTGTCAGCGTATTAATGACCTTCGTCACGGCCTCTTTCATCTCCGTAATTGTCTCATAACGACAGCCTCTGAGTTTAGGGAATAACCAAAAGTCATAGGGAGCAAGGTCTAGACTATAGGGAGGCTGAGGAACTGTCTTGATGCCCATCTTGGTTAAATAGTCTGTGACAAGGATGAAGTTGGGGACTTGTGCATTGTCCGGCTGGAAATGTCACTGACCCGATTTGAAGAGTGCTGGCCTCTTCCCAAGGAATCTCTTCCTGAACTCCTTTAAAACCTCAACATAGTAACCCTAAGCCTTTGGCCAATCAACTCGGGTGTTCTGACTTCCTTACTCCTCCCACAACTCTCATCATCCCTCACAGACTCCCTGTCTTCTTTGAATCTCTTATGCCACTCAAAAACTGATACTCGATTCATGCAAGATAGTCGAAAAGCCGCCTGAAGCATTCCATACGTTTCTGTGGCATTTTTTTCCAAGTTTAAAACAGAATCTTATTGCATATCATTCTTCTAAAGTGTCCTCACGTCCAGATTGCATGATTTTTGAAATTCACCAGCTGTGACAATCAGGCATGAGTAGGGTGTATTCGAATTCCTGCTGTAGCTGTTCCCTCGAACCTGAAATCATAAAAATAGGTCAGTCATCTCATAAGATGTATAGCAATAACATACTGAATTTTCAAGAGTCTACGACAATTTTAAATACATGTACAAAAAAAGTCTGGAAGCTTATTGATGGCACCACGTACATTCGTATACATACACTCACAAAGGAGGAGTACCTGTGGCTAAAGCACTGTACAAACTCCCGTCGCTCAATTACGTTCACTTTCGGACTAATACCTTTGGCAACTGTATAAACCCCCAAATCTCACCCAGCTATCGGTTGAATAGTAACATTAGTATTATTTTACAAGGATGGGGTTGGCATTAAATACAAGTAACTCAAGAAAGTTTATATACCATTGAAGAAATAACTACTTTATCTAATAATAATAACTAGTTCGAAATTAAATTATTTTTTGCAATTGATAATGATATGATAATAATATTCCTTGAAAAGAAATATAGTTTCAAATTTCTATTATTAATACCATCAATGCGCTCAGACTTATATGATATCAAGTATTCTAATCTAATATACATAATTTTCATACATATCTATTTGACTTATAGATACTGAAACTATCTTTTCGAATTTGAGTGGACCTGGAAATCATGAGAGTGAAAGAGCCTCACCACTAGATGTAGTTTAGTGTCATGCCTAAGACACCCCTCAATAAAACAAGACAAACAGCATCCGGGAAAATGCTTTACTTTGAGTGAGGGTCATATTTACTTCGATGAGTATAACAGAGAATAAATATGACAAAGTATTTAACAGTTTTCCTTCTTGAACGAAGCATTCATTCTCGAAACACATTTCATTAGATCAGAAAGAAATTGAAAAATTCGAAATGTTTTGGAGGATACAGTCAGCATATTATAAGCTTTATCGAAAGATAAAATAAGGAATAATGGTGGATGGTGAGGTTTCAGTTCTGGAGCTTTGGGGAATGTGAAGTACCCCTCCATTGCTATTATTCCAAAGTCTGCTCTGATACAGAATGGTAGTACCTGTTAGGGTCCCATCTATAGGTCAAATAGAACTTCTTAAGCATTTAACGGTGTGCAAACAAATTACAGATGTAAACTGAATTATTAGTCGTACAAAACTATTTTTGAAACGATTTACCTGTGAGCAAATAAAACTATTAGTGTGGGATTGTAATAGGTGAAACCATTTAAATGAGCGCAAACAAATGATTAATATCAAATAGAATTATTCATGTTCGATCGGAATACTTCAAACTATTTAATAGTGTACAAACAAATGATTAATATTAAATAGAATTATCAATGTTTGATAACATTGGAACTATGTAACTATGTGAAAACAAATAAGTTCGGGTTTATTTAAAATGTTGCCTACAAACTATTTGCTTACAAAACATGTATATTTGATATATATGTATAAACAGAATTTGGCATTAAATAACCTTCGGGGGTTAACATTCTGTAAATCCTAACTAGCGTAACATAGTTGGCAAAGAAACATTCCATCGAGTCGAAATTAGACACTCTATCGAGCATCACCAAGATCTAATCCTTTATTTTTCATCACTGTTTTTGTTTTGTTTTATGGAAATAACGACTTGATCTAGTCGCAATAAAATTTAAAGATGAATTAAACTACTGTATTGAACAAAAAACAAACAAGCGAAATAACATCAAAACAGTTGAAAAAAAAAACAAAACTTAGTCATTTTTACTATTACTACAAATTTTAATGAAAGTTCAGTCGCTTAGATAAACATCATCATCATCATCATGTCGCGCCGCCAGCACGGATATCCCTGACCCTCTCTCGCCACTTCTCCCTATCATTCATCGCCACCGTCAGGTCTTCAGGGTTACATCCTGTGTCCTTACATAGTTGCTGTATGTAAGTTCGTGGTGGTCGTCCTGCTTTTGCACATCCATATGTGGGGGTCCACAGGAGTACATCGCTTATGAGCTCGTCCTTGCTTCTTCAGCAGTGTCCCGCGTGTCTGGTTCGTCTAACTTGTATAGTTTTCGTGATGGAGGGCAAGTGTCCGTATAGTTGGTGTCTCGTGAGGTGTTGTCGCCAGGACTTGTTCAATACTGCTCTCAACATTCTTGTGTAATTTCCGTCTAGTTTCTTCTCCAGCCGTTTAGTTAGCGTCCATGTAGTGCAACCATATAGCAGTATCGACACAACCGCTGCCTGGAAGAAACTGCGTTTCATTTTATCGGTTAGGTCTGATTTCCATATGATCGAGAGCCTATCGATAGCTGTCCATGCCTTCGTCAGTCGTGTGTCGATGTCTTTTTCGGTTGATGAGACGCTACTTCCTCGGTAGGTGAATTTGTCTACTAGTTTCAGAGAGGCTCCGTCTAATGTGGCAATGTTGCCCGTTTCGTTGTAACACATATATTCAGTTTTGTGTGCATTGACATGGAGGCCAATGCCAGCTGCGGCTCGTTCCAGACTATGCAGTAGTGTCTCTGCTTGATTAGGCGTATTCGCCAGTAACGCTAAGTCATCAGCGTAGTCGGCGTCCGTGATTGTTTTTGCGGGGTACCTTTTGCTTCTTCTCTTAGGCAGCTCGAAGCCATTTTCTCTGATTTTGTCGATCGAAGTCCTAAGCTCGTAGTCTAGACAGATGATAAAGAGGTACGGGGCTAGTGTGTCTCCTTGTAGTACTCCTGCAATAATGTCGAAGTATTCCGTGTTTCCTTGATTATTGTTGTCGAATTTCCTTTAGTAGTAGCGAAAAAGCAAAAATTTTTAAAAAGAAAAATTCTCAGAAATACTAAAAAATATATTTCTAAGAATTTTCTTTTCCTTGATTTGATATCGGAATTTGTGATTAGCCCTTTGGCTAAAAGTAGTTGTCTGAGATTGAAAAAGCTTGAATTGTGGCACACAATGATGGTGAACTGTCACATGCTCCTTGTCAATTTTTGAAACCATGACCAGACGCGGTCACGCAGTAACTGATGCTAATGTCTACCCAACCAAATATTAAGCGGTCACAAATTGTCCTAACGTATCAGAAACTACATCAATTGTCATCAATTGTTTTAATAAAATATCTTTATGTCAGCTGTAATTTTTTGTCCAATACTGTACTGGCCTAATACTCTACTGTACTTCTCAAAATTAATAATAACGTTGATGGGAAATATTTATCATTTTTGTTAAAGTATGTATTCTTAGGAATAAGTTTGACTAAATAAATTTCTCATAATATTAAGCAAAGTTTGCTGATAATAATAAGCAAAGTTTACTGGTTATAATTAGCAAAGTTCGCTTTTGCTTTTTTTTTTTTTTGTGTTCGATTGCTTGCTTGGCATATCGTCGCTTATTGAGTTATTTTGTGCCAAACGGGTTATAACACAGTCCCCAGAGACCTAGATTTGGATGCAGTTTACTGTCATACCAAGGACAGCCTTTTTTGGCAGGGACCCTTAACGCTCTACCACAGATGCAGACGGGATAATGATAGCTTCGCTGACAGGGCAGGGCAAAGCAGGACAAGACAGAGCGTTTTTGATTGGCAGTTTACACATAATTGAATCATGAAAAATGCAGACAGCTAATAGTTTTAAGCACACTCACCAATATCAGCTTTCATTCATTGATTGCTTTGTACGTACGTATATATATATATATATATATATATATATATCCGGGCACAATTGCAAAATGCATCATAGCCCTTTTGCTCTGGTTGTAATCAGACCGCTTGTTAATTCGCCATCTCTAAAGCTCATTTTGTAGAAGTGCGCCAAAGCTTTTATTTGTTCCTCGGCGCATGCGTACTGCCTCTGTTTTCATCGTACGAAGCACGCAATTCTTGTGCTCGACAAGTGGCGACCGCGTTTATGTCTCTCTGACGCCATAAATAATATTTGCGCGCGTTAATTCGCTTATGGCGTGCCATGAAACTGTGAGTGTTCGACAAGATTGAACATATACCGGCGGGATCAGGTCGCCGAATGAGATAAGCCTCGCGTTATTAATAAATGTCGAACGAAACTTAATCTGGACGCAAGTCTTTATGCATCACTGTTCGATTCTATGTTAAACGAAGACGGGTTTATTCTGTTCGGGTGTTATCAAATGAGAAGGACATGGGAGATTCTGTAATTGAAATTAATGAAAAAAAATAGCCTGGAGAGAGAGAGAGACAGACAGACAGACAGACCGACAGAGACAGAGACAGAGAGACTCAGGAAAGTAAGATGAAGAAAAGAGATCTTAAAGTGTTCAAAGGTGAGAAAACGATAGATAGATTGATAGATAAAATGACGTATGCGAGAGAGAGAGAGACAGAGAGAGACAGAGAGAATGAGACAAAGGGAGAGAGAGACAGAGAATCAGGAAAGTAAGAATAATCAATGAAGAAAAAGAGATCTTAAAATGTTCAAAGGTGAGAAAGCGATAAATATATAAAATGACGGATAAGAGAGAGAGAGAGAGAGAGAGAGAGAGAGAGAGAGAGAGAGAGACAGACAGACAGACAGACAGACAGACAGAATCAGAAAAGCAAAAATCATCACTGTAGAAAAAGAGATCTTAAAGTGTTCGAAGGTGGGGAAGCGATAGATAGATAAAATGACAGATATATATACGTAGGGTCTTCAATAAGTTTCCAGACTTTTTTTGTACAGGCATTTAAAATTGTCGTAATTCAGTATGTTATTGCTATACATGTTATGAGATGACTGACCAATTTTTATGATTTCAGGTTCGAGGGAACAGCTACAGCAGGAATTCGAATACACCCTACTGATTGTCACAGCTGGTGAATTTCAAAAATCATGCAATTTGGACGTGAGGACACTTTAGAAGAACGATATGCAATAAAATTCTATTTCAAACTTGAATAAAATGCCACAGAAACGTATGGAATGCTTCAGACTGCTTTTCGACCATCTTGCATGAATCGAGTATCAGTTTTTTAGTGGCGTAAGAGATTCAAGGCAGGGAGTCTGTGAGGGATGATGAGAGTTGTGGGAGGAGTAAGGAAGTCAGAACACCCGAGTTGATTGGCCAAAGGCTTAGGGTTAGGGTTACTATGTTGTGGTTTTAAAGGAGTTCAGGAAGAGATTCTGTCGGAAGAGGCCAGCACACTTCAAATCGGGTCAGTGGCATTTCCAGCCGGACAATGCACCAGTCAATAACTCCATCCTTGTCACAGGCTATTTGACCAAGATTGGCATCAAGGCAGTTCGTCAGCCTCCATATAGTCCAGACCTTGTTCCCCGTGACTTTTGGTAATTCTTTAAGCTCAGAGGCTGTCGTTATGAGACAATTGAGGAGATGAAAGAGGCTGTGACGAAGGTCATTGACACGCTCACACAAGAGGATTTCCACGGGGCCTTCCAGAAGTTGCTGGAACGGTACAACAAATGTATTACAGCCGGAGGAGATTACTTCGAAGGGGACTAGAGTTTCATGAGTGTACTATCAATAAAAGTGCCCAAACGAAAAAAGTCTGGAAACTTATTTAATGATCCTCGTATATATATATATATATATATATAGAGAGAGAGAGAGAGAGAAAGAGTTGGTGAGAGAGAGAATTATTGATGTAGAAAAAGAGATTTTAAAATGTTTGAAAGTGATAAACTGATATATATATATATATATATATATACATTCACCTACCTAGAAAGCAGTGTCTCATCAACCGAAAAAGACATCGACCCGCGACTAACAAAGGCATGGGCTGCTATTGATAGGCAATCGGTAATATGGAAGTCAGACCTGACCGATAAAATGAAACGCAGTTTTTCAAAGCAGCGGTCGTGTCGATACTTCTGTATGGATACACTACATGGACGCTAACTAAACGGATGGAGAAAAAGCTTGACAGCAACTACACGAGAATGCCACGAGCAATATTGAACAAGTTCGGGAGGCAACACCCCACAAAGCAGCAGTTGTATGGCCACCTACCTCACATCATGAAAACTATCATAGACGAGCCACGCATGCAGGACACTGCTGGAGAAGCAGGGACGAGCTCATAAGTGATGTCCTCCTATGGACTCCATTTTATGGCCGAACAAAAGTAGGACGACCAGCTCGAACATATATTCTGCAGTTCTGTGAGGATATCAGATGTAGCCCTGAGGGCCTGCCAGAAGCGATGAACGATTGGGAGGAGTGGCGAGAGAAGGTCAGGGTTATCCATGCAGGTGGCACGACAAGATGATGATGATGATGATGATATATATAGTGAGTGATTAAGAGAGAGAGAGAGAGAGAGAGACTATAACGTTAAGCATTATTTGACACCCTAATTAACCAAATGTTGCAGTAATTATCAAAACTCAAATACACTCCTGATTAATTTGAATCTCTGTTGAATAGTCTGGAGCAGGCAGCAAGAGGCTTGGTCTCCACATGTACTCAAATAAAACAGAGTTCATGTGTTTTAATCAATATGGCGCCATCTTCATATTAATTGGCAATCATCTGCAATTAGTAGACATGTTCATATACTTTGGTAGCCATATCTCATCAACTAAAACCGATTTTAACATACGCAGAGGTAAAGCATAGACTGCAGTAGGCAGATTAACAAATAAATGCAAATTTGATTTCTGATAAAATAAAACGGGAATACTTCCAAGTTGTAGCAATGTCAGTACTACTGTATGGTTGTACCAATTTAACTTTAACGAAATTGCCGCAGAAGTAAGGATGAACTCACAAGCAAGTTCTATAATGAACTCCTACGTACGGACACACCAGTGTTAGCTGAAAAGGAAAAAAATAGATTTATCTGCACAGTGCGTCTAGAGGATTTCCACGAGCAATGACAAATAGGGACGGACAGAGAGAGAGAGAGAGAGAGAGAGAGAGAGAGGTATCTGCGCTGTCGATAACGATGATGAATGGAATATGATACAATAAAAAAAAAGATATTATTAGGTATATTGAATACCAAACTTTATATGATTGAAATTTTGTAACCCCAAAAAAATGTTGAAATGTAGATAGTCTACTATTTTGCCATAGTTAGAAGGGTGGAGAAGAAATGGATGTATACCTTTCATAAGTGCATTAGCACAAAATTAAGTGAAAACAGCCTCATCTTGGATTTGAACTTTGGTCGTCGACACCATTTTGTACGACGTGATTTACTATACCTCGCACAATGAAAATTCATTACTTTTCCGTCATTTGTTTATTTATGGATTTACCGGCAGTAACGAGTTGTAATCTATGAGGACTCTTCTAAAATTTAGCTAATTTTGTGTTGAAGTTGGCTCTGTTAAATTTTGAATCAATCCAATAAGTATGTAGATCCCATGACATATTCAGACAGACTGCACTGTTTACCGGAGGACATAAAGGTATTTCGTGTGCAAACATTATCCTCTATATCATTGAATATCAGTCTATATTCATGAACTCTGCATCATTTCGTTCAAATACAAAATTAATATTAATTGATAATCCAGCCGCAATTGACAAACTTTCTTCCCTCTGGCCATGATTTCCACTAAAACCAGATTACACTCCCATTTCATTTGCCTCCTATCGTCTTCACATGGCACAAACTGACATGACGTGTATAATCCATTTGCTATCCGTTCGTTTCTTCCAAGTAAGCGAGATAAAGGCTTGTAGAAATCGGTGAACTAACTCAGCCAGGAAAACTGACGTCATTTCAATTCTATCATTTAATCAGCGTCGTATCGTTTTTTGCGAATTCGTAATGCTGTACATAGGTTTATCGCCTTTCTGACTTCCCTTGCATTCTTAATTATTTTAAATTCCCTTTTTGTGTTGCATTTAAAATCGAAACAAAGGAAAGATTGTGTAGAGAAACAATTAACAATTGTCTTACTTGGATAATAGGCGTGTCTTATGGACAGTCTCAGGAATCCGTTCTCACTCTTTTTTTGTCTTTGCTCTTAGAAGAGCTCATATAAGGGCCATTTTACTCTCAACCTCATTATCGAGTAAAACTTTTCTCGTTTTTGTACCCTTTCACAGATGTACGTATTTTGTCAGTTGGCACACGTTTGTGGATTCTTTTCAATACTTATATACAGGGTGGAATGATAAAATTGTCGTCCTAAAGAAGACAACACTTAAGCTTTATTTTATAACTTTTATTGAAAAAATCAATTCAGCTAACTTGATTATGTAGTATAACTGATATCTATTCAATGTAGCCGCCTTCAGCCTCAATCACCGCCGCGATACGGATCAGGAACTGGGAACATGCCTTTTCCACAAGCGCCGGTGGGAGCTTGGCCAATACTCGGCGGATGGCAGCGATCAGGCTGGCTTTGGTGTCGTGGGAGGTCATGTTGGTGATGTTCTCGACATATCACCAAACGAAGTAGTCCGGCGGTTTCAGGTCGGGGGAGGAGGGGGCAGTGAGAGAAGGGTACAAAGTCGTAGCACTCCTTCTGAAGCCAAGCCTGCGTCTCTTTGGACTTGTGGGCCGGCGCCGAGTCCTGCTGCCACACCCAGGGTCTGCTACCGGCCACCTGATTGCACCAGGGGATCAGCACACTCTTCAGCTCATCCAGGTACACTTTGGTGTTGACTTTCAAGCCGACTTCGAAGATGTGAGGTGGCATGATGTGGCCCTCACTTGAAACCACACCAAAGACCATAACCATAGCCTGAAACTTTGTTTTCATCACCCTGGGCACGTCCCTGTTATTCGTGGCAATCCAGATTTGGATTTTGAGGGTGCTGGCAATGGTCCTGTTGTCATAACTTGGATCGGTAGAGAGCATGAGTTGTACAGTGGCGCATCTCCGATCTCGCTCGTTGTCACTTTCAGACATGATAGAAGGCTCCTATCGCTCTTGTAATTTGTACACAACTGGCCAACAAGTAGATGGTCTGCAACAAAAAAAAAAAGAAAACAGGTTTTCATTAAATGGAAATGGAATCATGTCGTCTTTTCTTGGGCGACAATTTTATCGTTCCACTCTCCCTCTCTCTCTCTCTATATATATATGTGTGTCTGTGTGGGTGTGTGTGTGTGTCTTAAATGTTTCGACAAATGAGCTTATCTTGTCTTTCCTGTCGTTTATTTAATCTTATATTGCTTGGATATACCAATGTTAAAATGTGTGTGGACTCTACTAAATATTTTCTCGATCTCCAAGCCACTCAATTACTGTTTTAAAGGAATTACATACGAAGTATGTTCAATAAGTATCGAGACTGAATCTATATTTACCCACATAAAAATGAATAATGAATGAAACGTAGATCTTCATCAAAATATGAAGTTTGTTTAAAAAGTATCGAGACTGAAACTACATTTACCAAAGGAGAGCAGCTCCGTTGGTTAGAGATGCAGTTTACACCGACTGCATCACTACAGAGGGGTAAGACCCACCACAACGAGTGTCCTGAATATGACATTAAACAATCTGATGGTGAGATTCTTGTCCAGGAGCTTAGGGAGAATGTAAAGTAACCTTTCATTGCCATTGATCCCAGGTCCTCTCTGACCGGAATGGTAGCCCCTGATAGCGTCTTCTCAATGGGTCAACTGTAAGTTTGAGATTTTAACTGTGCAAACAAATGACTTAAGCTAAATTGAATTGTTAGAAATAGGACTGTTTGATCATATAACTGGAGTAAAACAATGACTGATGTTAAATTGAATTCTTAGAGATACATACCAGTACTTTGTACCATCTAACTCTGTGCAAACAAATAATTAATTTTGAATAAAATTATTCGTGTTAGATAGATACTTAAACCATTTAACTGTGAGCAAAAATGAGCTCAGGCTTGTTAAAAAATGTTATATACAAAATGTGTTTACAAATCATATTTAATGTATATGTATAAAGAGGTTTTGGCATTAAATAACCTGCAATGATTGATATGGCATACAACGAAACGAAACCAAACGAAACCAAGAGAAAGATGAACAATAAATAAAACGTTAATTTTCTTTAAAATACGAGGTGTGTTAAAGAATTATTGAGAAAGAAACAATGAATGAAACTTTAATTTTCTTGAAAATAGTCCCCAGTTTTTTATTGGTCCAAGCACCTCGAAAACTGTGCTTTTGATATGCTATGAAGCTGAAGTGTCGTATTTCTTTTAATGCCCTTGGCGTCTTCAAATCTTACGGTTGAGATGAATTTTCAGTTTAAGGAGCAAAAAATACGAAATAAGACCTGGTTAGTATGAAGAGCACTGCTTTTGAATAATTCTGCGTTTTGCTAAGAAAACCCATCAAAGACCATTTTAGCATATCTATACTTATGCTAAACTGATTTGTTTGAAATAGAACTGTTTTTGGCATTTAAACAATGTGCTTATGCTAAACTGGGTTCTTCAGAATAGAACTGTTTTCACATTTCACTGTTTTTCGTGTAAACAAAAATGTACTTATAACTAAACTGAATGACTTAATTCGTCGTTAAGTGATCCGAAAAAGGTTGATACCCCATAAAGCAAAACAACCAAGGAATATTGCTTTCATGTTATCGTATATCCAGTCGATCAGTACAAGAGTGTACATGTAAAATCTGTGATTGCTGTAAAGTATAGACCAATATGAAGGATTGATAGTCTGTAGAAGTTTCGTAATAACATCTTAAAATCTGTGGATTCAAGGCAAAAGAAATCTCAATCGATTACATGAATTTTTAGATTCTGACATCATTCTATTTCACTGAACAGATTCTAGTGAGAATAAATGAGAAGAAGCTAGTTTCTTTTGTTAAAGAGTCGCCTGAATACCTTCGATTTCAGTTAATGTGTATTTAGCACAGGATGTAAAACAGGAAATTGAACACACACACACACACACACACATATATATATATATGTATAAATGATGTGAGCGGAAAAAGGACTACAAAGCAACATTAAGTCCAGATAATTGTTTTCTGCCTTTCTGGTAAGTTAAAAGGTTGTACATTTTAAATGACTTGAGGCACATTTACAATGACATCAAACCGAGACAGGTGCACTTAGAAAGTTTCAGAAAAACTCACAGACCTCCATTATTTTTTCCTCTCAACACCCATTCAGACACACACACACATACACACACACACACACACACACACACACACATATATATATATATATATATATATACTAAAAAGACAAAATATTATGATAATTTGCATAACTTGTTTTTTTCTCTCCCTTAAGTGCTAGCTAAACAATTTTTTGCTGACCTGGCATGTCCTCTAAAAAACCTCCGCTTTTGGAGCCCTAAGGAATGTAGAGTATCTCACAAGGACTCAAAATGACAGTTTCCTCCTTGGGGAGGGGCCCAGTTGTCAAAAAGTGAGATGAGAAAGGCGTGATTTCGACCAGTTACAATACTAATCAGCAATACATCTGCTAGGTTGTTGGAAATGGACACGGTGACCCTAGTTCAACCCCCAGCCTGTCCTGTTTGTATTTCACGTAGCACTAATACTTTTGGGAAAGGCCTGAATCCAGCCCTTCTCCCTCTTGTTATCAGTAAATGGTTGAGTAGATTTAGATCTTTAACCTTGGTGTACAGCAACCAATCTGGGAGAATGAAAACTGTATTAAAACCTGTTAAATTCAGTTTAAACTAAGATCTTGTTTCACATCCTCCTCGTGCGTAGGGGTTGTGAAATTCGTATATCTGATAGGTTGCTATTTACTTTTTTTGTTTAAACAAAGATACATATGATCGTGAGTTGGATATTAGAACTAGTACAGATATTACAGGTATAAATGTTCCGTTTCAACTTTTCCTCAATTCCGTTTCTTTGATTTTAGTAAGTTCCCTTTTTACCGTTTTCACTTTTGATGAATTCCATTTATTCCATTTTTTTTTTCTTTTTTTTAAAATTATGGCATATCAACCTTTGTAGATAATTCAATGTTAGATCCACTTTTATACAAATAAACAGTTCTATTTCAAACAATGCAGTTTAGCATAAGTACACAACTTAATTGACTAAACTGGATAGCTTAGAATAAAACTGTGAGTGAAAAACCTTTCTATTTCAAGCAATTCAGTTTAGTGTAATACAGTTTCAATGTCAAAAACAGTTCTATTTCAAACAGTTCTGTTTAGGATACAAAAACAGTCCTATTTCAAGCAATTCAGTTTAGCATAAGTACACAGTTTAATTCTATTTGACCAGTAGATAGGACCCTAACAGGTGCTATTACTCAGGGCCAGAGTTGATCTGGGAATGATGGCAATGAAGGGGTACTTCGCTTTCGCCAAAGCTCCAACATTACTGGAACCTCACAATCAGATTGTTTAGTGTCATATCTAGGACACTCGTCAGGGTGAGTCTTATCCCTCTGCAGACAAGCAGCCGGTGTATTCTACAGCCCTAGCCGGGAGGGCTGAGTTTCTTTAGTGTCATATACCGGACACTCGTTAAGGGGTCTTACCTCACTGCAGAGAAGCAGTCGGTGTATTCAACAGCTCTAGCCGAATGGGCCGAGTTTGTTTAGTGTCATATGCAGGACACCCGTCGGCGGAGTCTTAAGCCTCTGCAGTAACGCAGTCGGTGTATTCTACAGCTCCAGCCGACAAGGCAAATTTTATTTCATTTCATGGTTAAATTGCAATAAATTGTATTATAAATATTATAAAAGTGAGAAAACACAAGCAAAATTTAAGGTTTTGTAACATTTAAAGAAATAGCTGGTATAATATCGGTTTATTCAACTATCGATTTTCAAACGTTTTCTCTAATTTTCTATTTGTGTGCAATGTCTGTCATCTCAGGCACACCTTTGCCATGTCAATATGAGTTTTCAAATCGACCCTTTCTCACGTCATGGAAGTGCCTATGATATAATCGTCATCGTCGCAGGAAATGGCGACACGAGTTCAATTTTTGGACGAGGCTGATTGCATTTTACATTGCACTAATACCCTTAGTAAAGATATGAATCCAATGCTTCTCCCTCCAGCCATCAGAAATAGTAAGGTAGATTGAGATCTTTAGCCTTAGTTAGGCAACCAGTCTAGGAGAAGGAAACTGTAAATTCGAACCCGTTAAACTCTGCTTAAGAACTGCCTTTGGGTTACATACTTTCTGAGCAAATGGGTCTGTAAATAGATGCCATTTCTCACATTATGAAGCAAAAAGTTTCATATTTGTTAGGTGAATTAAGTTTCTATAATCCCCGTCAGTTCTCCACCGCAATATAATGTCAGTCAGCCTTCTAACACAGTATAATCTCAGTCAGCCCTCTAGCACATACATAGTCTCAATCAGACCTCCACCTCAGTATAATCTGTCACCTCTCCAGCACAATATAATCTCAGTCAGCCTTCAACCACAATTTAATCTCAATCTGCCCTCCGCTGCAATGTAATCTCAGTCAACCCTCCATCACAATATAATCTCAGTCAGCCCTCCAGCGCAATATAATCTTAGTCACTCCTCCAGCACAATATAATCTCATATCACCTTTTTCTTCTCTTTGGCAGGTTTCTGTACCAATGCTAAATATCCTAGCTAGTCTTGCTTTTAAGTATTAAAATGTATCAAGACCTAGGAAGTTGGTGGTCGAGGTAAGATAATGAATTATTACGGAAAATTCCGTATAAATCGTGTTGCGTTGCAGGCCACATCGTTCTGTTAAAAGATACCACAGGAGATTCTTGCTAGGAAATATCTTAATTGTTCTTCAATGAAGTTGAGATTAGTGTTAAAGAGACAGAAAAAAAAAATTAATATGTCAGAAGATTTGGTGCAATTAAAAATATAGAATTTTCTAAGAAACCAAAAATGTTCCGAATATCTATCGATTGCCATCATTTGGCACATAATTTTGAAAGCGAACTACTAATGTCATATAACCGTGATACAACTATACGTATACATATACATGCAGAAACATAATCAACAATAATGACGAACGAACACACTTCTTTAGAAAAATATACCTCTCACACTTTATCCGAAAGGGTTTCGAAAGGGTTGTGTGTGAGAGGTGAGTTGGAGACGGAACAGACATATTGACCCCCAGTTCCTCTGACTATGGCAGCAACTTTTTTCTCATTCTGCTGGGCTGCTCAACCGGGGGTCCTGAGGGCCCTAGCCCTCTGGTGGGAGCTGGTTCTCACTGCCTCGAACTGCAACTCGAACTCCAACTAACTGACTCTAACTCACTCGAACTGTCTGTAGCACCGGGTTATATAATTGTTTGCCGTTCACCTGCTTTCTGTGAGCGTCGCTTTTGCACCGAATTCAATCCGTCCACGGTCAAAGTTATATCTTGATATCTTCGACCGGATGTACCTGTTTCTCGATTGACGGCTGGGGCGAAGGTCAATATGTTACACTAAATGGAAAAAAAAAAGAGAAAAAAGAAAAACAAAAAACAAAATAAATAAATAAATAAATAAATAAATAAATAAATAAATAAACAAGCAAACAAACAAACAAACAAACAAACAAAAACCCCAACAAAAACGAAAGAAAATAAACAAAAAGAAAAAGTGTTGAAAATATCATATTTTGATAAAACTATTGTAATCTATAGAAAAACTTTCATGCCAAAAACTTCTGTATCAAACGGTGAATAATAATAATAATAATAATAATAATAATAATAATAATAATAGCAAATGTAGGCTATGTGGTGACAGAGATTAAACCATCAATCACATAATAAGCGAATGCAGAAAATTAGCGCAGAAGGAATATAAGACTTGACACGACTGGGTCGGCAAGGTGATCCACTGGAAGATGTGCAAGAAATTTAAATTTGACCATATGGACAAATGGTATATGCACAACCCAGCACCTGTCCTAGAAAATGACGCACATAAAGTCCTATGGGACTTTGGCATACACACAGATCACCTAATCTGGGCCAGAAGACCAGACCTAATAATAATCAACAAAAGAAAAAAAAGAGAACTTTCAAAATTGTCAACTTTGCTGTCCCGGCTGACCACAGAATAAAACTGAAAGAATGGGAAAAGAAGGATAAGTACCTCGACCTTGCTAGGGAATTGAAAAAACTAAGGAACATGCAGGTGACAATTATACTAATTGTAATTGGTGCGTTTGGAACAGTAAGTAAAGGATTACTAAAGGAACTGGAAGACTTGGTAGTTGGCGGACGAGTGGAGACCATTCAAACTACTACATTATTTAGAACGGCCAGAATACTGAGGAGAGTCCTGAAGACTTGAGGAGACTTGATATCACTCAAACTCCAGTGAAAGACCATCAGCTAACGCTGATGTGAAAAGCTCTAATGAGTGAATAATAATAATAATAATAATAATAATAATAATAATAATAATGATAATATGCAAACTACAGCATAGTTGAAATCGACCAGAAAACTAAGAGTCCTGGAGACTTGAGGAGACTTGCTGTCCCTTAGAATCCCGTGGAAAACCACTGGCTAATGCAGGTATGAAAAAGTCTCAAACGATTAAAATAATAGTAGAAGAGAACTGGCAGCATTGAAAATTTGGCCATTCCAGCGAACCAAAGAGTGTAAATCAAAGAAAACGAAAAGGGAGTCAAGTACTTGGACCTTACCACAGAGCTAAAAAAAAAGCGATGGAACATGAGGGGGACGGTGATCTTAATGCTTGGAAAGTTTGAAAAGGGGATTGGAAGAGTTGCAAATCGGAGGACGAATAATGAACGTCTAAACTAAGGCATTGTTAAGCTCGGCCCAGATACTGAGAAGAGTCCTGGACACCTGACTTGACTTGTTGCCATTCGGACTCCACGAAAGACCATCAGCTAACTTTAGAGTGAAAACTCGTAAGGAGTACTATAATAATAATAATAGAATACTAGCAAGTATGAACGATATAAACTGAAATAACTGAAGGACAAACAGGAAGACAAAAAAAATCAACAATTAAAAAAATTCTAGTTTACAAAAATGGGAAGAAAACAACTATATGAATATTTCAAGGGACAAATTAAAAAAATTGCACATGAGATGACTTATACACGGCCAGAAAGTTGAAATGTAAAAAGTGAAAGTGAATCTCGATTGATAACAGGACAAAATAATGCCGTCAGGACTAATCAAGTTAAAGTAAGATATATAATTCGCTGAAGAATAGACTATGGAGTGATAGAGACGAAATAGTCACGAATGCAGTAGACAAGCACAAAAGTAATACCAAAGTAGACAGGGGGCACCTTGGGTAGTGTATCTGGTAGCAAGCTTGACTAACAAACCTGTAAGAGTGAGTTCGAATCTCATTGGCGGCCCCATTCATCCGGCTTTTGCTACATCTAAGCAAAAAGCTTAGTAAATTACTATAAGAGTAGACATGACTGAAAGGTAAATATGATTCACTCGGAATTGTTCAGAAAATTGAAGTTTGGCATATTGACAAATGACATAAGAACAAACCACAGAAAATAAAATAAATAAATAAATAAATGAAATAAAATAAAATGAAATAAGATAAATAAAGGCAGGAAAGAAATCAATAAATCAAAACAAAACAAACAAAAATGGTGTCAACGAGAAGAAAAAAAATTGATAATTTATATTGTTTAAAAACGTTTTGTTTGTATTGTGCTTCTCTGTCAGTCTTTCTTAATTCAATTAATAGGCGAATTAAAACTAGAACAAAAAAATGAAATAGAGAAGTCTGCTATCTATTTATCTATCTATCTATCATTTATGATCAAACAACGTTGAAATTATGTAACTAAAATATGAACCAACACGAGAAACTTAGGGATATGGATTTGTTTATTCATTTTAACGGCATGTCAACCAGTCTTGGGGTATTCTATGACTATAGGTTTGGAAATCCCGTTTATCATGCTTTCATAACTATATCTTTGTGTAGTTTTTTCAAATAGTTTTATAAAATACAAATAATGTTTAAACAAATCTATGTGACCCATAGATGGGACCGTGACCGTGACCGGCACTAACATTCCAGAACTTAGTAGACCTGATAGTAATAGCAATGAATGTGTACTTCCCCGCCTTATAGGTCACCAGAACTGGAGCCTCAACATCAGATGCAGTAATACCCAGGACACTTCTTTATGTGGAGGAATTGATCCCATGGCAGTGTATTCTAAGCCCCACCGATAAGGTTTATTTGGGATATGGAGGTTAAGGCCATGTCGATAAAATATAGAAATCTTGGAACAATGTTAAAAGATTTCGGATGAAGATAGGTGTTAATTGGAATTTAATGTAATTTACGAAGCTCTTTGCTTCGATGTGGCACAGGGCCGATTGAATGGGGCACCCAATTAATTTAATGATGTATTGAGACTGATCGGACTACCGATATTACCAGGGTTTACGAGCATAATGAGTAAATAGCAAGAAATTTAAAAAGAACAACGGTCACTCAATCTATCCACGATAACAGCATATATCTCGTAGGAATATGCAAATAAAAGAAATCCACATATGACGGATAGTATATGACGGATAGTATATACCGTAAATTGCTGTGTGCTTGTAGATCTGGTATAAACGTCAACTTCAAGAATTTCAGCTAAAAATTCCGGGTTAGACCAATGCTTGCTGTATAGCTAAACCCCAAATATTCAGTAGGCTACTGGTCGGCCAAAACTTACCCAGTAAGCCTAATTGAGGATAGAAAAAGAAAAAAAGGAAATCAAAAGAAAATTAAAAATGAAATTAAAAATAACAATTAAAAATACAGATACTCCCAGAAGTCCCTAACAGGAAGTATGGGCGACGCACGCGCAAAAAATTGAACTGTCTCGACAAATTAAAGAAACCCGTTCTCTTTCAGTTGTGACCGGCGAATTGAAAATACTGAAATCTTTCTTGCTGCTGACAGAAGGCCTCACTTGTCCGTTTTTATGCGGTGTTAATATGATTAAGTCAAGTGTAAGTTTTGTAGAGTTTTTTTCAGGCTTGTACGGCTCAATTTACGGTAAATGTAATGTAAATACGCCGCGCTATATGATTATGGTCTAGTTTCGTACCAAATAGGTTATTTATGGGGTGGAATCCTCAACTCCACCGGCCCAGATTTTGAATTAAATGTTAATCTTCTCCTATGTTGGTTGCCTTGCGAAAGTTTAAAGAGCCAAGTCTGTTCTTTTATTAACCCATATCTGGAGAGGGAACTGATAGATTTTTTTCCCCCGAGAGTATTGGCTGTAAATAAATCGTAAACTGTCTGTTCTGCATTTAATCTCGGCTTATCAACTCAATTTAATCATACGATAACCGTTTCGCAATGTTCCTCCAACAATGCAAAATAAAAGAAAGAAAAATATAGTGAATATCAAAAATCGAGAAAATTGTCAAAGGACATCAAGAGAAGAAAGAAAGAAAAAGAAAGAAAAGTTAAAAAGGGCATTAAAGAAAGAAATAGAGATGTTATGAAGAAAACAAAAATAAAAAAAGAAAGAAGAAACATAAACAAAAAGAAAGAAAGAAAGAAAGAAAGAAAGAAAGAAAATAGACGATCAGAAAGGACAATATAAAAAGAACAAGAAGTCAAAAGACAGGAGGAAACAAACTAGAAAGAGAAAGAGTGCGGCAAAGAAAGAAAGAAAGAAAGAAAGAAAGAAATGGAAGATCCGAAAGCTTAAAGATCAGAACGATGTTAAGAAAAAGTCTTAATGTGAAATAACTTTTTATTTTAAAGCTTCATAGAACATCTTATCAAGGAAAGTAAGGATATAAACGTAAATTATATAATTCCAAAATAATAAACTTATTTTGATAAAGTTTTAAGAATAATTATGAAACATTCGAACAAAAATAGATGATCAAAAACATCAGAACGATTGAATAAAACCGTAAAATTCAATAATTATTTTGTATTATTAAAACTTTTTTTGGGGTAAGAATAAAAAATAGTTTCTTTTAATAAATTACACCGGCTCTTGCAATGTAAATATGGCAAAAAATCTGTGACATCATTGGAACTTAGAAAACGAAGAGTCAAGTTACATAATGGAAATAAAGTCTGGAATGGGGATATTTCAAAGACTGTGGGGAAATCTAAAAGTGTTATTCATAGTATTTTAAGAAAACTTGAAGAAACTGGGTCCTGTGAAACTAAGAAACCATCAGGCAGGCGTAGGAAGCCTACTGCCATGGAAAACAAATGAATTGATAATCAATCAAAAAAGGATCGATTTGCAATAGCAACTGCTATCTCTAAAAGAGCTAATGGTAACCTTGGCATTAACATATCAAGGCACTCTATTTCCCGAAGACTTTACGAAATAAATTTGTACAATCGAGTAGCTTCTACGAAGCCTTACATTTCTAAAAAGAACAAAACGAGCCAATTGAAATTTGCCACTGAACACGTTATATGGACTGAAGAACAGCGAGATTGTATTCATTTCAGCGATGAGTCAAAGGTTAACCTGTTCGGTTGTGACGGAAGAAGGTTCGTTCCATGCAGTCCTAAGGAACGATATTCGCCTCAGTGCACTAAAAGCAGCGTTAAATTTGGAGAGGGAAGTGTGATGGTGTTTGGTAAAACACGACCTCTTGTCAGGCAACACGGTAAAATTAACGTTACGGTATATAAAGTGATATTGAAGAAATATATTGTACCTAAGAATTAATTTTTTTATTTATTGCGGACTTTTTTTCCTCATCTTGGTAGTTTTTTTTGTTGTTTCTTCTCATAACGTTTCGGCTAAATTTCACTTCAGGCCTTCACGTGATTAACCACAACCTCGGATATCCTATCCGAGGTTGCGGTTAAGAAAAAAACAAAAAAAAACCCCACTAAGATGAGGAAAAAAGTCTGCAATGAATAAAAAAATTAATTCTCAGATTAAGAGGCCTCATCTCAAAAGGATTCCCATAAAGATATTGTACCTAATTTGAGAACTGCAATTAATCAACCAGCTGTATTTATGCAAGATAACTCTCCTTGTCACGCAGCGAAATCTGTTAGGACATTTCTTTCTGGAGGATGTTACTGTTATGGAGTTGTCTGCTCAAAGCTCTGACGTGAATCCTATTGAGAATGTTTGGAAGTTACTGAAAGAACTAAGGAAAAGAACCCAAGAAACGAAGAAGAACTATGGTCTAATTTGGAGGGAGAATGGGAGAAAATATCTGTTGATGAATGCAAGACATTAATTCGCTCGTGTAGCTAAAGATGTCAAGCTGTTAACAGGAAAGGTCTATACATCAAGTACTAATGAATTATGAACATTATTTTCAATTAGATATGATGTATCCATTATAATAGTATGATTTGGTTAACCGTTCTGATGTTTTTGATCATCTATTTTTTCGAATGTTATATAACAATTATAACTTTGTATAAGTTTATTGAGCTTTTTATTATGGAGTTATATAATTTACCTTTATATCCTTATTTGTCCTTGATAAGTTTTTTGAAGCTTTAAAATAATGTTATTTCACATTTAGGCTTATCTTAACATCGTTCTGATCTTTATATTCGCTACTATATATATATATACAGAGAGAGAGAGAGAGAGAGAGAGAGAGAGAGAGAGAGAGAGAGAGAGAGAGAAAGAACCTCGAAGATCAAAATTAAAGAAAAATGCGTATTTTTAAAGGAAGAAGATTATATATATATACATATATATATATATAAAAGAGACAGATGGACAAGGATGAAAACTAATCATATAATTATTGTCTGTAATCGTTAAGATTTTGTAAAAAGAGTGTAATTCAAAGTCACATGATTTTAAACGTGAAAGATCGATTGATATCATTTAATAATAAAAAAAATATTTGGAAACGGAAGTCGCAAAAATAACTGAGATAAATGACCAGCAGTTGTAAAATAAATATAATAAATGAATCTCTGGAAGAATGACTATTTTACTTTAAGCAGGAAGCGCCATTTTGTATCGCTTTCTGGTGGGTTATTCATCAAAACAACCAAATAAAACATTAGTTGCTTTGATGGATTGCCTATCGTTGTTAATGAAGTCTTTCTTTCTTTCTTTCTTTCTTTCTTTCTTTCTTTCTTTCTTCTGATGTGTGGCTTGAATGAAAGAGAAGACAAATACAATTTATAATAGATACTATCAGTCTTACCCGGAATCATAAGGGTAAAGAAAAAAACAAAGACTTGTGGATAGAAAAAGTGGCATATAAAAATCATAATCAGTCGGGATGGGGATTTCGGTAGTGCGTCAAGCAGTCATATTGACGAATTGACGAACGGATGGAGAGAAGGAAGAACACCAACAACAACAGAGAGAGAGAGAGAGAGAGAGAGAGAGAGAGAGAGAGAGAGAGAGAGAGAAGTGGAAACTCTGTCCGTGTGGGAGGTAAAAACAACTTCACAATATTCTGTGTAGCTTGATATAGGCTAAATAATGTATGATTCTTTCTTTCTTTCTTTTTTTTCTTTCTTTCTTTCTTTCAGTTTTTTGTTTGTTTTTCGTTTGTTTTTCTGACGTATACTTTCTTCAGGTGTGACTTTCTTTCTTCCTTTCTTTTCAGTTTTTTGTTTGTTTCTTCTGAGGTATCTTTCTTTCTTTCTTTCTTTCTTTCTTAGTAACTTTTTGTTCATTTTTTTCTTTGTTTCTTCTAATCTATCATTCTTTTTTTCTGGTGTGGCTTTCTTTTTTCTTTCTTTCTTTCTTTCTTTTCAATTTCTTGTTTGTTCTTTTGTTTCTTTCTTCTGATTTATCATTCTTTCTTCTGGCATGACTTTCTTTTTTTGTTTTTTCCTCTTGCTTATGATTCATTTTTTCTTTCTTTCTTTCTTTGCAATTTTTTTCTTGTTTGTTCTGACGTATCATTCTTTCTTCTTTTGGGAATTTCTTTTTTCATCTTGTTTATTATTCTTTATTTCTTTCTTTCTTTTTTGCAATTTTTTGTTTGTGTTTTATTTGTTTCGTCTGATGTATCATTCTTTCGTCTGATATAATTCTATTTATTATTTTTTTCTTGTTTACGATTGTTTGTTTGCTTGTTTGTTTGTTTGTTTGTTTGTTTCTTTCTCTCTTTCTTTCTTTTTTTATGATTCTGTCTTTCTTTCTTTCTTTGCAACTTTTTTTTGTTTATTTCTTCTGATGTATCATTCTTTTTTTCTTTATTTCATTTTTTCTTTAAAAATTTTTGTTTCTGTGTTTTTGGTATGACTTCTTTCTTTCTTTCTTTCTTTCTTTCTTTCTTTCTTTCGTTGCAACTTTTTGTTTGTTTGTTTGTTTGTTTCTTTCGATGTATCATTCCTGCTTCTGGTGTAACTTTTTTTCCTTAATTTATTTCTTCTGATGTATAATTCTTTCTTTCTTTCTTTCTTTCTTTCTTTCTTTCTTTCTCAGTCTTTTGTCCCTCTGGAAGAGTGGGGGTTTATAATGGTTATCATCGACGAAAATGGAGTCAGCGAACCGTTTTCAAATTCCGAATGAGGCTGTTTACATTTCATTTCATGTTAATACAAATTTGAAAGGCATGAGTCAAGAGTTCATAGGCGAGTGTGGTTGCAAAATGCAGATTCATTCTCTGAGTATTATAGTGAACTGAAAGAATATTCAGGAGAAATAGACGAGCACGCGGCTTTGTCTCTTTTTAAGTTGTCGCTACTCGGAGGGATATGACGTACGTCATTTTTCATTGGTCACCTTCACCTTAAAAGTTCAATAGCAGTTGCATTTTGGCTTTTTCAGATGTGCGTTGTGTTATTGTGCACTTGGCAGACGTTTTTGCTGCAAGATCACCTGCTGGAATAATTGTTTCGCTAGGGTCCTTTGGGAGAACGAGTATGATGCTTAAAAAAACAGCAACTTGTTAGGACCCCCAGAACATCACTGAAAGGAGATCCTGCTCGTTCTTTGGAGATGTTATTACAATAAAATATATCCATCTCAATATTTTCACTGTCATCTATCTCAGGCTGCTTCTATTTATCTATCTTAATCTGTTCACATCTATCAATCTATTTCAGCATCTATCTATCTATCTATCTATCTCCTTCTGTTCATTATCTATCTATCTATCTATCTATCTATCTATCTATCTATCTATCTCCTTCTCTTCATTATCTATCTATCTATCTATCTATCTATCTATCTATCTTATCGCCCATGAATAGGTATACCCTAAATGAAATTAAGTTACTAAAGTATGAATACATAGCAGTTAAAAATAAGTACATCCCTTATATATATTCATGCAATGTAACTTTTGGTTACAGAAGTGTTACGATTGGTGACAGTTTTAATGTTCAAAGTCTTTGGTTGTTAATAATACCTAATAATATCTGTTTTTATTGTATAATATTCCTCTAGGTGTTTTGAGAAAAATTAACTTATAAAAAATACGTGAACGTATCTATGAACGATTATCTATCTATCTATCTATCTGTAAAATAATTCAGGACTCCTGTTGATTGTGAATTGTATCCTAGCAAGATTCACTGTTCCACCACCGGGCGGTGGAAAACCAATAAACATATATGAAAACGGGGGAACGAATGAGAGAGAGAGAGAGAGAGAGAGAGAGAGAGAGGTGGGGGGTTCCAAAATCTAGATAATCATAGCAGCAGACGTCCAAGTTAAGACAAGAAATTTATCAGTAGCAAATCAGCAACGAGTTCTGATTGGCTGGAAGGAATTTAACCGAAAATGTCGTTCGCAAAGTTTGCTGCGAGACGCAACGATGTAAAGACCACAGTTGCTGACCAGCTACGACGATGTGAAGACAGTTGAAAGTTGCAACCCCCATTTTAGGGTGAGCTCTCACACCAGACACGAAGTTGTGAAGACAGAACCAACAAGTAACTATATGTTAGAACTACAACTGTAAACGAGAAAGATAATTCAAGATATCTACCTTCTCTCTCTCTTCTTATGACGTTTTATTTCTTTTTATCAAGCTAAAGAGGTCGACTCACGTCATACTTTTTCTCTTTTCTCGACGACAACTAAAATGTGTTGAAGTGAATAAACTTTGGTATTAATAAATCAAGACGGTGTTTTCGTGTGTTCGTCATTTCTTTTCATCACGGTGGAGGTCTTCATGAGGTCCGACTGACACTTACAACTGAGTGCTATACGTATAGACCCGTTAGAACCGTTGGTACAAATGTCTATGTAGTGCCGTAGCACAACAAAGAGTATACCAAGAAGCGTGGTGGCGCAAACGTATATGTGGTGTGGTAGAAGTACGAAGGTCTATTGAGATCATACCACTAAAAGCTCCTATTTATGCAGTGTAACGATGCATATATATCTATGTATCTATTTATCTGATTTTTAAGCGAATAGTTTGACTGTAACTTTATTTTGATATGGGTTGTTAGAGTTTATTTATTTGCACACAGCTAAATGGTTTCAAGTAATTCTTTCTAACTCAAATAATTCTATTTGATATTAGTCATTTATTTTTACAAAGGTAAATGGTTTTAATTAATCCTACCTAAATCTGATATTGCCCGGTTGGCTAGGGCTATAGAAAACAACGACTGAATCTCTGCGGAGGGGTAAGACCATTCCAACGATTGTCCTGGATATGATACTAAACAATTTGATGCTGAGATTCCAGTAATGCTGGATATTTGGGGAATGCAGAGTATCCTTTCATTGCTATCGCTCTCAGGTCGACTTTGGCCCGGAGATGTAGCACCTGATAGAGTCCTATCTATGGGTCAAATAGAACTAAACTGCATACTTATGCTAAACTGAATTGCTTTAAATAGAACTGATTTGAAATCTAAACTACGTACTTTTGCTAAAAGGAATTGTTAAATGGAACTGTTTTTCTGATAAACTGAATTGTTCGAAAAAAAACTGTTTTTGTCATTGAAAGTGTGCTTACGCTAAACTCACTTTTTTGAAATAGAACTGTTTTGACAAAACTATACTTATACTTAAATGGATTTTTTCAATTAGAACTGTTTGACTAAACTGAATAACTTGAAATATGAGTGTTTTTGACAATTAAACTCTATATTTATGCTAAACTGAATTGTTTGATATAGAACTGTTTATTTGCATAAAAATGGATTTGGTATTAAATAACCTGTAAAGGTTGATATGTCATAAAACACAAACAAACAAACAAACAAACAAACAAGCAAGCAAATTTTAATAATTTTATTTATCATTAATCATTTATTTGCATACTATCAAACGGTTTCAAGTATTGCTTTTTTATATTAGTATTTCTATTTATCAAGTATTTCAATGTAATATAAATAATTTGTTTCAAATAACTTATGATAATCCTTAGTAAGTGATTTTGACTCATAGATGGTGCTCTAACATGTACTACCACTCTGGGTCAGAGTGGACCTGGGTGTAATGGCAAGGAAGGAGTACTCTATATTTCTAATAACTCCAGGACTACAGTCTTACCATCAGATGGTGGAGTGTCATATCCAGGAACCTGTCTTACCCCACTTGCAGAAGTGCAGTGAGTGTATTTTGAAGCTCCAGCCGACGGGACTATTCTACGAAAATGGTTTCGGCATGAAATAAGCTACGACATTCAATTAAAAAAAAAACCTTGCAAAAAGACAATAAAAACAAACCAAATCTATCTATCTATCTATCTATCTATCTATCTATCTATCTATCTATCTATCTTACCTTGTTAATAACTATCGATTTATCTCTCTGACTCATCCATTTTAATGTTATCGATTAAACAATCTTAGTCTCTTCATATCTATCGATCGGTTTAGTTTCCTTTAGCTATATCATCTTATCACAAGGATAGGCTACGGCAGACAAATCTCGTGTTAATAGTCTTAATACGAGACCTCCTCATTCAGTCATAGGCTGGTTGGTTGTTTGGGTTTATGGCATATCAACCTTTGTAGCTTATTTAATGCCAAATCCATTTTTATACAAATAATCAGTTCTATTTTAAACAATTCAATTCAGCGCGAGTACACAGTTTAGTTGTCAAAAACATTTCTATTTCAATTTATTCAGTTTAGTCAAACAGTTATTATTCAACCAATTCAGTTCCGTATGAGCATAGCTTTTGTTTACGCACTGTTAAATCTCAAAACAGTTCTATATTAAACGATTCAGTTTAGCGTTCCAATGTCAAAAACAGTTCCACTTAAAACAATTCAGTTTAGAATAAGTACGCAGTTTAAATGTAAGTAGACAGTTTAATTGTCAAAAACATTTCTATTTCAAGCTATTCCTTTTAGTCAAACAGTTCTAATTCAAACAATTCAGTTTAGCGTAAGTATGCAGTTTAGTTCTATTTAACCTATAGCTAGGGCTCTTTCAGGTGCTCCCATTCCGGGCCACAGTGGCCCTGGGAGCGATGGTAATGAAGGGGTGCCCTGCATCCCACAAAGCTATCACTGGAACCTCACCATCAGATTGTTTAGTGTCATATACAGGAAACTCATGGGGGGGGATCTTACCTCTCTGCAGAGGTGCAGTCGGTGTATTCTACAGCCACTGCCGATTGGGCACCATACTTTCAGACTTAGTAGTCCGTCATATTATAACGTTCGAGTCAGGAAATGAAAACGGAAATACTCAGGCATTTCTGAAGACCAATAGTCGCCATACACTTCTTAGAGAAGGGCGGTGAGTATATTGGTCAAAAGATTTTATTACACAGACCCAATTTTAATAAGCCCGTCGGAATATATGCAGAGTAATCAATATATTCAATCGTATATAGCACTATTTTATATCTGTACTTCAGATAATATAGTAAGGCTTGATAATGTATCAGTGGAAAGGAAAATGATTGTAGTCTTCAAGTAATAATACGAGGTGCATAAGATAAGTTTGCAGACTTTTTTCATATGGGCATTTTTATTGATAGTACACACATGAAACTCTGGTCTCCTTCGAAGTAATCTCCTCCGACTGCAATGCACTTGTTGTACCGTTCCAACAACTTCTGGAAGGCCCCATGGAAGTCCCCTTGTGTGAGCGTGTCAATGTCCTTCGTCACAGCCTCTTTCATCTCCTCAGTTGTCTCATAATGACAGCTTCTGAGCTTAGGGAATAACCAAAGATACAGGGAGCAAGGTCTCGACTATAGGGAGGCTGAAGGACTTGGTCAAATAGTCTGTGACAAGGATGGAGTTGTGGACTGGTGTATTGTCCTGGTGGAAATGCCACTGACCCGATTTGAAGAGTGCTGGCCTCTTCCGACGGAATCTCTTCCTGAACTCCCTTAAAACCTTAACATAGTCACCCTAACCCTAACTCTAAGCCATATTTACCCAACCCCTCCGCTCGGGCAGGATATGACACGCGGTCAATTTTTAAGCAGAGTTTAACAGGTTTGATTTCAGTGTTTTCCTTCTGCTAGACTAGTTGCCTCACCAGGGCTGAAGAACCTAGTCTGCCCTACTATTTACCCATAGCTGGAGGGAGAATAATTGGATTCATACCTTTCCCAAGGGTATTAGTGCTATGTGAATTGCAATCAGCCTGGTCCAATTCCTACGACGATAACCATTACACCACGGGCACCTCCCCTAACTCTAAGCCTTTGGTCAATCAACTCTGGTGTATTGACTTCCTTACTCCTCCCACACCTCTCATCATCCCTCACAGACTCCCTGCCTTCTTTGAATCTCTTATGCCACTCAAAAACTGATGCTCGATTTATGCAAGATGCTCCAAAAGCAGTCTGAAGCATTCCATACGTTTCTGTGGCATTTTTTCCAAGTTTAAAACACAATTTTATTGCATATCGTTCTTCTCAAGTGTCAGATTGCATTTTTGAAATTCACTAGCTGTGACAATCAGGCTTTAATAGGGTGTATTCAAATTCCTGCTGTAGCTGTTCATTTCAACCTGAAATCATAAGAATTGGTTAGTCATCTCATAAGATGTATAGCAATAACATAGTTAATTTTCAAGAGTCTCCAACAATTTTAAACGCCCATACGAAAAAAGTCAGGAAACTTATCGTATGCACCTCGTATATCAGAAGAGTTGGATTTAGTAGTCCTAAAAATATAAAGAATGATGGAACTATTTCATTTTTCATTAACATTAAGCAATTTCTGCTCACTAGACAATTACGAGAGCCATTCCATAAATAACTACAGTTTAACCTAAAAGATTTGTGCAATAGGAAACAATATTTACATTTGTAGTTTTTAAAAGAAATCAATAATGATGGATCCTTTCATATCTTTAAAGAATGTTAGAATGACCTTCTTTACTGACAACTGCGCCCGGAACTTTTCCCTTACTGAAGTGTCAGCGCGTTTCAGATCCATAGATTGTCTTTTTGACTCAGTTTTGTAGTTGCAACCCCATGTTTTATCTATTGTAAATATTTTTCTATCTATTAAAACATGCTTCTCCGTATATATGACACATTCTTCTATAAACTTTATATGGTTCGCTCTTCTCAACTACCAGAAATTTGATGACAGATCTCTGTTTAAACCCAGAACATGCTATTTAATTAGACGCCATTTTGAATTGATTCATACCAAATATTTTTATGAGATTAACATGATTTTTCTATAAACTTATCCCAAACAAATCAGACAGCTGTATGGTGTCAAAAAACTAATGATAATCCTTACTAAAAGATTTTGACGCATAGATGGCACCCTAACACGTACTACCACCCAGGGTGAGAGTGAACCTGAGAGTAATGGCAATTATAGAGTACTCTATATTTCTTATAGCTCCAGAACTGGAGCCTTACCATCAGTTTGGGGCTGTACAATACACTGACTGCTTCTCTGCAGAGGAGTAAGACACCCCACCAACGAATGTCCTGATATGACACTAAAAAATCTGATGGTGAGGTTCCAGTAATGCAGGAGCTTTGGGGAATGCAGAGTACCCATTATTGCCATCTCTCCCAGGTCCACAGTGACCCGGAGTGGTAGCACCTGAAAGGCCCCTATCTATGGGTTAAATAGAACTAATATGTGTACTTATGCTGAACTGAATTGCTTGAAAGAGAGCTGTGTTTGACATTGGAACTGTACTTACGCTAATTTGAATTGTTTGAATTAAAACTGTTTGACTAAACTGAATAGCTTGAAATAGATTTTGAAAATTAAAATGTGTACTTATGCTAAACTGAATTGTTTGAAATAGAATTGATTATTTATATGAAAATCGATTTGGCATCAAATAACCTACAAAGGTTGATATGCCATAAAACCCAGACAACTAACTTACCATCAGATTTACCAAAAATAAGTTCTGAAAAACAATATTGTCTTACTTTCTTTTTTTCGCAAATTCCCGGTATCTATTAAATGACCCAAGTATATTTTTAAAAATCATGTAATAAAAGATTTTTGTACGAAAGCCAAAACATATTTGTTTCTTTCAAAATCATGTTAACTTAAAAGTACTTTATCAAAAGTAAATTCTTTTCACAATAGATACATAGAGTAATCAGTGAAATGGATTAAGTATTACTTGTCATTTATGTATAATATGATAATAATATGATGTTGGAAAAACTGTCATAAAACCGCAGAACTGAAAATAGTAGACCGAATAATATTGAGTATAATGGAACCGCTTCATTTCTCAGGATAAAGCGAAACATACGAAGATATATTTCAAAACGATATGCAGTATCAGAAGTATCTATCTATCTATCTATCTATCTATCTATCTATCTATCTATCTATCTATCTATCTATCTATCTATCTATCTCAGTCTGTTCATTATCTATCTATCTATCTATCTATCTCCTTCTGTTCATTATCTATCTATCTATCTATCTCCTTCTGTTCATTATCTATCTATCTATCTATCTATCTATCTATCTATCTATCTATCTATCTATCTCCTTCTGCTCATTATCTATCTATCTATCTATCTATCTATCTCCTTCTGCTCATTATCTATCTATCTATCTATCTATCTATCTATCTATCTATCTATCTATCTATCTATCTCCTTCTGTTCATTATCTATCTATCTATCTATCTATCTATCTATCTATCTATCTATCTATCGTAGTCTGCTCACAGCTGTCTATTGATCTTTGTCCAGCCAGCTGGAGCTGTAGAATACACCGACTGCACCTCTGCAGAAGGGTAAGACTCCCCCCACCACCAACGAGTGTCCTGGATATATGACACTAAACACTCTGATGATGAGGTTACAGTAATGCCGGAGCTTTGTGGAATTCGGAGTACCACTTCATTGCCATCGCTCCCAGGTCCACTGTGGCCCGGAGAGGTAGCACCTGATAGGGTTCTATCTATGGGTCAAGTAGAAATAAACCGCATTTTCGAGTGTGTACTGTTTTTGTGTTTAAACTGCGTATTTATGCTAAACTGAATGCTTTAAAATAGAAGTCTTTATAAAACATAAACAAACAAACAAACAATCTATTTATCTATGTAGCTCATTTATTTTTAAAAATTATTTTCCAAAGTTTGTTCATATCTATCTGCTTATCTACTTACCCCTGCTTTATCATTTCCTATGTCAAATAGTAAAAATGTAATATAAATTGACTTGGCTTTACTTGCTAGTTAAATTTGACCAAATGATATATCGGTGGATATCTTGTCATGAAAACAGCAGTTAAAGTCAATCGTCCCAATATTATAGGGAATAATGGAACTGCTGCATAAACGCTCAGCAACTTCAGCTCAACTGAAAATATTTTAAAGTGAAAAGTTTTCACTGTAAAGTTGGCGCGTTCTGTTAACCATACGAAGATATTCCAATTTTTTTTAAATATATGAGGCACATTATAGAAAGCAAAAGTGCATTCATTTTTTGAGAAATCCTGTTAACTCAAAATATACTCTCTCCAAAATATGGTCGAATGTTATTTATAAAATATTTTGATGTTATTAAGGACATTTTTCGAATATTTCTACGTTACTTAAGCTAAACACAATTTTTTCATGCTTCACCAACGGATTTAGTTTTTAGAATTGGTAGATGTGAGCAGGCAAAGATAGATAGATAGATAAATAGATTGTGTGAATAGCTAGATAGATAGTATAAGAGATTAATTGATTGAGATAATAAACTGAGATAGATAGATAGATAGATAGATAGATAGATAGATAGAAACTGACTGAAATAGATTGATAGATAAATGTGAACAGATTAAGATATATATATATATCATCATATCGTGCTGGCAGCACGGATATCCCTGACCCTCTCTCGCCACTCCTCCCTATCGTTCATCGCCCTAGGTAGGTCTTCAGGACAGCAACCTGTATCCTCACATAGCTGCTGAATGTACGTTCGTGCTGGTCGTCCTGCTTTTGCGCGGCCATGTGTGGGGATCCATAAGAGTACATCTCTTATGAGTTCATCTCTGCTTCTCCAGCAATGTCCTGCATGTCTGGTTCGCCTAACTTAAATAGTTTTCGTGATAGGGGGCAGGTGGCCGTACAGTTGGTGTCTTGTGGGGTGTTGCTGCCAGGACTTGTTCAGGATTGCACGCAGCATTCTTGTGTAATATATATATATATATATATATATATATATATATATATATATGAACCGCCCGAGATAGATGGTTGCGAAGGTATTGAGATAAACAACGTGAGATGGATATAAACTGGTTGAGATTGAGAGATAGAACGATCGATATGAACAGGTTGATTGGTTTGGCTGTGTTTTATTGCATATCAACGCTTGTAGGTTATCCATATTTACCAACCCCTCTGCTCGGGTAGGATATGACACAAGGTCAATTTTTTAAAGCAGAGTTTAACAGGTTTGAATTCAGAGTTTTCCTTCTCCTAGACTAGTTGCCTCACCAAGGCTGAAGAGCCCTGTCTGTCCTCGTATTTACCCATAGTTGGAGGGAGAATAATTGGATTCATACCTTTCCCAAAGGTATTAGTACTACGTGAAAATGCAAAGGATTTGAACTCATGTCGCCGTATCCATTTCCTGCGACGATAACCATTACACAACGGGCACCTCCCGCTTGTAGGTTATCAAATGCCAACTCCAGTTGACACGCATCCTGTCGGCGTATCTTACAGCCCCAGTAAACAGAGTGATGAACAGGGTGATATAGATAGATGGATAGATAGACAGGAACAGACAGATAAATTGACAGATGAGAACAGATTATGATTGATATATATATATATATATATATATATATATATATATAGAGAGAGAGAGATGGATAGATAGACTCGTGGATGGATGGATAGATGTGAACAGACTGAAATAGATTAATATGAAAAGACCGAGAGACTGATAAGTAGATATGTACAGCCTAATATATATATATATATATATATATATATATATATATATTGCAACCCGGGTCTTCGGTCTGGTGTGTAGAGTGTTCGCCAATGGTTCGGGAGACCGGGATTCAATCCCAGGTCGAGTCATACCAAAGACTTTAAAAAATGGTACTTGATACCTCCTTGCTTAACACTCAGCAATATAAGGTACGTATTAAGGGTAAAGTGGAGCAATCCAGGGAAAGGGGTAACGCCCGCCCCTACACCTCGGTGTAGTAGCTATTGAAAAGGGAGCCTTCGGGTCGCTCTCGACTACAGTCGCCAACTTAGTTTATATATATATATATATGTAAAAATTCAAAATCAATTGATTTCCATACTAAATAAGAGTTAATTTTGGAGAAAATTAGACTCTCCTAGAAGCTTTAAAATTAGAATTTGTATTTTTCCATTTATTGACGAATTAGTGCCTTTGTTTGAGACGCCATCTCTTTTTGCTTTGTTTTTTTTTTTGAGTTTCGCAGACGATATAATTTGAATTACCTCACAAAAGTACGAATGATCAAAACTCAGAATAATTTAAGAAATCTTTTCCCTCCCAGATTATTAAAATGCATTTTTTTTAACCAAATAAGAAGATAGATAATTCACTTTTTGTCTACTTTAGAGCCTATCTAAATTCTATAGATAATATAATAAAACAGACGAAACTTTAATAGAAATTTGAGAATCCTCTGATGCTGACTATTTCGTCATTATTTCTGTTGAGTGAAATTCAACGTTCAATTCCTCCAGAATATATTTAATTTCCACGTCGTTTAATTTTTTTCTACGAATATATATATATATGTATATATATAGAAAAAAATTATTTTTTCTACGAATATATATATATATATATATATATGTAGAAAAAATTTATTTTTTCTACGAATATATATATATATATATATATATATATATGTAGAAAAAATTAATTTTTTCTACAAATATATATATATATATGCTGAAAAAATTAATTTTTTCTACGAATATATATATATATATATATATATATATATATATATATATTGTAGTCGGTGCACTTGGAACGGACCCCAAACACTTAAGAAAAAAGACCGAAGCCAGAGGATGAATCGGGACCATTGAGACCACAGCATTGTTAAGAATACTCAGAAGAATCCCAGAGACCGATGGGAGCTTGATGCCACTTGTTAGCTGAAAAGATTAAGATGGATTCTAAAGTTAAGAAACTAATAACCTGCCAAAGAATGTATTGCCACGAGAGCAGATATAGAACGTCTCTCCATCAAAAGAGAAAATGGTTGAAGAATCTTAATCTGATTATACCTGGTAGGTGCCCGTGGTGTAATGGTTATCGTCGCAGGAAATGGACACGGCGATACGAGTTCAATTCCTGGACGAGACTGATTGCATTTCACATAGCACTTGGGAAAGGTATGAATCCAAATATTCTCCCTCTAGCTATGGGTAAATAGTAGGGCAGACTAGGTTCTTCAGCCTCGGTGAGGCAACTAGTCTAGGAGAATGAAAACTCTGAAGTCAAACCTGTTAAACTCCGCTTAAAAATTGACCTTGTGTCATATCCTGCCCGAGCGGAGTGGTTGGGTATATATATATATATATATATATATATATATTGTTTAAGTTTTCGTTAGATCTGTTCGTGCTAATATAACCTTTCCTACTGCTAACTATTAAGGGTAGCAATATACATGTATATAAGCGTATTATGGGACCCTCTGATAACCAAACCCTTCCACTATAGAATCAATATACTTTGTCTCTACATAATGACATACACATACAAAGATCTTTTACATATACAAAATATATTATCTCGTATAGAATAATGTAAACTGCAATTAACTTTTTTGTTTATACCATACTGCAGCTGGCCCAGTCAGCTGGGGCTGCAGAATACATTGACTGCATCTTGGAATACGGGTAAGGCCACCCTCCCCAATGAGTGTCCTGATATATGACACTAAACAATCTGATGGTGAGGCTCCAGTAATGATGGAGCTTTGTGAAGTTCAGAGTATCACTTTATTGTCATCATTCCAAGGTCCACTCTGGCCCGGAGTAGAAGCACCTAATAGGGTCCCATCTATTGGTTAAATAGAACTAAAAGGTGAACCTATACTAAAACTAAATTGCTTAAAATATAACTGTTTCTGACATTTAAACTGTGTACTTATGTTAGATTAAATTGTTGGAAACAGAACTGTTTATATGTATAAAAAGGATTTGGCATTAAATAACTTACAATGGTTGATATGTCATAAAACCAAACCAAACCAAGACACCAGACCATACTGCGGCATTCTGTCACTTTAAATAATATTACCTTTTTTATACAAGAAAAAAGAAACTTCTGTTTATTTCAACACATTTTTCTTTGAAGTTAAAGAATCAAATTTGGAGTTGAGTTTTATTTAATCATTCACACAGTCATCCAATATATATATGTATATATATATATATAATGTAAACTTGAAAGACAACTCCACGGACAATCATTATGCTATTATAAATTTATTTCGACAGGCTACCAAGAGCGCCCTGTCTCAACGCTATCCGATGAGACGTGTCGCTCGCGGGCAGCCTGTCGAAATAAATTTATAGTAGCAAAATGACAGTTCGTTGAGTTTTCTTTCCAATTATATCACAAATATATTTGCACTTGATAAGATTTTTATATATTTATATATTTATAGTCATACATCGAGCCCTCCTGAAGAATTATATGAAACCTCTCTTATATTCTCATTCTTAATAAATCCAAACTCATCCTGTTAGGATATTTATTTAATATATATATATATATATATATATATATATATATAAGTAAAGTTGTCGACCGTGATCTAAGGCTCCCTGTTCATTAGCTACAACAACCAACATTAAGGGGAGGGCGATACTCTTTCCTTTGGTTTGCTCCACTTTACCCTTCATTCCTACCTTATAATGCTGAGTGTTAAGAAATGATGCATCAAGTACCATTTTTGAGGCTTTGGTATGACACAACCTGGAATTGAAGATCGGTCACGCTGGCCATTGGCGAACACTCTGTGTGTGTGTGTGTGTGTGTGTGTGTGTGTGTGTGTGGGAATTGATTGAGATAGATGTGAACAGGCTGAAATGGATATGAACAGGCTGAAATTAATAGATATTATCATTATACCTTACTTGATATTTAAATAAGTCCAAAAAATATATCGGGGGAAAGGTTACTATAAAAGTAACAAAGTTGAAGACAATAGTCCGAATAGTGGAACTGCTTCATCTCTGAACTTTAGACAACAATAAAAAAAGATAAGTAAAGCTGAAATACTGTGCTAAAAAATGAAGATGGAGCCAACAATTCATCCCAGAATTCCGAAAAACATTATTCTATTCAAGGAACTCAAACATTTTTCTGTGAAATGATCAGAATTCACAGGATTTGATTTAAAAAAAAAGGAAAAAAGTTTTAAATGTTGAGGCTTTTTCTTCTTTTTAATCAGGGGAACAACATATTTGGTATTCAAATCCCAGTGCTTCAAAGTCAAAAAGTTGAATTTTAATAAGACGTCCATTTTTTTTTCTCTCTCACGAGGATTCTTGTGAGTTTAATAGACCAGGACATTTGCCCCCAAATCTTGGATTTTTTATTTATTGTTCACTGAATATTCATGTTTGATAAATATTCATTCATTATTTTCATTCAAATAGACATTTCCTTATCTATCTATCTATCTATCTATCTATCTTACACGAGAGTGAATAAATATGTATGTGAAATGTATTATGAACAACGAGTTTGGTTGTATTAAGGGCATTGGCATGGAAGCCGATAATTTGAAAATAAATATACGTATAAAATATATGCTTTTACTTTGTTTTTCTACGGATTTAATCTCCAACCTTCGCTTACACACACACACACACACACACACACATGCGCACATATATATATATATATATATATGCTCGAAGAACTACTCGGCGTTGTCCGGATGTAGGGAAAAATAATATAAACCAATGTAATGAAAAATGTGTTCTATGTTATATTTCTGTTAAATTGATTAATTAATATTATTTAATTGTTTTTACTTAGAAGTTTTTTGTAATAAAATCTATATCAAATAAGTTTCATCATGGAGAAGAAAAAATCTTAGAAACCGTGAATATTCGACACTATTTGATAATTATTTTACTCTTCCTTTTGTCTTTCTCCTGATTTTTCATCCTTTTAGCAATGCAATATTAATGTATTATTTACTTATTTCGGTCTTGATTTGATTATGAAAGAGTCGAAGACATTGTGTGCTCCTATGCTAGTTACGGAGTCCGAGGTGGTGTAATTACTAGTCACAGTACTTGTGGTGGCTATTGTGTTCGTGACTACCACATTAGCTTCCGACTGTTTGCTTTGTCAAATCCTTTTATGCCTACGCTGTGTTTGAAAGATCCACGGAGGGGGTTGACACAATTCAGCCGGATCTTCTTCTGACGGTCAGTTAATATGAGTGGCTAGATTGCTAGCAACTCAAAGAATTGAGAAAACCCGTTGTTTAACAAACAACAAAAAATCGTTTTTATTGAAACGTTTGTCAGACAATAAATAACGAATAAATGAGGTTTGCTTTCCTGACAAAAATAGGAAGAGTGACGATGAGGTGCAGTTAGAGTGAAACTAATGTCTCTAAAGTCTGGGACTTTGAATTTTTGTAAAGTATGAATGTTGTTCGGAGTGCCTCGTGTCTAGAATGGAAGGGATGGTTCTTTGGCAGTCTTGAGTTTCTTCTTGGTCCCTTTTCTCATCCTCTCTGATGATTCGTTTAACCATTCTATTTTCATAGATCAATATCTGGACTAAAAAAAGGTTTCTGATTGGTAGTCCAATCAGAGACAATTAGGAGTCATATTCCCATTGGTCAGCCAATGCTAGTTCAGGATTATATCTTACAGGTATGGGGAAAAGCCCTTTTTAGATGCTTTGACCAATAGGAATAGGTTTAGAACAATGGGGTTGAACTAAAAATTCTCAACCTCACCGGACTGGATGAGCCATACCCAGCTCACATTTATTTAGGGAAGAGCAAAATTAAATCTCCCTTTTGAGATTGGCCTTTAAGATAAGGACTAGAAAAATATGCTTTACGAAATGACCCGTTTCATCATTATGATCGATGGAGTTAGTTGATAACGGAAAAATTAAATAAATTCGCTGACCTTTAAAATCAAAAACAATTGTCTTGCACTTAACTGACTTTTAAGAACAATCAGCCAGCTTTTTAGGTTAATTTAAGCCTTGAACAAAAAGATCCTTATTTTAAGGATCTTTTTGTTTTTGATATATATATATATATATATATTAATTTTCATATATTTTATAAATTCTAGATTTTACATATTAATTAAGTGTTTAACCGCACGTCGTGTCACAATTCAAGATAATCGTTATGGTGCGTGTACGATGTGAAACTTTTCCCAGTTGGATACACCAAAAGTAGGCATAAATTGGCTCTTTACTCGAGGGAAATTTCACTTTATAGACAGGTATCTTCATTATTCACATTTGTGGACTATTGTCCTCATCTTTGTGGCCATATTTATCCCAAAGTTTCGGCCGTTGTATGCTCCAGCCTTCTTCAGGTGGTTGGAATGTCGAATTTAACCCTTTATTTCGCTTACCGGAGTAGACTGTTCTAGTTCCACGCACCAGGTTTAATGGATGTCAGTTATCAGTTATCTCCTGTTAATTTCCCCTCTGAAAGTTCTCCACTGCCTTCACCGGGTATTGAACTCACACTCTTTGGGTATGTCACTGTATCTAACCAACGCCTTTTATCCACTGAACCATGTGTCCTTGAGGATATCTGTTTATGAATTTCTGTGATAATTTTGGGATAAACATGGCGACAAAGATGAGGACAATAGTCTGAAAAATGTAAATAATGTACATAATACCTCATCTCAGAAATATAGACAGATACAGGTACCTTATTGAAAAGTTTAAGCTAAAATGAACCTGTGTGAGTGTTCCTGCTTTCATGTGTTTTCATTTGGTGTAGAAGTGCATTTCAAATTATCTGCAACTTGACCTGCTATTTTGTTTATGAGGATTTTTTCACCCTACCATATATATATATATATATATATACAGCAGTATCGTTGGACGCTAACTAAACGGCTGAAGAAGAAGCTTGACGGTAATTACACAAGAATGTTGAGAGCAATATTGAACAAGTCCTGGCGGCAACACCCCAAAAGACACCAGCTGTACGGCCACTTGCCTCCCATCACGAAAACTATACAAGTTAAAGGAGCCAGACACGCAGGACACTGCTGGAGAAGCAAGGACGAACTCATCAGTGATGTACTCCTATGGAACCCCGCATATGGCCAAGCAAAAGCAGGACGACCAGCTCGAACATACATACAGCAGCTATGTGAGGATACGGGATGTAGCCCTGAAGACCTGCCAAAAGCGATGAATGATAGGGAGAAGTGGCGAGAGAGAGTCAGGGATATCCGTGCTAGTCGCACGACATGATGATCATGATATATATAATAAGAGTGTATGGTTGTCACAATCCCACTGGGTGAGTTTTTGGCAGACCAAATGTGATATAATTTGGAGAGTGCTCAATGTCTGTGATGAAGATATTGTATATTATGATAAATAGATATATATTAGTATTTATATATATTTAATAGCATGAATGCTAATCGGCGACCACTGTTTTCATTCAGTCTTTATAGCCTTTTGTCTGCCTGATTGTCGTATAAAGACGGCATGAAAACAGTGGTCGTAGATTAGCATTCATATTATCAAATATATCATCATCATCATCATCATGTCGTGCTGCCAGCTCGGATCTCCCTGACCCTTTCCTGCTGCCACTCTCTATCTTCCATCGCTTCAGGTAGGTCTTCATAGCTACATCCTGTATCGGCACAGAGCTATTGTATTTAGCTTCTAGCTGCTCGTCTTGCCTTTGCTCGTCCTGACTTTGCTCGTCCATGTGAAAGGGTCCATAGGAGTATGTCACTTATGAGTTCGACCCTACTTCTCCAACAGTGTCTCGCATGTCTGGTTCGTCTAACTTGGATAGTTTTCGTGATGGGTGGTAAGTGGCCGTACAGGTGCTGCTTTATGGGGTGCAGCCTCCAGGACTTGTTTGATATTGCTCGCGGCATTCTTGTGTAATTTCCGTCAAGCCTTTTTCTCCATACGTTTAGTTAGCATCCATGTAGTGCTTTCATATAGCAATATCAACATGATTGTTGCTTGGAAAAAATTGTGTTTTATTTTATCGGTCAGGTTTGACTTACATATGACCGATTGTCTATCGATAGCTGTCCACATCATTGCCAGTCGCGTCCTCTTTTGAGGGTGTGTCCTCCGATCACCGTATTGTCACAGCAAAGATACGACTAAGCCTACGAAGGAATACGGCCTGAACAACCAATGTACACTATGACTGGTCCCTGCTTAATAACTGGGATATCAGAGATAAATATGCATTAACACTAAGAAACAAATTCGATGTACTACAGAAGAAGTCAGAAACACATAATCCGAATGACGAATATGAGAATTTCGTCAATACCCCCTTAGAAGCAGCAACAGAATGTATACCAACTAAACAATGAGCTAAATCTAGAGTACCATGGAAGACGTTAGCGGTTAGAAAAAAGCGTGTAGACGTGAAAACTGCTTCCAAATGCAATCGGAAGAACCCAAGCAATATCAATGCACTGAAACCTAAAAAGGCACAAAAGAAATTAGCTAACATATACCTAAAAAAACAAACAGAAATCATGCAATATCAGATCAATAAGATTAGAGACTCAGTTGAAGATTGACAATCTAGGATAACATTGCAAACGGTTAACGAAATGAGCAGAAGGAAGAACACTGAGAAAGCTAAACTGAAATCTACCAGCCAAGAAGAACAAATACAACTATGGAAACAACATTTCGAGAATCTACTCGGAAACCCTGGGAAAGTTACACATGAACCAATCACGAGAATTATTTGTGAATAATTTGACATCAACCTAGGACAGTTTACACAAGAAGAACTCGACTCAGTACAAAGAAAAATTAAAAATGGAAAAGCAGCAAGGCTTGATGAAATATCCCCAGAAGTATGGAAGACCGGGGAATTCGATGACATACTGCTCCGACACTGTAATGCCGTATATAATCAAAAAACAATAGACAGATGGATAAAGGGATGCATCCCCCCTTTCCCTAAGAAGGGTGACCTCGGATTAGCCCAGAACTACCGAGGTATAACCCTTACATCCACAGCGGTCAAGATCTACAATGCTCTACTACGCAACCGCATTGAACCCAAAATTGAGAAGATACTTTGGAAGAACCAAAAATGGCTTCCAGAGAAATGGATCCACGTCATCTCAAATTTTGACTATCGTCGAATGCTTGATGTTGTACTGAGAGACAACAATATTATTTGTCGACTTTTCCAAGGCCTTTGACTCCATACACAGAGGGAAGATGGAGCAAATACTTATCGCCTACATCCTACCCAAAGAAACCGTCGGATAATGATGCTCTATAGAAACCCCAAAGTAAAAGTCCGCTCCCTGGATGGAGATACAGACTACTTCGTCATAGTAGCAGCTGTGCTGCAAGGAGACACATTAGCCCCATACCTCTTTATCCTCCCTCTTGACTAAGTACTTAGAACGTCTATTGATAAAATGAAAAACAACGGTTCAAGCTGACAAAGGAAAGAAGCAGAAGATACCCCCCCACACACACAATTACGGACACGGACTACGCCGATGACATAGCGCTTCTGTCAAATACACTCACCCAAGCCGAAACCCTGCTACATAGTCTGGAACGAGCAGCTACTGGCATAGGCCTCCATATCAACATAGACAAGACAGAATACATGTTCTTTAATCAAAGAGGCGACATCTCCACACTTAACGGTTGTTCTCTGAAACTAATAGACAAGTTCACCTACCTAGGAAGCAGTGTCTCTTTAAATATTCACAAATACTAATGTATATATATATATATATATATATATATATATAAATATGGGAAAAGCTGGAAATAAATCAGACAGCATGAAAACGAACAAAAATAAGAAACATAGTTTTCAGTGGTTGATTATATTTATTTAACTATTTTTGGATATATAAAGCTTGTTTTTTTTAAAAACCTCCAATTACTCATACGCCATGATGAGTCAGAATAGGCGTGATTTCACTCGTCTTAATCAATTTCATTTTCTTAAAAATCTAAATATGTATTCAAAGAATGTGCATGTTAATAAATGATATATTCAGGATTTAATTCCAACCTATTGTTAATCTGAGGGTGTAACAGCTATAAATAAATTCTCCTCAATTCTGATGGTTTGGTTTCTTTGTTTTAATGGCATATCAACTCTTTTTAGGTTATTTAATGCCAAACCCATTCTCCTAGAAGAACAGTAGTGATACTATTTAACCCATAGCTGGGAGGATAAGGGGGTTCATACCTTTCCCAAGGGTATTTGCCCGAAAGTGAACGTAATAGCGCGACTGGAGTACGAAATCGTGTACTACGATTCCGCAGTCCATCGCTTTAACCATTACACCACGAGGACAACCCCTTCTCAATTCTGAGGTTACCATCATTACGTACTATTGTTTCTATTTTAATGGAAAATCATTATCATTATTTTTGCATTTAATTAAATGTTTATGGAGTGAGAATGTACATGTGTGTTGAGGTGTTCTTTAATTCTGATGTGTTTGGGGGTCTGATTGTACTTCCTATATAAAAATTATGGCATTTTAAGCCAATTAAACGATAAATAGTGGAAGTCTTTTGGCATATATTTGGATCTCTTATTGGACAGTTGACTAGAGTGCATGCTGTGATAGTATTGTTATTTTTCTTTGTTAAGTTTTGGTGTTGTAAGGGTCCAGTGTGGGCCAGTTGTATATCTAGTCCTTCCTTCACTGAAATGTGTTAGTTTCAGGAAACAGGTGTCAGAGGGTGTATTTAGTTTCCGCGATTTATTATTATTAAAATGTCGTGTGATTAATGTTGGATAATCATTGTTTCTATGGGTGTTTATAAAGAGTACGGTGTGTGTAAAAAATTTTTCTTCGCTGCATCTATTGTGAATTATATATATAATAATGAATGTATGTGTGTATGTGAGTGATTGTTATAAATAAGTAAAGTTGGCGACTGTAGTCGAGGGCGACCCGATGGCTCCCTTTTCAATAGCTACTACACCGAGGTGTAGGAGAGGGCACTACTCCTTTCTCAGGATTGCTCTACTTTATCCTTGATACGTACCTTATATTGCCGAATGTTAAGCAAGGGTGTATCAAGTGACCATTTTCTAAAGTCTTTGGTATGAAACGACCTGGGATTGAACCCCGGTCTCCCGGATCATTGGCAAACACACTGCCCACTTGGCCAACGAGCCGATAATATTATATAAATATGAAGCAGTAAAGAAAACAACAGCCGTGCGCCAACAAAACCTTCATTAAATGATAATACTGGAGTCAGGCATGACATCGGTGGAAGTGCATCTAGTAACTCAGAGAAAGCCAGCAGTAACTTACAATAAAACCAGACTTTATCAGTTTGCCATCACATTGCAGGAATAACAGATCAAGATGAAGCCACATCGTATCATCCTTGATTGTATTCAGAAGATTCCATTAACTCAGCATTAATTAAATGATCGAAAACTTTAATTCATTGATGTAAAACTGAACGTGAACGAGAACAGAAAGTCCGTGAAATTCACCTTCAAAATCTGTGTAGAAGATCTTAATTAGGTATCATTTATTCATGTATGATAACTTGAATTGCAACACCAGGCGATAAAAGAAATGGAAGATCAAGGTAATTTTAAACGTATTTTAAATTCTAACGACTAGTTAATAAAAGAAGGTAAGCCGTACCAATGACCAAAGAAATCCTGTGTACTGTAGAGAGCTCTTGATGCTGAATCTCTTCAGTGTGAGATTTCCGAAATCATCGATAAAGGCAACCAATTTTATGGAGATGCAGTGTTTTCTGATATGATGATATTTTCTACCCGTCATCAAAATAAAATAACGTATCTTATGCATTTTCTTTTATGCTAGTAAGTCACAACTCCAATGAGACTCTTTGATTGGCTCATTATTTAACTATTTTATTCATTATATCTCATCATCATCATGGTCTAGTAGTGAGAACGGATTTTCATGACTCTCCCTCTCCATTCGTCTCTATCATCCATTGCATTCGGTAGGTCCTCCAGACTACAACCTGTGTCTGTACAGAGTTGTCGGTAGATTCTAGCCGGTTGTCCAACACCTACTCGTCCGTGTGACGGAGTCCACTGCAGGACGTCGCTTATAAGCTCACATTCACTTCTCCAGCAGCTTCCTGCATGTCTTGTTCGTCTGATTTGAATGGTTTTAGAGATAGGAGGTAGATGATCGTAGAGCTGCTATTTTGTGTGATTTTGCTTTCAGGATTTATTCAATATAGCTCGTAGCATTCTTGTGCAATTGCCATCAAGCTTTTTTGCAATGCGCGTAATCAGTGTCCATGTGGTGCATCCATATAGTAGTATGGACACGAATGCTGTTTAGAAAAAACTGCATTTTATTTAATCGGATAGGTCTGACTTCATATGACCGATAGTTTATCTATAACTGACCATACATTTGCTAGTCGCGTATTGATGTCATTTTCAGTAGATAAGACTCTGCTTCCAAGGTAGGTGAATCTGTCGACGAGTCTAGCATGGAGATGTCCCTTGTTTTATTTTGATTGAAGCACATGTACTCTATTTTTTCTGCATTGACATAGAGGCCTATACCGTCTGTTACCTTCTCCAGGCTATGCAGTAGGGATTTGGCCAGGGCTGATGTATTTGCCGGCAGCGCTATATCACCAACATAGTCCGCGTCCGTAATCGTTTGCGCGGGGTATCGTCTGCTTCTTGCTTTTGCCAAAGTAAAGTAATTTTCTTTCGTTAAATCTATGGACGTTCGAATCACGTACTCTAGGCAGATTATGAACAAGTATGAGGCTAATGTATCACCTTGCATAACACCGGCAACAAGGTCAAAGAAGGCTATGTCTCTATCAGATATATATATATATATATATAAGTATTCTTAAATTCAGTAAATCTTGAGTAGGGAAAATTTCCGTCGGAACAAATAAATTATTCAAATTTCGAATATTAATATATTCCTGGTAAAGAGCTCAATGTAAATAAATTCACAGAGCAAATATTATTTCAAGAAGAAGCAAATAGTCGTGCACATCAGGATAATAAATTGATTTCCATCTTATTAAGAGCATTGATACGAATCAAAAACTCCAAAAGAATTTTAACAGTAGTTTATCAGATTCAACAAGAAAAAAGATTTTTGCTGGATCTGATGAAGTCCTATTAAAATTCTTTTGGAGTTTTTGATTCATATCAATGCTCTTAATAGTATGGAAATAAATCTATTATCCTAATGTACCCGAATATTGTTTTTTTCTTTAAATATATATATATATATATATATATCAAGAACAGCAACAACCTAGTTGGCTGGGAATGTAGAATACACCGACTGCCTCTCTATGCAGAGAAGTCAGACTCCCCCAACGGGTGTCATGGATATGACTAAACAATCTGATGGCAAGGCACCAGCCTTGGAGATTTGGAATTGTGGAGCACCCCTTTATTATCATTGTTCCCAGGCCCACTGATCCGGAGTGGTATCACCTAATAGCATCTGTGGGTCAAATAGAACTGTCTCACATTTAAACAGTATGCAAACAAATGACTTATGTTAAATTGAATTGTTAGAAATAGAACTCTTTGACCATTTTGAAATGAGAGTGATATATAATAATATTTGGCGCTATTTGACTGTGTGCAAATGAATGAATAGTGTTCAATAGAATAGATTATACTAAATTATACTAAATAGCAATACAGGTAACCACTTCACTGCCTGCAAAAAATGATTAATATTGAATCGAATCATTAGAGTTAGATAGCTGTAATTGAAACCATTTATTTGTTGTATATTGACCTCCGACCTGGCCAAACATGCCATTCCAAAGACGGTGGAAGTGCATATTCCATTGGGGTAGCCGAGCTTGGCTGACAATATGAGACAGGGTTAAAATCCCACGGTACAGTCACAGACTGATGCACCGGAAGAGAGTGACCTGTGAACTGCATGACAGTTATTTCCGCTCGATGACGATCATGGGGAGATATTTAGTGGGCGTGAACTGTTATATAACTGAGTGCACAGGAAATTCAATCAGTTGGAGACAAGATGTGGTAGAGAAAGCCAGCGCCTGGCAGAAGGGGCCTCAGGACCCCCATTTGAGAGTTTGGAGAAAAAATGTGGTAGAGAAAGCCAGCACCCAGCAGAGAGCTCGGCCTCCGGTTGAGCAGCCCTGGAGAACGGGAAAGAAACGTTGATGGCCATTAGAGTGGGGTTCAATATGTTGCAGTTCTGTTCGGTCTCCAACTCCCTCTCACACACAACCCTTTCAAATAAAGTGAGAGGTACATATTTTTCTAAAAGACTGTATCGTCTTTATCATTGCATCTTTATTGTGTCGTTGTTATGATTTTGCATGCATATGTGTTTGTATAGTTGGTCATAATGTAAGTGCGCCAGTAAATTAACTGAATCTTATTTAAAAATAAAATTATCTACAAAGTATCCAATTACAAATGCAAAAGGTATATCCGTATAGTGTGTGCAGATAGTGTATGCAAATAAATGACTCATGTTAAATTGTTACTGTTACATAGCAATACTTGAAACCATTAAGCTTCGTGAAAACCAGTGATTAATAGTCAATAGAATTATTCGTATTAGATAGAAATACCTGAAACCACTTAACTGTATGCAAAAAAAACCCTCCCGCTTGTCTAAAAATGTTATCAATAAAATGTGTTTACAAATTGTATTTGATATTTTTTTTTAAAGAGGATTTGACATTATGACATAAAACCAAACCAAACCAAACCAAATCATATATATCTAGTATATATATATATATATATATATATATATATATAAAGATTTGGCTTTAAATAACGTACAATGGTTGATATTCCATAAAGGAAACGAAACGAAACTAAAACATATATCTAATATACATTTATAAGAAGGATTTGGTATTAAATAACCTACAATGGTTGATATTCCATAAAGCAAACGAAAACAAACCAAAATATATATCTAATATACATTTATAAGAAGGATTTGGTATTAAATAACCTACAATGGTTGATATTCCATAAAACCAAACGAAACCAAAAACAGCAAAAAAGAAAAGAAATTGCTTGAAAAGAGTGCACGGTACTATTATAACAAAGCAAATTTTAAATATGATTACAAACACAATAAATCTGTTTAGTTTCCTCTGTTTTCTATAATCTTCGGATGGTTGTGTAATGAATGTGACCAATCTTGTGTCTATATAGTGTGACGTTTATTTATGTGATAGTGTTACTGCGCGAGACATTTGCACGAAAGAATAACGAGGTTAGGTTTTAGTACACGTGATATTCAACCAAAAGAGAACTTCCGTTCTCTCTTTTGTTTTTTTTTTGTCTGGCAGTCTAAAATTGAGGAGAATAATTGATAGCATAAAACAGTCACGTGGCAGATGACATTAAAGAAATATATATATATATATTAGATATTCCATATTTCTTGATAATATTCTATTTCCGTTGTTAGCGTTCTGTTTTTTAAATTTATCAGCATCTCAGTTTTATCCAACTCTGCACTTACGTAATTTTGTAATGTTATTAAAAAAGACTAAAAAAAAACTCTTTCAAAATGATTGTAGCTAGATAGCCTTACATCTTAAAACCCAATCTATTCCCAAGTCGAAATTTCGAAAAATTCTAGTTGAAAACACCACTATAATAGCACACACACACACACACACACACACACACACACACACACACACACACACACTATATATATATATATATATATAGCACGAGACACCGGGATTCAATCTCAGGTCGAGGCATACCAAGGACTCAAAAAATTGTACTTGATGCCTTCTTGCTGAACATTCCGTATTTTAAGCAACGAGGTGTAATGAAAACAGGACAAGAGATTCTTTTATTCAGTTAAGAATCCTACTACTCGTCTAACTTGACAAGCAGAAATGTACAGCTTTTTATAGCTTGGATTATCAAGAGGAGATAATCCATATTCACAACACGAGGTAAGAGTAGAAATCCAAGAAAAGGAGTTAAATTATTTCCTACATTTCCCTGTAGTAGTTATTGCTCGGCCTCGACTACAGTCGGCCAACTTACTTTACTATATATATATATATATATATATATATATATATATATATATATATATATATATATATATAAGATCAACTGATTTCCATATTAGAAAATGTTAATTTTTGTACAAAAATAGTTTCGAAAATCTGCAGTTTTTGTATTTGAATTTTTGCATTTATTGACAAATCACCGCCTTCAATTAGAACGTCACAATATTAAAAAGTCTTATAAATTTTTTGATTACTAAGAATACATTTTCCCCCTTTTTAGAATCATAGATAAATCAATCCACTTTTTATCATATTTGGAGCCCATCAAAATCTTATATGAATAAAAATGAAATAGATATAAAATAGATATAAAATAGATATGAAAAATAAGGTTTTATTCGACTCCAAATTTTTCTCTTCTTTCTTTCTCTTGAGAAAAAATCTATCGTTATGTTCTTTTAACAATGCTTTTAATTTCAGGATTTCAGCTTAATTATTTTTCACGAGAAAAAGCCTCTTGTTTATTCTTTTTGCTTAGAGCGATGCTTCAACTTATATTTCATTCTCTGTTGCTGACAACCAGCTATTTTACACTTACATATTAAAGCATGAATATCCTTACTCACACTTTCATACTGAAACAGGAACCACAACCACAGTGTTTGACGTGTCAGACAACTTGCACGGTTAAACACATTCTTATAGAATGCATAGCTTTCTCTGCCATCAGAAAGCAATTTTTCAAAGTGACTAGCTTAACGAATTGTTCGAAAACGTCAAAATAGATGACGTTCTGTCCTTCTTGCGAGAGACAGGGTTGTACGAAAAAATATGACGAATCAAAACTGGTTAATCATGTGCAAACAAATGAAATCCTACTGAATATTCGTTCAGAAATCTTTCGTTGAATGTATATACATATAGACAATTTGGCGTTAAATAACCTTCAAAGGTTGATACGCCATAAAACTCAACCAACTAACCAACCTACCATCCTTTCCCCAACAAAGTGATATATTCACAAAAGGATATTTTACATAAACAAAATATATTATCTCGATTTTAAACAATTTTTTGTTTTTGTTGATACCATATCAGGGCATATCAATTGTTACTTTTGTTTATTAACCAACTTTTAAGGAAATAAATTCATTGAATTTGTAGAATTGTGTTTTATTCTATCATTTACACCTTTTTCTTCACACACACACACACACACACACACACACACACACACACACACACACACACACACACAATATATATACATACATACATATATATATATATATATATATATATATATATATATTAATCTTTATATCCAATCAATAATTTTGTTGGTGTGAAAAAAACCCAGGTTGTATAATTTGCAAATCCTACAAACTGATGTTTGGGAAAAATAAACCAGTGAAAAAAAAAAAGACGAAAAACACACGTGCTACTTGAAAATAATCAAGCCTCTCGTATATCAAGTCAAAAGAAAAACGCACCGAAAATTTACCTTAGCTTAAACGTAATAAAGTGCTCAATACACACGATTGAGCTAATTTAATAAAAATAATTCCGAATAACCAAGAGCGAGTCTACATTGGTTTCAGCTTAACGGCTCTTCAAGATCGCAATGGCGTATATATATATATATATATATAACCTTCTTTGACCTTATCCGCGTCATCAGAGACATATTATTACCTAACCTCAGCAAATCTGCACTGAATGAATGAATTGCACACAATAGATGTATTTACCCAACATCTCTGCCAATCGCAGAATAAGATCACATTTTAAGGAGAGCACAGCTAATTTCCTCCTCGTAGACTACTTGCACTGGTCTACCCTACTATTTACCCCAAGCTGGGTGAAGGATTCTTACTTTTCCGAAAGGGCATTAACACGAAGTGAAATGCAAGCAGCTTCATCTGGATTTTAAACTTGAGTCACCATATTACAAGGGTAACCGTTACACCACGTGTGCAGACAAATAAAGTAATGAAGAACCTTAGACGCTTTACGTCACTTTAGTAAGACACAAATCTGATGGCCAGTCATAACAAAAAGACCAAATGCACAACACGAGCATATGTAGTTACCTACCTCCTCCCTCATGAGCCGTATGTGACACAAGGTCAACATTTGAGGGAGTTGAACAGGTTTGAAGTTGGACTTTTCCTTCTCCTAAACTGGTAGCCATACTATGGTAAAAAAACCCTGTTTGCCCTACTATCTAACCATAGTTAGAGGGAAAGTAGTTGGATTCCTGCCTTTCCTAAGAGTACGAGTACCATATGAAATGTAAAATGCCTCTTACAAGATTTGAGCGAGTACATTTTTTACGGCGATAACTATTTTGCCAAAAACGCCTCCTCTTTACAATACGAGTTGGTTGATTGTTTTGTTTTATGGTGTATCAACCCTTTTCGGGTCATTTAACACCGAATTAAATTTTAAACAATTCAGTTTAGTATAAGTACAGTTTTTGTTAACACACAGTTAAATCCAAAAATCGTTCTATTTCAAACAATTCAGTTTAGCATAAGTACACAGTTTCAATGTTGAAAACAGTTCTATTTCAGCTTAGCACAAGTACAGACTTTAGTTTTAAATAAATAAACAAGAGCCTATCAGATGCTACCACTCCAGGCATGAGTGGACCTGGGAGTGATTGCAATGAAGGGGTACTCTGCATCCCACAAAGCTCTAACATTACAGGAGCCTCACCATCAGATTGTTTAGTATGATATCCAGGACACTCGTTGTGGGGATCTTACCCCTCTGCAGACAAGCAACCAGTGTATTCTACTGCCCCAGTCTGTGCAACATAGAAGTATATATGTAAAGACGGTGACCGTAGTCGAGGGTGACCAGAAGGCTCCGTTTTCATTAGCTACAACACCGAGGTGTAGAAGAGGGCGCTACTCCTTTCCCAGGATTGCTCCACTTTACCCTTGATACGTAGTTTATATTGCGAATGTTAAGCAATGAGGTATCATGTATCATTTTTAAAGTCTTTGGTATGGTGCAACCTGGGATTGAAACCAAGTGTCTACCCACTAGGCCAATGAGCCGGTCTGAGCAACATAACACGAGAGTACTGTTTAAGATAACAGTTTTCAGACAGTAGCCTGAAGAAGGATCGTGGTCTACAGAAGAAAAATTATCTGATGAAGACAAAGTAAGAAAATAATTTAGCTAAAATCAATTTTCGGGAAAGTAAGTTAATTTTATTGCAGCAATGTAGAAATTGGGTAAGGAATCCATTCAATGTGTGAAGGAGCCCAGTGAATTTAAATGGAGTGGAATATGAATGGTTTATTGACTTCACTTCAGATTCCACTTTGCAAGTGCTTTGAAAGAGTGATGCTTTCAAAATTCTTGCTTACTCTAAAAGGAGAATATCCATTTCAGGAATAGGCTATTAAAGAAACTTTCCTTTTCCAACTAAAGTAGATTGCATAACAATAAAAATTACTACGCTTAACAGATTACAAACCCTGACAAAAATTATGAAATTAACACGCGTTGAGGATGGTGACTTAATTTTTTAATTAGCAGTAAATATGCTAATAACAGATAAGACAACAATCTTTTTTTTATTAAACTGCTGAAAATTATGTCTAAATATACCTTAAAATACTTTTAACCAGTCGGCTGAGGCTGTAGAATACACCGACTGCACCTCTGCTGAGGGGTAAGACTCCACTACAAGAAGTGTCCTAGATATAACACTAAACAATCTGATGGTAAGGTTTCGGTAATGCTTTGGGTTAGCTGAGTACCCCTTCATTGCTATTCCCAGGTCAACTCTGGCCCCGACTGGTAGGACCTGATAGGGTCAAGTATGGGTCAAGTAGAACTAAACAATGTACTTATGCTAAACTGAATTGTTTGAAATAGAACTGTTTTGACATTTAACTGCGTTTAAACAAAAACTATACTTATACTAAACTGAATTGTTTAAATTAGAACTGCTTGACTAAATTGAATAGCTTGAAATAGAAATGTTTTTGAAATTTTATGGTGTACTTATGCTAAACTGAATTGTTTGAAAGAGAACTATATATTTGTATATAAAAGGATTTGGAATTAAATAACCTACAAAAGTTGATATGCCATAAAACCCCAAACAAATAAATAAACAAACTTAAGAAACTTAATTAAATTACGTAAATTAATGGTATAACTTTTTCCCAACCATGCAAATAAAGCGTTATGTTGGAAAAACAATTCTAGAATTCATTAACAAAAAAAAAAAAAATAATAGTATTATTACTTAGTTGCCCCAGCTAAAGCATTTGTGACAACCTTAATTTTTCTAGGCACGCATTTCACTAATTAAACAAAATATTCATTCTTAAAATGCTTCAAAATTTCGCGAAAGGCAGTACTGACATGGCTACCATTTGAAAGAAGACCTGTTATATTTTATCAGAGAGATGAGATTTCCATAGATGAGATATTGTTGACTGAGTCAACTAATTTTAGAGACTTATCATTTTATGAATTGCCCAGTCGGCCAGGGTTGAAGAATACACCGACTGCTTCTCTACAGAGGGATATGACCCCTCCTCAACGAGTGTCTTGGATTGGATACTAAGCAATCTGATGGAGAGGTTTCAGTAATGCTGGAGCTCTGGGGAATGCAGAATACTCCTTCATTGCCATTGATACCAGGTCCACTCCGACTCAGAGTGGTAGCACCTGATAGGGTCTTACTTATGGGTCATATAAAACTAAACGGTGTCCTTAGGCTAAACTGAAATACTTGAAATAGGACTGTTTTTGATATTGAAACTGCGCATTTGAAATGGAACTGTTCTTGTATGCTAAACTGAATTGTTTGAAATCGAACTGTTTTTGACATTGAAACTGAACTTACTCTAAACTGAATTGTTTGAAATAGAACTGTTTTGACATTTAACTGTGTGTAAACAAAAAACTATACTTGTAAATTAAAAAGTAAAGTTGGCGACCTTAGTTGAGGGTGACTCGAAGGTTCCCTTTTCAATAGCTACTACACCGAGGTGTAGGGGAGAAGTTATTCCATTCCCTGGATTGCTCCACTTTACACTTGATCCTTACCATATAATGCTAAGTGTTAAGCAAGGAGGCATCAAGTACCATTTTTTTTGTGTTTTTGGTATGACTCGACCTGGGATTGAACTTCGGTCTCTCGGACTCATTAGGTCAATGGACGGGTAAAAAAACGGTACCTCTACTAAACTGAATTGTTTGGAATAGAACTGTTTACATGTTTAAAAATTGGTTTGGCATTAATAACTTACAATGGTTGATATGCCATAAAACTAAACCAGTCATTTTATGAGGAGATGTAACCATCTTAATATAGATGAATTAACTCTGTTATATATATATATATATATATATATATATATATATATGTATATATAATTTCTATGCAAATAGTTTGAGTGTAATTTTTTTAACGAGCCAGAGCTTATTTGTTTGCTCACAGTCAAATGCTTTCTAGTGTTGCAATTTAACATTAATAATTCAATTTAATATGTATATATATATATGTATATATATATAAACATTTTTGGTTGAATACCACGGATTTTTTCTTATTCCTCAAGTAAAGACGTTCGAGTCATCTTGCAATTCTTCTTACGTCTGGTGTTATATAAAGATTGTTGAGATGGATTTTGGGTTCGTTCCTGGTGACCCCGTGTTCTTTGACAAGCTGTCACGTTTTGATATGTAAACAGGCGGATGGCAGTGCGTCGGGGTAGGCCGGTCGAGCAGGTGTGTAACTGAAAAGAGACCACGTGATATGAGAACCACGCGGTCAGGTTTAGAAAGTCAGTCCAGTCAGAAGAGAGTCGAGCCAGGGATACGCAGCTGATCAGAGGCGTTAGGTCGTCTCGGACGATACGGCTTGCGTTGGCACCCCCTGGCTCTAGGAAAAAAGATATGGAGCAAGAAGAAGTCCCCTCTCTGAGAGTATGTCTCTCCATCTATATGTCAAACTTACAACAAACTGTGTGCCCCTTTCGAGAATAAAAATGGGAGAGATGTATTTTGATAAAGAAGTGCGTTTCGTTTCGTTAATTGAAGTTCGTACATTATCTTTGATTATGTTCTTGGTTGGGTATATGAGAAGTACTCAACACTGGGTAGAGATGGTAAAAAGTACCCTCTACTAGGACAAGCGCTTTCGACCATTTCGCTGGTCTCAACCCCCGAAGATGACCAGCAAAATGGTCAAAAGTGTTGTAGGCTAATACAGGGTACTTTTTTCACCATCTCGACCCAGACATAAGAAGAACCGCAAGAAGGCTCGAACGTCTTTACTTGAAGATTTAAAAAAATCCGCGGTATTCAACCAAACATGTTTAGATAACGACTTGCTGTCAAAGTATACAACACACACACACACACACACACACACACATATATATATATATATATATATATATATATATATATATATATATATATATATATATCTTATTTGTAAACTTATAGTTAATCGGTAACATTTTAAACAAATCAAAATTGTTTGATCACAGTTAAATGGTATCCCTATCTAACAGTAATAGTTTTCATTTTACACAGTTAAATGGTTTCAAGTATTACGATGCAAAACTAGCAATTCAATTTAACATCGGTTTGCACACTGTTAATTAAGTTTAATTTGACCCTTATATTTGACACTAAAAAGTACTACTGCTCCATCTCAGAGTGAATCTGGAAGTGATGACAATTAAGGTGTACTTCACATTCTACGGATGATTTAGTATTATTGTTAGATATTGACTTGAAGATCCCTTTGTCATCTCTTGATAGAGCTAAGGAAGCCGAAAACTGGGAACAAGAATAACAGAAATTGCACCTGGTACCTAAAGTAAACAGGACGCAGGTGTTCTCAACGGAAATACTGCGTAAATTGTGTGAGTGGCATGCTAGAAGGAAGCATGATCACATGAATTGTGAAGGTAGCATACTAGAAGGAGGCGTGTCCAGGTGCAGCGTGTGTGGGGGGCAAGCGATAGAGATACGATCACGAGAATTTACGCGGCCGTCCAGGATATCACATAAACAGGATATTTTATAACAAGTAACCTCTGTTGGGGTACGGTCATCACATTTTCAATTCCTAGGAGACAGTGAGTTAAGAAACATTATGTATTCATGTTCAGACCAAGTGAATTTTAACATAAGCGAAATGGGTTTAACTTAAGTAAGTAAAGTTGGTGACCTTTGTCGAGGGCGACCTGAAGGCTCCCTTTTTTTATAGTAACTACACCGGAGTGTAGAGGAGGGCGCTACTCCTTTCCACGGATTGCTCCACTTTACCCTTAATCCATACCTTATAATGCTGAGTGTTAAGTAAGGAGCAAGTACCATTTTTAAAGTCTTTGGTAGGACTCGACCTGGGATTGAACTCCGGTCTTCCAGGCCATTAGTGAACACTCTACTTAAGTAGTGAAGTTAAATACAAAAAGGTTTACTTTATAACGCCAAACTATTTTAACAGAGTACGTTTTTATAACATTCAACCTTTTATTGAGAAATTATTTTTAAGTTGACATGAAATTTAAAGAAATGAATACGCTTAAATTCCTACTGATATTCCATATTTTTTGAGAAAAATCTTTTATGGTTAGCAAATTTCACTTAACAATTATGAAAAATGAAGCTGTTCATTTGTTCCGTATATTATTCGTACTACTGTTTCTAACTGTTGTTTTTATTACAACCTTTCCGTCGATATATTATTAGATCTTATCCAATTGTCAAGTAAGTTACGGCCAAATAATAATATCTATCTATCTATCTATCTATCTATCTATCTTTTCCGAAAAATAAATACATTTTTTGTGAAAGGATTTTTCAAGAAATGAATGCACTCTTGCTTTCGTATAAAGTGCTTCACGTATTCCATAGCTTTTTGAGAAAGCTCTTTGAATGGTTTGGAGAAGTCGCTTAACTTTGATGAGAAATCTTTTTCTTTTGAAATCTTTTCATTTTAAGATGTCTTAAAAGCGACATTTCTCTTTATCTAACCACGCTAAACTTATACCACACGTGATCATATTCTGAGCTTTGAAAAGAAATTTATATATTTGAATCTGTATACTGTATAAAAGACTCTATCAATATAACCATTATATCTAAAAATTTATTTTGAATGTTTTTTAAACAATCTTATGCATGTTTTTACGAGACCATGATGGAAACATCTCTCGTGCTTATTTACAAGGCTTTTCCTTAACGCTAGGTTATAAACGTCCACAAAATAAACAAACAAACAAACAAAATTCAACCATAAAATAACGGAAAGCCGATTTCAAATTCAGGTTTCTGTTCACTTGGGAAAGCACTGTGTCCTATTATTAAATAATTAGTATTTTTTATTGAGTAATAGTGGTATTTTGTTGACTGAAGTTTGGTGACGTCACGTGAATTGGTCAGTGTATGCGGTTAGCTAGAATTATTCTACAAAAACATCAGGTGCTTGGAGGAACACTCCTCTCCCCTATCCCACACAATTTTTAGGGCCTTGTGCTCAATTAAGAATATGAGTATTCATTTGGGATAAATAAAACCGACCGAGAATCATGGATTTATCTGATACTAATCAATACACCCATACACACATAGATATCCTTGGGAAAGGTATGAACCCTCTTATCCCATCAAATATAGGTTAAATAGTGCCAGTAGTGTTCTTTTACAAGGATGGCTTTGGCATTAAATAACTCATGAAGACTGGTATGCCATTAAAAAAAGAAACCAAACTAAGCTCTAGATTCCTATCGCTATCTATGATATCAAACAAATGTTCAAAAATGAACAATAAAAGGTTCTGTTTTATAAATTGAATCACTATGACCACAAAAAAAATTTTCCCCAGAATTTCAAAGCCCAAAGATAGGGACGCGTATTATAAATGAATGCTTGTTATACACATCTAATTTTTTTATTTTATTTAAATTTAGATAGTTGGAAGATAAATTTGAAAAATGACATACCAAGACGTTGAACTGCCGGATGAATGTGGAATGTCAAGTAAGTTACTTGCCCAGTGGGCTGGAGCTGTAGAATACACTGACTGCTTGTCTACAAAGGCTTAAGATCCCCCCCCCCAAACGAATGTCCTTGATATGACACCAAACGATCTGATGGTGAGGTTCCAGTAATGCAGGAGCTTTGGGGAATGCAGAGTACCCCTTTATTGCCATCGCTCCCAGATCCACTCTGGCTCGTTGTAGTTGTACTTTATAGGGTCCTATCTATGGGTCAAATAAAACTAAACTGTGTACTTATGCTAAACTGAATCATTTGAAATAGAACTGTTTTTGACATTGAAACTGTAATTACGCTCAACAGAACTGCTTGTAATAGAACTGTTTTAACATTTTCCTGAGTGAACAAAAAGTATACTTATACTTAAATAAATTGTATTTAACTGTGTGTAAACAAAACTATAATTATACAAAAGTGAATTGTTTGAATTAGTACTGTTTAACTAATCTGAACAGCTTGAAATAGAAATGTTTTTGACAATAAAACTGTGTACTTACATTTAAACTTCGTATTTATGCTAAACTGAATTGTTTGAAATGGAACTGTTTTTGATTTTGAAACTGTACTTACTCTAAACTGAATTGTTTGAAATAGAACTGGCTATTTATATAAAAATGGATTCGGCATTAAATAACCTCCAAAGGTTGATATGCCATAAAATCCAAACAACAACCAACGATGTAAGTTATATGGCTCAAGGTCATTCATTTCTCAGTCAGCTCCAGAAACTTTCAGCACTTCGTTGTATGCATATTAGGAATTTTCAATATAATTAATCATGCCAATGATGAATGGGGGACAATTTTATATGAATGAATCAAGAAAAAACTACGTTTGAAGGGATGGACACAAAATAGGTTAACACAGTCGACCAGAGAAGATTGAAAATTATTGAAAAAGAGAAAATTTAATTTAATTTAGAATTTGACGAATAGAAAATTTGCGATGAAATGACAGTAATAATACGAAATGAAAAAATATTAATTCATAACAATAGTTACAATAAAATATCGCTGATATTAACAAAGAATAATTGCAGCATAATACAAAGCACTAAATACACTGGAGAGAAAAAATCAAAAGCAAGCTGTTGGTAGTAAGTGCAAAATATGCATCTGAGATATATATGTTGATGAATCAATAAGAATAATGAGGAAAATAGCATTTGTTTTATTCACTAATTATTTATAAAATAATCTCATTCTTTTTCATTGCATTTTATTCAGTGCTGAACATAAGTCAAAGGTATAAAGTCAGGTGTGGACCCCTTCACATGGACGAGCTAAGGCAGTACGTCCAGCTCAAACATACATCCTTCAGCTCAGTGCCGATACGGGATGTAGCCCTGAGGATCTGCCGAAAGCAATGGACGATAGGGAGGTGTGGCGAGAGAGGGTCAAGAATATCTGTGCCGATAGCGCGACATGATGATGATGATGATTATGATGATGATGATGATGATGATTATGATGATGGTGATTATGATGATGATGATGATGATGATGATAAAATTTCATGTATATATATATATATATATATATATATATTGTAATCTAACAAAAGGTTACTGAATGAGAAATAACAAAAACGGAGGTTTTTAAATAAAATAGAAATCTTTATAACATTAACAAAATGCAATACTCGCTAGCAACGTGAAGAAAGTACCCACTGCTAGTGGTGACTACTACGTCAGCTTTATTAGTATTTGTCTTACGTCCCACCAACCGGATGCATACGGCACAAGGCCTTTATGTGAGGTTGGTCCTGGCAGAGGGCTGTATCCCAAACACGCTCTAAAAATGCTTCGGGCCCTGTTGGCATTCCCCTAAAAAAGAGGGTACCTCAGGCGCCGGGCGATAAACCTAGACCTCGCCAGAGAGGATTAGAGTCTGAGTAGACGGCCCCCGGAGGCGCAAAGAGAGTCAGCCGCGTGACGTGACTGCTTGGCTTCCTCGACACCAACATCAGGCAGCCTCGACTGAGTAACCGCCGACTAAGTCAGCACATTACTCCCCTCACAATAGTATTCAACGTATTTATGAGTAACGGGACGAAGCCATTTAATATTCAGAGGTATGGTATATAACAATATATATATATATATATATTGTGACGAGGAGATATAATACCCTAATACGTTCGTTGGGTTGTGGGGGAAGGAGCTTCGACTCTCTGGCCGTCAGCGGACGATAGTAGCAAGCAAAAATTACAGAATTGTGGAAGTGGGAGAGGCTGCCTCTCCTCTATCATTACAAGGTGATATGGGCATGGGAGAACCTCACTCTTAATTAGCCATGTATGTGTCAGCGGAGAAGCAAACCTTCGACTACGATGGGTAGAGAGGATGAAACAGCCAAAAAAGCCAACACGTGGCGAATTTTCAAATTACGGAGACTAGTTAGTTGCCGTTTATTCGACATAGGGTGAAGACGCATAATTAGTTGTCATTTAGTCATCAAAGGGTGAAGACACATAATGAGTTGCTGTTTCTTCGTCAGAGAGTGAAGATACGTAATTTGGGACACGAAAGGATCCCCAATTCGCAGAGAACCCTGGGAGCAAAGAAAGAGCTTCTCCTTTGAATGAACTAGCACTCCGAGGTATAGTGACCCTCGTTAAACGAATACCCAAAGAAAAGACTTGTCCACGAGGAAAGAGACAATTATCAATCTTGGTCTTATCAGAAATAAGACGTGTATCCTTCTACCAACGCGTTATGGAAACCCAATAACGAGGGGAAAAAGAGAAGATAATTAATTCCACAAAATTCCAAGTCAGCGAACATACAACTCAAGTATATTCAAATTTATCTCGCTGCATTCACGCTGACGTGAACAAAAGACAAATTACAGGAGGAAATAATAGCTCCGATAAGATAGAGGAGAAAAGAAGGAATATTTCCCCAATGATAAACTTGAGATTTAGAGCACCAGTATTAAATCTCGAAGCCTGAAGGAAGGCGGAACGTGTCTATCTATACTCTCACCTTCCGCCATTAACAGATATCAAATGGGGGACCTCGTCCGGGATACGGATATTTTAGTGGAGGCTCCTCCGAGATACAGAAAGACTTCCTCGCTCCTGACTTTTACCTGAATTGTTTTTTCTTTGTTTCCTTCTTTTATTCAATAAAAGAATATTGTTATTAATCTTGTTCACTCGAAAACGGTAGTTCAGAGTCCTTTTTTATAGTGGAAGAATTGTATTTGTCGAAGACCTTGTATTTGAGGGGAAAACTTGGCCAATTAGCTATGTTGACTTTAAATAATTCACCTATAACTCGCCTAGTGTCTTTAAAATGTGGTTCCGCTTGGGAGTTGGTGATATCTGTAACACTAAATAGCGTCCGACAGACCGCAGCCAACCTCTGTGCCCTGCGTTAACTAGTGGACTTGGCGGGCACGAACAGCACCCAGCAAGCGCGCTGGGCATATAGCGGCGTAACAATATATATATTGAAATGATAGATTGAGATGAATCTGACTAGATGATAAAATAAGTGGGAAGATGGATAAATCAAACACTTACAAAAATTTAATAGTAATGATATTTAATTATTTTATTCCAAGAACTTCCTCAGACTAAACATATTTTAGTTTTTTACATTCAAGCAAATGAGGAAACAAACAACATAACGGTGAAAATAAAGGTATAAAAATAGGAGAGAGAGGGTCCAAAGATTAGAAACAAGTAAACGGAGAAATAGAGAGGGAGTAAGGCGTTGGTCTAAGTGAGGGTGGTGGGGATTTTTGATCTTGACGGTGACTTTCTCTGTGTATGGTGATGGAGTCAAATCTATAAGGTTTCACTGAAAGATTTTTAATCAAATGGAAGCGGAATTAATTTTAGTGTGCTAAAACAAAACGAAATAGGGAAAAGAAATAGGAAGAGGGTAGAGAGAAAGCGTTTAGGCATATACTTTTCTTTCAAAGACATTGACTATAATGGACTAAGTGGAAAGGAAGACAAGAAAAAAAAAAAAGAAAAGGAAAAGGAAAAAGAATCCTCAATTGTTTGGCAGAATAGAGTGAAAAATGTTTTGGTTTGCTAAAGATTTTTGCTTGATTTTTTTCGATTCCCTATTTTGATATCGTTTTAGTGTAGTATATTGTCCCTCAAGTAGGGTGAAATCGGATAGAAATCTGAATGTTGTTTTATGTGGTTTGTTTTTTAAATTTTTTGCTCTGCTTGGGAAAAATTAAATGTGTTTTTGAGATCTATCATGTGGGAGAAAAGGGAATTTTGGTCGTCATTTATTTTGATTGATCGTTTACGTTCACAGATTCTTTTGCCTAGATTGCTTTGAGTTTTGCCGATGTAATGTTTATTGCAATCTCTGCATGGGATAGAGTATATGCCTTCGTGAGAAGTGGTTTCGTTGTTGGTTGGTTTCGAGATGTTAGTGAGGTTTTAAATGGTTTTTGATGTTTGTAAGATTGGTATTCCTAATTTGATTAATTTTTCCTAGTGAGGGTTGTTATGTGTTTTAGGGGGTAGAAGGATAGGTCTGTGGGTGATGGAAATAATGGGGTTGTTTTTTTTTTTTAAGTTTACTGGATGAGTGTACATGAAGAGCTTTTTTCAAGCGTTTAATGAGATAAATTTTGGATATTTTAGGCTTTTAAGGGAGAACGTCTCTTATGAAATAATAAATAACATAAGCGAATCAAGCAAATTAGCTCAAAAGAAGAACAAGACTTGGTATGACTAGATTGGAAAGGTGATCTACTGGGAACTGTGCAAGAGATTAAAATCTGACCAAACTATACCAAATGGTATATGTAGAAACTAGAATCCTTCCTAGAAAATGAGTCATATCACATTTTCTGGGATTTTTAGATACAAATGAACCCCCTAATCACGGACAGAAGAAAAAAGAATTTGTCATCAGGTGGATTTTTCTCTTCCAGCGGATCACAGTGTAAAAATAGAAAACGAAAAGATAGACAAATACTTAGACCTTATCAAAGAACTAAAAACAAAACTGTGGAAGATGAAGGTGACAGTGATATCAATTGTAGTCGGTGCACTTGGAACGGACCCCAAACACTTAAAAGACTGAAGCCAGAGGATGAATCGGGAACATTAAGACCACAGCATTGTTAAGAACGGCTAGAATACTCAGAAGAATCCCAGAGACCGATGGGAGCTTGATGCCACTTGTTAGCTGAAAAGATTAAGATGGATTCTAAAGTTAAGAAACTAATAACCTGCCAAAGAATGCATCACCACAAGAGCAGATATAGAACGTCTCTCCATCAAAAGAGAAAATGGTTAAAGAATCTTAATCTGATTATAACTGAGAGGTGCCCGTGGTGTAATGGTTATCGTCGCTGGAAATGGACACTGCGATACGAGTTCAATTCCTGGACGAGACTGATTGCATTTCACATAGCACTAATACCCTTGGGAAAGGTATGAATCTAATTATTCTCCGTCCAGCTATGGGTAAATAGTAGGGCAGACTGGTTGTTCAGCCTTGGTGAGGCAACTAGTCTTGGAGAAGTAAAACTCTGAATTCAAACCTGTTAAACTCCGCTTAAAAATTGACCTTGTGTCATATCCTGCCTGAGCAGAGGGGTTGGGTAAATATGATAACTGAAGGACAAAATTACCACAATAACATAAAAGAAATTACTTTGACACTGCTACAAACTAAATGCTACAGTTTCTATGGACACAGAAGAAAAAGAAAAATATTCTATCAGTAAAAAAAGTAATACATTTGTTAAAGAACTCGATCTCTCTCCGAAATAAATTGACATAAAAGATAAAGCAATAGAGGTAACAGAAACGCTTTCATGGTCGATATGCATATAGAATTAGAAATGCTGATAAAGATCTAGTAAAAACTAATCAATGGCTGAAGAGTACTAGATTGAAGGCAGAGACAGAGGGGTTAATAATAGCAGCAAAGAACCAGAGCCAACCGGATAGAAACTCTCTGGCAATTATATACAGGGTGCAGAAGCAAAATTAAGAATATTCTTGTCTACTAAAAAACGACTCTGTCATAAAACAAGATTAATTTTAGTTTAAAAAAATAAACAGCAAAATAAGAAGATAGACAGAAAACTGTAAATTTAATCAATATCGCCACCATTTTTTTTTTCAATTGTTGTATCAACACCCCTTTGAAACAATTTGCATGCCTTCAAAATAAATTCTTCAGGCATTTTATTCCATTCCTCCTCAATAGCAGTCTTATGAGATCCAATATTTGGTTTGGAAGTTGTATTTGTTTTTTTTTCTATAACGCCCCATATAGCATAATCAAGGGGGTTAAAGTCTGGGCTTTAATCTTATCTAATTGTTGTCCTCAGTTTTCTCCCGGACTTTCTATTCATTAGCGTGTTTTCTTATTGACCATGTGGGGTTCTTCTTAATCACCGTCGCGAGAGTAGTTAAAAAGCCTTCTTTTTATTTTCTTTGGGTTTGTATTGGGTTGACAAAGAAACTTTGGCTCGGTTTCGTCGTTAAGCAAATCATAGATTCTTGTTTCTTTTCTTGTTCTCTCTCTCTCTCTCTCCCTCCCTCTCTCTCTCTCTCATATGGGGCTGAGATTTAAATCAAAAAGTGCTCGAGTAATAGTGTTAATCATGAAAATTTCGATTTATCACGTTTTTTCAGAAATTAGACAAATCAGACTAAAAAACACGTTTTAAAAATTATTCCATATTTTGCTTCCGCACTCTGTGCAATAAAAAGAAGAAAGCAAGAAACCGAATCAAACCCATTTTGTAAACTGTACGAATAATTAACTGAATCAATTGATCACTTAGAATGTGGTTGTTAAATCTTTACATCGATGGAATATAAAGAAAGTCATGATAAAATAAGACTTTGTATTCATGGGAATATATTAAAATACAATGAAATACCTGAACCTGAAAAATAGTATAAATACTAACCAGAAGTAAAAACAGAAATCAAAGAAGCAATTATTCTCTGGGATTTTTCTATCCAAATCGATATAAAAATAAAGAGCAAAAGACTAGATATAGCAGTTAAAGTCTATGAAAGAAAAACATGCTTACTAATTGATATATAATTGCAAAAGATCAAATAAGTGAAGACATAGAACCGTAAATAGAAACTAGCACAGTACCAGTAACGGTGGGAGCCACATGTATGATCAAGAGAGACAGATTAACTCATTAAGAAGATATCTGGCAGTTCCGATCTACATTGAATTCAAAAACTGCACTTTGAGGAATTGCTTAGGAGAGAACTATCAATGTGATTGGAAAAGTCACACCCAAAGGTCTGGAGCATAGAATACATATAATTAATACGGTATTAATTAATACCTAGATCTTCGGTAAAGACACCATAAAGTTTAAAAGCGGAACAAATACTTGAACTTTGCCAGAGAGATGAAAAAACTGTGGAATATAAAAGTGATAGTGATACTAACTGCAGTTGTAGGGTTTGGAAAAGTTGTCTAGAACTTGGAAAAGGGACTCTATGTACCGCTGATTACAGGAAGGATTCGAACCATCCAGACCACAAAAAAAAAAAAAAAAAAAAAATAGCTACGATACTTAGAAGGATCCGACAGATTGAGGAGATTTGTTGTTCCCATGAATCTGGTTTGGTTTGGTTTCTCTGTTTAATGGCATATCAACCTTTGTAGGTTATCTAATGCCAAAGCTATTCTCTTAGAAGAACAGTAGTGGTACTATTTTACCCATAGTTGGGAGGATAAGGAGGTTCATACCTTTCCCATGGGTATTTGCCCGAAAAGGAACGTAATAGCGCGACTGGAGTACTACGATTCCGTAGTCCGTCGCTTTAACCATTACACCCACCCATAAATCTGGTGAAAAGTAATCAGATAGAACTGATGTGAAAAACTCTCATTTCAATCATACATGTTAGATGCATCAGGGAGGTCTTCAATGATGCGCTGTCTTCATTGCCGATTTCGGGTTATTTCTGCATCATATTGGCTCCGGCAGTAACCCCGGCATGACTCTGGAAGAGCCAAGCCACCTCCGTGATCGCGACGTGCTACGCTCATGCCTCTACCAAAGCAAAGAAAAAATTAATAAGCCCGGTCTCCGGCCGTTCTTATATACATCTGTCTTTTAGTAAACAGCCAATGAAAACAGGGCATTCCACACTCTGCTATATAATACCATCTTTACCTCATTCGGTTTTGCTAGGCTACTTCTGGAATCGGTACCGAGGTAAGATGTTATTTTAATACTCGTCCGTGTCCATGATTTACACTTCACTAGACTTGCACGAATCTCCCGCCAAATCTGTCCTATTCTAAGACTTCCAAACTAAGATGAATTAAGCCCCCGCTCAAAACTATTCAGTCAGTCTTTAACGCTTACCTTATACCCTTATTCGAAGAAGAAAAAAATACTCCCGTTTATTTGGCTCACGAGATCATTTGTTACAGATTAACTCATGCTTTTTGCCAAAATTTCCTTCCCCGTTTATCATTAATCTATGCTCATATTACCAATTTAATGCATATTTCTAAAAAAGAAAAACAAACAAAAAACGCAACTCTATTCAACTCCTTACATTCTAATTTATTACTATTTCGAACCTATCTAATGCCAAAGCTATTCTCCTAGAAGAACAGTAGTGGGACTATTTTACCCATAGCTGGGAGGATAAGGAGGTTCATACCTTTCCCAAGGGTATTTGCCCGAAAGTGAACGTAATAGGGTGACTGGAGTACGAACTCGCGTACTACGATTCCGCTGTCCGTCGCATTAACCATTATACCCACCCATAAATCTGGTGAAAAGCCATCAAATAGAACTGATGTGAAAAACTCCCACAATAATAGCAATGATTAATTAACAATCATAATCAGTTTATTTCAAATTTTATTTAATGCTTTATCGATCTAAAGAACATTGATTATAATTGATTGTAAAATATAATTATATTGATATATAAATAATAATATTACTAGCATATATGAATAATATCAATGTTTTACATAGATGTAGTTTTTCTTATATATATGATTTTTCTCATATATATATATATATATATACTGTCATACATGTACACGTATATATATATATATATATATAATGAATATTGTACCATAGAATGAATTTAGTTAACACAAAAATGAATAGGAATTTTATTATGATATGAAGCCTGGAGAGTTGGTGAAAGAAAGAAAGAAAGAAAGAAAAAGGAAGGAAAGAAGAAAGAAAATGAACTTAAAGAATCTAAAATAAAGCAAGATAAAAAATGCCAAGAAGAAAGGAAGGGAGAAAGTAAGTAAAGAAGACTGTCGGAGAATAAATTAATTTGAAGGAAAGAATGGACGAAAAAGAAAATTTTAAATAACAAAGAAGGTAAGAGAACTTTTTAAAAAAACATTTGGTTTATTTATTTCTCAATTTTATAATTTTGTTTTTACTTGTCTTATGGAACAACAGCCTCTTCATCCTGCCTGACATATATTTCGTATCAAATTAAAATTATTATTGCAAACGAAAATATTTTGACTCAAAAATAAAAAAAAGTTGTTTATTGACGAAATCAAATTTGTACTCAGAAAAATTAAAATCATCTTCAGTTGTCACTTGAATGTCATTTTTATTTTAATGTTTCAAACATTCATTTTCGTCCATTGCTAGTGACGTTACTTCAACCGAGAATTTTGCAAAATATACAAGTAAGTTTTAAATTGATGACCATGCTGTCGTGTAGTGTTTCCTGAAGTCCCGTCTCAGTTGTGATAACAGCCTCCTACATATTGAATGTCCCATTATTCTGATCAAGCTAAGCTCAGAGAATGTATGTTGCTTATTAGATGCGCTATCTTGTTCAGAGAATCCATCAAGGCTTCTCAACTAGAATAAGGCTGTGCATGTTTTTATGCATTTATTTTTTGCCCGTAACAATTAAGAGAAATAACTATAAATTACAAATTATACAGTAATCTCCCTTATTTAGTTAATTCAATTGCAAATGGGTAAAAAATGCCAGAAAAATAATTGAGTGAATAATCTTAATGACATGCCGATACGTTTAGGGTTATTTAAACCTAGGGGTTAGGAATCATATTAATTGTACGTTAATATTTACATTTTTCTGTAATTGTTTCTTAAGAGATTTTTTTGCCGATGGTCATATCAAATACGAATGATTAGTAAACAAATCTATTGGAACAATAAATAGGACCCTTACAGGTCACAGTAGACTGGGTCACAGTCGACTTGGGAGTAATAACAATGAAGAGGCATTCACACTCCTTAGATCCCCAGAATTGGAGCCTCATCATCAGATGCAGTTTAATGTCATATCCAGAACACTTCTTTTGTGGGGAGTGTCTTACCCTTCTGCAGGAGGATGCACTCAGCATATTCTAATTCTATCGCCAGGGTAAATGATACAGTGGGTTTAATTCTATTCATTCTAGAATTTCATTGCTAGAATTTCATTAACAGCATAATTTTACTTCACAAGTTATATACAAAAACCTGTGGACTCTTCTTGTCACAACTGATCCTAGGTGCCTGTCGTTTAGTACTGCATTTATTATTGGATGTTTAACTAACTACAATGTACCACCCTACTCGTTAACACCCACACACCTAGAGAGGGCAGGGATTATCCCTCCGCTTAAAATGATTTTAATATACTGTGTCAACAACGAGCTAAATGCTGATTTATTTATTTTTTCTCTTTTCAACTTGAAATTTGTATTCCTGTAAGAATGAATCGCAAGTGTCAGAATAATCCAGACAGGTTCCGTTATATCTGCGGTAATGTGGTCCTTCGTAACCGTTGAGCAAAAATCACTGACATTGTCAAGAAGGCATATCGCGATTACTTGGGAATCAAAATAAGGGATCAGTATAAGTCTTTCGCTCCCCACATTTGTTGTAAAGCATGTGTGGAGAACTTGATGGATTGAAGAAATGGTAAAAGGAAGAGTATGCCATTTGCTATTCCAATTGTCTGGAGGGAAGGAAAAGATCACATGACGGATTGATATTTTTACATGATAAATCTAAAAGGAATAAATCGCAAGAACAAGCACCATATCCAATACCCCGATGTTCCTTCTGCCCTAAGATCAATCCCTCATAGCCCAGACCTTCCTGTTCTTGAGCCAGATGGTAACATGGAACATAGCTCTGATTCCGAACATAGTGATATGACTTGTAGCTGGGGATGACGTATACAAGCCAAAAGACGACGACCAGTCACAATCCCTGACAGACTTCAACGATCTGACACGAGATTCGAACCACTCTAAGGAGTCTGCTCGGCTGCTGAGTTCACGTCTCAAAGAGAAACATTTGTTGGTACCGGGAAAAAACGTTCTACTGGTATCGTGACCGTGAGAGAAAAATCAGACAGTTTTTCACATTTCAGGATAAGTCATCATTGGTTTATTGCAACAACATTGCTGGATTGATCAAATCAGTGGGCGTAGAGTATGATGCTACAGAATGGAAACTTTTTATTGATTCATCCAACAGAAGTTTCAAAGCAGTTCTGCCTAATGGAAATATTTTTCATCTATCCCAATTAGGCGTTCAGTACAAATGAAAAAACTCATAACAGCATGGATCATTTCCTATTTGGTGTTAACTACCAGAAGCACAAAAATGTTTGATCTAAGGAGATCTTAAGGTGGTTGGACTGCGTAAAGAAAATAGAAATTGAATAAATAAATAAATAAATAAATAAAGCAGTCTCCAAGTAGCCAGGCCAAAGCGCTCGTAGTAAATATAGATGATTAGAAAAAAAAAAATCTTGTGCCAACGTGCGGAGCCTGTGGAAGCGGATGTTTCTACCCCGACGCGAAAGGCGAAAGTGAGAGACAGGCTCGTGTTTTTAGGGAGTTGACGGTGAGACGGGATAAGGTAAAGACGTATCGTTGAACACCAACCAGTAAGATACAAAGAGACAAAAGATTACGCGCTTCGATCAGCAGGGAGATCCAAAGGAAACTTTGGACCAAACGCGACCCAGTGGACAAGCATGTTAGAACCAGGAAAAAATTCAGGGTATGTGGTTGGTATTCTTTTTTTTTTCACCAGTTGTCTTTATCTGGCTGACGCGGTTGTCTCATGTTTTCATATTGTCTTTCTTTCTTCCGGCAACTACCTACTACCTAGTAGTAAATACACCTTTGGGTAGTTAAATCGAGTTTCTTGCATTCGTCGCTTTTACCACGGCGGGGTAACAATGGGGTCTAATTTTTCTTTAATACCACAACGATACAACTGCTCCTAAGGCTCCAAATTGGGTAAACAAAGTATCTTTGTTTTCAGTATCTCTGATACAGCTAGGCTCATTACCAACATTATGTCATACAAGATTGTCCGTTAAGACAAAAGTTATAACCTGGCTCGCATAGCGTTCAGTCTCCCCATCTCGTTGGACCGAACAAAATACTACTTCCACCCTTACATATCGAGTAGGGAGTAATGTAAAACTTTGTGAAGGCAATAGAGAGGGAATATAGCGGGTTTGCTTTCTTCCTCGAAAAGCTCCCTCGGATAAACATGGAGAAACTCAAGGCTGGTTTATAACGGCCTTTAGATAAACGAATTAATGAAGAACCCAATGTTTGACGAAGCACTGAGCGAAGCTAAACTGTCCTGGCAGTCACTGAAATCAGTAGTTACAAACTTACTTTGGAAACCACCCAGGTGCTGAATACAAAAAGGAAACTGAAAATCAACTGAAGAATTTCCGCCAATTTGGGGTACGAATGTCAGTCAAACTGCACTTTCAGCGGTCACACTTGGACTATTTTCCAAAGAACTGTGGAGATTTAAGTAAAGAGCATGGTAAGCGCTTTTACCGAGACATTCGCTTTATGGAAGAGCGCTACTAAGGCCGATGGGATGTAAACTTTTTCGCTATTACAGCTCGTGCTTGAAACGAGATGCAGTGGCTGCCAAGTAAAGAAGGAAGTCCCTGAAAAGACCATTCATCTATGAATACCTTCTTTTGTGTATTTTTCAGTTTACTATGGTACAATGTGAGCTTTCTTCGAATATATCAGCCCTAAATTTAGAATTATTTATTTAATTCAACATGAAAATAAATGGAGTTATAATTCTCATTTAAATGTACATTTTGTTAAAACGATTCCATCATTAAATTTTCAGAAGTTGAAGAAATGTAAGTCAAATTCTGTGCAAATATTCTTTTTTCAAAAAATTGTCATGTCGTTGAAAAAAAAAGGACATACACAAATCTATAGTGTTTCATTAAGAAGCACACTTATAATAAAAACAAATCCAAATATTAAACCTGGGGTATTCACTGCACTCAAACGTACTTTAGAATTCATCTATAAATGTATATTGAAATTTTTAGAAATGGAGGTGCCCGTGGTGTAATGGCTATTGCCGCAGGAAATGGACACGGGTTCAAATCCTAGACCAGGCTAATTGCTTTTCACATTGTACTAATACCCTTGGGAAAGGTATGAATCCAATTATTCTCCTTCCAGCTATGGGTAAATAGTAATGGAGGCAAGTAGTCTAGGAGAAGGAAAACTCTGAATTCAAACTCCGCTTAAAAATTGACATTGTGTCATATCCTGCCCGAGCAGGATATTTTTACAAATGCAAGGGAAATAAATCATGTAACTCGGATAAAATCTTTTTTTTATACAACTAATATCACAAATCCAAATTGTGTCCTTCATAACTATTCTGCATAAAGCACGGTCCTGTTTAGATCAACCAAGTTAAGCAGTGATCACTGTATTCAAAACTTAAATTGTGACAGCTATCATGGGGCTTGTATGCCAGACGAAGCAAAGCTTGATAAATTCTATGGGCACTTGGTGGTGATGTAATGGTTAGCAAGTTAGTCTTGCAGACATTTTACAACTGAGTAACTAGTTTGATATTCACTAAAAGCCCTCATACACTCCATACAGGTGTTAAGTTTTTAAAATGCCTTTGTGCCCTGCCTATAAAATAGGAAAACAAAATATCTTTCAAATTGTAAAACAACTTTGAAATTTGGCTCATAACTTATAACTACAAATACTATCTACTAAATTATTAATAGAGTTTTTATCATTATAAATATTTTACAGAGTGAGTCAGTTTTAATGAAAAATGAATTTGGTGATTTTTGAGCGAAAATCACTTAATCTTAGGCTAAGGTAATTTCGAATTACTATAATACCTCTATCTTAAAGATTTGATCTGATAAAAAAAGAATGAGTATGACTTTTATATTCAGCATAAAAAACTGCCGTAAAACATCGCAGGCCTATGTTATCAATTGTTGACTGAGCGTCATTTTGTAAACATTTTTTAAACATGAACATTTTCCATATAAGGGAAATACCAATGAATAAAATTATCCAGTGGATAAAACTTTTATTTTGGAAAGGCATATAAAATCAATGACCGAACGAACAGTCTGGATCTAAATCCAATTGAAAATGTATGATGGAGTTAGGAGGGCGGCATGAATTCAGTAAACTATTCATTAGTTCGTAATAAAATATTACTAAATATTGTGGCAACGTAGTCTTCCAGGTACTGTTATGAAAGGATTATTGCTGAAATCAATTTTAAAATTGAACAAGAAAAACAAATAAAAGGAGGTGGACTTAAATAGACGTTATCTTTTTATGCAATGTTTTGGTGATAAACAATAATTTACAAAATATGTTTGTGTGTGAGAATTTTTGTCGTGTACAGTATACGTAAATATTTTTATTTTTTTTTTCTAATTGGTTGCTTAAATTCTTTTGAAGATAAAACTTGGTCATCGTCGTGAAACTCGAAACTTATATTTTTGTTGCTCCTGGAGTATCTAACGTCTATCGTCTTCGACTAATGGATTGCTAATGACTAGCAGGGTTCATAACTAGTAATCAGGCCACTAGCCTTTGGCAGAAAAGGAAAAATTATTTCTGGAAATTATAGATGGGTCTTTTTCAATTTTTTAGATTTGAAAAAGAAAGTGGATTTGAAACCATTGCAGTGAAAATCAAAAAAATGCTTCATCCATCGGAGAAGATTTATTAAGTGTCATTCAAGAAAGTTTGATAAAGAATTAGTGAAACCCGAACTTCTCATAAAAAACACAAGGAGAGGCAGGTAAGTATTAATTCTAGCTTCTTTGTAAAGGATTCCATAATTTTTTCCCCGAAATTGGGTTCTTCCATGATATTTTCCACTGCATGATTTGGAAAAAAATTATACCATCAATTTAAATAATTATACCATCAATTTAAATAATTTAATCTAGTTTGTTTATCGTATATTTTATGAAACCAGAATTATCAGTCATTTAAAAAAAACTAATTTGTCGTCGAAATTTCTGTGATGAAGCTTGATGATTTTCATCATTAAGGATTTTCGGACTATTGTCTTCATCTTTATTTCCACAAGGTTTCGGCCGATATGTCCTCCTTCATCAGGTGTTTGTCGAACTAGGGAACTTTCACGGAACTTCGAACTACGTCCTTTATTGAATTCACGCGGGAGTCGCTTGTTCTCATTCCGTTAGCAATAACCGAGTTCAAGTGTTAAGTATTCCTGTATTGTTACTTGCCTGCAGTCAAGATTGAACCTGCAACCTCCTGATGAATGTCTCTTAGAAACTTAGGAACCAACGCTATGTGTCCTGCTGGACAGATAAGAGAGAATCTTATCTGACAAGGATTTCTACTTTTATGTATGATTTTTTACCCGTGCTCATATTCAGATTTTTTTGGAAGGAAAAGGGAAACCATCTGCCCTTATGGGATGAAATTGAAATAATTGATAGGGTTGAACATTGGAGGATTAGACGCCTTAAGGAATCAGCACATATGTTGGGCTACAATTACCTGTTGAGTAGACCAACTATAGAGATAAATACAGTATGGGAACCGATAATTAAAAAGGTTAGATGAAAAAAAAAATTCAGAATACGAGCACGGGCAAAAATTCATACATAATAGTAGTAATCCTAGTCAAGTAGAACATTTAGTTTATAAGTCCCAAAAATTCTCTCTGAAATGTCCAGCAGAACACATAGCGTAACGGTTATAGGCGTTGGTTCTCTAAGGTGACAATCATCTGGAAGTTGCAGGTTCAATCCTGACTGCAGGTGAGTAACAATACAGGAACACTTAACATTTGTACCCGGTTATGGCTAACGGAATGAAAACAGGCGACCCCGTTGATTCAATAAAGGACGTAGTTCCGTGAAGATTCCCGAGTTCAACAAACGCCTAAAGAATACCGGCCGAAAGGTTGTGGAAATAACAATGAAGACAATAGTCCAAAAACCCTTAATGATAAAAAACTAATTTGTGTCTTATCTGTATTTAGTTTATTTATTGCAAAATAAAAAGCAACGTGAATTTCCTCTAATTCAATGATTTTTTGTACTATGATAAAAGATATAAGCATATCTAATATGTTTAGTGTCTTGAGACAGATTGTTTTTAAGCCCTGTCGAGATTCAAGAATTTAAATAATCATTTTACATCAGCTTCGGCTATTTTCAGATATTTTTTGTTAGCAGAATGAAAATATGTAGGATCGGGAAAGTACACATAAACACAACCTACAATGGTTGATACGCAATAAATCAAACCAAACCAAACCAAACCAAATCCTATATATTTCATATATTTGTATAAAAAGTATTTTGCATTAAATAACCGACAATGGTTGATATGCCATAAAACCCAACCAAACCAAATCATATATATTTAATATATATATATAAAAAGGATTTGGCATTAAATAACCTACAATGGTTGATATGCCATAAAACCCAACCCAACCAAATCTTATATATCTAATATATATGTATAAAAAGATTTGGCATTAAATAACCTACAATGGTTGATATGCCATAAACCCAACCCAACCAAATCCTATATATCTAATATATATGTATAAAAAGATTTGGCATTAAATAACCTACAATGGTTGATATGCCATAAAACCCAACCAAACCAAATCCTATATATTTCATATATATGTATAAAAAGGATTTGGCATTAAATAACCTACAATGGTTGATATGCCATAAAACCCAATTAAACCAAATCCTATATATTTCATATATATGTATAAAAAGGATTTGGCATTAAATAACCTACAATGGTTGATATGCCATAAAACCAAACCAAATCAAACAAAATAAAGAACAAGTTTTTACCTTAACTTCTTGCATAAAATTTGACTTAGAGTAACAATATCCTCTGTCTGAGCAAAATAAATTGATACAAACGTTACAGTCAAACAATGTTTTATCTGTTTCCATTATTTATAAAGCTTTAAAACCGTCTATAAAATAAGCACAAATGTGTTAGACGTGGTATATTTTTTTTGATTTTTGAGACAAAGCGAAGATATCCTATAGCTCAAAAAGTTGATGTAATATAAAAAAGTGGGGTTATTTTTCGATTCAGAGGCCAAAAGTTAGTCAGAAACATGTATTAGATCTCATTCAACGAAAATGTGTTCCCCAGGGTTATTGATATATATGGTTAGTACCTTGAGACTGACTGTATTTAAAGCCTGTCGAGATCCAAGAATTAAAATAATCGTTTTACGTCAGCAACGCCCTGGGCGACTTTCAGATATAATTTTTTTTGGTAGACAGAATGCAAAGCCACCGCCCGTTGTTATCTATTGGTCCATGACGGACGACACAAACCCTCACCTTTTATCTGTCGATGTAATGGCCTTCCTTCACGCGAATTCGGCTTCAGTGTCCGGAAAGATTAGAAAACGGCTGAAGCCCACGCCTAAAAACGAGCGCCTATCTCAGTGTTCATCTTTCATGTGTCACAGGTCGTCAGGTTAGGTCATTAGCTTGGAGTTGGTCACGATTTTCTCTGCTTTAGTTTCTCTTAAAAAAGAAACAACATTTTTCTTCACCAGGAACTATCTTATTCCAAAATAACGCTTCAGTAGAACATAAAAAGAAGGACGAGTAAAAATATATTGAATTTTTATGAGAGGAAACATTTTCGGCCATCATTAATTTTTAACCAATTTCTTTCATCTTACTTTCAGTTGATTTTTATCACAACTACTAACTCCCACCCATAAAAATAACTCAACCTACTCTCTCTCTCTCTCTCTCTCCCTCTCTCTAAAAAAACAAAAAAAAAAACAAAACAACAAAAAACTAAACAAAACCCCTCATGATTCTAGAGCTTGTACAGTTATTAAAGTAACTTTTTATCACGTGGTACACCATTACTAAATTTGAATAGAATTTCTTTTCTCTTAAATTCACTGGCTTATCACCACAGTTACTCAGAGTATTAGATAAAAACATCGGCAACCCATCCTAGTCAGCAATTTTTATAGCATACGCCGTCTCTGCGCTGGGTTAGAACCCCCACCACTAACTAGTGTCCAGATATGACACTAAACTGTATCTGATGGTACTATTTACCAACCCCTCCGCTCGGGCAGGATATGACACAAGGTCAGTTTTTAAGCGGAGTTTAACAGGTTTGAATTCAGAGTTTTCCTTCTCCTAGACTAGTTGCCTCACCAAGGCTGAAGAACCTAGTCCGTCCTACTATTTACCCATAGCTGGAGGGAGAATAAGGGGGTTCATACCTTTCCCAAGGGTATTTGCCCGAAAGTGAACGTAATAGCGCGACTGGAGTACGAACTCGCGTACTACGATTCCGCAGTTCATCGCTTTAACCATTACACCACGAGGACACCCTGTATCTGATGGTGAAGCTCTAATCCTGTAGCTTGGGAGAATATGGAGTACACCTTCATTTCCATTATTGCTTGGTCCACTCTGACCCGGAGTGGTAGTAGCTGTAAGGTTCCCATCTCTGGGTCAAATAGAACTATTTAATCATTAACTATACTTGAAACCATTTATCTGAGCGCAAACAAATGACTGATGTTACGAGGATCATTAAATAAATTTCCAGACTTTTTTTCGATTGAGCACTTTAATTGATAGTACACACATGAAACTCTAGTCTCCTTCGAAGTAATCTCTTCCAACTGCAATGCACTTATTGTACCAACAACTTCTGGAAGGCCCCATGGAAGTCCTCTTGTGTGAGCAGGTCAATGAACTTCGTCACAGCCTCTTACATCTCCTCAATTATCTCATAATGACAGCCTCTGAGCTTAGGGAATAACCAAAAATCACTGGGAGCAAAGTCTCGACTATAGGGAGGGTGAGGAACTGTCTTGATTCCCATCTTGGTCAAATAGTCTGTGACAAGGATGGAGTTGTGGACTGGTATATTGTCCTGGTAGAAATGCCACTGACCCGATTTGAAGACTGCTGACCTCTTCCCTAGGAATCTCTTAGAACCTCAACATATTGAGTAAAATTTTATGATGTTTTATGCCATTCAACATGTTGGGTATCACCCACCTTTTTCCACACAATGAACTAGTTCATCTGCCATATATAGCCGTTGCTACTAATACCAGGGCAGACTAGAAGGTGAAGAGCAGCTTCTTATAGAAATAGTATTAGAGCGTTAGAGACTGGAGATCGCACTAGATCACATTACTTGCTACCGTAATAACGGAAGCCAATATTATCGTTGGACTACATGTTTATTCTGTATTCAGTAAATCCGATGTTCTTGTCTACTAATAGTCTCTCTATTGTATATACTTTTTCCTGAGAATATATCTTTATTTCCTCTCATATCGTGGTTTGTCCTTTATTTGATATTACAAGCGTTTACTAACCAGAACGTAACACAGCCCTTGCAGGTTATTTCACTATAAATCCTATTTTTACATATATGTTAAATATACAGGATTTGTAAACGAACATTTCGTAGGTTCTATTTTTAAGCTAGCCAAAGCTGATAAGTATACACGCAATTAAATAGTTTCAAATATTCCTATCAAACACTAACAGTTCTATTTATCCACAGTTAAATAGTTTCAAGTATTGCAATGAGACACAAATAATTTAATTTACGAGGTGCATACAATAAAATTTCCAGACTTTTTTTTGTACAGGCATTTAACATTGTCGTAGACTCTTGAAAATTCAGTATCTTATTGATATACATCTTATGATATGACAGAGCAATTTTCATGTTTTTAGGTTCTAATGAACAGCTACAGCAGGAATTGGAATACACCATACTAAAGCCTGATTGTCACTGCTGGTGAATTTCAAAAAATGCAAACTCGACTTTAGAAGAGCGATATGCAATAAAATTCTGTTTTAAACTTGGAAAAAGCTGGATCTACTGCTATGGCCGAGAGACCAAGAGACAGAGTTCCCAGTGGAAGCATGCAGGCTCTCCCAGACCCAAGAAGGCCAGACAGAGAAATCCACCCACAAAATTTTGATGATCCCTTTTTTTTCGACAGCACTGGCATGATCTACATACACTGGGTTCCCAGTGGACAGACAGTCAACAAGGAATACTATGTTGAGGTTGTAAAACCAAACCAAACCAAAGTAAATCCCATTAAGTACTCATAGATTTACTTAGGGATTTGAGTCAATTTAGCTACCACGAACTGAATTATAAATATTATAGTCAAAATGTTAATAATAATCTGTAATAATATTACATCTGTGCGTCTGTTCATTCTCACTGGAACTTGCGAATTTCCCGCGCGTAACGCGGCTTTTGATTAGGCCCAGCAGGCTCGCTTCTCTAACATCCTTAACCACTTTGCGAAGGGTTCGGTGCCCCTACCACCTCATTCTCTAGCATTTGAAACATCATTCAATTTCAAAGACGTTTACCTACAAAATGCGGAAATTAGAGTTTAAGAATGAATTATGATAATTTTTTAAATAGAGAGTTATTTTTTAATCTCTCTCTATATCCGCTCTGGTCGTCAGCAAATATTAACGTCCTCTACTTACAGACAGAATTAGTTCCCCCAAGTCACGCATCACCGTTACATTAACCTGGCGTCTTTGTGATTACTAAAAGAGCACCTGTACATGAAAAAAGACAAAGTTGAAGCCGAAAGAAATCTACGCAAAAATTGATCTCTAGAGCCAGAGAAATTGAGAGTAGTTACAGTAAATTATGTTAAGAGTTTATCATTGACAAAGCACTGGCTTCTCAACCCACAAAAAAAAAGATGGCGACCATAAAGTTGATGCTATTTTAATGTCTCTGGCTTTGAGGAGCAACAATACGATTCCAGAAACTGTCCGGATAATTGAATCTCACCATCATATCAGGAATGAAAGGTTCAGTTCTCTCCAAAATTATTACTACTGACTAATCTATCCGTTAATCCGGTTGTAACTATGCACGTACCTTCGTTCACTGGATTTGGCGTACGTCACGATAAGGAAGGAATGTGCAGGAATGTACGGACTGAGATAAGTTAAACTTAATCTTACCTAACTGACGTATACTTTTTGTTTCTTTGTTTAATGGCAAATCAAACTTTGTGGGTTATTTGATGCTAACCCTATCTTTGAACAGTAGTTGTACGATTTAACCCATAGCTGGGGGCGGGATAATGGGATTCATATCTTTCCCAAGGGCTGGAGTCCTAAAGTAAATTTAATAGCGCGACTGACCGGATATTTTTGGGCGTCGTTTTACAAATGGAAATTATTAAGTGTACTATGCTCGTTAAGGTCTTAGTACTTCCGTTTGCAAACCTTGTAACCCCCACTCAGATAGATGGTTTGGTAAATCTATAGATATAGAGAATGTCATTCGTATCTAATGAACTAAATATTCATTTTATTACTTTACCTTATATATATATATATATATATATATATATATATATATATATATATATATATAAGTGAAGTGTCTGTCTTATTTAATTAAGCATGTTAAAAACAGAAATAGCAATTTATATATATATATATATACATATATATATATATATATATATATATATATATGTATGTATATATATATATATATATAAATTGCTATTTCTGTTTTTAACATGCTTAATTAAATAAGACAGACACTTCACTTCTGCCTATTTTATAAGTGATCCCTTGAAGTATTCATACGTGAGAAAAATATGCAACCATTTGAATTCATTCCCTTCAGATGTCAAAACGAATCATTCGAAGATTTTAATGGATCAATCATAAAAGTATCTATCTATCTATGAAGAGAGAGAGAGAGAGAGAGAGAGAGAGAGGAGAGAATATATGACCTTATAAAATGTAGTTAGTCTATCATTATTCCTCTTATATCTAACGAGAGAGAGAGGCAGACAGACAGAGAAAGAGGGAGGAGAGAATATGTCACCTTATAAAATTTTGTTAGTCTATCACTACTTTTATATCTATTTAACTTTCTAGAGAGAGAGAGAGAGAGAGAGAGAGAGAGAGAGAGAGAGAGGGAGAGAATATATCACCATATAAAATGTAGTTAGTCTATCATTATTCCTCTTATATCTAACGAGAGAGAGAGAGAGAGAGACAGGCAGACAGACAGAGAAAGAGAGAGGAGAGAATATGTCACCTTATAAAATTTTGTTAGTCTATCACTACTTTTATATCTATTTAACTTTCTAGAGAGAGAGAGAGAGAGAGAGAGAGAGAGAGAGAGAGGGAGGGAGAGAATATATCACCATATAAAATGTAGTTAGTCTATCACTATTCTTCTTTATCTATTTAATCAAATGTTTAATTGTTGAAAATTTACCGATATCTTCGTTTATTCAAATTATGGAAAGTTATCAGATGATTTTGGATACTTTATACATTGTTTTTAATCACTTAATAATACAACCATTTGTCAAATAATATATATTTATCTATAATGATAATAATTAGTAAATATATATTAGTTTATATATATATTTAATAGCATGGAAGCTTGTCTACGATCCTAGGTTTCATGCCGTCTTTTAACGGCAATCATCAGACTGAGAAAGAAAGATATATGAGGAAATCAAAAAATTCGAAAAATACAGTTAAATGAACGTTAGGATTGTGTACAACTCTTTATGTGTGTATGTGTGTGTGTGTAAGTTTATGTGTGTTTGAGTAGATTATGTTTGCGTATTATTGTGTGTGGTCGTAGAAGTGATATTTAGTGTGTGTGTGTGTGTATATGAAGATACATGAGCTGCACAACAAATTTGAGGTTATCTCTTGGATATATGAGTCGCTATGTGCAGCCAAAACCACGACAGTTTGACCGAGTAATTTTTTTTGTATTCATGTGTGTGTGTGTGCGTTGAGATGATCTTAACTATGGAAAAGATTATTATTATCATCATTGCATTACGTAGAAAATAAGGTTTTGATTTATAAGCATAATAGACTAAGGAGTATGGTGGACCAGAACGCAACAAATATACTGGAATATACTACGGAGTAGTATGCAATATTAGTATTTCATGCTAGAATATGTTTTGTGTTAGATTGCAATAATAATTTGTATTATGATGTGTTAATGATGTATTACGTATACATCATTGTAATCTATGATTGTATGTACGTAAGGAATATAATGAATATATTGTGTTAAGACGTTGCAATAATTGTTTGTATTAGCTATGTCGTTTATTTAAGTGTGTGAGTGTGTAAGGTGATTATTTTAATTAAGGAGCAAAATATCATCATTGCATAATTTCCTTCTTTTTGCTTATATATATATATATATATATATATATATATATATATATATATATATATATATATTACATGGTGTTGTCTGTGACCTTGGATTTCATCCTTTACGTGTTCATCAGATATCTGTTTGATGAATACGTAAAGCATGAAACCCCGGGTCACAGACACCACAATGTAATATATATATACATATATATATATATATATATATATATATATATATATATATATATATATCATCATCAGCATCATGTCGTGCTGCTTGCACGGATATCCCTGACCCTCTCTCGCCACTTTTCCCTATCGTTCATCGCGTCTGGCAGGTCTTCAGGGCTACATCCCATATGTATGTTCAAGCTGGTCGTCCTGCTTTTGCTCGGCCATATGTGGGGGTCCATAAGAGTACATCACTTATGAGCTCGTCCCTGCTTCTCCAGCATGTTCTGCATGTCTGGTTCGTCTAACTTGGATAGTTTTCGTGATGGGAGGCAGGTGGCCGTATAGTTGGTGCCTTATGGGGTGTTGCCGCCAGGACTTGTTTAATATTGCTCGCAACATTCTTATGTAATTGCCATCTAGCTTCTTCTCCAGCCGTTTTGTTAGCGTCCATGTAGTGCATCCATACAGCAGTATCGACACGACCGCTGCCTGGAAGAAACTGAACATTCCCAAAACCAGCAGTTATACTGCCACTTACCTCCCATGTCTAGAATTATCCAAACAAGAAGGACAAGACATGCAAGAAGGACGCTGCTGGAGAAGTAAGGGCGAACTCATAAGCGACATTCACCTATGGACCCCTTTACTCGGTCAAACAAGTGTTAGACGAACAACTAGAACTTATCTACAACAGCATTGTACGGACACAGGATGTAGTCTAGAAGACCTACCGAAAACGATGGAAGATAAGAATGAATGGCAAGAGAGACCCAGGGAAAGCCGTGCCAGCAGCATGACATGATAATGATAATATCTATGCTAGCTCTATCACTGATATTGAGCACTATTTGATAATACAACAAAATTTGGACCGCCATTAACTCAGCAAGTGAGCTCGGGATAACCATTAACCATTACTATATATATATATATATATATATATATATATATATGAGAATTTTAGTTTCATATATATATATATATATATAAACACTTTTGCTGGAAATACAATGAACTGAATTATGCAAAATACATGTTAGAGAAAATATTTCAATATTATAAATAGAATTATAGATTCTTTTGTTTATCATCTACTTTGTGAGTCAGATCGCGCCTTTGTGTCGCTCTCGAGAACTTGTAAGTTTTTTTTTAGTAAATTTTATTCCGTCTTACAACTCTTTGTATATTGTTTTAGAGTGGGAAAAATCTGTGCTGTGAAAATATTATCATTTTAAAACATATCTTAATTCAATTCCTTTCAGTGCGTCCCACACTTTTTTTTTTCTGAAATCAATGCGACCCGTTCATTCAGACCACCGAGTCTCAGTCCAATAAAATATTCAAATGATCTTTTCTCTACCACCAACGCCGATAATTTGTTTACAGGCTTATTACGAAGAATGTCCGAAAACAAACAAACTAAACAAAAAAAAAAAATCGAACAAAAATTTTTTTTCGAGAAGAATAAGAATTTCCTGAGAATCAATTTTCAAACAATCCTGTAGAAGGGTGATTGTTAGTTGGGCCTTTTTATTGCTAACAACATAAAATCTGCGTCCTATTCGAAAAAAAGGCAATACCTCTTGACATTTTGGTTAAATCGGTTTTCAAGTGTTATCTTATTGTTAAAAATGACTGTGTTTGATGTCTGGAATCTATGAAGAATATTCCTATGATGCTTCTGAAAAAGACCAACAAGATAATAATAATAATAATAATAATAATAATAATAATAATAATAATAATAATAATAAGATACAAATGGATCTCTTAAACTCGTAACTCAGTCGGATGGGGCTGTAGAATACACCGGCAGCATCCCCACTGTGGGGTAAGACTCCCCAACGAGTGTCCTATAGCCCAGTCGGCTGGGACTGTAAAATACACTGACTGCATCCCTACTGAGGGTTAAGACTCTCCCAACGAGCATCCTGGATATGACACTAAACAATCTGATGGTGCAGCTCCAGTAATGCTGGAGCTTTGGGGAAAGCGGAGTACCCCTTTATTGCAATCGCTCCCAGGTCCACTCTGGCTCGGAGTAGTACTACCTGATAGGGTCCAATGTATAAATCAAATAGAACTAAAATCTGTACTTATGCTAAACTGTATTGTTTGAAATAGAACTGTTTTGACATTTAACTGTGTGTAAACCAAAAAATATACTTTTACTAAACTAAATTTTTTGAAACATTAAAATGACTTAATTAGGCGTTAAATGACCCGAAAAGGGTTGATACGCCGTAAAAGAAAATAACAAACCAACCAACTTATCTCGTTCAGACTAGCAGACCTTATAATAATCAACAATAAAAAAAAAAAAGTAAAAGAAAAGAAAAAGAGAACTTGTAGAATTTTAGACTTAGCTGTCCCGGCCGACCACTGAGTAAAAAAGAAAGCGAAAAGAAGGATAAGTACCTGCATCTTGCTAGGGAATCGAAAATAATGTGGAACATGAAAGTAACGGTGATACCAGTTGTAATTGGTGCTTGTGGTACAGTCACCAAAGGATTGTTATAAGGACTATAGGACTTTGAAATAAGAGGACGAGTGGAGACAATCAAAATAACAGCATTGTTGAGATCGGCCAGAATACTGAGAAGAGTCGTGGAGACTTGAGGAGACTTGTTGTCGCTCAAACTCCAGTGAAAAACAATCAGCTAACACTGATGTGAGAAATTCCCAAGCTGTAAAATAATTATAATAAAAGAATATATGACTAGTCACGACTGGGTTGTAAAGGCGATCAACTGGGGATTGTTCAAGAAATTTAAATTTGATCTTGTGAACAAATGGTATGTGCACAATTCAGAACCTATCCTGGAGAATGAGTCGCACAAACTCCACTGAGACTTTGAGATACAAACAGATCACCTAATCTCGGCAAGACGGCCAGTCGACCAGACCTAGTAAGTAAAAGTTAGCGACCATAGTCGAGGGTGACCCGAAGGCCCCCTTTTCGATAGCTACTACACCAAGGTGTAGGGGAGGGCGCTACTCCATTCCCAGGATTTCTCCACTTAACCCTTGAACCGTACCTTATAATGCTGAGTGTTAAGCAAGGTGGTATCAAGTTCCATTTTTAAAGTCTTTGGTATGACTCGACCTGGGATTGAACCCAGGTCTCCCGGGCCACTGGCGAACACTCTAACCGCTGGGCCAGCCGAATTATGGACTTTGTTTTCCTGGCTGACCACAGAGTAAAATTGAAAGAAAAAGAAATGAAAGATAAGTACCTGGACCTTGCTTGATAACATACTTCATCACGAATTCCATGGAAAACTGGAAGGTGGAATTGATGCTGAGAGGTCAAATCATAGTAGAGGTAAAAATCCAAAGTAGCATATTCAAGAGAGACTCATCTCAGCGCTACTATTGGTTATAACAATGACGCCACTCAACCACGTACTTTGAAAGTGTTCCGGATATACTTTTCCAAATCACAGGAAAAGGTATATGGATGACAGAAACGTTTTTACAAAAAAATGAAAAAGAACCGGGACCCTGATAAAAACAATAACAATATACAGCAGGATATAGGAATGGTATTTTGTAAAAAAAAAATGTGCGAAACAGATAATGAAAGCGGGGAAAGAGAAGGAATAGGATTACTAAAATCAAGAATGCATATGGACATTTGGAGAGAGGGAAAACTACAAGTACTTGGGAATATTGGAAGTGGACACTATCAAACAAGCGGAGATGAAAGAAAAAATAAGTAAATATTACGCCAGAAGAACGAGAAAGCTTTCTTTCGAGCACGAGACCAATGTCTTTTAATTTGTAAGTTCGGGAGCGGTCATGGTTCATTTCCGGAATATCTTTACTGGAAGATGCGTGGGCCGTCGCTTTGATCCATTAGGTACGTTTCTCCTTCCATCGCTACAGTAGGATCGTAAGCAAGTATTATAGGGGTGCAAGTAGATAACCCAGCAGCCAAAAGTGGTATGAGTTAACAGAATTCAACATCTTTTCCCATTGGCCAACTGTAAAATGATACTCTTGATCTAACACTTAAAGATCAGTCTTGCATAAGTTAACATTTAAAGTGTAATTCACTCAAGGTGGAAGTTAGTTGTTCTGTGAACCCCAATATGTATATATATATATATATATATGGAAGTAAATAATGGAGTGTAATACAACCATAAAAGATAGTGCTCTTTCACTCGGTATTTCCGTAAATACTCGTCCGGGCTTTCGTAATATTTCTCCGCACTCGAGCAAATCCGTTTTAAATAGTAACAATATATTCCCTTTGAGTAAATATATTTCACATACATCATAATTTTACACTTTCTCTTTTTCTTTTCTCTTTCTTTTTCTTCCTCCTTTTAATTCGAAATCTTTCTCCGTAAACAAACGGAACATAAATTATATACAATATTTCTAATAAGTCAAATGACGTAATTAAAAAACAAACAAACGGTGATTCACTAATTAAACGACCAACTTTTCTTGATATACAAATTCTCCCGAGGTTTTTGTATTTTTGTATTTTTAAACAGACATCATTGATTTAACATCACTAAGATCAACGTTTACTAATTATTCTATAAATAAAATCATCCTATGAAGACTTTGAGGTCAGTTTTTTCAGTACATATTCATTAAATATAGACATATATATATATATATATATATATCAGATTTTGTGATTCTGTCTTTTTTGTTGTTTGTTTAGTTTCGTTTGGTTTTATCGCATATCAACCATTGTAGGTTATTTAAAGACAAATCAATTCTATTCATATAAGCAGTTCTATTTCAAACAATTCAGTTTAGCATGAGTACAGTTTTTTGTTTAGCGTTTGTACAGTTTCAATGTCAAAACAGTTCTAGTTCAAACAATTCAGTTTAGCATAAGCACAAAGTTTAGTTCTATTTGACCCATAGATAGGACCCTATAAGATACTACCACTCCGGGCCAGAGTGGACCTGGGTGCGATGGCAATAAAGGGGTACTCTGCATCCCCCAAAGCTTCACCATCACCATCATATTGTTTAATGTCATATCCAGGACACTCATTAAAGAAGTCTTACCCTCTGTACAGATGCAGTCGGTGTGTACTACAGCCCCATCCGACTGGGCCACTTTTGTTTGTTGGAGTGCCAGGACACAAACGTTCGTTGTAATAGGTGAACAAGGAATAAAGATACCAGAAGTATCCTGTTCCTAACGGAGGTCCAATGCTAAAACAAGTTAACAATTGGCCACTAATGTCTTAGCAGTCACCAATATCCACCTCTGACTATGTTGGCCAAAATAATAAAATATGTGGCATTGCTCATATATATATATATATATATATATATAAGTTTTCGTGTTGTTAGCGATGAAAGCGAAAACTAGCCTGAAGGAAAAAGACAAGTTCAAATGATTTTAATTTTCTTTAGTCATTTATTTACTTGGCATAGTCTGGGCGATATTTTTGTAATGACAATCATCAGAATTCTAAATATGAAAACTTACCTCCAGTTGAATCGAGATATAAAAACGTTATGACGGTTCGTCTGAGACTTACAGGTAAATTGGATTTGAATATTTTAGGAATCGGAATAAAAATTTATAAAATCATTGGAAAAGGAAATTATATCTACAAATTAAAAATCCAGTCGATATCTTTTGAACAATTTACGAATAGCTCAAAGTCTGCCGATGTAGCGAGTCATAATAAATCTGTTTCATTTATTATTTGTTTTATCTTAGGTTATCATCACATAATGGAGCAAGTGCGTCTCAGAATTAAATTCAGAAAATACTTGAACTACATCAATACATTTACATATATACATCAAAACATAGACATATATTAATTCCTTTTAATTTATTTCTCTTTCTATATACAAACACACTCACAAACACACGTATATATATATATATATATATATACTAATCTAATATCTATCAGCATTCACGGTACCAGAAAAAAACGAAAAAACGCCATCCAGGAACAAGAGATAAAAGTATCTCGAATCACTGCCCGGGGGAAAAAGAAAAAATTATAGGTCAAAAAGAAAGAAAAAGCCAACCTCGTCCGACCCCTTGAAAAAATCAAGGTATACGCTGTCAGTTGGTCAAAAGAAAACTAAAAACCTTTCGCGAATCCTGCAATGCTACAATTACAAAAGTGCTCAACTCAAGTGGAGCCAATTTTAAAATTAACTTTAAACTTTAGTAGAAGATTTCCAACTCGCGATTTAAGTTAATTTTATATATATATATATATATATATATATATATATATATATATATATCATCATCATGTCGTGCTGCCAGCACGGATATCCTTGACCATCTCTCGCCACTTTTCCCTATCGTTCATCGCCTCCGGCTGGTCGTCTGGGTTACATCCTGTGTCCTCACATAGCTGCTGTATGTAAGTTCGGGCTGGTCGTCCTGCGTTTGCTTGGCCATATGTGGGGGTCCATAGTAGTACGTCACTTACGAGCTCGTCTTTGCTTCTCCAGCAGTGTCCGGCGTGTCTGGCTCGTCTGACCTGTATAGTTTTCGTGATGGGAGGCAGGTGGCCGTACAGTTGGCGTCTCGTGGGGTGTTGTCGCCAGGACTTGTTCAATATTGCACTCAACATTCTTGTGTAGTTGCCGTTAAGTTTCTTCTCCAGCCGTTTGGTTAGTGTCCATGTAGTGCATCCATATAGCAGTATCGATACAACCGCTGCCTGGAAGAAACTGCGCTTCATTTCATCGGTCAGGTCTGATTTCCATATTATTGGGAGCCTATCTATAACCGTCCATGTTTTCGTCAGCCGTGTGTCGATGTCGTTTTCTGTTGATGAGACGCTACTTCCCAGGTAGGTGAATTTGTTCACTAGCTTCAGAGAGGCTCCGTCTAGAGTGGTAATGTTGCCCGTTTGGTTGTAACACATACATTCAGTTTTGTGCGCATTGACATGGAGGCCAATGCCTGCTGCAGCTCGTTCCAAACTATGCAGTAGTGTCTCTGCTTGATTAGGCGTATTCGCCAGTAACGCTAAGTCATCAGCGTAGTCGGCGTCTGTGATTGTTTTTGCGGGGTACCTTTTGCTTCTTTTCTTAGTCAGCTCGAAGCCATTTTCTCTGATTTTGTCGATCGAAGCTCTAAGCACGTAGCCTAGACAGATGATAAAGAGGTATGGGGCTAGCGTGTCTCCTTGTAGTACTCCTGCAACAATGCCGAAGTATTCCGTGTCTCCATCTGGTGAACGTACTTTCACTTTTGTGTTTTTGTAGAGGATCATTATTGCTGCTACGGTTTCTTTAGGTAGGCCGTATGCTAGTAGGATTAGTTCCATTTTCCCTCTGTGGATGGAATCGAAGGCCTTGTTAAAGTCGACAAATAGTAATGTCGCCTGAAGGTTTTTTGCCCGGACGCCTATCTCTCTTAATACATACGTACATATATATACACACATATATTTATGCAGGAGGTACCCGTGGTGTAATGGTTATTGTCGTAGGAAATGGACACGGCGACACGAGACTGATGGCATTTCACATAGCACTAATACCCTTGGGAAAGGTATGAATCCAATTATTCTCCCTCCAGCTATGGGTAAATAGAAGGGCAGACTGGGTTCTTCAGCCTTGGTGAGGCAACTAGTCTAGGAGAAGGAAAGTCTGAATTCAAACCTGTTAAACTCCGCTTAGAAATTGACCTTGTGTCATATCCTGCCTGAGTGAAGGGGTTGGTAAATATATATATTCAAGTATGTATATACATATGTACAATTTTTTTTAAGTAGAGGAATTATATTGTGAACTAAATTACCACGACTAGAAAATGATTACACGGATGCGTATTTCTAATCCTCTTGGGAAGACGTGGCACTGGAGATGACCGTGTCCTCTGTAAAGTGTACGGATGTAACTCGCAAAAACCATTCAGGTTAATTAGCCACGCAATTAGCATGACTAGTTTATTTGGCGTCACTTGTGTGCGATGTGGACAGAGGGCCCAGTTGTAGAGTTTCGGCTCTGCATTCTGTGTTCGTTGGTTCGATATCCAGTAGGGAATGATGAGATCTAATAAGCACGAAACAGCTGTCCAGTAATTCCGTATGTCACGCGCAACTGTTCACCGGATTTTCTAATCGTGGTAATTCAATGTACATACATATTATGATCTTTTTAAAATTCAAAGTAAAAATTTACGGTTAAAAACCTTTACATTTTTTTCATTTAGAGAGAGAGAGAGAAAGAGAGAGAGAGCTAAGTTTGCAAACTTATTTCTCTCTCTCTCTCTCTCTATATATATATATATATATATATACAAATTCACAAGCATTCTAAGCCAGTTAGTTGGTTAGTTTGATAATCTTGTGAGGAAAAATGATTACCAATACCCGGTCTGTGGTAGGGACTGCCATTCACGGAGATTTTTGATACAAAGTATAGAAGCCAGTCTTGCTTGAAATACACACACACACACACACACACACACACATATATATATATATATATATAATGCTTCGTAGAATGGCCTGGAGATTAGTATATTTGAGAAAACTCACGTGGTACTTTCTTTGATTAATGATCGTATAGGCAAGAAACTGACCCCAAAATGGAGAATCGGGGAATTGATCCCGGTACTTCTCAAATACTAAGCGAGCGGCCGACCACTTGAGCCTATCCCTCTATTCTTATTAAAAAGTATCTGCCAAGACACTGATTTGCTAATGAGGCAATTCGGAAAGAAATGAGAAAAAAGCCTCTGACTTTGTATCTACTCTATTGCAACACTAAGTTCTGGGTACGGTTCTAATGTAACAATATATTGTATGGTACAAAAACTAATAAAATACTTTGCACGCACCAGATGTGATAGTGTCCTGGTCACATGTCCCATTTGTAATATTATCGCTTGGTCCAGTTACCGATACCAGCGCCAAGTGTAATACTGTTGTGAACAAAACATTTGTGGTACCAAATGTTATAATAATAATTGGTCTAATCCTGATAATGGCACCAGATATGATACGGATTGTCACGATACTTTTATCTGGTCTTATCCTGGTCTCGGCACCATTTGTAACACTATATTCTGGGCACGGTTAACTATACCAGCGCCAAATGTAATACCGTTGTGCACTACAATATTTGTGATACCAAATATAATAATAATAATAATAATAGGACCAATCCTGGTAAGGGCACCAAATATGATATGAATTGTCATGGTACTTTTACTTTGGTCTTATCCTGGTAACGGCGCCAAATGCGTTTCCAGGTAGTTTTTTTTTATCAATCCCCTCTGTGCCTACGTTGTGTTTGAAAGATCCACAGATATTGAAGGACAAAATTCACCCGGAACTTCTTCTTACGGACGGAGTGATTTGTTGGAACAAAGTTGCCTTGGAGTTGGCTACTGTAAAACAAGAACTTTCAGTCAACAATTAACAATCATTTATTGGAACGTATTGGTGTAACAGCAATATGTCCAATATTTTTCTTGAAAATTGTCACTTTATTATCTTCATATACTGTTCATTGTTATGCAGATATCGAAGCATAAGAGAGAGAATCTGTAAGTGTTTATGAACTGAGACACAAAGTGACACCTCCGACCTGACTGACGTCTAACCCCAATTGAACTCTCTGAACGCCAACAGCTAACTGACAACTTTTCAAAATTCGCTAATTTTCATATATCTAAAATCAAGATATCGTTAGTGTGATGTCATATCCCAAAGTTATTGCGTCATCAAACACGTGTTCCCAATTTCACTGTGTTTTCATTTGTTCAATCAAATTTGTGACAAGACATGAATCTATTTTGTTTACAATTGTCTTTCTCTGTAGAAATGACAGTTCCCATATCCTGGTCGGAGTGCACTCCCTTGAACTTTCCAATCTGATTTACATTTACGTTCAAAGGTTTTAGTTAACTTTACAATCAACTGAAAAACTCGCGGCCTGACCAAACCAGAAGATAATTTAATTAATACAATTAACCATCACCTTCCTTCCGAAAATCAAAAATTTAGTTAAAGTTATACGATGATATTTTATGATCTTTCTTTATCTCTTTTTTTTCTGTATCTTTTTTTCCTTCCCAAATTTTAATAAACTTGTCCTGCGATGACCCCCCGCCAAAAAAAAGAAAAAAAATCAGTAATAACACTTCCAAAAAAGAAAAAAAAATTCCTAAGTTCATTAGTACAGTCCAAAATAAATTAAAAAAAGCAAAAGTCAGACAAGGAGATTGTTCGTATCGTTCTTTTCTTTCTCTCTTTTTTCTCTTTTTTTCATCGTTCCAAATTCTTTTTTTTTTTTCCAGTTTTTATGTGCTTTTCATTCTTTTCTCTCCTTTTTTTTCTTTGGCTTGGCTACTTTGTTTTAATGGCATATAAACCTTTGTAGGTTATTTAATGCCAAAGCCATTCTCAAAGAAGAACAGTAGTGGTACTATTTAACCAATAGCTGGGAGGATAAGGGGGTTCATACCTTTCCTAAGGGTATTTGCCCGAAAGTGAACGTAATAGCGCGACTGGAGTACGAACTCGCTTACTACGATTCCGCAGTCCATCGCTTTAACCATTACACCACGAGGACACCCCCTTTTTTTCTTTGTGTTTCATTTTGTAACCTTGCTCATAATAAAATTTCGAATGTCCGTTTCACCTTTTGCGAATCACTTCTCTTTCTCTTTCTCTTTTCTTCCTAAGCTATCACTTAATGTCTGTTACACTGTAATGGTCATTATGTATTTTCTCTCTGACTTCTCTTTCTTTTTTAATAATTTTTCTAAACACATCTATCTATATTTTTCAGTGCAATTGCTTCTTCTCTGTATATCTGTCTTATCTTTCAGATAACTTAAGCTACCATTGGTTTGCGAACGCCTTCTTCCATTTTTTTTCAACAAGTCTCTCCTCAAAATAATCATGGCTTGCAATTATTTCCTTCCCTAAAACACGATTTGAAACCGAGTTCGTAATTTTCCAGAGCGTACCACGAGACACACCAACACTTGACTCATATATTCCTTAATCTCCGATCCTATTTTTTAAGATATCATCTTCAACATATCAGCGAGTGTTTCAACTTCGACTAACACAGTAGTCTTGTTTCTTACCGATACTCACATAAGTTTCTCAACCCCATTCTAAGGGGAGTCTCACAAAATGCTGACGTGTAACTAGTAACAAAAAGAATTCTCGACCGCATTTTCAGGAGGACCTCACCAAATGCTTGCCAAAAATATCGATCCCATCTAAGGAGACCTCGTAACAGCACCAAAAGTGAAATTGTAGTTGTCATGGTACTTTTACTTTGGTCTTATCCAGCTAACGGCAACAAGTGCATTTCCAGATAGTTATTTTTATCAGTCCCTTCTGTGCCCACGTTATGTTTGAAAGATCCACAGACAGAGAATGACATAATTCACCCAGAACTTTTAACGGTCGGGATGATTCGTTGGAACAAAGTTGCCTTAGTGTTGGCTACTCGAAGACAAGAACTCACCATCAAGAATTAACCATGATTTATTAGAACGTATTGGTGTAACAATAATATGTCCATTATATAAATAGAAATTGTTGCTTTATTATCTAGATTTGCTGTTCATTTTTATGCAGAGATCGAAGCACAAGAGAGAGAATCTGTAAGGGTCTGTGAACAGAGACATCCCCCCGATCCGACCGATGTCTTACCCCAATTGAACTCTCTGAACGCCAACAGCTACCTGACTAAGTGACAATTTTTTATAATTCGCGATTTTTGTATAGCTAAAATCAGGATATCATTTGTGTGATGTGTTCAAATTCGTGTAGCCATCTTGTTTTTAGTTATGCGATACAAAATGTTCACCTTCTAAGTAACAAGGCTGGGGTATTCATCTCCCAGCCCACCTATCAGAGGAATGTAAGGTGGGTCCGGGCGCAGGGCCATTAGCTAGACCCGTCCGGCATTGCCAAAAATACCTTCGGCCCGGTCGGCATTCCCCTCAAAATAGGCGCCTCAGGCACCAGGCAATAAACCTAACACCCGTAAGGGGGTAAAAGCCTGGGGGGATGGCTCCCTGAGGCCAGAGGATATCTCCAATCACCAAGCCACACCTGGACAGATCCACGCCCAAGCCAGGCACGGCCGGCCAAAGTGTGACCTGTGACTGTTAAGTAACAAGGCCGGAATACGTACTGGTATTTGTTGTTAGTCATATATGCTATAGTCATTTCTGATTGGCCTTTCTACAGCTACAACTGATGGGCAAGTCTATACATATTTGTTAGCAATTTGAAGACGGCCGATACCCGCTAGCAGATAATCCATCTCACTAAGTTATTGGGTCATATGGCACGTATCTCGAATTTCAAATAGTTTTCATTTCTTCAATCAAATCTGTGACAAGACATGAATCTATTTTGTTTACATTTGGTCTTCTTATGTAGAAATGATAGTTATCATATCATGGTCGGAGTGCACTCGTTTGAACTTTCCAATATGACTTACATTTACGCTCAAAGATTCTAGCTAAACGCTAACTGAAAAAATTCGCGGCCCGACAAAACCAGATATAAAATAATTGAAACAATCAACCATCACGGCAGCAAGGTTATACTCTACTAATTCAGATCTGCATATTCTTTGTCACCAATATTGAAAACTTTTTGTAAGTAATATATATATATATATATATATGTGTGTGTGTGTGTGTGTGTGTGGTGCATTCAATAAGTTTAGAGACTTTTTTGTACAGGCATTTAAAATTGTTGTAGACTCTTGAACATTCAGTATGTTATTGCCATATATCTTATGAGATGACTGAATAATTTTTATGATTTCAGGTTCAAATGAACTGCTACAGCAGGAATTGGAATACAGCCTACTAAAGCCTGATTGTCACAGCTAGTGAATTTCAAAAATGAAAATCTGGACGTGAGGACACTTTAGAAGAACGATATGCAATAAAATTCTGTTTTAAACTTGGAAAAAATACCACAGAAACCTATGGAGTGCTTCAGACTGCTTTTAGACCATCTTGCATGAATCGAGCATTAGCTTTTGAGTGGCATAAGAGATTCAAGGAAGGCAGAGAGTCTGTGGGGGATGATGAGAGGTGTGGGAGGTATAAGGAAGTCAATACACCAGAGTTGATTGGCCAAAGGGTTAGGGTTACTATGTTGAGGTTTTAAGGGAGTTCAGGAAGAGATTCTTAGGGAAGAGGCCAGCACTCTTCAAATAGGGTCAGTGGCATTTCTAGCAGGACAATGCACCTGTCCACAACTCCTTCTTTGTCACAGACTATTTGACCAAGATGGGCATCAACACAGTTCCTCAACATCCCTATAGTCGAGACCTTGCTCCCTGTGACTTTTGGTTATTCCCTAAGCTCAGAGGCTGTCTTTATGAGACAATTGAGGAGATGAAAGAGGCTGTGACGAATGGTACAAAAAGTGCATTGCTGCCTGAGGATATTACTTCGAAGGGGACTAGAGTTTCATGTGTGTACTATAAATAAAAGTGCCCATACGAAAAAAGTCTGGAATCTTTTTAATGAGCCTCGTATATATATATATATATATATATATATATATATATATATATAAATTCCTTTCAAATATTACTGACAGTTATATATATATATATATATAAAGAGTGTATATTTAGGCAGCAGGTTATTGTTCAAACAAGTTGTGTTGAAAACAATGTAACACTATTTATTATTTTCATTTTATTTTTTCAAGTCTCCTTGTAATCTTTTTATTGTCTGGATCTAGATGGTAAAGGAATTTTCCAATATATTCTGGCTTTCGACCATACATTTAGCCGTCATCAGGGGTAGTGTAGATTTGAATTGATAGTTTGAGTTTTTATTGTGTGGGTTTTTGAGGCGTTTTGCTTTAAAGTTGTCGTTAGGAAGGTTTTCAGCATTTTGTTTTAAAATGTTCCGTTGGGAAAAGGTTTTCTTATAGAGTTTGTGATTTTAGTTATTAAAAATATTTGATATGTTGGTTCCAGTGTTAAACGCTATTTTATTCATATTTGGATTTTATTTTTATACATATTGCTTCTAAGATTTGTAATCGTTTTTTAAATTGTTTTTATATATAATTAAAGTAATATCTGTGTGAATCTTCCTTATATGGGAACATGTAAGTTGGTTTGTGCTATTGTTGTGTTTTATAACAAAAATGTTTTATGGCGCTATTTTCAGAAAGGTGATAAATGAGATGACGAGTTAATATAGAGGTTATATAACCAATGAAAGAATTATTTTTGTTTTTCGAGAGGCACTCTCGAAATAGACATATAGATTTATAAACTCCATTGGAACAATTCATTTACCACCTAGGCCCCAACAAAAGAAAAATTACAAGAGGACTTGAAAAAATAAAATAAAAATGAAAAACAATGTTCCATCGTCTTTAACAAAGCTTTCTAGAATATATATATATATATATATATATATATATATATATATATATATATATTATGACTCAAGCATATTTATTATGATACAAACATACAAGTGCGTATAGATTTGTTTTCGTACGCATAAATCCACAGGTGGGTTTATGAAAAGTGAGAGAGATCAAAAGTTGTTTTTTTCAAAAGGTTGAATAAATCTGAAAGAAGTCAGGAAATAAGAAGGTGTTTGAGATCTTGAGAGATGAGACTGAATAACAACTATTTAGGTCCGATGGTTACACAAATATATCAGTATTTAAAAGAAGCCAACATTTTCAACTATCCCAACTTTTATTCAGGGAAAACGACACACAAACACAGACACACAGACACACACACATATATGCATACTTATATATATATATATATATATATAAGTTAGGATGGCGTAGATACAAATTCACGGCTTTTGGTCACACACACACACACATAGCGGATAAAGATATAAACAACTGAGTAAAACTCCAGTCTATAAATTAATAAATTTCATTTCTTCAAATTGAATGGAAAGTTTGTTGAAAAACACAAGTTACAAAGTCTTTTCCCGGAAGAAAAGTGTTATATACCGTATCTATGAACATTAATGGTTATGTCCCAATCCTCAATTATATATTGGACACTATTGAAAGGTGGGTAATATGCTGACTACGCTGTTCGCCACAAGCAGTGGGTTACCTTTTTCACGACGATGGTGAGTATTTTATTTTGTTTATATAATAAAGATTTCCTTTCACTTCCCACCAACCTTTTGGTTATTTCTCATTCGGGAACCTTTGTTAGATGACAACAAAAACAATATCAGAAAGAGCGTGAATATTTGCCAATATTTACATGACAAAAATGAAGAGATGATAGGTTTAATGTAACAGTTTGTGTTATCTGAGTTGAGAAATTTTGTGTGTGCAATAAATGTTGAGTGAAAGTTTTATTACGTACAGAGAAAAATGCATTCATACCTTAAACATGTATGTGGTTGTAGCGTGAATTTTTATCAACAGGTTTAAACTATAGTAGTAGTACGAATATGTATGTAAATAATCCCACATTTGTTCAATTTAAGTTAATTAAGCGGTAAAAATTAAGCGTGTAGTGATTATAAGAATAAAAATAAAGTTCAAGAAGTGCAGAAACTCCTAGAAGCCCCTGACAGGAAGTGGGGAGACACATGCCCAGAAAAGGAACGGCTTCAACGAAAAGAAGAAATTCGACATCTCTTCAGCGGTATCCCTCAAACTGAAAGAACGTTTTTCCATTCGGCTGTTTGCAAGGTAGCACGGCATTTTGCCATGTTTTGGGAGCTTTGCATGAGGGTTGTGTCTGCTGCTAACGGGCCGACAAACCGAGACAAGCATCATAAAAAGCTCCAAAACGGACATCCTCTACTACTAAAAACACTGAATTTGGACGTATAGACCCCGAAAATGACTAGTGCATTTCAACACCTTACATGGAAGAAACAACTGTTCTCAAATAGTCCACGAAAACACTTCTCGCTACAGTGTAGCCGTGTGAAAACCCAAAGAAAGTTGAAAATAAAAAAGAATAAAGTTGAAACTTAAAATGTATAAAGGTATAGCCTATCTTCGTCTCTTTCCTTTTCTTCCTTTGCAGACTTCACAGAATACACCAATGAATCAAGATGGGCTAAGAAGAAAGCCAAAAGAGTCAGATATCTAAACACTAAACTCTAAAAAGCAAATAACTAGCAACAAATACTCATAACCCCTAAAGCTGCATGCTTAGAGATTCACTTAAAAAATAAACCAAAAAATGTTGAGTAAGTACAGAATAATTCCATACTTAAAAAATGAATACCCATTTCTATATATATTTATAAGTCTGAGGTCGGATCGAAATTAGATAAAATTTTGATCATTTATTAATGAATTTAATAGGCTAAAAATCTATTTTTAGCAATATAGGAAGGAAAAGATTTGCTTTCTCAGAGTGTGTCAGAGGAGGAAAAGAAATCCCACACCCAACAGTGACCTCTATATAAACCTATACAAAACCTGAAAAAGCATTCTACTACCAGACCGACGGGAGTGTGTTCCAGTCTCTATTGGGTGCCTCATTTACATAGCCTTGTGTCATATATGTTCTCTGACGAAAGCAACAAGCTTGAAACATACACGTACGTTAGAACGAAATAAGCAATTCTTAAAAAAATACAAATATCTTAGTGGACCTTTTCATTTTGAAATATATATATATAAGTTTAGAGTATTCGCCAATGGCCCGGGACACCTGGGTTCAATCCCAGGTCGAGTCATACCAAAAACTTTAAAAAATGGTACTTGATGCCTCCTTGCTTAACACTCAAAATTATAAGGTACGGTTCAAGAGTAAAGTGGATAAATCCTGGGAAAGGAGTAGCGCCCTTCCCTACACCTTGGTATAGTAGCTTTCGAAAAGGGAGTCTTTGGGTCACCCTCGACTATGTTCGACAACAACAACAACAACAATATATATATATATATATATGTATAAGATTGGATGGCGTAGATTCAGAGTCAAAGTGTTATGTGGCTCTCATAAATACACACACAAACACACACTGCCCAGTCATCTGGGGCTGTAGAATACACCCACTGCACTTCTGCAGAGAGGTAAGACGGCCCCTATCGAGTGTCCTAGATATGACACTAAACAATCTGATGATGGGATTCCAGTGATGCTTAATCTTTGGGATACCCCTGCATTGCCATCACTGCTAGGTTCAGTCTGGTCCGGAATATTAGCATTTGATAAAGTCCTATCTATGGGTAAAATAGAACTAAATTACCTATTTATGCTAAACTGAATTACTTTAAAAAAGACTATTCGAACATTCAAAGAGCGTACTTATGCTAAACTGAATTGTTTGAAATAGAACTGTTTTGACATTTAACTGCGTGTAAACAAAAGCTATACTTATACTAAACAAAATCGTTTGAATTAGAATTGTTTGACAAAACTGAATAGCTTGAAATAGAAATGTTTTTGACAATTAAACTGTCTATTGATGCTAGATTGAATTATTTGAAATAGAACTGTTCTTTTGTACAAAAATAGATTGGGCATTAAGTTGCCTACAAGGGTTGATATGCCATAAAAAACAAACAAACAATCTATTTAAACCAATAACTGTGTGTAAACAAAAGACAGCACTTATGTTAAACTGAATTGTTTGAAATAAGAGAAACCATTTAACTGTGTGCAAAAAACATATTATCTTCAAAATGTGTTAAGAAATCACATATTTAATATGCATAAAACAGATTTGGCATCAAATAACCTACGGTAATTGATATGTCATAAAACAAATACAAACACAAACACATATATAAGTTGTGATAGCGTGGACGCAAAATCATGGTGTTTGGTGACTGTTATATATATATATATATATATATATAGAGAGAGAGAGAGAGACATACATACACAGATATATATATATACATACACACACATATATATGTGTATAGGCATATGTACGCATATACATAAACATACGCACTCACATATATAAAGGTTCGGACATATAAAGTTTACTCACACACATACACACACACACACACATATATATATTTACAAACTCACTCACGAATACACATGACATACACACACATATATCGATATAAGTCAAAATAGCGTAAGGGTTATAGTGTTCACCAATGGCCCGAGAGACATGGGTTCAAAAATGGTACTTGATGCTACCTCGTTTATCACTTAGCATTATAAGGTTAGGATCAAGGGTAAAGTGGAGTAATCCATGGAAAAAAGTTGCGCCCTCTCCAACACCTTGGTGTTGTAGCTAACAAAAAGGGAGCCTTTGGGTCACTCTCGACTACGGTCGCCTATTTTATTTTTTTACACATACATATATATATATATATATATATATATATATATACCCACATATTTCCTCCCAGATATACAGACATATTTATACAGACACATGTATATAGACGTATATGTACGCATTTTTATACACTGTCACACACACAGATATATATATATATATATATATATATATATATATATATATATCTGTGTACACACACACATATATAAGCATATACATTTATATATACTCATATACATATATATGTTTACACACACAAATATATATAGGTAGATAGATAGATAGATACACACGTACATATATATAAGTTAAGAAGATTATATATATATATATATATAGAGAGAGAGAGAGAGACGTATATATACATACACATATAAGTTAAGAATGAAATGCATAAAACTCTCAAGGTTTTGAGTTGGTTGGTTAGTTGGTTGATTTATGGCATATCAACTTTTGTAGGTTATTTAATGCCAAATCCATTTTTATACTAATAATCAGTTCTATTTAAAACAATTCAGTTTAGCACAAGTACACGGTTTAATTGTCAAAAGCATTTCTATTTCAAGTTATTCAGTTTAGTCAAACAGTTCTAATTCAAACAATTCAGTTTAGCGAAAGTACAGTTTCAATGTCAAAAAAGAGTTCTCGTAAGTACAGTTTCAATATAAAAACAGTTCTATATCAAACAGTTCAGGCTAACATACAAAAACAGTTCCATTTCAAACAATTCAGTTTAGCATTAGTACATAGATTCAATGTCATAACAGTTTTGTTTCAAACAATTTAGTTTAGCACAAGTTCTATTTAACCTATAGATAGGGCCCAATCAGGTGCTACCCCTCCGGGCCAGATTGAACCTTGAAGCGATGACAATGAAGGGATACTCTGCATTCCCCAAAGCCCCAGCATTACTGGAACCACACAATCAGATTGTTTAGTGTCATATCCAGGACACTCGTTGGAACGGGTCTTACCCCTCAGCAGAGAAGCAGTCGGTGTATTGTACTACCTCAACCGACTAAGCAAAGGATTTTGAGATGCAAACAGATCACCTAATACCGGCCAGAAGACCGAATGTAGGGTTAATGAACAAGAAACTTACCATTTAAACGATTTTGTGGTTCCTGTGTAAGTTAAAGAAAGCAAATAATTGAAACTTTTCAGAGTGCTGAAAAATCTATGGAAAATGAGGGTGACGGAGATAAGTAAGTGACCACCAGCTAACACAGGAGTGAAAAACTCTCGAGGAGTATAAATAGAAAATAAATTCATTAACTAGATATCTAGCAATCCTTGCCAATAGGAAATACACAATTTGCACTTTGTGGAACTGCTTATTTCCATTGGAGGATACTAGCCGTGTGAGGGTTAGGGTTAGGGTTAACCAAAAGAGGCAGTAAAAAGTATAGAATAAATCTAAACACTATCTTCCCCCACCCTAGGTCTTGGGTAAAGACCCGATGAAGGATAGCGAGAAAGAGAAAATAAGACTAAAAAATTATCAACTTCATGTCGTGCTGCCAACACGGATCTCCCAGACTCTCTCTCGCCACCTGCCTCTATCGTCGATCGATCCTAGGATGTCTTCCAGGCTACATCCTGTATCGGAACAGTACTGTTGTATATAGGTTTTAGCTGGTCGTAATACTCAGAGGTTCTTTATTTTGATTTTATTGCCTTCAAGTCTTTTAAAACATTATAGTCTTTTATAATATTCACGTGTTTTCGATAAGAATTTCTCGTCTTGTGTGAACAAATTAAGTTTTGACAGAAAAAACGAATTACGTAGGAATAATTGAAGCCATTTAACTGTGTAAAGGTGAACTCTAATATCATCATCGTGTCGCGCTGTTAACACGGATCTCCTTGACTCTCTCTCGCCACCCGTCTCTATCGTTCATCGCTCCCGGAAGGTCTTCCAGGCTCCATCCTGTATCGGCACAGAGCTGTTGTATATAGGTTCTTGCTGGTCGTCCTGCCTTTGCTTGTCCTTGTGAAGATATTCACATGAATACATCCCTAATGAGTTTGCCCTTACTTCTCCTACAGTATCCTGCATGTTTGGTTCGTCTAACTTGGATAGAATTCGTGATGGGTGGTAAGTGGCCGTTCAGCTGCTGCTTTGAGGGGCGTTGCCCCCAGGACTTGTTCAGTAAAGCTCGCAGAGTTCTTTTGTAATTGCCGTTAAGCTCTTTCTCCGTACATTTAGTTAACCTCAATGTGGTGAATCCATATAGCAGTATCGACACGACTGCTGCTTGAAAAAACTGCGTTTTATTTTATCGGACAGGTCTGACTTCCATATGACCGATAGCTTATGATTAATCTGTCCATGTCTTTACTTATGTGTTGACGTCTTTCTCATTTGTTGAGACACTGCTTCCTTGGTAAGTGAGCTTGTCCTCTAATTTCAAAGGCCCACCTTTTAGTGTAGAGATATCGCCTCTTTTAATAAAGCAGATGTATTCCGTCTTATCTGCGTTGACATTGAAGCCTATGCCAGCAACTGCTCGTTCCAGACTATGTAGCTGGGTTTCGGCTTGGGCGGGTGTATTTGCTAGAAGCACTGTGTCATCGGCGTTGTCCGCGTCCGTAATTGTTTGTGTGGGTATCTTCTACTTCTTGCCTTTGTCAGCTTGAAACCGTTTTCTTTCATTAAATCTATAGACGTTCTAAGCACGTAGTCTTGGCAGTTGATAAAGAGTTATGAGGCTGATGCGTCTCCTGGTAGCACACCTGCTACAATGGCGAAGTAGTCTGTGTCTCAATTAGCTTTGTGAACTTTTCCTTTCGTGTTTTTATATATCATCATTATGGCTGCGACGGTTTCATTGGGGAAGTCGTAGGTGAGTAGTATTTGGTATATCTTCCCTCTGTGTATGGAATCAAAAGCCTTGGAGAAGTCGATGAATAATATCGTTGCCTCAAGCTTTTTTGCACGTACACCTTCTATAATTCGACGGATAGTCAAGATTTGTGACGTCGATCGATTTCTCCGAAAGCTGTTTTAGTTCTTCCTAAGTATTTTCTCAACTTTCAGTTCTATGCAGTTGCGTAGTAGAGCATTGTAGATCTTGGCCGCTATGTATAGGTTATACCTCGGAAGTTCTTGGCTATTCCGCGGTCGACCTTCTTAGGGAAGGGGAGGATGCATACCTTTATCCATCTGTCTATTGTGTTTTGATTATATACGGCATTACAGTGTCGGAGCAGTGTGTCGTCGAATTCTCTTGTTTTCCATACTTCGGGGGTATTTCATCAAGCCCTGCTGCTTTCCTATTTTTAATTTTTCTTACTACTGAGTCAAGTTCTTCCTGCGTAAACGGTCCTAGTTTGTTGTGTAGTTGATTACTAATATTTTTTGTGATTGGTTCATCCGTAACTTTTGGAGGTTTTCCGAGTAAATTCTCGGAATGTATTTCCACAGGTGTATTCGTTCTTCTTGGCTACAAGCTTTCAGTTTAGCTCTTGTAGTAGTCTGCCTTCTACTCCCTTCGTTTACTGTCTGCCATGCTATCCGAGATTTTCTATCTTCAACCGAGTCTCTAATCTTATTGATCTGATTTTGTATGTATCCTGTTTGTTCTTTTATATATACGTTATTTAATATTTTTTTTTGTGCTTTCTTAAGTTTCTGAGTATTGATATTGGGTGGGTTCCACCTATTGCGTAGAAAAGCGGTTTCTACATCTGCACGCTTTTTAAAACTGCTAATGTCTCCCTTGGGACTTTAGGTTGAGTCCTTTGTTTTGTTGGTATGTATTCTACTGCCGCTTCTAAGTTCTCATATTCGTCATTCGGAGTGAGTGTTTCTGATATCTCCTGAAGTGCATCGAATTTGTTTCTTAGTGTTAACGTATATTTATCTTTAATATCCCACTTGTGAAGCAGGGATCAGTCATAGTGTACGGTTGTTGTTATTCGGGCCGCACTCTTTCGTAGCCTCAATCGTTTCTTTACCGTGACAATTCGGTGATCGGAGGACACACCCTCGAAAGAAGAATATGCCTCGCAATTCAATATGCTATAATTCTATTTTTTTATCTATAAAGATGTAGTCTATCTGTATTATTTGCGTAGGTGGAGGTCAATAGTTTTCCCTTTCTTTTCTGTAATTTAGTATTTAGGCATGTTAATCTATTTTCTAGCTTGAAATCTGTTAGATGTTCCTCATTTCTGTTTGACGAGTTGTGTAAGCTAAATTTGTTGTATGTTTTTACCAGTTTGGGCATTCATGTCCCTACCAAGGACGAGAACGTTGTGTTTCGGGATGTCACGAACAAGGGAGGATAGCTCGTTATAGAAGTTGATGAGGTCCGTTTCTTCACTAACATTAGTAGGGCCGTAGCAGGTGATTGCCATTAAACGTAGCTACCATCATCCTCAGTTGTATTTTCTCAACTCTATTGAGTGATTTTATATCCTATAAGCATACCCAGACATCGCGGCGTTGACAGAGTTTTTCTCTGCAGGTGCTGAGATAAACGTTCATTCATTGCTGGTATCGTGGTATTTCATATATTCGCTATGAAGTTATCTATGTTCTTGTGTGCATATTATGTCTATGTTATAATCTATCGCAGAAGCTGCTAGTTCCGATAGTTGTCCTATTCTATTTAATGTTCTATAGTTGAATATCGCTGAAAAATATATAGATAAATAATGATATTAAAATACAAACGGATCACCTAATTTCCGCCAGACGACCAAACCTTATAATAACCAAAAAAAAAAAAAAAAAAAAAAAAAAGAACTTGCAGAATTGTGAACTTAGTTGTCCCTGCAAACCACAATAAAAATGAAAAAATGCAAAAAGAGGGATAAGTACTATGACCTTGCTTGAGAATAAAAAAACTGTGAAACATGAAAGTGACGGTTATATCAATTGTCGTTGGTACACTTGATACAGTCACCAAAGGATCAGTACAAAGACTGGAGAACATGGAAATAAGAGGATGAGTGGAGACTATCCAAGCTACATCATTATTTTGATCGGCCAGAATACTGAGAAGAGTCCTGGAAACTTGAGGAGACATACTGTCACTCGACCTCCAGTCGAAGACCTGACGTGAAAAACTCTCAAGGAGTAAAATAATAATAATACTTGAAACAGGGACTAGAGGACATGGAAATAAGAGCACGAGTGGAGACCGTCTAAACTACAGTATTATTAAGATTGGCTAGAATACTGAGGAGATTCTTGGAAACTTGAGGAGACTTGCTGTCTCTCAAACTTCAGTGAGGAACCATCGGTTTATGCAGGTGTGGAAAACTCGAAAAGGTGTAAAATAATAATAATACTTGAAACAGGGACTAGAGGACATGGAAATAAGAGCACGAGTGGAGATCGTCTAAACTACAGTATTATTAAAATTGGCTAGAATACTGAGGAGATTCTTGGAAACTTGAGGAGACTTGCTGTCTCTCAAACTTCAGTGAGGAACCATCGGTTGACGCAGGTGTGGAAAACTCGAAAAGGTGTAAAATAATAATACAGCTTAATTCACTATCTGAAACCAAGTCTATATTTTTAAAAAAGAAAAATATTGAAATAATATTTTTGGAAATCCATTGTTTAATGTTCAGCGCGTAAAATAAAGCTTTGATCAAATATTAAAAGTTGTCCATGGGAGATTTTTATGATATAATTTGAAAGTCTCCGACGGTTCACCATCCTTGTCAACACGTTACTACAATCTCCTTCAGGTGTTCTTCGTATTATCAGTGCTACTTTTCTTCTAAGGAGACTCCGATATAAATATTTACATTTTCTTCATTACTTGTCGTGTAATGGTTAGCAAGCTTGACTAGCAAACCTTTACGAGTGATTTCGATTCTCAGTGGGTGCCCCATTCATACAGCCTTGTGCCACATCTGAGCAAAAAGCTTAGTAAATTACTACTTGTGGGAGATTCCAAGAATGTGTTGACAGGAATGTTGAACCTGTGGAGACTGTTTGAAATTATATCATAAATATGCTCCCATAAGAATGTTAATATTTTTCTTTGATCATCCTGTATTTGATCAGTAATTTTTTTTTCTTCTTTCGGCTTTCTTTCCCTTTCCAATCAACTTTTCAGAAGTAAACACTGAATCTTACTAGCTAAATCTATTTTCTGTATTTATGGCATTCCTTTGTCTCTGATCAAAGTTGATCGATATTTTTGCAGAGAAGTGATTGATAAGATTTGATTGCAAGGCTAAACTACATAAAGAAGTACTCGGCTTCGTAATGAAAAAAAAAAAGCAGTTTTTTTATGCAACAGATATTTTTAACATAATCTCCTTTAATCAGAACGCATATATTTCTGTGGTCAATATTGATCTCACGGATTGAACTTTTTACTGTGAAAAAGTCTTTGAAAAATTCAGTTCTCGATTTATTGGTTCATATTCATACAAATATCTATATCTCCGAAGGACTATATATATATATATATATATACACAAGCACACACACACACACACACACACACACACACACACACACACATATATATATATATATATATATATATATATATATAAGTATATATTATATACACATATACGTTTATCCATATACATAAATATATGAATTTTATGCACACACACACACACACACACACACGCACGTATGTATATAGAGATACATGTATATCTATATATATATAAATTATTAGTTGTTTGAATTTTTGAGATGAAGCTTGATTTTTATTATTAAGGGTTTTCGGACTATTGTCTTAATGTTTATTGTTATTTCCACAACGTTTCGGCCGATATGTCCTCCGGCCTTATTCAAGTGTCTGTCGAACTTGGGAACCAACACGGAACTTCAAACTACGTCCTTTATTGAATCCCCCAGAGTCGCCTGTTCTCATTCCGTTAGCCATAACCGGGTACAAGTGTTAAGTATTCCTGTATTGTTACTTGCCTGTAGTCAGGATGGAACCTGCAGCCACTAGATGATTGTCTCCATAGAAGCGTAGTGAACTAACGCCTATAACCGTTACGCTATGTGTCCTATTGGAAACATAGCGTAACATATATAAGTTTTTGCTTAACTTTTTTAATGGCATATCGACCTCCGTAGGTTATTCAGTTCCAAAGCCATCCTTGCTGTAGAGCAGTGTGGGTACTATTCAACCCATATCTAGGGAGATAAAGGGGTTCATAACTTTATCAATGATATTATTCCAAAATTGAACAGAATCACGTAACTGGAGTTCTAACTCGCTTACTTCAAAACTGCAGTCCCAAGACTCCCCTATATATATATATATATATATATATATATATATATATATATATATATATATATATATGTGTGCATGTGTGTGTGTGTGTTTTACCGAAACATTAAAGTCAATTAATAGAACCTTTGTCACGGGCACTAACAAGACATCCATTTGTGAGACTATTCGAAGCCCTCAGATGTCAGAACGCTATATTCGCCCATTCCCAATGCGGAAGAAACTGTATTTCATACAGTAAATTCTTCCAAAGACATATATTACAATAATATATATATATATATATATATATATATATATATATATATATATATATATATATATATATATATATATATATATATATATATATATAATGTATTTTATACAGTAAATTCTTCCAAAAATATACATTACAATAAAATAACTTTTGTGAATTATTTCATTGTTAGATATGTCTTTGTCATCAATTATTGGATCTTAACCAAATGTTGATTCAAAAAATAAAACCTTAAAAAGTAGAAAAAGCGTTAATAGCAAAACATAAAAATACGTTTTGCGGTTTTATTTTCTTTATCTATAGCTTTTTAACCAAAGACGAGAGAGCACATTTCAAAGAATTTCGATGCGCATAAAAATAACTCGGAACTTGTATAAATTTGAATATTTTTGTAAAATTTTTTGTATCATTAAAAAGATGATAGATTAGAGAAAATTCCGAGAGAAAAAATTGTAAGTGTAAACTCAGGACGCAGATATGTTTGTGAAAAAGTATTTTATACCATGTAAGACCGTGGACCCAATAATTTCTATGGGAGAGTTTTTTGGCGAAAATATTCTGATCTTAAAATTCTACAGTTTGTCAAAAGTATATCACGTGATCGAAGCTTGTCAAAACGAGATACGAACGAGTTGAGGTTGGTAGTAGCTGGTGCGTTGACAAGTTGTGTATTATCTTACTCCGTGTGTAATTTGAAAGCCGGAGAGGTGAAAGTGTAACGAAGTCGAATTCGGGAACTTTGAACGCCTTACAAGTTAGAACTGGACCATAACATCTGAGAAGCAATTAGAAAAAAATAAAGGTACACTAGATCATAGTACAGTAATTAGATGGCTCAAGAAAGTTCACTTTGGTTCAAAGAACCTCGATGATCAGACAATGTCAGTTGATTCCGAGGCCGTACTCTCAGCTATAGAAGCAAATCCCGTGAGTTACACTCGGGAACATTTGTACCATATTCCCAATTAACGGTATGTGCGAAATGGACATATAATGTTCATTACGATAGAACATATAAAGAACATAGGAATCTCGGAATTCGAAAACACGTAACGACTTCTTATTCAGGTACGAAACCTTTTTATTAACTTTGAGTTAAAGGTTTCGACGTAAGGAGGAGAGACACAATCTTCTATGCTGTCTTATTCATTTGGACCCCATCTCGTGCGGCCCCCATTAGGGCGCAAGTTCGCCTCGCGCCTGCGAGCTCCAAAAGTCGATCCTTCTCGTTTGGCGTCTAGTACCCGACTCTTGCGACCCCATTAGGGCGCAAGTTCGCCTCGCGTCTGCGAGCTCCAAAAGTCGAACCTCTTCGTTTGGCGTCTAGTACTCGACTCTTATTTTCTTCAAATTTTCACACAAACTTCCGCGTGCTTCCGGTGCGTGACGTCATCCGCACCTTGTCACCCAGTATCGTCTCGGACTGTTAAGACATCTGAGTGACACCTCCATCCACCCGCGCGCACCCGCGTTAACACCTGTCTCAATTGCCTCTAACTAACCCATGTGCTGAGCCGAAAAGTTCTCAGCCTAACTAAACTCAAGGGCATGAACCGAAATCCCTCGGCTATTTTATAACATATTTAGCTGTGTGAAAAAAAACAACTATTTATGTGGAATACTTGATATCGTTTAACGGTGTAAAAAAATTAAATTATTGGTATTTCATAGTAATACTTGAACAGTGGAAATAAAATTATTGATAAAGAATGTATGAAACCTTTTAACTGTTTACAAAAATTGAATTATTGTTATTCCATAGCAATGTTTGGAACCATTCAACTGTGCGAAAATAAAACTATCAATACGGATACATTAAACCATTTAACTGTATGCAAAAAGTGAATTATCAGAAATTCATTGTAATACTTGGAATCATTTGATTGTACAAACAAATGGGCCAAGCTCGTTTAAAAATACAGGGTGTCTCAAAATAGATGCAACCCATTAATATGATAATGATCTATTTCTAAGACAAGTGGAACGGCAGTCATTTGGAACACGTTCATTAAAAAATACATCCTTTGAGCTAGCAACATCAAATCAATGATTTTTAATTATTATTATATCAGGTTTCAGGAGATGTTAGCTTTTTTTGAATGTCTTTTCTCAGTAATAAATCATTATCATATTAATCGGTGGCATTTGTTTTGAGACAGTTTTCAATGATTTTTGTCTCCAAATAGGTAGTGAGGAAAAATATTTTTTCCCCTCTTGTCCAATGCATTGTGGTCAAGGATTAATAGTTGTTTTCAAATCTGAAACAAAAAAGAACACAATATTATTATACGTAGAGTTATTAGCAGTCACATGGGTTTCATGTATATTGAGACACCCAATATAATCTACAAAATATGCATTTACAAATCAAATATGTCAGCGTTTTTTTTCCAGAAATATTTTAATCATAGGTATGTTTTTTTTTAAATGAAGAATGTATAAACATTATATTATAATATATAATGATATTTCCACCGTTAAAGAGGGTTTTTTATATTAAAAAAATTAAAAAAATTAAAAAAGTTCTCTTCTCACCAGAAGCAATGTAAACGTGTCAAATTTATATTCAAATACATAACTGTACTTTTTCTCCATCTAAAGAAACTCATTTGATAGAGCCGTAATAAATTTGTAATGAAAGTACGAAGTTGAATTTTTTTCTTTCAATTGTACAACACACACACACACACACACACACACACACACACACACACACACACACAGAGCACATACACACACACACACACACACAGAGCACATACACACACACACACACACACACACAGAGCACATATACACACACACACACACACACAGAGCACATATGCACACACACACACACACACACACACACAGAGCACATATACACACACACACAGAGCACATACACACACACACACACACACACGCACACACACACACACAGAGCACATATACACACACACAGAGCACATACACACACACACACATGCACACACACACACACAGAGCACATATACACACACACACAGAGCACATACACACACACACACACACACACGCACACACACACACACAGAGCACATATACACACACACACAGAGCACATATACACACACACATGCACACACACACACAGCACATATACACACACACACAGAGCACATATACATACACACACACACACACACACACAGAGCACATATACACACACACACACAGAGCACATACACACACACACACACAGAGCACATACACACACACAGAGCACATACACACACACAGAGCACATACACACACACGCACACACACACACATAATCAGGAAATGGAAAAACAGTGCGATGAATTGCGAGGCATACTCCTCTTTCGAGGGTGTGTCCTCCGATCATCGAATAGTTACGGCCAAAGTACGACAAAGCCTACAAAAAAACGCCACACGAAAAGCGACAACCAAGCACTATGACTGGGCCCTACTTAACAACAGAGATATTAGAGACAAATATGCATTAGAATTAAGAAACAGATTCGAAGCACTACAAGAGAAGGCAGAAAAAGGTACCCCAAATGACGAATATGAAAATTTTGTAGAAGCACACCTTGAGGCGGCATCAAAGTGTATTCCAACAAAACCAAGAACTAAATATAGAGTCCCTTGGGGAAACGCTAGCGGTTAGAGAAAAACGTGCACTCGTGAAAACTGCCTCCAAAAGCTATCGAAAGAACCCAACAAACACAAATGCCCGAAAACTAGAAAAGGCACAATATCAATTAAAAGGAATATATCTAAAAGAACAGGCAGAATACATACAAAATCAGATAGATAAGATTAGAGGCTTGGTGGAAGATAGACAATCCAGGATAGCCTGGCAAACAATAAACGAAGTAAGTAGAAGGAAGAACACAGCCAAAGCAAAATTGAAAGCTGCAAGCCAACAAGAAAGAGTAAAACTGTGGGAACAGCATTTCAAAAATCTACTAGGAAACCCACCGAAAATAACGGATGAACCGATCACCAGAATTATCAGTAAGCAATTAGACGTTTAACTAGGTCCTTTCACCAAAGAAGAACTCGACTCAGTTCTTAGAAGAATTAAAAATAGGAAAGCTGCAGGGCTAGACGAGATCCCCCCAGAAGTGTGGAAGACTAGACAATTCGACGATATACTGCTCCGGCAATGCAACGCAGTCTATAGTCAAAATAGGATAGAAAGATGGACGAAGGGATGCATCCTTCCTTTCCCTAAAAAAGGCGACCTCGGACTAGCCAAGAACTACCGAGGGATAACACTTACATCCATAGCAGCCAAAATCTACAATGCCCAACTACGAAACCGCATAGAACCCAAAATAGACAACATCCTTAGGAAAAACCAAAATGGCTTCCGGAGAAATAGATCCACAACCTCACAAATACTGACCATCCGTAAAATCCTTGAAGGCGTTCGGGCAAAAAACCTTCAGGCGACATTACTATTTGTCGACTTTACCAAGGCCTTCGATTCCATACACAGAGGGAAGATGGAGCAAATCCTACTAGCATACGGCCTACCAAAAGAAACCGTAGCAGCGATAATGATTCTCTACAGAAACACCTAAGTGAAAGTACGTTCACCAGATGGAGACACGGAATACTTCGACATTGTTGCAGGAGTACTACAAGGAGACACGCTAGCCCCGTATCTCTTTATCATCTGTCTAGACTACGTGCTTAGGACTTCGATTGACAAAATCAGAGAAAATGGCTTCGAGCTGACTAAGAGAAGAAGCAAAAGGTACCCCGCAAAAACAATCACAGACGCCGACTAACGCTGATGACGTGGCGTTACTGGCGAATACGCCTAATCAAGCAGAGACACTACTGCATAGTCTGGAACGAGCCGCAGCTGGCATTGGCCTCCATGTCAATGCACACAAAACTGAATATATGTGTTACAACGAAACGGGCAACATTGCCACACTAGACGGAGCCTCTCTGAAACTAGTAGACAAATTCACCTACCTAGGAAGTAGCGTCTCATCAACCGAAAAAGACATCGACACACGACTGACGAAGGCATGGACGGCTATCGATAGGCTCTCGATCATATGGAAGTCGGACCTAACCGATAAAATGAAACGCAGTTTTGTCGATACTGCTATATGGATGCACTACATGGATGCTAACTAAGCGGCTGGAGAGGAAACTAGACGGAAATTACACAAGAATGTTGAGAGCAGTATTGAACAAGTCCTGGCGACAACACCCCACGAGACACCAACTATACGGACACTTGCCCCCCCATCACGAAAACTATACAAGTTAGACGAACCAGACACGCGGAACACTGCTGTAGAAGCAAGGACGAGCTCATAAGCGATGTACTCCTGTGGACCCCCACATATGGATGTGCAAAAGCAGGACGACCAGCACGAACTTACATACAGCAACTATGTAAGGCCACAGGATGTAACCCTGAAAACCTGCCGGAGGCGATGAATGATAGGGAGAAGTGACGAGAGAGGGTCAGGGATATCCGTGCTGGCGGCGCGACATGATGATGATGATGATATGTATATATATATATAGGGTTTGGCATTATCAACCATCACCTTGGCAAAAATCATTCATCAGATCTTAAAATGTTTGGTCCGTATTGACTAAAAGACAATATTTTTACATAAATTTCTCTTCCAGAATTTTTTTCTCATGAGAGTATACCACAGTTAATTTTAATTTAATCAATATTCATGCAAATTCTGCATTGTTTAAAAACGATTTCATTAGAAGCCTAGAAGACTTATTCCTTCAAATAAAAACACGAATCACGGTTGTCATTTTAGAAGAAATAGATCCTATTACGTACTGTGCATCCATTCTCATATTCTGATGTTATTTTCGCTATGCAATGCTGTGTACTTTTGCCAGTAGACAATAATGTCCATAAATAAAGAAATTCTAAACATTTTTTTAATAAAAAAGTTAATTTTTTCTAAAACATATACATCAGAAATTTATTATTTCTAGTGGAGTATACACGATTTTACTATAGAAATATAAGGTGTATGATGTTAGTATAGAAATGCTGTGTAAATAATTTTAATATATAAATGCATTACAAGTTATTTTACAGTAGAAATAAATTATAGATAATTTTATATCTATCTCTCTATCTATCTATCTATCTATCTCTCTATCTCGGTTCATATCTATTATTCTATTTAGATCTATCTATTTATCTATCTATCTATCTCGGTTCATATCTATTATTCTATTTAGATCTATCACTGTTCATATCTATCTATCTATCTATCTATCTATCTATCTCGGTTCATATCTATCATTCTATTTAGATCTATCTATCTATCTATCTATCTATCTATCTATCTATCTATCTATCTATCTATCTCGGTTCATATCTATTATTCTATTTAGATCTATCTATCTATCTATCTATCTATCTATCTATCTATCTATCTATCTATCTATCTCGGTTCATATCTATCATTCTATTTAGATCTATCTATCTATCTATCTATCTATCTATCTATCTCGGTTCATATCTATCATTCTATTTAGATCTATCTATCTATCTATCTATCTATCTATCTCGGTTCATATCTATTATTCTATTTAGATCTATCACTGTTCATATCTATCTATCTATCTATCTATCTATCTATCTATCTATCTATCTATCTATCTATCTATCTCGGTTCATATCTATTATTCTATTTAGATCTATCACTGTTCATATCTATCTATCTATCTATCTATCTATCTATCTATCTATCTATCTATCTATTTATCTATCTATCTCGGTTCATATCTATTATTCTATTTAGATCTATCACTATTCATATCTATCTATCTATCTATCTATCTAATTGCTCATCAGTAACAATTTCTTATAAGAAAAGTGTATACCAGGAATATAGTAATTATTATAATAATAATTATTATTATTGTTATTATTAGAAAAGTATACTCTCAAAATAGATACGAGGTATCATTTATCATTTTACTATGAGCAGGAATAGCAATTGATTTTACGTGAGAAATGTATTGCAAATGACTTTAATATAGGAATAAATTATGAATGATTTTATTATAGAAATGCATTGCAAATGATTTTACAATTGAAAAACATTGTAAATTATCTTAATATAGAAATGAAGTACAAATGAAGTGATTTTTGTATAGAAAAGTATTGCAAAGGATTTTACAATAGGAATAAATCGTGAATGATTTTTGTATAGAAATGCACAATAGGTAACAATTTTTAGTATTGATCATTCATATAGGGTCTCAAGTAACGATCCCAATTTTATAATAATGTAATATAATTAATGATGATACTTATTTTGTATGTATTAATTAATCATTAGTTAGCTAAATTCTTTGAATGATTTGTAGGTCACATTGTGAAGGTCATACAGTGCAATTGTCCCACGTGTTACGCGATTATTCAGTTACCAGGTTGGTTTTAAATCGTAGATTAAATGCCGAATATAGGAAAAGTAAAAAAATTAATGACAGCTGATTTAATTGTCCGGTTTTGGAAACTTTTAAATAACACGTGTTATTTTCATGATTAGCCGATGAAATGATTAAGATATATCATAAAAGTAAAGAAATTATAAAAATTCAGTTGGGAATTCACAGTTGGGTCAGTTCAGAGCGCAAAAGAAGAGACGGTCGGTTGAACCCAGAGCCTTCTGGGGGCAGGAAGGGCGAAAGAATTGGAGTCGTGTTTTTACGTTCGTCTTTCTCGCACGCACGAAACCTTTTGTGTTTCTATGTCACAACAGAAAAACTTTCACCCTGTCTCTCGTGTTTTGATGACTGCTGTATGTCAGTTACAAATTCTTTCGTATTTTGAAGCTTTTAGTCGTTCTTGTATTTGAAGAGTATAATATCTATTTATATTCGAGATGCTGCCGAGTTGGTAAGGCTACGTCAGATTTAGGCCCGTTACGTTACAGCAATAAACCTGTTGGTACTGTGGTCTGGTTCAGGGTTTGATCTAAACTCGAGAAATTTTTTGAGTGTCCTCAACTATGACCAAAGATGGTCGAAAGTACGCGTGCTTGAAATTCATCACCGCAGACTTTGGACAGTTTTTCCGCAAACTTTCAGCCTTTTGCTCGCCAACAAGAAAATATAAAGGTTAAACAGAAAATCCTTGTTTTTTATTTGATTTCTTTGTTTAATAGCTTATCAACCTATTTTGGTATTTTAATTCAAAAGTAATCTGGAGTTCGACTTCACTTTTATGCTTCAGTCCAGCACATTAGCAACTATGACACAAGGACTCCCTCCATCAAATATTTGCTGTTTCTTGTGGGTACGAGGATAAAAAAAAATAATATTTCAAAAGGAACAAGTTAGGAAATTATTCAAATTTGTTATATTGAGTTATTAGTACTATTCGGCATGTGTATATACTTGTACGATACATGATTTGGGCATTTCAGCCCTCTTCAGCGGTTTATATATATATATATATATATATATATATATACATATATCCCAACCCCTCCGCTCGGGCAGGATATGACATAAGGTCAATTTTTAAGCTGAGTTTACAGGTTTGAATTCAGAGTTTTCCTTCTCCTCACCAAGGCTGAAGAACTCAGTCTGCCCTACTATTTACCTATAGCCGGAGGGAGAATGATTGGATTCATACCTTTCCCAAGGGTATTAGTGCTATGTGAAATGTAATCAGTCTCGTCTAGGATTTGAATTCGTGTCGCTGTGTCCATTTCCTACGACGATTACTACTATACCAGGGGCACCTCCATTATATATATATATATATATATATATATATATATATATATATTAGTTTTAATGTACATTTAATAGCATGGATGCTTTTCTGTGACCACTTGTTTGCCACAAACCCTCCGAGTGAGATAGTGACAACCATACACCATCATAATATATATCTATATATATATATATATATTTCTCTCTAAATATATATATATATATATATATATATATATGTGTGTGTGTATGTGTGTGGGCTTGTATATATTATACTAAGAGTGAGTGAGAGAGAGAGAGAGAGAGAGAGAGAGAGAGAGAGATAGAGAGAAATAGTCTTTTACCAAGTATGTATCATAGTTGAAGGAAATGCTGATTGGGTCAAGAGTTACGAAAATATGAAGAACTTAGTGCAGAATGCAGGAAATCTCGTATCAGATCAAAGTGTCTATTAATTGCCAATTTAAATGCACTATGATTTACTTAAAGAGGAGATCAGAAAGGAAGAGATGAGAATTAACTATCACATATGCATTGAAATCACATTGTGACAGAGACTTAGTAAATTCTTGTAACATTGCCAGATATTAGAGTAGCCACGTTGTGTTAATAGGTTGAAATCACGAAACGCTACTTTATGGCTGGATTATTGTTTGTTGAAAATTGCAAGCTAGTTTGCATCGGCAGTAAAAGCATATCTATTTCTGATTAAACTATATCTAGGATGATTCAAAAGTTTTGCTATAACTTGCCGACCTCTCTAGGAGAAAGAAAGCCTCTGAATTAAAAACAAAGTCTTGTTCGAGGAATCTGCACTCAGTCCATTTAATAAGTGTAGTTGGTCAAATATTACTGTTTACCACAATGAATAAATCATCTGTACAGTTCATTTAGTAAGCTTGCGTGTGTGTGTAGAAATCACTGCTCTAATGTGCCGAATAATTACAACACTTATCGGGTCAGCGGTCCCAAATGGCGTCCAGTGGCAGATAAAAATAAAATGGGCTCTAACTCAATACAGCCCTGCACCAGTATACATATATATAAGAATTACCATGACAAGAAAATCCGGGAAATACCTCCATGCGGAGCACTGAGTAACTGTTTCGACCTTATTAGGTCTCATCAGCAGTGCACACCGTGATCTCCACCACTGGAGATCGAATCAACAACCACAGTATGCAGAAGCCAAAACTCTACCACTGGGCCATCGGTTCCTGCCACATATAAGCGATGCCAAATTAACAAGTCATGGTGAATTGCGCGACCACTTTGACCTAATGTGTCTTGAAGGTACGTAATCCCTACAGAGGACTCGGCCACCTCCGGGGCTACGTCTTCCCAAGTCAGAGTTACGAATCCTCATAACATAAGCCTCATGGGCAGGATATATAATTATATAATTTTTAAAAGGAGGAATTGATGTTATCTTAGAATTACCATGACAAGAAAATCTGGCAAACACCTACATGCAACATACGGAGCACTGAACAGCTGATTCTCTGGTCATAGTAATTCTAAGATAACATCAATTCCTCCATTTAAATATTATATATATATATATATATATATATATATATATATATATACCGGCTTGTTTTTTGTATATATATATATATATATATATATATATCCATTCCTGGGCCAGCAACTAATCATTGTCCAAGGACTGGACTTATCCACATGCACACGGTGGAATGCCCCAATGACCATAAATCTTTCCTTCCTTCGCGTTCTAAACTTCCCTTGAAAACGTAATTCAGATTGTTACGCGACTGAGTGCTGACTTTATATCTACCAAACTCAACAACTTCGACAGTGCGTATGTGTTTATTTCGCATTGCAAAAATATATTGATCAGTAAGTCCGTTGTCTGAAAAGGTTACTAATTGAATCAAACCAATTCAAATTAATCAAATTTCGATATTAAATAACCCATAAAGGGTTTATATGCCATTAAACAAACCAATAAAACTAAAATCCAAACCTTTTTTTAAAATGAAGATTATATTTTCGCATCAATAACTTTTTGCCTATCGTTTTATAATCTCTACATATCGTGGCTATGTATATATATAGTCACCCACAGACAGACTGTTTCGTTGTATTACAACTCTTCAGTGTGGCCAGACACGCGAGACGCTTCAAGCTTGGATGGAAACCCTCTTAACTTTACGCTAGAATAGTATCGCTCAGCCATTAGGCTCAAGAATTATATCGCATTATGTATTAGGTTTCGTTTGTTTACATTTTGCGCAAACGGCTACCGGAGTGCTCAATTCGTCTGAAGAGCTTTGCATTACGCAGGTGGCAGCCGTTAATTTCTTCCCAACCCATAAGGAGTTTATATGCCTTAAACAATAAAACAAACAAATCTAAACCACATGTTAAAATGCGCATTATATTTTCGTATCAATGTGTGTTTTATGATCTCTTCGTACTGTGACTATATATATATAATTATATATATTTACTAACCTACTATCTACCAGAGTTCACGGTTACCAGGAAAAAAGAAAAAAGAAAAAAAAACCCGCCAGGAACAAGAGATAAAAATATATCGAATCACCGCCCGGGGGAAAAAAGAAAAAATATCATAGGACAAAAAAAAAAAAAAAAAAGAAAAAAAGAAAAAGGCAACTCCGTCACACCAGTTGAAAAAAAAAAATCAAGAGATATGCAGTCAGTTGGTCAAAAGAAAAATAAAACCCACCGTAAACGCTGCCATGCTACAATTACAAGAGTGCTCCACACGAGTGGAGCCAATTACAAAATTAACTTAAATCGCGAGTCGGAATTCTCCTACTAAAGTTTCACCTCAACGGGTCATCAGGGAGTCTCGCACCGACCGACGATAAAGGAGAAAACACCATTTTTTATATAATCACCAAAAACCTACCCAGCTTAAAAGTTACATAACATGGTTTGGTGAATATATAAAAAATGGTGTTTTCTCCTTTATCGTCGGTCGGTGCGAGACTCCCTGATGACCCGTTGAGGTGAAACTTTAGTAGGAGAACCCCGACTCGCGATTAAAGTTAATTTTATAATTATATATATATATATATATATATAATATATATATATATATATATTTAAATAGAGAAAGTGGTCACGCATTTCACCATGACTAGTGGATTTGGCAGCGCTTATGTGTGATATCGCCCCTGTGGTAGAGTTTCGGCTTCTGCATTCTGTGGTCGTTGGTTTGATCTCCAATGATGGAGATCACGGTATGCACTGCTAATGAGACCCAATAAGGTCGAAACAACTGTTCAGTGTTCCATATGTCGCATGTAGGTGTTTGCCGAATTTTCTAGTCATGGTAATTCAATGAAAAATAATTCAATAATATATATATATATATATATATATATATATATATATACTGTCATCCACAAACAGATGGTTTCGTTGTATCACGACTCCTCAGTGTGGCTGGACCCGTAAGATGCTTCAAGACGAGATGGAAACCCCGCTGAATTTACGTCAGTCGGGGACACACACACACACACATTTAGAGAGAGAGAGAGAGACTGTTGATACATTTAAATGAATACTCAATGAAAATCCGTAAATTGACGTTTGATTTGCTCACATGAAAGATTAATTTTTTTCCATTACACTTATCTTGACAATCTTTTTCATATTATTTTTCATTCACTGAATGATATTTTCCTAATTTATTACAAAAAAAAAAAAAACCCAAAGCATTTTTATTTCATTGTTTCTGAAGTTACGTTCTTTGATTTCTATTTTTTATTTTTTATTTTTTAGATTTAACTATGTATCTTTTTCGGATATTCAGATTTTTTTTCCTGACCTTCCGCAGCATGTGTTGTTCCCATTGACACACACAACTAATGCGTAAGCATTTGCGTTTTGATAAAGTTACCAAGATGACATTTTCACAGCCGTTTCTTTTCGTCTCGCAAATCAGATTTGAATATGAACGGATGTTGTAAATAAATAAATACATGGGAAAACTTAGATGATCTCAAAGGAACGTACATATTATTAAGTAAACTAAGATATATCTTTTATCTTCTATGGATTCGAATGTATAGCGGAAGAGGAATATATCGAAAACGTTGCCACAATGTGCCTGTTAGAATATGTGATTTCATCAAATAGAATGGTCAGTAAAATTAATACGTAGTTAGCTATGTCAGGCACAAGGTTTGTCGTTGTAGAATGTTAAGAAATTAATCCACTGGTTTATGAATGAAGATTTTGGGTTATTGTAATATAATAGCCGAGGGATTTCGGTTCATGCCTTTGGGTTTAGTTAGGCTGAGAACCTTTCGGCTCAGTGCATGGGTTAGTTAGGTGCAACCTTGATGCAGTTGGTAACTCGTGTGCGCGCTGAGAACGGACATGTTACTCAGAGATGTCACAGATGATGTCATAGAGATGTCACTCAGAGATGTCACTTTGTCACAAACGGGTGACAAAGTGCGCGTGACGTCACGCACCGGAAGCGCGCGGAGGATTTTGGGGATTTCGAAGAAAGTTGGAGAGTTGAAACTAGACGCCAAACGAGGAGGTTCGACTTTTGGGGCTCGCTGAGGCGTGACGAATTTGCGCGCCATGGGTGCCGCACGATATAGGGGCCAAATGCATAAGACGGCATAGCGAGATTGTGTCTCTCCTCCTTATGTCGAAACCTTTAACTCAAAGTTAATAAAATAGGGTTCTTACCTGAACAAGAAGTCGTTACATGTTTTCGAACTTCGAGGTTCCTATGTTCTTTATATGTTCTATCGTTATGAAGATTATATGTCTATTTCGCATATGGCGTTAATTGTGGCTATGTAACATTATTTCACGAAAACTATATATGATTCATGAAGGGAAAAAGAACTAATTTTAGAGATAGGTTAGGTTATTTGATTTAATGGCATATCAATTCTTATTGGTTATTTTTAGGTTAAATCCTGTTAATACATAAACTATGATTTTTAAGTGAATACAGGGTGCGGAAGCAAAATTAGGAATGTTCTAGTATAATTATAAGTAAAGTAAGTAAGTTAGCGACTATAGTCGAGGGTGACCCGAAGGCTCCCTTTTCGATAGCTACTACACCAAGGTGTAGGGGAGGGCGCTACTCCATTCCCTGGATTGCTCCACTTTACCCTTGAACCGTACCTTATAATGCTGAGTGTTAAGCAAGGTGGTATCAAGTTCCATTTTTAAAGTCTTTGGTATGACTCGACCTGGGATTGAACCTAGGTCTCCCGGGCCATTGGCGAACACTCTAACCGCTGGGCCAATGTCCCGGTTTATATTCAGTATAATTATAAACGACTCTTATAAACCGATTAATTTCAATTTAAAAGAATAAACAACAAAATAAGAAGATAGACACAAAACAGTATATTTGATCTATATGGCCGCCATTTTAAATTATTGTATCAACATGCCTTCAAAATGATTTGGATGCTTTTAGAATAAATTCTTCAAGCATCTTATTCCATTCCTTCTCAATAGCAATCTTTAGCAAACCAATATTTGGATGGGAAGTTGCATTTGTTTTATTTTTTAAAACGCCCCTGTTAGCATAATCAAGGGGGTTACGGTTTGGGATTAAATCTTGTTTAATTGCTGTCCTCACAGTTTTCTCGCGGACTTTCAATTCATTAGCGTTGACGTTATTGACGTTGTTGGGTTCTTCTTAATAATCGTAGGGAGAGCAGTTAAAAGGCCTTCTTTTCATTTTTTGTTCAATCTTCCACTCCCCCTTTTCCTTTAAAAGCTTTTTCTGAATTTTTTTTCTTTGCTTTGTATGCAAAGAAACTTTGGCTTAGTTTTGGCTTAAAGCAAATCATAGATTCTTTGTCGTTTCTTTTCTTGCTCACTCATATTGTCCTAAATTTTAATTTTAAAAAGTGCTTGAATTATAAAATTTTAGATTTATCGCGTTTTTTTTTTTTTCAAAAACTGGTCTAATCAGACAAAAAAACAAAACGTTTTAAAAATTATTCCATATTTTGTTTCTGTACTTTGTAGTTGGTAAGTAATATTTTCTAAACGCTTCAGATCTCATTTGTTTGTTCAGTCAAATAGTTCTTTTGGACGGGACTCTTGAAGACACTATCTGGATTAGAGTGGAACTTGGAGTAATGGTAATGAAGGGGTATTGCACATTTCCTAAACCTTTTCGGAGTGAAGCCTCACCATTAGATGAAGTTTAGTGTAATATCAAGGAGAATCATTGGGGTAGCGGTCTTACCCTTCTGCAGAGATTCAATCGGTGTACTCTACTACCACCGCCGACTGAGAATTTACGGATAGGTGAGCTTAAAAAGCAAGGATTGACAATGACATCTCAGGTATCATTTCTATAATAGTGAGTTCAATCATTAGCTACTTGACACTTAAGGAATTCTTGATTTAATCTCAACTTTGTCAACGTCAGTACCAATACATGTATATATGTGTGTGTGTGTGGTTTGGTTGGTTGGGTTTTATGGCATATCAACCTCTGTAGGTTATTTAACGGCAAATCCATTTTTTTTTACAAATAATCAGTTCTATTTCAAACAATTCAGTTCAGTATGAGTACACAGTTTAATTGTCAAAACCATTTCTATTTCTAGCTATTAAGTTTAGTCAAACAATTCTAATTCAAACTATTCAGTTTAGTATAAGTATAATTTTTGTCCACTTACAGTTAAATGTGAAAACAGTTCTTTTTCAAGTAATTCAGATTTGAATAAGTGCACAATTTAGTTCTATTTGACCCATAGGTAGGACCATATCAGATGCAACCACTCCGTATTCCCCAAAGCTCCAGTATTACTGGAATCTCACCATCAGATTGTTTAGTGTCATATACAGGACACTCATTGGCAGAGGTGCAGTCGTTGTATTCTACAGCTCCAGCCGACTGGGCAAGTGTGTGTATGTGTATTACTGCATTCTCCGGAAGTTGTAAATTGGAATATGCTACAACAGCATTCAGTCCTACTTCATTTGAAGCCATTCTATCCTTTTCTTTGTGAGGGTCCTTAGTTCCCTAGGCAGCTCGCCAGATCTTAGGGTTCCTTATTATGCATTACGGAGGTCCGCTCGCAGCTTATCAAGAAAATTAATGCAATAACAGCCCCTTCGTATCCGTGAGTTGTTGGACCCTATTACAGATAATTCCAAGGATTTTTTGTGTTGTTGCTTCTTCGGGCATTGATTTCACAAGACCAAACATGGACAGTGCCCGCTTACTCCCGTAGTTATTTGCTTGGGTTTGGTTTGGTTTTATTACATATCAATCATTGAAGGTTATTTAATGCCAAATCGATTTTTATACATATAAGCCGTTCTAGTTCGTGCAATTCAGTTTAGCATAAGTACATAGTTTAGTTCTATTTGACCCATAGATAGGACTCTATCAGGTGTTATTATTCCGGGCAAGAGTGGACCTGGGAGCCATGTCTATAAGGCGGTACTCTGCATTCCCGAAAGCTTCAGCATTACTGGAGCCTCACCATCAGATTGTGTAATGTCATATCTAAGACGCAAGTTAGGGGAGTCTTTCCCCTCAGTAGAAATGCATTCGGTGTATTTTGAAGCCCCAGCCGACGGGCCATTCTGTGGTTATGTTCCAGTACCTATATATATATATATATGTGTGTGTGTGTGTGTGTGTGTGTGTGTTGACGTTTTATCTAGTAGCTTATATCATTGAATAAAGCTTCGTTGCTTGAAACTTGTGAATACAACAAATGATTATACAAAATGCCTACATCATCATCTGTCATTCTGTCGATGTGAGGGAACACAATAATATTTGATGGTTTTGTAAAACATTGCTGAGGGGGTCTGGACTTAGAGTTAATGCTGCTCTAACCCTGGAACCAATGGGAACATCACAGTTATTATTTGAGGAATGCTTTGCTAGCCACACAACATTTTTCGGTTGTATCTGTGCGTCTATAAATGCTTATATATATATATATATATATATATATATATATATTCTTCCAAGTGAATTGATTGCCCAGTTCTTTGGGGCTATAGAATTCACCGATTGCACCTCTGCAGAGTGGTAATCCCCACCACGAGTGTCCTGGATATGACAATAAACAATCTAATGGTGAAGTTCCAGTAATGCTGGACCTTTAGGGAATGTGGAGTACCCCTTCACTGCTATCGCTCCCAGATCCACTGTGACCCGAAGTGGTAGCACCTGATAGGGTCCTATCTATGGGTCAAATAGAATTAAACTGCGTACTTATGCTAAACTGAATTGTTTGAAATAGAGTTGTTTTGAAATTAACATTGTGTGAAAAAAAGCTATATGTATACTAAACTTAATTGCTTGAATTAGAACTGTTTGACTAAACTGAATAGCTTGAAATAGAAATGTTTTTGACGATTAAACTGTGTTCTCACATTTAAACTGCGTACTTTTACTAAACTGAATCATTTAAAATGGAACTGTTTTAGACATTGAAACTGTACTACGCTAAGCTGAGTTGTTTAAAATATAACTGATTATTCGTATATAAATGCATTTGGCATTAAATAACCAACAAAGGTTGGTATGCCATAAACTCAACCAACCAACCAACCAACCAACCAGTGGATTGAGCACTTGAATGGGAAATGGGTGGTTGCCCCATACATGTAAATGCAAAGCTCTTCTCATGAAATGACCCCCTTGTAGTCGATATCGTATTTGTAAAAAAAATATATATATACGTAAAAATTTCCCTCTCTTACACCGAGAATGACGGTAACTGAGTGGTGAGATATCCAGTTGATATAAAATCAGTCGGGTTTTGATCCCTGCTTGAAGGTTCGAGCGTATCTTTCCATAGTGAAGGGTTGTAATACAACGAAACAGTCGGTCTTTGAATGGCAGCATATATATATATATATATATATATGTGTGTGTGTGTGTGTGTGTGTGTATGTGTGGGAACAGAGATGAATCGGTGGGTCTACAACCCCAGGAAAAATGGTTAAATTAACAGACCGAGAAAATGTTTACTTAGGTTCTTTTATTTTATTAAAGTATTTTTATGAAGCCAGAATGTCCAACTAATAAAGAAAAAATATTCTGCGTCTTTTTTGTTTTTAGTTTATTTACTGCTCCATAAAAAGCAAACGTGAACATCCTCTAAGCGTGCGTATTCCATAATTTTTTCTTGGGGTAAAATATGAACAGACTATACTTTCTATCTAGGAGAAAAGATGGCCAGCTGAATGTGAAATATAGATACGAGGTGCATCCGATAAGTTTCCAGACTTTTTTCGAATGGGCACTTTTATTGATAGTACACACATGAAACTCTAGTCTCCTTGAAAGTAATCTCATCCGGCTGCAATGCACTTGTTGTACCGTTCCAGCAACTTCTGGAAGGCTCCATGGAAGTCCTCTTGTGTGAGCGTGTCACTGACCTTTGTCACAGCCTCTTTCATCTCCTCAATTGTCTCATAACGACAGCCTGTGAGCTTAGGGAATAACCAAAAGTCACAGGGAGCAAGGTCTGGACTCTAGGGAGGCTGAGGAACTGTATTAATACCCATCTTGATTAAATAGTCTGAGACAAGGATGGAGTTGTGGACTGGTGCATTGTCCTGGTGGAAATGCCACTGACCCGATTTGAAGAGTGCTGGCCTCTTCTGACGGAATCTCTTCCTGAACTCCCTTAAAACCTCGATTCATGCAAGATGGCCCAAAAGCAGTCTGAAGCATACCATACGTTTCTCTGGCATTTTTCCGAGTTTAAAACAGAATTTTATTGCATATCGTTCTTCTAACGTGTCAGATTGCATTTTTGAAATTCCCCAGTTGTGACAAGCAGGTTTTAGTAGGGTGTATTCCAGTTTCTGTTATAGCTGTTGATTTAAACCTGAAATCATAAAAATTGGTCAGTCATCTCATAAGATGTATAGCAATAACATAGTGAACTTTCAAGAGTCTACAACAATTATAAAAGCCCATACAAAAAAAGTCTGGAAACTTATCGTATGCACCTCGTATATGTGATAGAGGCAGTGAAAAAACAATAGATAGGTTTGATTCAGTGTCTCTCGGTAAAGTCGTGTTGCCCTTCATGGATTACTTAATACCAAATCTATTTTTATAGACGGACTGTAATAGTACTATTTAACCCACAGTTGGTGGGATAAGGGGGTTCATGCCTTTCCCAAAGGTAGTAGGCCAACAGCGAACGTAAAAGTTCGACTAGAGTTCAAACTTGTTTATTACGATGTAGCTGTCTAGTACGTTTGGCATTACGCCATGAGGACTCACATAGCTAGCTAGCTAGCTAGCTATATATATATATATATATAGAGAGAGAGAGAGAGAGAAAGAAAGAGAGGACAGAGAATTGAATAACATGTACTTATATAAAATACGATATATACATATATATAAAATCAGGAATATATATATATATATATATATATATATATATATATTCCTGATTTTATTTTAAACTAAGTTAAATCATGGACCACAAACGTTGTCAAAGGAAGCCAGTACACCCACTGCGCATGCATGACAAGCCACATTTCTATTTTTTCTGGCTAGATATTCTTAGAAAATTTGTCCACATTAAGATAGCTATTAAGGTTAACTAAATCATTTTTTATTCATAGAATTTGCATGATCTGAAAAGTAACTGAACTGGAATAGCGAAGATGAAAGAAGACAAGATTTTTAAACGTTCCTCAAAAGATCCGACCGAACCGGAAAAAATTTTTCGGAGGATGTTGACTCAGTTCAGAATTATCATTGTGTTGCTTTTTCAGTTTAAGAATTTACTTTGATAGGAAATGTAGGGTGAGTGTTGAGCAGAATATTTTGTGCATTGACGTTTTGTCTTATAAAAAATTTGATCGACGAGAATAAAAAAAAAAAAGAAATGCAATAATAGTAATAATAATAATAAGCATTTTTATCATAATCAACCAAAAAGAGAACCTGCACAATTGTGGACTTTGCTTTACCGGTTGACCACGGAGTAAAACTGAAAGAAAATAAAAAAGAAGGATAAATACCTTGATCTTATTAGGGAACTGCAAAAACTGCGGAACATGAAAGTAGCATTTATACCAATTGTAATTGGAGCTCTTGGTACCGTCACAAAAGGATTAATAAAGGGACTGGAGGACTTGGAAATAAGAGGACAAGTGGAGACCAACCAAACTACTTCATTATTGAAATCTGCCAGAATACCGAGAAAAGTTCTGGGGACTGTGGGAGACTTGCTGTCACTCAGACTCCAGTGAAAGACAATCAGCTAACGCTTATGAGAAAAACTCTCAAGGTGTAAAAAAATAATAACAAAATCAAAAAGGCATTTCCTGGGCGACTCGCTCTCACCACTACAATTTGTTAAAGAGATGATGCCACTTAACCACATATTTAGAAATTGTCCTGGAGAGTATAAATTTTCCATATCAGATGAAAAGATTGATCACATTATGTACATGGATTACATAAACGTATTCACAAAAAATGAAAAAAAAAAACAAAAAACAAATGGCGACACTGATACAAGCAATAAGGATATAGAGCCAGTATATCGGAATGGAAATTGGTATTCAAAAATGTTCCATGCTGATAATGAAAAGTGGGAAAAGAAAATCAATGGAAGGAATGAGATCTGCCAAATCAAGAAAGAATCAGAATGCTTGGAGAAAATGAAAATTACAAGTACTTAGGAATAGAGGAAGTGGACACCATCAAACAACTGGATATGAAAGAAAAAATTAGAAAAGAGTACCTCAGACGAACGAGGAAACATCAAGCTCAGAAGCAGAAATCACATCAAAGGGATAAACATCTGTGGATTACCCTTTGTAAGATACTCATGACCATTCTTAAAATAGACAAAGGAAAAACACAGATAAATATACCAAAGATTAGAAAAGTGATAACTACGAACAAGGATTTATACTCGAAGGATGGCATGGACAGGGTGTATGTCTCAAGAAAAGAAGGAAGAGGTCTCGCCAGCATTGATGGTTGGTTGGTTGGTTGGGTTTTATGGCATATCAACCTTCGTAGGTTATTTAACGCCAAATCCATTTTTATGCAAATAGTCAGCTCTATTTCAAATAATTCAGTTTAGCATGAATAAACATTTTGTCAAAAACATTTTTATTTCAAGCTATTCAGTTTAGTCATACAATTAAGTTTAGCATATACATGCAGTTCTATTTAACCCATAGATAGGGCCTTATCAGGTGCAACCATTCCGAGCCAGAGTGGACTAGGGAGCAATGGCAATGAAGGGGTGCTCAGCATTTTCCAAAGCTCCAGCATCACTGGAACCTGACCATCAGATTGTTTAGTTTCATATCCAGGACACTCATTTGGGGGGTCTTCCCCCTCGGTGTATTCTACAGCCCCAGCCGTCTGGGCAAGCCAGCATTGAGGATTGCATCGATGCATCTGTACAAAGACTAGAGGAATACATTAATAAGAACAAAAAAAGATGAATTACAGGAAAAAATTGCTGTAGTAGCAACAAGAAAAATGGAAACATCTAAAATGTTCGTATCATAATATTAAAATTCCTTTAAAACCATTAAAAGTTTATTGTTTGTAAGTCATTTAATAATAATACTTTTTCTCGTCTTATTTGACAAAAATTGTTGTTTTTACCGATTTCCTCAGAAGAAATTAATCAAAATTCACGAAAATGGCTGATCTATCAGACTTTAAAAGAGGTCAAATTATTAGTGCTCGTATGGCAGGCGCTAGTCTAACAAAACCGCTGAATTATTTGATGTAGCAAGGAGTACTGTCTCAAAAGTAATGACAGTATTTGAGAAAGAAGGAAAAAGCTCATCGCCGAAACAAAATTCAGGAAGAAAGCGGAAGCTGTCTGATAGGGACCATCGGACTCTTATATTAGGTATGATCACAATGACCATCTCGAGAACCCAGTTTCCTCAAAAACTGTATAAAAGGAGCATCATAAAGCCAGATTTTACGTGGGGCCTGCAAACAGAAAACCACTCCTTTCACAAATCAATATTGTAAAACGTTTAGAGTCGAGTAGAAGCCTGCAGAAATGGTCACAAGAACAGTGGAAGAATGTTATTTTCTCAGAGAAGTAATCTTTTATCTTATTTCCTACAACTGATCGAGTATACGTGAAGAGAGAACCAAAAGAAATATTTGATCCAGACTGTCTTCTTCCAATTGTTAAACATGGAGGAGACTGTGATGATTTGAAGGGCTATATCTTCGAAATCTGCCGGCCCAATGGTTTCCTTTCATGGCAGGGTCAAAAGTCTATTTAAAAATTTTATCTGATGAAATTCATCCTATGGTTGCGGAACTATTTCCGAAGGGAAACGCAATCTTTCACGTTGATAATGCACCAATTCACACAGCTAAAATTGTATAAAGATACATGAAGAACGTTCTAGTGTAATAGAGCATCTTATCTGGCCACCACAGTCTCCAGACCTCAATATTATTGAAAATTTATGGTGCATTTTAGAAAAACAAGTAAGGAGACGATATCCTCCACCATCATCACTGAACAAACTTGAGACTGTTTTGGCAGAAGAATGGACGAAAATTTATGTGGAAGCCATTCAAACTTGGTATGAGTCGATACCTCGTAGAATTTAAGCTGTAATTACGGCCAAAAGCGGTCCTACACCATATCAAAATAAATTTGTTTGAAATTTCCGAGTGTTTCTATTATTTGTCCTACTCCTGTAAATACAGATTGAAAAACAATCAAAAGTAGAAAATAGAAATGGGAAGAAAAACAACTGTCTAGATATGTGGTGCATTCAGTAAGATTCCAGACTCTTTTTGTACAGGTATCTAAAATTATCGTTGACTTGAAAATTCAATATCTTATTGCTATACATCTTATGAGATGACTGACAAATTTTTATGATTTCAGGTTCGAATGATAAGCTACAACAGGAATTGGAATACACCCCACTAAAGCCTGATTGCAACAGCTGGTGAATTTCAAAAATCCAATCTGGACGTGAGGAGACTTTAGAAGAACGATATGCAATAAAATTCTGTTTTAAACTTGGAAAATAATTAGTTTACACACAGTTAAATGATCAAACAGTTCTATTTCAAACATTTCATTTGAGCATAAGTCAACAAAATTAAATGGTTGCAAGTATTGCTATGCATAACAAACGATTCAATTAAACATCAATAATTTATTTACACTCATTTAAATGATCAAACAGTTCTATTTCTAACAATTCAGTTTTACGTAAGTCAATTGTTTGCAAGCAGTTTAAACGTCAAACAGTTCTATTCGGCCCATAGATCAAGTGATACCACTACGAACCATCGTGGATCTTGAAGCAATAGTAATGAAGGGGTACTCTACATTCCCCAAGGCTCCAGCATTACTGGAGCACCACCATCAGACGATTTAATTCATATCCAGGATAGTCGTTGCGGGGGTCTTACCCCTCTGTAGAGATGCAGTCGATGTATTCTACTGACTAGATATCAGTAGGAATCGATTTTGCTCGGCTGTTTATGCTGAAGACATTCTACATAAGTATGCCCCCACGGCCAAACCAGAGGACCGGAAAAGTCTTTTTTTTCCCCTGAAAATGATTTTTGAAATAAATATTGGTTGATATTTGGTAAAATGAAATGCTAAAGAGAAAAAGAACAAAAAAACTAAATATGTCACTGTCACTTCTCAACACAACCTTCTTTTACTTCTTTCGTTTTAAGCACAACTCGATTTTTTACGGTTTCAAAAATTCAGCGAACACGATATAAACCTTTGGAAAAATCTCTCTCTTGCTGCCTTTGGGATGAAGAATTCGACATTCGCTCACAGTTTTAAATTTAATTAAATACAACATGTTCTGTCCTTATGCTTTTTATTCTGCGCAGTTTTATTTAAAGGCCGAGATTTGCATGTATTTTTCACAGAGTATTTGTATGCAGCAAAAAATGAATAGGCAAGTTTCTTCTACTGACATTTGACATTTAATAAAAATATACACATACACAATAGTTTCAATTAACAATAGAAAACTCTGAGAAATAACAGTACAATTACTTGCCACTGTTGTATACCCCAAGAGAATGTTACTTGTCACATTACAGAACGGCAAATAGAGTTGTTATTTACTAAGCGAACTTAGTCTAGCACACAGGTCAGAGATTACTACAGTACTGCGCTTGTTATTTACTAAGCGATTGTTACCGCCCTGTCTGCTGGGGCTGTAGAATATGCCGGCTGCAACTCTGCAGATGAGTAAGACTCCCCTCTCTACAAGTGTCCTGGATGAGATAATAAACTGCAACTGATGATGAGGTTCCAATCCGGGAGCTTTGGGGAATGTAGAGTACCTTTTCATTGCTATTACTCCCAATTTCACTTAGTACTTTATTGGGAATACCAGTTAGGGTCTCATCTGTGGGTAAAATAAGTGTTCAATCATTTAGTAAGGATTATTATAATTAGTTATATAAAGCTGTATAGCAGTGTGTAAATTATTTATCTTATGTAGGAATACTTGATAAATAAAATCACTAATCTTTGTTTTTATCAACTCCTGCGAAAGAGCAAGATATGGCACAAAGTCAATTTTAACGGGTTTAAATTCAGAGTTTTCCTTCTCCTAGACTAGTTGCCTAACTAAAGCGAAAGGTTCCAATTTGCTCTACTATTTACTCATAGTTGGAGGGAGAATATTTGGATTCATAACTCTCCCAAAGATTATTAGTGCCATGTAAAATACAATCCGCCTCATCCAGGAGTTGAACTCGTGATGCCAGGTTCATGTCCTACGACAATAACCATTACAACAAAGGCAACGACTAATGTTAGATAGTAAGACTTAAAACTATTTAACTGTGTGCAAATAAATGAGCTCTTACAGTACGTTTAAAAATAAAGTTACCAACAAATAATTCGCTTACAAATCACACACACACACACACATATATATATATATATATAAAAAATTTATGCTCCACCACCCCTGTGGGGTTAAGCTATCTAGCGAGGGAATTAACGGTTGCCACTCTTGTAAGGCAAGGCCCTTCGAATGAACTGAGCTCTCGGTAGCCATTAAGTGGGTATTTATGTAAACAAAAAAGTAATACATATGCGTTTAAAAAATCTCTTCGCTTACGCTAGTTTCCTCGTAGCAGTGTGGTAGAATTTACGGCTGGCATATGAGTCAACCGGGTTACCATACCTGCTTCGAGAATCTTGTGTGTTTAGCCACACTGAAGAGTTGTGATACAACGAAATAGTCTCTCTGTGAATGACTATATATATATATATATATATATATATATATATATATATAAAACAAGTTTGGCCAAAATGGCTGAGATACCATAAATTACCAACTGCGCCATGCTTAGTCTAGCACTTAGGTCTTCGTAATGGCAGGTATTGTCAGTAGTTCAAGTGAAAACGGCTCATATAGTTGTATGAAAATGTATGGGTCATTTAATCTTTTCTTTTACATAAGTTTATGGCTCAGTTATAATGGTTTTTGTTATATTTAGACGAACTCAGGTTGTAGGAAGTGGACACGTCGATCCTAGTTCAAATCCTGAGAGAAGCTGTTTGAATTTCACATAGTGCTAATATTCCTGTGTAAGTTACGAATCCACCAATTCTTCCTCCGGCTATGGGCAGATAGAAGGGCAGACTGGGTTCTTTAACTTTGGTATGGTCACCGATCTAGGAGAAGAAAAATCTTAAATTCCAACCAGACATGAAACGTGATAGGTTATTCCAGCCGAAATGTTAAGTGAACATGTATACGTCATAAAATGCCACGCCACTCTCTCTTTCTCTCTGTCTCTCTCTGTCTCCCTCTTCCTCTTTCTCTGTCTCTGTCTCTCTCTGGTGGCATAAAATTGGTTTTGGTAAATAAACTTGTTTATATTCGGAGAACGCTTGACCGCCAGTGAAACATATGAAAGTTTCATTCTAAACTTTATTCAACTCTAAATATCAAGCCTGAGTTTTTGTAATTAGGTTTGTTTGGCATTATTCAAGCTAATACCAATTTTAACCAATTTTTATCTATATTCTAGGATTTTATTTTTTCTGATGAAACATAATACAGATAAAAGAAATATTACTAAATATTATTTGTTATGAAACTGTACTTTACAAATAAACTCATATATATTAAATGTTATCATATCATACAGTGAAAACGAATATCATTAGGTATTGTTTATTACACAACTCTATAGAAGTGAAACTATGTATATGGAGCAGTTAACAAAATTGCACCTGTCATATATAATTATGCAATGCTTTTTTCTTCTTTTTTGTTTTGTTCACAGACATGTGGCAGTTTTCTTTTTGGTAACCATTTAAATACTCAAGAGTTTGGCAATAAATAATACCAAATTATATCAGCTTTGATTTTATAGCACCAGAAGTATATTTATTTATCGGCAATTCACAATACAAATGTCGCTATCAGTTCTTTTTCTCTTAAATTTTATTTTCTTTTTATCACTCTTACTAACAGCAATTATAATTGATGCTTTAAAAAAATACTAACCATATTTACCAACCCCTCCGCTAGGGCAGGATATGACACAAGGTTAATCTTTTAGCGGATTTTAACAGGTGTGAATTCAGAGTTTTCCTCACCAAGGCCGAAGAACCTAGTCTGCCCTACTATTTACCCATAGCTGGAGAGAGAATAATCGGATTCATTCCTTTCCCAAGGGTATTAGTGCTATGTAAAATGCTATCAGTCACGTCCAGGATTTGAACTCGTGTCGCCATGTCCATTTCCTACGACGATAACCATTACCCTACGGGCACCTCCATAAAAAAAATACTAACAGTATCTAGGTGTTTATAATTCTATATGTATTTGCCTGTCAAGTTCTAAGAGATTTTTGAACTCTTAAACTAATTTTTGTTGCGTTTATGTTGATACCATAATATTTCAAGCAATCCATTCTACAGGTTTTTTCCAGCGTACAATGAGTGCAGAAAGGAATGAAAGTCTGTTCTTAATTCAGAGAACTCGTTAGTAATGTTGGCGACCGTAGTTGAGGGTAACCCGAAGGCTCCCTTTTCAATAGCTACTACACCAAGGTGTAGGGAAGGTCGCGACCCCTTTCCCTGGGTAGCTCTGCTTTACCCTTGATCTATACATTATAATTCAGTGTGTTAAGCAAGGAGGCACCAAGTACTATTTTTTGAGTTTTTGGTATGACTCGACTTGAGATTGAATCTCGGTCTCTCGGGTCTTTGGTGAACAATCTAACCGCTCGGGCAATTCGAAAAATGGTGGTAAATGTTCGAATTGCCCCTGTTAAATCATGTTCAAAGATAAAAGAAAAATATGTCATTCTATATCTTTAGAGGTATCCGTGGTGTAATGGTTATCGTCGTAGAAATTGGTAAAAATGCCATTCTATATCTTTAGAGAGAAGGACACTGATTACTTCTCTGGTACGAAGTTTAAATGATACATAGGGAAAATCACTGGAGATTTAAAAAGTGAAAGAAAACTAGTCGGAAAAAAATGCATATATGAACTAATGTGGATCACTGCGTACAGTGGCTTTCTTTTTGCAGCATGCCGGGAATTTGAAAGTAATTATTTGCTCAACCCCTCCTTTGGGGGCCGGATATGACACTAGGTCAATTTAAGTTATCTTTTCTAAGGCTGGTTGCCTAACCAAGACTAAAGAACACAGTCTGCCCCACTATTTACCCATGGGTGGGAGAAAACAGATAGATTCATGTCTTTTCCTAGGACATTAACGCAATAAGGAACGAAAACTGATTTGTCAGGAATGACAAAGTATGCCCATATATAAATGACAGACATTAGAATTATCTGTAAGCCCATTGTATTAATTAGAGTTACCTGGCAACCCTAGGTATATATAAGAATCTCCGGTCACTTGGAGATGTCAATTAGAAACACCTGGCAGTAACGTATATGGATTAGAATTACATGTCCTCTTTAGGCATAAGTTAGAATCTCCTGTCACCTGTTGATGCAAATTAGAAATACCTGGCAAAAATAAGAATTAATTGAATTACCTGACACCCCTAGAACCTCCCGTTACCTGTCGGTGTAAATTAGAAACACTTGGCAGCAACGTGTATGAATTGGAATTACTCTGACGCCTTTCGGTATAAACTAGAATCTCTGGTCACTTGTACATTTAAATTAGAAATACCTGACATCCACATGTGTTAATTAGAATTACCTGAAACCACTAGGTATAAATTAAAATCACCGGTCACATGTCGATATATATTAGAAACAACAGGCATCAACATATTAGAATACTCTGACGCCGTTAAGCATAAACTAGAATCTTCGGTCACCTACAGATGTAAATTTAGAATCACCTGGAATCAAAATACATTATCAGAATTACCTGATACCCCAATGTATGAAATAGAATCAAATGGATTCTAATATCAGTTAGAATATCACCTGACTCCTCAAGGTATAAATTAGAATCCCCGGTCACTTGGAGATGTAAATTAGAAACACCTAGAATCCATATATATCTATTAGAATCACCTGAAATCCCCAGGTATAAATTAGATTCACATGGCATCTTCGTGTATACATTAGAATTACCGCGTTCGCCTATTTTTAAATATGGAATAGACCGTCGTTACTCGGGTGTCTGAGTATCTTTTCGTCTTTGTTCTCAAGTTACTGATACAAAATTCTATTTTTCTAAAGACAACTTTTTTCATAAAATAATTAAAAGTAAGAAAAGTTTGGAATTCAGGATGAACTTAACATGGCATCTTGGAGCCAATTCAGTTATTGTGATATCAAAGAGTCACAACTATTTTCTGATGTTTGCTGATTATTAGACAAAAGTCTCAAGATTATAATGATAGATCAAAGCGAAAAGCTAGGTGATCCGTGATTTTGCCATATCTAAGCTGACATCTAAGTTAGTGACAACATGCGAACTTATAAAAACTAAAAATACAAAAATAAAACGTTAATTTTCTGCCATTCTTTGAGACCAAATTGACTATAGTAGTCAAAAAGGTCTATAAAAAAAACGGAATCTTCAAACAAGAAAACGAGATGATAAACACCCCCAAATTAGGATTCTTAATCAAGATTGGTATCTTGATATGAAGACACAAAAATATCTGCTTGGGGGTAACGAGTGTTTTATAAAGTTAAACCAACTGAACTTATATATATATATATATATATATATATATATATATATATTTGTGTGTTTTCATGCATATATGTGTGTGTATACATATGTGTATATGTGTAAATATATATATATATATATATATATATATATATATACTTTCTTTAAGAAAAACAACGAAACCGGTTACATAGGATTATAAATTTATTTCCACCCTGTTACGCATTTTGACATTTTCAAAAACACGAAAAAAAATTTAACTGGACTTCTTCAGATCTTTTAGATAAAAAAAACTAGAATAGACACAGAAAAAGGTGGGTGGGCTAAATGAGGAGATAACTCTTCTCCCCTCTTCTATCCCGTCCCACCTTTTTCTGTGTCTATTCTTGTTTTTTTTTATCTAAAAGATCTGAAGAAGTCCTGTTAAATTTTTTTTCGTGTTTTTGAAAATTTCAAAAATGTGTAACAGGATGGAAATAAATTTATAATCCTATGTGACCGGTTTTGTTGTTTTTCTAAAAGAATTTATTTCTCTGTATTATTGTTATATTGAGCTCTTTACGAGGAAAATTTAAATATTCACTCATGAATAATTTTTTGTCCTGATGGAATTACTTCCAACTCAGGTTTAACTGGACCAAATAATACTATATATATATATATTTTAAGAAGGCGCTCATAGTGCAATGGATACCGTAGTAGGATATGGACTCGAGTTCAAATGCTGGACGAATCTGTTGCCATTTTCACATAGCGCTGATGCTCTTATAAAAGGAATGGATTCAAGCATTTTCCCTTCTGCTATGAGTAAATTGTGAGGCAGACTCGGCTCTTTAACCATGGTATGCAGTGGCGGAATAAGGAGGGGCGGAGTACACTTTAGGGGCAGCATTTTGCGAGTGAACAAAAATTTGAAAACCACGATCATTCATTTTTATGTAATAGCGTTTCAAAAAAGAAATCTAAAATTTTGTTTTTTTAATTCAATTTTTTTTTTCACATTCATTCCTTTTTGTTGGGAAGACCACATGCCACCCTATGGTCAAACCTCAGCTTTTAGTAAGCTGAGATGTCGTAACTTTGATCTTGCTGTGAGCCACCTCTTACTGATACTCGTAGACCACATCGGAACATTCCTAGAGACATCTCCACTATATTATATATTTTCTACAACCAATATATATATATATATATATATATATATATATATATATATTTAAACCCCTTGGTTTTGTATTGCGATAATCAACCAAAATAATTTTAGGATCGTTTTTAGATTATTTTTAATGAGAATAAAATGTCCGAAGATGTTTTTTTCCATGATTTAAAAATCAGTTGTGAACATGTAAAAATTTTAATCAGTTTTTGGCTTTGAATTCATTAATATATAAATTTTATAGTGAATAGCTTCTTTGATTTAAGAAACTTGAGGGTTTTAACGTTTGGTCATTTGAATGAAAGAATTCCAATTGCTAATTTTTACATTTCCAGAAAGATCAAAAACGAGAAGACCACTTATAAAATAAAGAATTAAATTCACAACGGAAACGGCCTGAAAAAGTAATTTGAAAATTTTAATTTTGTTTCTAAGAAAACCCCAAAAGAATTTTTTACCGTGTTTTTTTTTTCTAGTGGAGTTTTAAAAACAATATTTTTTCTTTGGTTTGATTCAAAAATAAACTTCTGATGTAATTTATCAACATTTTATTCACCTAAAAATTTTACAGCGAATTTTGAAAGACTTTAAACCTTTCTGCCTGAGACGAAATATTTGTAATAAAATAAAGATTTGTTTAATGTATCTTAAACTGTATGATTAAATCTTCCCATTACGAACGATTTTTTTTTATTCAGATTAAAGTTGTTTGAAGAAATAAAGAAAAGTCGTCTTCTTCTTTGAAATTTTAAGATTTTAAAGAATCTATTTTGGAGAAATAAAATTGGTATTTTTTTTTAAAGTTGAGATTCTTCCTGAACCAGAGATCTTTTGTGCGTAAAATTGAAATTAAAAATTAAACAAAATATGGCATATTTTTATATGTTTTTGTGAGATTATTATCTTTTTTTCCTCTTATTGTTCATGAAATTTTAAAATATTTGAATTATTAATGATATTTTTACTTGATAATTTCATTGATTGAAATTTCCAATATTTTTTTACATATTATAGTGATTAAATTTAAGAGCAAAATAATTGAATCAAAATAAGAATTATAGTTGATTTTGATAGTAAATAATGACTTACATGGGTTTTAAGAATTATTTGGGTTTTATGATACACCCTTTCGGCCGCCCCGAATACATCAACTTCTTAAAACCAATACTATTCATGGCCCGTGATTCATCCAGTGGGTTCCGACAGGGGTATCACACATTTCTTTACGGCCACAAGAAATACAACCGAGGGAGTGAGAGAAAAAGAACAAACGAACGGACAATATGGACTTCGGTCAGTTCCAAGCGCAAGAAGGGTAGTTTTGTGACACTGCATTCCTTGTGCATCTGTAGACTAACGCTGGCGTGTATTTTGCGCGAAACTTTTACAAGCTACTTGGAATGCAAACTCATGTTTGACCGTCTTCCTCACTGCCTCTGGACTCTATCTCACGCCGACATGTCTCCTCTGCTGTCCGTTGTCGACTGTCTCTCAGCGTCTCTCTTCGCCAACTGCCCTCTCTGGGTTCCTTTACCAACTCACCCTCTCTGGGTTCCTTTACCAACTCTTCTGGTTTCTCTCGGCCCTCACTTCCCCCTTACTTGAGTCCAAGCCCTTTGTTTGGTTTCGCGCCAAAACAGACAAAGGGATCGTCTGCTTGGCGAACTACCCACATAGTGTCACAGTTTTATTGTTTTATTGCCCAAAAGATGTAAATACATGATATATTTTACGAGTTGTGGTGCCAATCAGACCAGCATATTGACTCAGAGCACTCAAAGCACTGGACTGAACTCAATTGTAGAATCTCCTCACAGACTGATCAAATGTATTTCTTTGAAACTTGTTAAAATAAATGCTTTTTTTTTTCTTTTCAATTGCTCCTTTTTGTAGAAAAAAGATTAGAGATTTTTTCGTATATAAGGAAAACATTCATTTAAAGTAGAACCAGAAATATACATGATTTAAAGTTTGCTTACATTTTAAAAGTTCTTTCAAAACTTGCAATTTTTAAAGCTCAAAAACTGTCTAAATATCACGCTCTTCAGAGATTTCAATTTTAGAATTATTTTGTGAAAATAAAAATATTCTACTTAAAATTTCAAATATTTTAGAGATATTTAAACTAAATATTTTCAGAAAAATCAAATCTTGAGCATATTCCCAGATTAATTTTTTTTGCGATTTTTAAAGCTCAAAAACTATCTAAATATCACGCTCTTCAGAGATGTCAACTGATTTTTCATAAAATCCCTATTTTAGAATTATTATGTGAAAATAAAAATATTCTACTTAAAATTTTAAATATTTTAGAGTTAATTGAATTAAACATTTACAGAAAAATCAAATCTAGTGCATATTACAATTTTGGGCATCATCCACCTTTTTCCACACAATGAACTAGTCATCTGCCATATATAGCAGTAGCTACTAATACCAGGGCAGACTAGAAGGTGAAGAGCAGCTTCTTATAGGAATAGTTTTAGAGTGTTGGAGACTGGAGATCGCACTAGATCACATTACTTGCTACCGTAATAACGGAAGCCAATACTATCGTTGGACTATATCTTTATTCTGTATTCACTAATCCTATGTTCTTGTCTACTAATAGTCTCTCTATTGTATATACTTTTTCCTGAGAATATATCTCTATTTCCTCTCATATCGTGGTTTGTCCTTTATTTTATATTACAAGCGTTCACTAACCAGAACGCAACAATTACAAACCAAGAATCTTAAGTTTGTAATATATAAAGCTATGTAAAGATTAATCAGATGTAAAATTTTCAAATATCACGCTTTAAAGTCTTCTGGAACGATATTTAAATTATTCTTAAACATTCATTTAGGATCAACGGTGGAATCTCCAGTCAACTCAGCTATAGAATCCCCCAAAGTAGGTATTGGAGAAAGAGATTCTGTTGTATACTCATTTACCGTATCATAACGACTCAATAATAATAAAGACAGACGCACACAGAAAGATAGACGCAGGAACAAACGACGCAAAAAGGAAGACTTCTTTACAAATATAGTTACCTCTCACTTTATTGCAAGGGTTCGAAAGGGTTGTTCAAGGGTTGCATGTGAGAGGGTGCTGGAGACCGAACATAAACTTCATATTTTGACCCCACTGTTATGACCGTCACGTTGTGTCTTTCTTGTTCTCCTGATGTTGGTGTCCACTCCATCGAGGGTTTTCCGAGGACCCCCTCGGTCGGGTGTGGCTTTCCCTACCACATCTGGTCTCTAGCTGTCTGGAATTCTACTGGCAACTACTTGGCTCCCCGAACTCAACTGAGTTAAATAATAACTCAACGCCCACACGATCGCCCACTGGATCTTTGAAATCGAATGTTTAATCGTCATCAAGCAGAAATAACTGTCATGCAGTTCAGAGGTTACTCTCTTCCGGTGCATCACTGTAGTGGCACAATGGGACCTTCACCTTGTCCCATATCATAAGCCTTAATCCGCCCACGCGATCTCTTTCGATTACTAGCCATTGGAATGTGTCACTTCCTTCCGGTGTCTCACCTTGGAATAATATTTTTGGGCCGGGTCGAAGGTCAAAATATAACAATTCTTTATTTGATCCAAATTATTTTTTTACGTCGAATTGTAGAAATACAAAAGAGCTTAAAGATTTGTTTCTCTAAAAACAAGACAAAAACGAAGCTAGGTCAGAAGTTTATTTTCTTTAATTGGAATCATTTTGAGATGAGGCTTCTTAATCTGAGAATTATTTATCTAATTTTCAATTACTAGCTGAACTGATAGGAATTGATACATTGTTATCAAATATTTCTGTTCTTATTAGTTTAGTTTCATCACTATTTTTCATAGCACCGTAAGGTTAAAAAAAAAAGTATCATCATCATCATCATGTCGTGCCGCAGGCACGGATATCCCTGACCCTCTCTCGCCACTTCTCCCTATCATTCATCGCCTCTGGCAGGTGTTCAGGGCCACATCCCGTATCCTCACATAGCTGCTGGATGAATGTTCGAGCTGGTCGTCCTGCTTTTGTCCGGCCATATGTGGGGGTCCATAGGAGTACAACACTTATGAGCTCGACCCTGCTTCTCCAGCAGTGTCCTGTTCATTTAACTTGGATAGTTTTCGTGATGGGAGGCAGGTGGCCGTATAGTTGGTGCCTAGTGGGGTGTTGCTGCCTGGACTTGTTCAAGATTTTTTGCAGCATTCTTGTGTAATTGCCGTCAAGCTTCTTCTCCAGCCGTTTAGTTAGCGTCCAAGTAGTGCATCCATACAGCAGTATCGATACAACCACTGCCTGGAAGAAACTGCATTTCATTTTATCGGTCAGGTCTGATTTCCATATAATCGATAGCCAATCGAAAGCTGTCCATGCCTTCGTTAGCCGCGTGTCGATGTCTTTTTCTGTTGATGATACGCTGCTTCCTCGGGAGGTGAATTTGTCTACTAGTTTATGAGGGGTTCCATCTAATGTGCTGATTTCGCCTGTTTGATTATAACACATATATTGTGTGCATTGACATGGGGGCCTATGCCTGCGGCGGCTCGTTCCAAACTATTCAGTAGTGTTTCGGCTTGGTTGGGTGTATTTGCCAGTATCGCTATGTCATCGGCTTAGTCGGCGTCGGTAATTGTATACGCCGACAAAATAAGGAGTGGGTAGTTACTTTGCCTAAAGCATTAATTGTCAATCAATTCTCTGGAGAATGAATTAATGTTTTATGCAAGTATCAGAGGTGAACATTTCGAAAAAAAATTAATTTTTCAGTTATCTTATTACAACCGTTACTATGAATTAAATTTCAAATTATAATTTTGAATACAAGAATAAAATAAAAAAGAATAAGAAAAATGTATAAGAAAAAAAAAAGGATAGTAAATTTTAAAAAATTGAATTTAAGAAAAGATTTAATCTAGCATTGGCTGTATTGGATAAACTTCGGTAATTATTTACTTCTATTTTTAATCAGCACTTCCCTGTGTCATTATAAGATGCGGTTGGGTCACGAATGTTCCAAGCTAAGTTTTGGATTGTTAAAAAATTATCAGCCTTTTTTACAACCCTACTTTCAGCCTTTTGCAAAATCTTATAGTGCAATAAATAAAAATCGTCGAGTATGTTCTTTTCCTATTTGTTTTTTTTTTCTCCTATTTTTTCATCGATTAGAATGAGTAAACAGCTAAAAGTGAGCGGTGCGGCTTACCACAAGTTGAAAGCTACCAGAGAACGCAAAGAAAGAAGATGTGTTGCATCTTTACATGTTTTCCTACGGAAGAAATTTGTAGCTGAAGCAAAATGCAAATACATGGATGCTGAATGTACATCAAAACTAGAACATGGAGAAAATGTGAATATAATGGAGACAAATATAGAAATAAAAGTTGAAGAGGAATTTCCTGCAGGTATTAACGTTGTTAAAGAAATTGAAGTTGACAATGATGATGTGCCAAAGGAATTGAGCTCCTGCGCATACGGTAAGGAAAGGTATTAATATGAAGATGGAACTGATTAAGTTACTGGAAATAAAGAAATAGAACAGACAAACAGAAATTGTTGTGTACAGAGATATCACATTTTGGCCATAAACTTGCGCAGGGCAATTGCTGTTTTTTCTTGTATCATTGAGACCCCCAAAATTTCAAAACAAAGATGAATCATTTTCTCCGACTGTAAGACGGGAGAAAAATAGTTCGGGTGTAATGGTACAACACTGGTTTTATAGAACCATGTGGAATGGTGAGACTGTTTTGAGAGTTTTCGGTTGCTCTACTCAAAGACGAACAAATCTCTTTATTGTTTCTACTGTCGCTTGTTCCTGAAGACAGAGCAACGCAAATCAAGTCTAGCAAGAAATGCAAGATTTCAAATGTTCTGGGAGATTAATTCAAAATGTCTGAACATGAAAATTCGTCGGACCACCAAAGAAAATTCAAGGAATGGAAGATATCTGAAATGAACCTTGATAAAGGTAAAACCCTTAACAGTAAATTACAAGAAAGACAGATTTGGAGACAGGTTTTAACACGGTTACTTGATGTCATGGAGTTTCTGACGAAACCTGTCTTTTAGAGGTCCTGAAAATGACGTATATAGTTCCAATAAAGGTAAATTTATAGAACGAGTTGAAGTAATGAGAAACTATAATCTTGTTCTTGGAAAGCATTACTTGAAAGAACTAAATGATAACCGAGGTACTTGTCACTGAAAATCTGAAAGGAATTCATTCATATCAAACTACGCGAAAGAAAATATATTGGATCAAATTTGACAAGCCAATCATTTTCCGATATTACTAGACTGCACATCGAACATTTCTCATACTGATCAGATGAATTTCATTTGTCGATACGTCATTGATGAAGACAAGGAAGTGGAGGTGTAGGAATCATTTCTTGGTTTTATCTCTGAGCATGGAAGGACAGTTTATGATACCAAGAAAATGATTTTGGATCGACTGAAGAAAGAGAAAATTGATTTAAAAAGATGTAAAGAGATAGGATTTCACAATCTAAATAGCATGGCAGGAGTTCATGGAGTTCATGGTGGTGTTCAACGTCTTCAAGGAAACTGTTATGGGGACATATCCTACCATACCCCAAAGATGGACTCGTCCAACCTAAACATATTTTCCGAGCTTAGCTCGCTCGGGGGAGACAACTTCTCCTTCCTTACGAGACATTTGACAGACGGACTGCAAGCCGAGCACGGCTAGTACTTCCTTTGTATGACTTCCTTTTTTCTGCTAATACAATAACGTTTACCTATCACCCGTTGAGTTGTTCTTCCGCTGGTCTTATCTGAAGACCACAACAGAAGGTGATGAACCACACTGGACTGTGAGATACTGAGCTCGCCTAGTACTCTCCGAGCGCTACTCACCGGTCTTATCTGAAGACCACAACAGAAACATAAATAGCAAACCAAAATTTGTGCCTATTTGTTGTAATCATGGCCAGAATTTATGCGATGTTCAAGCCTCAACTGTGAATCCAATACATTTTTCGGAATGATTATGAGACTTTATACATTTTTCTCCTCTTCCAATCACCGGAGGGAAGTTCTACCTTTGCACGTGAAGGTCATAGTGAAGTATTTAATGACCACCAGTTAAGGTGTACGTGAGGAAGCTATTTGTGCAGTGAAAACCAGATTTCAAGGTGTGATTCAGGTATGATTCATTAACCCCAGCTTCAGAAAAAGTTCAAACAAGAGGAGATACACAAATAATTTTGCTTTCAATTGAAAACTTGTGTTTTGGAGGAAAGAAATTCTGGAACAAATACATCTCATCCAAAAGAAATTTCAAGAACCTGGTATTGGTTTGGATGTATGTGCAACTCACGTGGCTACGACTAAAATGTTCTTTAACCGAAACAGAGACAGGCTGGTGTCTGAATCGATTAATCAAAGTGTTGCGTTCTGGTTAGTGAACGCTTGTAATATTAAGTAAAGGACAAACCACGATATGAGAGGAAATAGAGATATATTCTCTGGATAAAGTATATACAATAGAGAGACTATTAGTAGACAAGAACATAGGTTTAGTGAATACAGAATAAAGATATAGTCCAACGATAGTATTGGCTTCCGTTATTACGGTAGCGAGTAAGGTGATCTAGTGCGATCTCCAGTCTCCAACGCTCCAATACTATTCCTATAAGAAGCTGCCCTTCACCTTCTAGTCTGCCCTGGTATTAGTAGCTACTGCTATATATGGCAGATGACTAGTTCATTGTGTGGAAAAAGTTGGGTGATACTATTCACCAACCCCTCCCCTCGGGCAGGATATGACACAAGGTCAATTTTTAAGCGGAGTTTAACAGGTTTGAATTCAGAGTTTTCCTTCTCCTAGACTAGTTGCCTAACCAAGGCTGAAGAACCTAGTCTGTCCTACTATTTACCCATAGCTGGAGGGAGGATAATTGGATTCATACCTTCCCCAAGGGTATTAGTGCTATGTGAAATGCAATCAGTCAGGTCCAGGATTTGAACTCGTGTCGCCGTGTCCATTTCCTACGACGATAACGACTACACCACGGGCACCTCCACAAAAAAAGGTGGGTGATACCCAACACAAAGTAAAACAAAATGAAAGGAAATGGAAATTCCAGTTATTTCAAACATTTGTGAGAAATCTTTACGAATGTCATGATCGACATGTAAATAAACTGGAAACACTATTTGACTCCTTGTCTCATCTGCAAACTGTCTTTGCTGGATTATAATCACAAGCTGTTCTGGAAGATACTAAAGGCAAGATGAAGCGAAAATTTTAAATTCTCTTTCAGTCTAGAGGCTACGTTTTCTTACTCACTGCAACTATTTAATGTAGTATTTGATTCCCTATTTGATTGGGACAGTTTTTACCTAACCATATTACACCTACTGCTGTCAGTATCCGTTTCTTTATTCTGCTAAATCCTTTACGCTTTTGATTCCTTGTTTTCTATTAGAACATTGTTCCATATATCCACGATCATCTGCACAAGTATAATCAATGCTTTCAAATTTCCATCTGATACTAAATGGTATCTACCTCTAGTGATACTATTTGATATCTCTTCTTTGTCTCTGGTATTTGTTTGACTTCCGATCATGGCCATTTGTCTTACCATGATTGGGATATCCCTCTTGTTAATAGAATTTTTTTCCTAACAAAATTGAAAATTTGAAATCCTGATAAATATTTTCTTCCATGTCCAAATAATCGCCTGAAGATACAGGATCGGATAATGTCGTCTTCAACGCATTTAGCAAATATTGGGTTCATTTCATTTGTTAACGTATGCAGCACACATATGCATTGCGTGTGCTTTTTCTACTGACTTCGTTAACTGGTCTTTAATTCTCTATCATATTTGCCTGGTCATTAATTCTTTGTTATATTGGCTCGGTCATTAATCCTCTATTATACTGGCCCGGTCATTAATACTCTATTAAAAAGACCCGATTGTTAAAGCTCTTTTATTTTGGCCCAGTCATTAATTCTCTATTAAAAAGGCCCAGTCATTAATTCTCTATTATACAGACCCAGTCATTAATTCTCTATTAAAAAAGCCCGGTTGTTAATACTGGCCCAGTCATTAATTCTCTATTATACTGACCCGGTCATTAATTCTCTATTGTACTGACCCGGTTATTATTTCTCTATTAAAAAGGCCCGGTTATTAATACTCTATCATATTGGCCCACTTATTTATTCTCTATTATACTACCCGTCATTAATTCTTTATTAAACTGGCCCTGTCTTAAATTTTCTATTATACTTGCCTTGTTTTAAATTCCATATTATACTGGCTCAGTCCTTCATTCACTATTATACTGACCCGGTCATTAATTCACTATCATATTGGCCCGGTCATTAATTCTTTCTTATTCTTTAATTCTCTAATTTAGTTGTCCTGTTTTAAATTCCCTATTACACTTGCTTGGTCTTTAATACTCTATTATACTGGCCTGAACATTAGTTCTCTATTATACGGGCCCGGTCATTAATTCTCAATTATATTGGCCAAGTGATTAATTCTTTATTATAATGGTCAAGTTATTAATTATCTATTATACTGGCCCGGTCATTAGTTCTTCGTTATACTGGCCAGGTCTTTAATTCTCTATTTTTCTTGACCTGTTTTAGAATTCTCAATTATACTTTCCCGGTCATTAATTCTCTATTATACTGGCCCGGACATTAATTCTTTGTTATCATGGCCTGGTCTTTAATTCTCTATTATATTTTCTGTGTTTTAAATTCCCTATTATACCTGCTCGATATTTAATAGCCAATTTTACTGGCCCGGTGATTAATTCTCTATAACATTGGTCCGGTCTTAGATTCTCTATTATGCTGGCCCAATTACTAATTCTTTGTTATGGTGGCCCTGTCCCTAATTCTTTGTTGCACTTGCTCGGTCTTTAGTTCTCCATTATACTTGCCCTGTTTTAAATTCCTTATTATACTTGCCCGGTCTTTAATTCTCTCTCATATTGGCCTGGTCTTAAATTCTCTGTTACACTGACTCAGTCTTTAATTCTGTATTATACTTGCCCGGTTTTAAATTCCCTATTAAAATTGTCCGGTCATTAATTCTTTATTATACGGGCCCAATCTTTGATTCTCTATTATACTGTCCCGGTCATTAATTTGGTATTATACTGGCCATTCTTCAATTCTCTATTATACTGGCTCAGTTTTAAATTCCTTATTATACTGATCCCGTCCATAATTCTTTGTTATACTGGTCTGGTTTTAATTCCCAATTATACTTGCCAGGTCATTAATTCTCTATAATACTGTCCCGTTCTTTATGTCTCAATTGTAATGGCCTGTTCGTTAATTCTCAATTATACTGACCCAATCTTTGATTCCCTATTATATTGGTCTGGTCTTTTACTCTCTATTATTCTGGTTCAGTCTTCAATTCTCTATGATACTTGGTCAATTCTCTTTTATACTGGCCCGGTCTTTGATACTCTAGTATACTGGTTCTGTTTTGAATTCTCGATAATACTGGCCCAGTCTTTAATTTTTTTTTATTATAGTGCCTAGGTCTTTAATTCTTAACAATACCGGTTCAGTTTTAAATTCTGTATTATACTGGTCTCGTCTTTAATTTTCCTTTATACCAGCCCAGTCTTTATTTTTGATATTTCAGTTTTAATTTAGCAATTATACTGACCTGATCGTTAATTCACTATCATACTGGCTCGGACATTATTTCATTATTAATCTGGCCTGGTCTTTAATTCTCTATTATACTAGCCCTGTTCTTACTACAATTATGTAATTTGCTTTCCAATTTTTATCTAATTTTTTCCCTTTGTAGTGATTTCTGTTGTAGACGAAATTTCAAACTTGAAAGTCTAAGTCCTTTGTTTTGCTATTCAACCGTTGCCATTGACGTCGCTTTACTTTCTTTAGGTTGCTCTTGATTAGCGTAAAAGCACGTTGACATTCTTGGAGGGCTATTTCATGATGTTTATCTCCATAGTACAACCGGTGAGACATCAGTATATTGTCTAAAGGGAAGATGACATTCCTACCATAAAGTAAATTAAACAGTGAGAATTTTGTGGAGTCATTCACACTGAATCGAAGAGTTGTAGATTCAGTAAACGCTCTTTATATCCTTCATGGTTCTATGAAGTGTTTCTACCTTTCTATTACTCAGGAAGGGGGGGGGTAAAAACGAGTGATCATATGATATACGTTCAACACTTGTAGGCTTTTCTTCACAATATCATTGATATTCTTTGCTTCATTTTCAGATAATATCTGGTTGGTTGGTTGGTTAGTGGTTTTGTTTTACAGCGTATCAACTTGTGGCCTTGTTAGGGGCCAGAAATAAAAACACAAGAAAGGAATCGAGTTAAACAAATATATTAAGAAGGAATAGTAATACAACATATAGAAATGTGAAGGTAACCTGCGAAACTATTCGGTCCGACTATCAAGGCTATCTGCTGGAATATTGCCTTTTGTCTAAGAGCAGTACCTACTGCTATTTATAGCTGGAGGATTTCATGCGTGCTTGGGTAAATTACCATAATACCACACTTTTTGGGTCATTCAATGCTGAATTAAGTTGTTTTCGTTTTGTTTGGTTTTATGGCATATCGACCATTGTAGGTTATTTAATGCAAAATCGATTTTTATGCATATAAAAAGTTCTATTTCAAAGAATTCAGAGTAACATAAGTACAGTTTTTTGTTTACGCACAGTTAAATTTATAAAAAAAATCTATTTTAAATAATTCTTTTTTGCATTAGTATACAGTTTAGTTCCATTTAACCAATCGACAGGGCCCTATCAGGTGCTACCACTCAGGGCCAGAGTGGACCTGGGAGCGATAGAAAAGGAGGGGTTCACCGCATTCCCCAAAGCTCCAGCATTACTAGAGCCTCACCATCAGATTGTTTAGTGTCATATATCAGGACACTCGTTGGGGAAGTCTTACCCCTCTACGGATATGCAGTTGTATATTCTGCGGCCCCAGCCGAATGGCCAAGATAATACCTGGACTGGGTTACTAAATCAAGGAAATATCTCATCTGCTAATAATTTACTGACGGTCTCTGCTTTCTTATTAAAGACCGGAAAACATGTGGGCCATCCATTATAACTATCTATTAATGTAAAATATATCGATTCCACGAAAGTGTTTTAGGGTACTGGCCGCAAATATCTACTGCGATTTTTTTTAAAGAATGGGATAATGTAAGATTCTTGCAAACGTGGTTGAAGGGAACTTAAATTTCTTTATTGGCCCGTAATATACCTATTCACGTGTTAAAGAACTTCCCTAATTATACATGGCCAAAAATATTTTTGTTTTATTGCTTGGAAAGTCTTTTTCGTACCTACATGACCGTTATCATTATAACACTGTACAAGCAGTCACGTCCTTAGGCGTGACGGGATGTATAATTGCACCATTGGTTCGCTATCGGGTTGATATGATTAATAGACAGCATCGTTCACAATTATGCATTTCTTTTGTTCCAGCTTAGTGGCCTTACCTCTCTTTATTCGGTTTTTAACCTCTAAAATATCCTCATTCGTATCCTATTCTCTAATTATATCTACATCTGGCAGTACTGGTCTTTCATATTCTATAGGTTAGGGGATTTCATTTTTGTATGAAACAAATTCCCGGGGCTCAAAATGAATGGAAATAATAGCACTAACTTCATGGGCTCTATCATCGATCTCAAAGGTTTTCTGTTGGATTTTTGGGGAGGTTTTAATTAGTACTCGCCGTCCACACATTTCTAGCAAGTATTTAAAGACTTACTCGTCAGTAGCAGCAGCAGGGAGGTCGGCCAATCAGAGATGACTAAAGCATAAATCAGCTGCGGCAAGTTATGGCCTTGTGTCAAAACGTATTCCAGCCTTGGTACTGAGAAGGCACATCTTTTTGTATTAATCCCACAACTGAAAACAAGATGGCTACTCGAATTCCAACTGTTTATCACCTTCATCTCTTTGTGCGTGCTACGAACGAGATATATATGGCTATATTTATTTCGTGATGTTGGAGTTTGTACCTTAAACAGTCTAACATGACAAACCTCCATGATCGACATTGGTTGGGGTACTAACTCTAACCCGTCACTAATCTTCTAATAGGGCTTTTTCACATGCACTCCCAATGATGGGTGGCTCGTATCTGAATACTGTCAGTTTTACTCCGGGATCCCTACAGTTGTAGACTGCGCTACTCAAAGCGCACACCTGTATTTCCTGTTATGCATTAGTTACTTCTGTAAGTACTGTAGGAGTTTATGGTATGTATTTATTGTAAAAGTAACGCCGTGTAAGTAGTGGTGGAGCTTTTGTAACGGATAATATATAGCATATACTTTCTTTTCTATCGTTGACCACTTTGTCTGGGTACAATTCAATTTGTGTGATTGAAAATAGGTAGGCCTCCTCTCAATTCCCCTACCGTCTTCCAGCGGAAAAGTGTTTTAATAATTGAATAAAACGGCGATCAAAATTTTTATTTCTTGAAATTGAGAGGAAAGTTAAAAAAAAATAGATGTTACAAAGTCTTTTCTTGTAAGAAAAGATAAAAGTCAGAGCGTAATATTTTAAGAGAGAAAGTAAAGTTTATGCATTAGATTTTTATGTTTGAAAGATATTTATGTGAATGGCACTATGTGCATAAAAGATCTTTTTGTGAGTGTTACTATGTGTTTAAAAGACCTTTATGTAAGTGAGTGTCACCATATGTTAAAAAATCTTTATGTGAGTGTGTGTCACTATATGTTTAAAAGATCTTTATGTGAGTGTCACCGTGTTTAAAATATCTTTATGTGAGTGAGTGTCAGTATGTGTTTAAAAGATCTTTATTTGAGTGAGTGTCACTCTGTGTTTGAAAGATCTTAATGTGAGTGTCACTATGTGCTTAAAAGATCTTTTTGTGAGTGAGTGTCACTATGTGTTTAAAAGATCTTTATTTGAGTGAGTGTCACTCTGTGTTTGAAAGATCTTTATGTGAGTGTCACTATGTGCTTAAAAGATCTTTTTTGAGTGAGTGCCAGTATGTGTTTAAAAGATCTTTATTTGAGTGAGTGTCACTCTGTGTTTGAAAGATCTTTATGTGAGTGTCACTATGTGCTTAAAAGATCTTTTTGTGAGTGAGTGTCACTATGTGTTTAAAAGATCTTTATTTGAGTGAGTGTCACTCTGTGTTTGAAAGATCTTTATGTGAGTGTCACTATGTGCTTAAAAGATCTTTTTGTGAGTGAGTGTCACTATGTGTTTAAAAGATCTTTATTTGAGTGAGTGTCACTCTGTGTTTGAAAGATCTTTATGTGAGTGTCACTATGTGCTTAAAAGATCTTTTTTGAGTGAGTGCCAGTATGTGTTTAAAAGATCTTTATTTGAGTGAGTGTCACTCTGTGTTTGAAAGATCTTTATGTGAGTGTCACTATGTGCTTAAAAGATCTTTTTGTGAGTGAGTGTCACTATGTGTTTAAAAGATCTTTATTTGAGTGAGTGTCACTCTGTGTTTGAAAGATCTTTATGTGAGTGTCACTATGTGCTTAAAAGATCTTTTTGTGAGTGAGTGTCACTATGTGTTTAAAAGATCTTTATTTGAGTGAGTGTCACTCTGTGTTTGAAAGATCTTTATGTGAGTGTCACTATGTGCTTAAAAGATCTTTTTGTGAGTGAGTGTCACTATGTTTTTAAAAGATATTTATTTGAGTGAGTGTCACTCTGTGTTTGAAAGATCTTTATGTGAGTGTCACTATGTGCTTAAAAGATCTTTTTGTGAGTGAGTGTCACTATGTGTTTAAAAGATATTTATTTGAGTGAGTGTCACTCTGTGTTTGAAAGATCTTTATGTGAGTGTCACTATGTGTTTAAAAGATCTTTTTGTGAGTGAGTGTCACTATGTGCGATTGAAATTATATCTATTCACTAAAATGTAGGTGGCTACAATTAAAATTTTCATCAGTAAAAAAGCGAACTGTTATAGTAGTATGGATAAATCTATGTAAACAATATTTTCGTTCAATTTAGAACAATTAAGCGATGTTGAAATTAAATGAATTTTGAAGGAACGGAATAAAGCTCAAAGTTTGGTGTAGGTTACAGAAAAACAAACTGTAAACCTACACAAGGATGTGTTATATAATTGCGGAATCATTTCTTTATATTATCATTTTTCGTTGGTTATATCTTATCATTCGGTTTAGTTAGGCTTAGAACTATCCGGCTTAGGGCACGTGCAGATGCACACATTAAGTGCAGGTGTTCACGCTCGCGCGGGGAGTATGTGACAATCATAGATGTCATAATAAAACCCCCACATGGAAAATGGGACTGAGGTGCAATTGACGTCATGCTCGGAAGCGATGGGCTGGGATTCTTGGTAATTTTGAAAAAAAGCAGTTAGTTAAGATTTGACGCTGGACGAAGTGAGCTGAGATTCGGATCTGGGCGAGGCCAGTCTCGTTGTGAGCTACGGGATGCGCGCACATTTGTGGGGTCAGATAGAACGGTCAGCATAGTAAGAATTGTGTCTCTCTCTCTCCTCGTGTCGAAAAACTAAAAGTCAAAAAAAGTTAATAAACGTTTCGTAACTGAACAAAGAGAGTCGTCAGTGTTTCGCTTATTTCGGGATTCCTATGCATATGAACGTTTTACATATATGTATATTTCACATATTCGTATTTGGCTTATGTTACAGATGTATTTATTTCATTGCTTATTTATATGATTGAAGTAGGCGTGAAAATAGAAAAAAAATTGATGATTTATCTCAGCCTCAAATTGATTTAGAAAAGGTATTTTTTAACAATCTCCATGGACTCCTTGAGCGTTCTACAATTCCAGCATCGAGCATTTCATGAATGGGCTCGTCTACTAAGTTCCTCTGTCGGAAAGGAGTTCTTTACGCTTATTTCCTTAGGGTTTTTGCCTTGTCGGCTGGGGCTGTAGAATACACCGACTGCTTTTCTGCAGAGGGATAAGCCTCCCCAACGCGTGTCCTGGTATGACGCTAAACAATCTGATGGTGAGGTTCCAGCAATGCTGGAACTTTGGGGAAAGCGGAGTACCCCTTCATTGCCATCGCTCCCTGGTCCACTCTGGCCCGGAGTGGTAGCACCTGATAGGTTAAATAGAACTAACAGCATACTTATGCTAAAATGAATTGTTTGAGTAAACTGAATAGCTTGAAATAGAAATGTTTTAGACAAACCGTACTTACATTTAAACTGCGTGCTTATGTATAACTGAATTATTTCAATTAGAACTGTTTTTCCACATTAAAACTGTATTTACACTTAACTGAATTGTTGCATAGAACTGCTTGAATAGTTTGAAATGGAAATGTTTTTGACAATTAAACTGTGTACTTATGCTAAATTGAAATGTTTTCAATAGAACAGATTATTTACATAAAAATGGATTTGGCGTTCAATAACCTACAAAGGTTGATACGCCATAAAACCCAACAAACCAAACCAAAATTTAAGGATTCATGGACCCCGTATCAATTTTCACTCTTAATGTGTCCGTCCTCTCTACATCCTTATCCTCAATAGCAAACAAATCTCTGTTTTTCTTTAGCAGTACATAATTTGTCCTTAAATTTTTAAAGGCACTTAAATTTTACCTTATTCTGCATCTGTAATATGGTGTTTTATCTTGTTAACCCCGGAAATTTTGCTTATACTCCGTAATCTTATTAAGCTTAGTTTCGCAAAAGCTCCCTTTTAAAGTTATCGTTTAATTAGTGTTGCTTATTATTAATATCGGGACTTTTCTCGATTTATATGACGTGACTACTGCCCTATAGTTTAAATGAATGGCCCGAGGTTAGCTGTTCTATTCGGAAAGCGTCTCCATATCCCCTATTAATTCGTGCCTTTCCCAATCATGTGTGTATTATATGTTGGGGTTTCAAAACTACTGATCTATCGGATCTATCATTGGAATGTGATAATCTTCTAATGTTATGTACTTATATTAATTTTAAGAGTCCCTAAATCGAATTAAATGCGGACCATATTATTCTTTAAGTAATCTTGCCTTGATTTAATGTTCCTATTTAAATATTTTACCACAAGCAATTGAGCGGGGTGAGGTACTTACCTATTTTAACTTGTAGATTGGCAAGTCATTCCATTTTTTAGATAAGCCATTTGCTGCCAGCAATTTTTTTTCCTTCATACGGATCGAGGGTTTAGCATTTGATGTACCCTGCCATTAATTACGGAGACTTTGGCTCCTTTGTCTATTAAGGCCCTATAACGAGTAGACACTTATCTAATTGTAATTAAATGGTGCATACTCTTTCGTCTGGATGCAGTGGACGGCATTAGTCTGTTTTCCGAATTCGAAGCTCACCGTCTGCATAGCCTCAAGGTGTGTCCCCCTTTCTTTTTCAGCTCCAGCATTCCATGTCTCTATCTCTTTCGAAACTTGATAGATATATGCTCCTCAGTTCTGCGATGGGCTTCCTCTACCCCTGGCCAGCTATGCTGGCTATATTTATTTCGTGATATAGGAGTTTGTGCCGGAAACAGTCTCACATGACAAACCTCCATGGCCGACATCGTTTGGGGTACTAACCCGAACCCGTCACTAATCTTCTGAGCGGGCTTTTTGGCATGCACTCTCAATGATGGGTGGCTCGTATCTGAATACTGTCAGTTTTACTCCGGGATCTCTTAAACTGTCAAACCTGATCTGTAACTCAGGCCAGTCTGCTGAGGCTGTAGAATAAACCGGCTTCATCTCTGCAGAGGTGTAACACCCGCCGCCAAATGCAATGACATTAAAAAATCTGATGGTGAGGCTCCTATAATACTGGAGTATCGGGGAATTCAGAGTACCCCTTCACTGCCATCGCTTTCCGGTCCACTCTTGTCCGGAGTGGTAACACTTGATAGGGTCCTATCTATGGGTCAAATAGAACTGTTTGACATTTAAAATGAGTGCAAACAAATGACTTATGATTAATTGAATTGTTAGAAATAGGACTGTTTGATCATTGAACTGTGTGTAAACAAATAACTGATGTTTGGTTGAATTGTTAGTTTTACATAGAAATACTTGGAACCACTTAACTTTGACTAATGCTAAATTGAATAGTTAGACATATATGTGTTTGATCATTTAAATGTGTTTACCTAAAAAAATGAGTTTACAAATCATATATTTAAGATATATGTAAAAACGGGATTTGGCATTAAATAACAAACAATGATTGATATAGCATAAAACCAAACCAAACCAAACCACAAACTGTAACTATCGGATTCCCCTTATCCGTACCAAACTATGCCTTCTCCGCAAGCTGTAGAATTCGTTGCATATAATTCTGTAGCCTCTCATGTCTACCCTGCCTAATATTCGTTAGTTGTAATAAAAATTCATGAAGGTAAGTCTACAGCGTAATATTCTGGATCATATACACCCATAATAAGTTTTCTCTTTTTTTTTTTTTTTGTTGTTTCCCTTTTTTCGGTTTTTCTTTTTGTTCTGCTTAGTCGCATTTTTGTTTTTCTGTTTCCCGCTTCTTTTCCGGTTTTTTACTTCTTTGATTGTTTTCTTATTGTGTTCTTCTTTTTTCTTATTTTGGTGTCTTTTAGGGTATTTGGCGTTGTGTCGTTTAGTCTACATATTTTGTTTGTTGCTACTTTCAGGACATTTATTCAGCTGTGTCAATGGCAATCTCAAGCACGAATTTTTTTTTTTTACATATGCGGGCGTACAACTGGTCACTGTCACCAAAAATAATTCTATTTGACATCACTGCTATTGAGGTGGATGCTGGAAAAATGCAGGGATGGCAAGGAGTTGTCTCTTTTCGAATCTAGTTTCTAAAAATCTGACTCCGACCCTTGGGCCAGGAATTATTCTATTCTACCGACCTGAAACTAATCTCTCCTTCTGTGGTGAGATGGGTATTATATCCATTGCTGAGTATTTGAATTCTCAAGAATCTTCATGACAATTCCGCAACATTCGAGAAACAGGAAGTGTATAGTTATTTCCTGTTTCTTTATTCCCTTTTCCGTGAGTATAATGCTTACTTAGAGTCGTGGTGAGGTTTCGTTTGACTGTTTAAACTGACGACAACATGACTTGACCACGATACATGACACTAATTCCATGTCTGCTCGGGGGGTCAAAATAATAAAGGGATTCCATTTGGATGCTTCTCGAAGTCATCAGAGCTCGCAAAAAAGAATTGCAAACAATTTTTCCTTTGAATCTAACAACCTCCTATATATATATATATATATATATACATGTACTTTTTTCTTAAAAACGAAAATGCATCAAATTGCCCAATTAAGCAGCGCGTATATTGCAGAAACTTAAGAAATCCAGAGAGAAATAACACAGACTTTTTAGTCTGTGTTATTTCTAAAATACATTCAATGTTAAATAAACAAAATTTGAAATTCGTAGAGGATAGACAATCGGGTTAAGCATGTTAGACAGTAAATAAAGTTAGCAGGGGAAAAACACTTCGAAGTCGGAACTAAAAGCTGCCAACCAAGAAGAAAAAAAACATAAAAAGTGGAAAGAACATTTCAAGAATCTACTCAAAATCTCCCTGAAATCACTGATGAACCTATTAATGAAATTATTGATTTCAGCTAGACATCAAACAAGGAGAGTTTACGGCGAAAGACCTTGATGCTTTACTAAAAAAAAAGCAGTGAAGCTGTTGGCCTCGAAGAAATATCTCCTGAAGTATGCAAGACAAGAAAATTTGACGAAACACTGCTATGATTAAGAAATGCTATGTATAAAAATACCACCATTCACATAACTAGGCAGCAATATCTCATCTATTGAAAGTGACTTTAATATACACCTAGCGAAGGCGATTGACAAGTTGTCGACCAAATGGAAATCTAATATCTTTGATAGAATAGAACAGGATTTCTTCTAAGCTGTGGTTCTGTGAGTACTACTGTATGAGTGTACCACTTTGATGATAGTTGGAGACCGAATAGAACTGCAACATAATGACCCTCACTCTATTGGCCAACGGGTCTAGTCTCCAAACTGGTCTGGTCTCCAACTAACTGACTTCCTGTCTCACCGAGTTATAAAATAGTTCACGCCCACCTTTTTCTTGTGATAATAATTGCACTCATTCAACCCATCCACGGTCAAGGTTGTAATTCTGATATTCCTCGACCAGATTCACCTGTTATTTACATAGGTGCATTTCCTATTTTGACAGCCCGGCTGGGCCGTATGTCAATATACAACATATATATATATATATATATATATATACATATATATATATATATATATATATATATATATATATATATATATGGAAAAACAACTGATTTCTATTCTAAAAAAAGTGTTAATCTTTGTGTAAAAATCGGTTCCGGACGCTGCAATTTTCGTGTCAGTATTTTTACACTTATTGTTTACACGATCGATTTAGAATTTCCTTGAGATTCGCCGACCACAATATTTGACTTGGTGCAAAAAATTTGAAGGAGCAAAACCCCAAATAATTTCAGAAATCTTTTCCATCTTAGAATATTAAAAATGCATTTTTAACCAATTATAATTAGAGATAAATCATCAACATATTTTATCTAATTTTGATCTTAACTCTGTCTTAAAAACAACAATAAATTAAATTCATCTTTTGTAAGTTTTACGGATTTCTTCTGTAACCTCTAAAAATTTTCAATTTTTATTTCTTTTGAGTGAAAAAGCTTAACATTCTGTTCCTTATAAAAAAAATTTTCTAAGAAAAAAATCGAGTCGACCATGTGCGGACTTGATTTCGCTGGGGTAGAAAAGGGAGAAGTCATCCCAGACAATACGGCACTAAAAAACTACTACTTTTTGTCGAGAACTACTATTCAGACCCTCAGTACGAATTCAAGGACCAAACTGATAACACGAAAAACTTAAGCTAGCAGATGGGTTTCGTCTATCGCTTCTTGAATGAAGCTTCACAAGAAATAAAAGGTAAAATTAAACGAAAGTCGAATACTGAAATTCTACCAAGTTAAACAACTGAAAGAAATTCAACCGAGAATTCTGCTGAAAATAACTTTAAAGAATACTCGCAATTCAGTGAACTCTGAAACGTTTCGACAAAACAACAAAAAAAAAAAAAAATAAAAAAATGAAAAAAATAGAAAAATACTCAAATTCAAAGAACTTTGTTTCCCCGGATACTCTCTCAGATCAATTCTAGCAAATTGCACTAAAATTTGCAACATTTTATCTTTTCTATCCCTTTCTTTATTGTTTCTTTTGTATATAATTACTTTTTAAAAGCTTTATTGTCTGTGTTATCTTTTTGAATCAGTATCCGAACGAGAAAGCTGCAGAACTTACTGTTTAAATTTATTGTTTGAACTTACCGTTTAATATTGCACACTAAAGACCCCTAAAAACCTAACCCAGTTAAATATCAAACTTGGCTTAAGTGTCACTCAATTTCCTACAAATTTCATCTCTCCTATTAATTTTCTTTAAATTTCAAATTTTATGCCCTCTTTAATTTCTTTATACTGTAAATTTTATCTCTTCCATAATCTTTTTATCCTTCAAGTATGCATTAAATTTCGACATTGCCTAATTATTTGTTTACATATATTGTACAGGGTGGAACGATTTTTTGTCGCCCTAGAAAAAACTACATGATTCAATTTCCATTTAATAAAACCGGTTTTCTTCTTTGTTGCAGACCATCTACTACTTGACCAGGTGTACAAATCCCAAGAGCGATTCCAATCGCTCTTGGGATTTGTACACCTGGTCAAGTAGTAGATGGTCTATCATGTCTGAAAGTGACACAATGTTCAACGAGCGAGATCGGAGATGCACCGCTGTACAAATCATGCTCTCTACCGATCCAACTTATGACAACAGGACCCTTGCCAGCACCCTCAAAATGCAAATCTGGATTGCCACGAATAACAGGGACGTGCCCAGGGCGATGAAAACAAAGTTTCAGGCTACGGTTATGCTCTTTGGTGTGGTTTCAAGTGAGGGCCACATCATGCCACCTCACATCTTCGAAGTCGGCTTGAAAGTCAATATCAAAGTGTACCTGGATGTGCTGATGAGTGTGATGATCCCCTGGTGCAATCAGGTGGCCGGTGGCAGATCCTGGGTGTGGCAGCAGGACTCGGCGCCGCCTAACAAGTCCAAAGAGACGCAGGCTTGGCTTCAGAAGGAGTGCTACGACTTTGTACCCTTCACTTACTGCCCCCTTCTCCCCCGACCTGAATCCGTTGGACTATTTCGTTTGGTCATACGTCGAGAACATCACCAACTTGACCTCCCACAACGCCAAAGCCAGCCTGATCACCGAGTATTCTGCCGGCGCTCGTAGAAAAGTATGCTCCTATTTCCGGATCCGTATCAAAGCGGTGATTGACGCTGAAAGCGGCTACATTGAATAGATGTCAGCTCTACTACAAAATCAAGTTACCTGAATTGATTTGTTCTATAACTGAAGTGTTGTTTTCTTTAGGACGACAATTTCATTGTTCTACCTGTAACATAGCCATACATGAATACTGAAAACGTTCATAGAACTGTTCGTAACATTTATACATAGAACATAGGAATCCCGAAATTCGAAAAATACGTTACGATTTCTCAGTTCAGGTACGAAATTTTTTATTACCTTTGAGTGAAAAGGTTCTTCGACATAAGGAGAGAGATACACATTCTTTCTATTCGGGCTTTTTCTTCTGCCCCCCATCATGTGTGGCACCTGCCCAAGGCCTCCGCGAGCAAGCGAAAGTCAACCGTCTTCTCCCGAGGCAGGACTCAACTCAACTCAACTAACTGACTTTTTCAAAATCCCCCAAATCCTCCGCGTACGTACTTCCGGTGCATGACATCATCCACATCCACTGGTCAATCTTTCTATCGGATTTTTATTTTGACAGCTATGTATGACACGTCCTCCCCGCGCGCACGCCAACACCCGCACTCAAGTTTGCACCCAACTAACCCATGCGCTGAGCCGAAAGGTTCACAGCCTAACTAAACCCAAAGGCATAAAACGAAATCCCTCGGCCTTTATATTACATACCTTGTAGATTTTGCCGTTCCGACGGATCTCAAATCGAAAACAGAAGAAAGTTCAAAGATAAATAAATACTATTTTATCGTTCCACCCTGTATATATTTACATAGATATTGTACTACTATTTAATCTTTCCTCCAACTGATGAAAATTTCAGCTGCGGTCTCTTACATATTAACGCATAAATATACTTTCTCTCGTACATAGTGACATACACAAAGATCTTTTACGCACACAAAATATGACGACTATGTCAAAGTTAAACAAAACTGCTACATTTCAGGCATAAAAATTTACTTTCTTGCATTGGAATATTGTAAAATATTTACGCTCTGACTAATGTTATCGTTTCTTACAGGAAAAGACTTTGTAACTTCTGTTTTTTCAACAAACTTTTCATTTAATTGAAAAAAAAAAGAATTTATTAATTTGTAGATTGGTATTTTATTCAATCATTCACATATTTGTCGGTTAAATGTGTACATAACTAGCTCTGTGTGGTTCACTCAGAAAAAAATCTTGTTCTTTCTCTTCATTGTTACTCTCTTATTCTCTCATATATATATATATATATATATATATATATATATATATATATATCCTGCAATGAGATCTGACTATATGAGAGAGGTGGGTAAATGTATATAAGTAAGTATAAGTGAGAAACACACACACACATATATATATATATACATATGTGTGTGTGTGTGTGTGTGTGAGTGTATAAGAAAACTTTGTTATAAGATCTGACTATATGAGATTCGTCTATATCGCCGGTTTTTCTTAAAAGATTTGCTCACCTTCCACGTAACCACATATGTGTGTGTGTGTGCCGTATGTGAGTGCATATATATATATATATATATATATATATATATATATGAGTAAATGTTTTAATGAGATCCAACTACATGAGGTTAAAGAGAGAGAGAGAGAGAGAGAGAGAGAGAGAGAGAGAGAGAGAGAGAGAGAGAGAGAGATTGGTTGGTCGAGACATAACGAGATACAGACACACGTAAATATGTATATACATATGTGAGTAAAGTTTTGAATTCTCAGGTGGAAGCGGAATATGTCAGTTTGATTTTTCATTCTGACTTTTTCTTTCACAAACACTCACACACACGCATAAACGCTCACATACATGCATATACACATACATTTTAAATATATGTGCATATTTTTGCATATATATATATGTATACATATATATGCAGAAATGGTAAACATGTTAGGCTTTGGGGAGTGTACTTAACACTAATTTTGACACACACACACACACACACACACACACACACACACACACACACACATATATATATATATATATATATATATATAATTTGGGATATGCAAGAATGATGTACATGTCATGTTTTTAGGAATGATCCTATATAACACTAATTTATACACGCACACACACACAGACACACACACACACACACACACACACACACACACACACACACACACATATATATATATATATATATATATATATTACTATCCATTATTTTCTTCCATATATATACCTATAATATGATATATGTAGAAATGTTCGACATGTCAGGTTTTAAGGTTGTTTGGCTGTTTGTTTGTGTTTCATTGCATATCAACATTTGAAGGTTATTTAACGCCAAATTCCTCTTTATACAAATAATCAGTTCCGTTTTAAACAGTTCAGTTTAGCATGAGGACACAGTTTAATTGTTTAAAACATTTCTATTTTAAGCTATTCAGTTTATTCAAACAGTTCTAATTGAGGCAATTCAGTTTAGAGTAAGAATAGTTTTCGTGTACACACAGTTAAATGTCAAAACAGTTCTATATTAAACCATTCAGTTTAGCTTAAGTACAGTTTCAATGTCAAAAACAGTTCCATTTCAATTACTTCAGTTTAGCATGAATACCCAGTTCAAATGTATGGACACAGTTTAATTGTCAAAAATATTTCTATTTCAAGCTATTTAGTTAAGTCAAAAGTTTAGTTCTACTTAACCCTTAGATAGGACCCTATCCTAGCTAAAGGGAACCTGGGAGAAATGGCATTGAAGGGGTGCTCTGCATTCCCCTAAACCCCAGCATCACTGGAAACTCAACATCAGATTGTTAAGTGTCATATCATGACACTTGTTGTGTGTGTGTGTTGGGGGGGGGGTCCTACTTTCTGCACAGATGCAGTCAGTGTATTCTACTGCCCCAGCCGACTGGGCAACAGGTTTTAAGGGACGGTGTTCATGGCAGTAATTTCCAGACACACGCACACACACATAAATATGATATTGTATTTGTAGAAAGGATAAACGTGTAGAGTTTTAAAAATGGCGTAAGTGACTCTAATTTTCACACACACACACACACACACACACACACACACACACACACACACACACACACACACACACACACACACACACACACACACACACACACATATAATTTATACTGTATATGCAGAAATGATAAATGCATCAGGTTTTAAGGAATGGTATACCTCACACTAATTTTCACACACACACGCACACATGCACACACACACACACACACACACGTACACACACACGAGCGTGCGCACCTGCGCACGCAGGCACGCACTTTCTCTCAATCTCTCGCTTTTTCTCTCTCTTTCTCTCTTTCACATACATACACACACACACAGACATATATATATATATATATATATGGTATATACAGAAATGATCGACCTGTTGTGGTGTACAGGGCACTAATTTTCGCACACACACACACACACACACACACACACACACACACACACACACACACACATATATATATATATATATGTATATATTATATGCAGAAATGATCGACTTGTCAGGTTTTAAGGAATGGTGTACGTAACACTAATTTCCATTGGCAATATTTTAGAAATTTGTGTGAAAATAAAATTGCTTCCTTGTAATTTTTTTTTCTCAAAAGCAAAGTCACTTTTCTTCATTTTTTGGTCTAAAAACATTTTTACTTTTATAAGGTAAACAAAAAAAATAAAGATAAAATAAATAAATTAAAAAAAAACTTAAAAGAAATCCAATTAATTATTTTCGTCAGACATGAGTAAAAAAAAGTCTATAACAATAATTTGATGCTTTTTGAGACTGGTTGTGGATCAGTGTTATATTTTTTCAATAAATACGTGATGAAAAGTTGGAGAATCATTAGAACATTTTGTGTTTTCTTCTTCTTCTTGTCAAATAAAGAAGAAGAAAAAGTATTAAAAGACTAGCCAGTGAAACTAAGCTGAAATAAGAATATCAGTTTATATTGAAAGGAAATACTTGTCAGTTCATGTGAAATATCACGCGACAAAAAAGTGTCAACGCACAGCGCCGGTCTTTATTACCTAGTGGTCTGTTCATCCTGGAAAACAGATCAATTAGCCAAACTACACGTGAATACTAATATTGTAAATCAGACTGGGCTCTTTAGCCTTGGTATAGCAACTGGTCTAGAAGAATTAAAACTATAAAGTGAGTTATTCATAGAATCTCTGGTATATTGTTGCAGCATTCTTTTGTATCTGATCTTAGAAGTATGACTGTTACTATACAAGCCTTCACTACTATAAACACAAGCCCAATCTTCTAGGGCCATAAAATACACTGATTGCGTCTCTTCAGAAGGGTAAAACCCACCTGATGAGTGTCCTGGATTTGACACAAAACCATCAGATGTCGAGACTCCAGTCTTGAACCTTTGGGGAATATAGAGTACCAATTCCTTACCATTGTTCCCGGGTCAACTCTGACTCGGAGTGGTAGCACCTAATAGGGTCCTATCCATAGGTAAAATTAAACTGATTGACATTGAATGTGTTTATCAAAAGACTTGTTAAATTGAATTTTTAGAAATAGAACTGTTTGATTCTTTATCTTCATGTAAACAAATGACTCATGTTTAATTGAATTATTTGAGATACATAGTAATACTTCATCATCATCATCATGTCGTGCCGTCAGCACGGATATCCCTGACCCTTTCTCGCTACTTCTCCCTATCATTCATCGCCTCCGGCAGGTCTTCAGGGTTACATCCTGTGTCTTCACATAGCTGCTGTATGTAAGTTCGAGCTGGTCGTCCTGCTTTTGTAGTAATACTTGAAATTCTTTAACTGTGTACTTAAATTGAAGTATTGTTATAAGTAAGTAAAGTTGGCAACCGTATTCGAGGGTGACCAGAAGGCTCCTTTTTCAATAGCTACTACACCGACATGTAGGGGAGGGCGCTACTCTTTTCCCTGGATGGCTCCACTTTACCCTTGATACGTACCTTATAATGCTGAGTGTTAAGCAAAGAGGTATCAAGTGCCATTTTAAAAATCTTTGGGATAACTCGACCTGGGATTGAACCCGGTATCCCGGACCATTGGCAAACACTCTACCCACTAGTGAGCCGGGTCAATACGTGGAACAATTTAACTGTGTGCAAAGAAATGAATAGTGTTGAATCGAATAATTAATGCAATACTGTCTGCAAACAAATGATTAATATTGATTAGAATTATTTGAGTTTGATAGCAATAATTAAAATATTTTAACTGAGTGCAAAAATGGTTAATCATGGTGCCTTCAATAAGTTTCCAGACTTTTTTTGTACAGGCATTCAAATTGTCGTAGACTCTTGAACATTCAGTATGTTATTGCTATATATCTGACCATGATTTCAGGTTCAAAAGAACAGCTACAGCAGCAATTGGAATACACCCTACTAAAGTCTGATTGTCACAGCTGGTGAATTTTTAAAATGCAATCTGGACGTGAGGACACTTTAGAAGAACGATATGCAATAAAATTGTGTTTTAAACTTGGAAAAAATGCCACAGAAACGTATGGAATTCTTCAGACTGCTTTTCGACCATCTTGCATGAATCGAGAATCAGTTTTTGAGTGGCATAAGAGATTCAACGAAGGCAGGGAGTCTGTGAGGGTTGATGAGAGGTGTGGGAGGATTAAGGAGGTCAATACACAGGAGTTGATTGGCCTAAGGGTTAGGGTTAGGGTAAGGGTTACTATGTTGAGGTTTTAAGGGAGCTCAAGAAAAGATTCCTTGGGAAGAGGCCAGCACTCTTCAAATCGGGTCAGTGGCATTTCCAGCAGGACAATGCACCAGTCCAAAACTCCATCTTTGTCACAGACTATTTGACCAAGACGGGCATCAAGACATTTCCTCAGCCTCCCTATTGTCCAGACATTGCTCCCTTGACATGTGGTTATTCCCTAAGCTCAGAGGCTGTGGTTATGAGACAATTGAGGAGATGAAAGAGGCTGTGACGAAGGTCATTGACACGCTCACATAAGAGAAACTTCATGGGGCCTTCTAGAAGTTGTTGGAACAGTACAAAAAGTGCATTGCAACTGGAGGAGAATACTTCGAAGGGGACTAGAGTTTCATGTGCGTATTATCAATAAAAGTGCCCATATGAAAAAAGTCCAAAAACTTATTTAATGATCCTCGATAGTAAATAGAATTATTCATATTGGATAAAAATACTTGAAACAATTTGAGTGCAAAAGAATGATTTGACGCTCGTTTAAAAGAGTAATTAACAAAATATGTTTACCAATCATATATATTTAATATATATGTATAAAGATAATTGGTTGTTTGGATTTTATGTCATATCAACCTTTGCGGGTTATTTAATGCCAAATACATTTCTATATCAGTTCTATTTCAAACAGTTCAGTTTGTCATGAGTACAGTTTAACTGTCAAAACATTTCTATTTCAAGCTATTCAGTTGAGTCAAACTGTTCTAATTCAAACAATTCAGTTTAGCATAAATACGCTTTTAATGTCAAAACAGTTCTATTTCAAGTAATTCAGTTTAGCATAAGTACGGATTTTAGTTCTGTTTAACCTATCAGGTCCCACCACTCCAGGCCGCAGTGGATCTTGGAGTGATGGCAATGAAGGGGTACTCCGCATTCCCCAAAGCTCCAGCGTTACTGGAACCTCACCATCAGATTGTTAATTGTCATATCAAGGACACACGTTAGGGGTGTCTTAAATCTCAGCAGAGGTGCTGTGGGTCTATTCTACATGCTGGAGTTTGGATAGATTTGTTTTTTCCTTTGACTTTCAATTCCTCTTGCCTCTTTTCCAAAATTTAAAGACCGTTGTAAGTACACCAACTACAATTGTTATCATTCTCTTCCTAATGTTCCACAGGTTTTTTTTTTAGTCCTCTGGCAAGGACCTAGTATTTATTTATCTTTGAAAATTCTTCTGTTTTCGATCTATGATCCGTCGGAACGGCAAAATCTACAGGGTGGAATGATAAAATTGTCGTCCTAAAGAAAACAACATTTCAGCTTTATTTTAAATCTTTTATAAAAAATATCAATTCAGGTAACTTGATTATGACATCTATTCAATGTAGCCGCCTTCAGCCTCAATCACCGCCGCGATACGGATCCGGAATTGGGAGCATGCTTTTTTCACAAGCGCCGGCGGGAGCTCGGTGAATACTCGGCGGATGGCGGCGATCAGGCTGGCTTTGGTGTTGTGAGAGGTCATGTTGGTGATGTTCTCGACGTATGACCAAACGAAGTAGTCCAGCGTTTTCAGGCCGGGGCATGAGGGGACAGTGAGAGAAGGGTACAAAGTCGTAGCACTCCTTCTGAAGCCAAGCATGGGATCATCACTCTATTCAGCACATCCAGGTACACTTTGGTGTTGAATTTCAAGCCGACTTCGAAGATGTGAGGTGGCATGATGTGGCCCACTTTTGAAACCACGCCAAAGACCGTAACCTGCGCCTCCCCGAACGGTCGTCCGATGCATTGAGCTGTGCCCTCAAGCGTTGAACCGTCCGGATTTGCATTTTGAGGGAGCTGGCAATGATCCTGTTGTCATAACTTGGATCGGTAGAGGCATGAGTTGTACAGCGGCGCATCTCCGATCTCGCTCGTTGAACATTGTGTCACTTTCAGACATGATAGAAGGTTCATATCGCTCTTCGGATTTGTACACAACTGGCCAACTAGTAGATGATCTGCAACAAAAAAAGAAAACCGGTTTTCATTAAACGGAAATGGAATTATGTCGTCTTTTCTAGGGCGACAATTTTATCGTTCCACCCTGTACTAGATGAAAAGTTCTTATTTCTACTTTATTATCACTTAGTCAGGTCTTCGGGCCGGGACTGAGCGATCCATTTTTATCTCAAAGCTCCAAAGAATTTTATGCCTCTCATTCTCTTGGACGAATTTAGGTTTGTATATATACCATTTATTTGTCAGATCGAATCGTAATCTCTTGCACAGTTACCAGTGGATCATCTTTCCCACACAGTCGTACCGCGTCTTGTACCCCTTTTATTTTAGTTTGCAGCATTCACATATGTGATTAATATCCCATCTCTTTCTACAAAACCTACACTTGCTTTTCTCTAACTATACCTCTGTAAACGGATCTTTTCCATTAAATTCGAACTAACCCGTGACCCCATTTTCCCTATATCTCTCAGTTTTTATATTTCTCTCCTCCTGAACCCTTTTTTACCCAGCTAATATTTATTTCATACTGTTCCTATCTATCTATCTATCTATCTATCTATCTATTTTATTTTGCTGTTTTCAATTTTTTTTCAGCGTGTTTGTTTGGATTTTATGGCATATCAACCTTTATAGGTTATCTTATGACAGACAAATCCATTTAATCCAAATAAACAGTTCAATTTCGAGCAATTTAGTTTAGCATGAGGACACAGTTTAATTGTCAAAAACATTTCTAGTTCAGGCAATTCAGTTTAGTTAAACAGTTCTAATTCAACCAATTCAGTCTAGCGTAAGTATAGTTTTAGTTTAAACAGAGTTATATGTCAAAACAGTTCTATTTCAAACAATTCAGTATAACGTAAGTACAATTTCAATGTCAAAAACAGTTCCATTTCAAACAATTCAGTTTAGCATAAGTACGTAGTTTACGTGTAAAACAGTTCTATTTCGAGCAATTCAGTTAAGTATAAGTACGTAGTTTAAATGTCAAAATAGTTCGAATAACATAAGCATGCTGTTTCGTTCTGTTTGACCCATAGTTAGGACCCCATAAGGTGTCAAAACCTGGGAACAACGGCAATGAAGGGGTACTCCGCATTTCCCAAATCTCCAGGCTTACTGGAACCTCACCATCAGATTATTTAGTGTCCCATCCAGGACACTCATTCGAGGGAGCTTTCCCCTTTGCAGAGATGCAGTCTTTGTATTCTACAGCCCGAGTCGAATGGGTAATTTCAGCATGTTGGTTTGTTCTGCAAACAAAGAGTAAATATAAAACAAGTGTACACTAGTGTTTTGGGAGCCTTACCCATAATGGACTCTTCTCACTGTTATTAGTACTGAGAGATTTCGCTGCCTGAGAAGCGGATCAATATCGGTCTGACACCTCTCCAGTTGCCGGGTAGCACTTCGGCCGGCCGTGTTATCTGCGGCACGGATCTGGCCGAGTGTGTCTCGGTACCTGGAGATTTCCTTCGGCCTCAGGGGGCCTTCCCCCCAGGCTTTTATACCCTTTCGAGGGGGGTTGGGTTCATTGCCCGGCGCCTGAGGCGCCCTTAACAAGGGTAATGCCGACGGGGCCGAGGGCATTTTTGGCAAACTCCGGGCGCGTGTGGGCTACGGCCCTGCGCCCGGTCCCACCCAAAAAAGGCCTTGTGCCATACATGCCCGTAAGTTGGGGCGTGCATCAAATACCGCAGATCACTATCGGTCTGACACATCTCCAGGTGTCGGGTAGCACTTCGGCCGGCCGTGTTATCTGCGGCACGGATCTGGCCGAGTGTGTCTCGGTACCTTGAGATTTCCTTCGGCCTCAGGGGGCCTTCCCCCCAGGCTTTTATACCCTTTCGAGGGGGGTTGGGTTCATTGCCCGGCGCCTGAGGCGCCCCTAACAAGGGGAATGCCGACGGGGCCGTAGGCATTTTTGGCAAACTCCGGGCGGTGTGGGCTACAGCCCTGCGCCCGGTCCCACCCAAAAAAGGCTTTGTGCCATACATGCTCGTAAGGTGGGGCGTGCATCAAATACCACAGATCACTATCGGTCTGCACCTCTCCATTTGCTCCTAATAAGGGAAATGCTGACGGGGCCGTAGGCATTTTTGGGAATGTCGGGCGCGTGTTGGTTCCGGCCCTGCGCCCGGACCCACCTAAAAAAGGCCTTGTGCCACACATGCCCGTTAGGTGGGGCGTGCAACAAATACCTCAGATCACTATCGGTCTGCACCTCTCCAGGTGCCGGGTTGTACTTCGGCCGGCCGAGTTATCAGCGGCACGGATCAGGCCGAGTGTGTCTCGGTACCTGGAGATTTCCTTCAGCCTCGGGAGGCCTTCCCCCCATGCTTTTACTCCCTTCGGGAGGGGAGGTTCATCGCCCGACGCCTGAGGCGCCCCTAATAAGGGGAATACCGACGGGGCCGTTGGCAATTTTGGAAATGCCGGGTGCGTGCGGGCTACGGCCCTGCGCCCGGACCCACCATAAAAACGGGCTTGTGCCACACATGCCCGTTAGGTGGGACGGTCATCAAATACCGCAGATCAATATCGGTGTTATCCGAACAGTACGAGACTTCTTACCTTTTCTATGTAAATCTATCTTTCTTGTGTAATATAATCTGTTATTTAATATCCGTGTTTGAGTTTTTATTAGTGACCCTTTCTGGGGCCACAACAATTAGTCATTAACAAAATTACAAAACTTATTGTAAACATTTTTAAATTATGAAAGAAGCTTGTAGATATGATGTATTAGGGTCCTTGACAGGCATCACCGCTATTTTAAATTTCTAAATTTAGATATAAAAATCCTTGTTTATACTGTCACGCGTTAATCCGCATTCACCAATCTCCAGCATTCATTTAATTCAACTCACGTTTATAAAATTGGCAGCTAAACATGACAGTATTTCTTAATCTTAATACAAAAATATGCAGCATTCTACTTACTTTTTATGGTCAGCTAAGGTTGCTTGTTTATATTACATGACACACCAGGCTAATATGTTCTGGTTCTAATAATTGCCATCCAAGCATCGAATAAAATCAGTTTTTGAATCTTTATTCGCAAGATCTGCGCAACTTTGAAAAAACTGGCGTTGGTTACAAATTGGAGCTGAATGGATATGCTATTTAAAAAAATCTAGATCGTGATATTATCGTTCACGAGTTAATTATTATTATTGTTCGTAAACTAATCTGAGTGACAACTTACAGCTGAGCAGAGAGTTTGATCTTGACTAAATGCCCTATAAGTTAAGTCATATGTAATATTTAAGCTATACTTGTTTTTTTCAAAAAAGCTCTACGTTGTCGTGTCATTGTTCGCAAGTTCGTATCACAGATCAATTTGTTGTGAGTTTGATTCTCACAAGGAACTGTGAACCTGTAAGCGGCTTCGAATAAGCTGACTGTAGCCCTGAAGACCTGTTGGAAGCAATGGGCGATAGGGAAGCGTGGAAAGAGAGGGTCAGGCGTGACATGATGATGATGATGATGATGATGATGATGATGATGATGATATCTCCGCAGAGAGGTAAGAGTATCTGCATATTACAATAAACAATCTGAGGGTTAGGCACCAGTAATGCTTTGGGGAATGCGGAGTACCCTTTCATTGCCGGTGCTCCCGGGTCCACTTTGGCCCGAAAAGGTCGCACCTGATAGGGTTCTATATATGGGTCAAATAGAAGTGTTTGACATTTAAACAAATGACTGATGCTCACAATAGAAGTGTTTGACAATTAAACAAATGACTGATGCAAACAAATGACTGATGCTAAATTCAATTGTTTGAAAAAAAAACTGTTGAAGAGGGGTAACATCAACTAAAAAGTGTCCGGGACATGACACTAAACTGCATTATATGACTACATATACATATATATATATATATATATATATATGTGTGTGTGTGTGTGTGTGTGTGTGTGTGTGTATGTGTGTGTGTGTGTGAGTATGTAAATGCTTTATCATTAATATTAAGCACTATTTAACACTACTGCAACATTTGGTCCTCCATTAAATCATCAAGTGAGCTAGTAAAAACCATAAACCTCATATATATATATATATATATATATATATATATATATATATATAATTTTGAAGAGTCAGAGTTAGTTTGTTTGCACACAAATATCACTATTGTTTGCTCACATTTAAATGGTTCCAAATTTTCTAATATGATTAGTTCTATTTAGTATTAATCATTTGTTTGCACTCACTTTAAATATTGCTACCTCACATCAATAGTTTTATTTGCACACAGTTAAATGGTTTCAAGCATCACAATTTAACACTAACAATACAATTTAGGCACACAGTTAAAGAGTTTCAAGTATTGCTAATCAACACTAATAATTCTATTCAACATTACTCATTCGTTAACATACAATCGAATTGTTCCAAGTATTGCTCACAATTCAATTAAACATCAGTTATCTGTTTATACACACTCAAATGGTCAAACAGTTCTATTTCTAACAATTATATTTAACATAAGTCATTTGTTTGCTCACAGTTTAGATATCAAACAGTTCTATTTGATCCATAGATAGGACCTGGTCAGTTGCTACCATTCCGAGTCACAATGGACCCGGGAGTGATGGCAGTGTAGGTTTACTCCGCATTCGCCAAACCTCCAGCATTACTAGAGCCTGATCATCAGATTGTTTAGTGTTATATAAGGGACAATCATTGGGGATGGGTCTTACCCCTCTGCAAAGATGCAGTCAGTGTATTCTACAGCCCCAGCAAACACGGCTTGATAAAATAAAAAAATGAAAAATTCCGATTTAAAATTTAAAATTCTAAAATTATATATATATATATATATTATGTATATTTATATTTATTTATATATATAAAATTTAATATTGTATATATATATATATATATATATATATATATATGATAATAATATTAATATATATATATATATATATATATATTTAATTCATAGAATTTAGACTGCGACCCCTGGTTTTCATGGAGATTTTTTTTCGATTCATTTAATTTTTTAACTGCCTGGTGATTGTTATTTTGCAAAAAAAACTCCATGAAACCCAAGGGTCGCAATCTAAATTCCATGAATTCAATATATATATATATATATATATATATATATATATATATATATATTATTATTATTATATAATAGCTATATCCTAGATATTGAGCACTCTCCATATTATATTGCACTTGGTTCGACACAAACCCACAAAGTCATTTAGTGACAGCCAACACCATTATGATATAAAATAATATATATACATATATATATATATATATTAATTTATATGTATATATAATTTTATTTATTTTATTTTTTGAACCCAAGGGAGTTGGTAGTGCTTAGAATACCCTGACTCTACCATCTTCATTGCCTTTGCTCCCAAATCCACTCTGGCCCGGAGTGGTAGCACCTGATAATGGTCGTCTCAATGGGTCAAATAGAACTAAACTGTGTACATATGCTAATCTGAATTGCTTGAAATGAAACTATTTTGACATTTAAACTGCATACTTATTCTAAACTGAATTGTTTGAAATACAACTGTTTTAACATTTAACTGTGTGTAAACAAAATTTGTACTTATACTAAACAGAATTGTGTAAAATAGAACTGTTTATATGAATAAAAATGGATTTGGCATTAACTAACCAAGAATGGTTGATGTGCCATAAAACCAAACTAAACCAAAGCAAAGTTAAGAAACTACACAAAAACGTCAAGATAAACGTATGTCAATTCCGTAACCTCTCAGCATGCAGTAACCTCAGCTGAGTTGATGTGCCGTTAAGATTAATCTATTATTAGGAGCCTTACACTTTTGGCATTGTCCATTATTAGTTTTATAAGTTGGCTGGTTATTACCAGAGAGTTTAATTGGAACAAAGCGCCTTATACTTCTGGCCTTTTGACTAAGATTTAGTAAATAAAAACTAAATTGGATTTGATACTTGTAACGTAAAAAAGACTAGTGGCCTGGTGTTATAAAGAACATTTTCGGAGGTGCCCGTGGTGTAATGTTTATTCTCACAGGAAATGGACACGGCGACACGAGTTCAAATCCTGGACGAGACTGATTGCATTTCACATAGCACTAATACCCTTGGGAAAGGTATGAATCCAATTATTCTCCCTCCAGCTATGGGTAAATAGTGGGACAGACTAGGTTCTTCAGCCTTGGTGAGGCAACTAATCTAGGAGAAGGAAAACTCTGAATTCAAACCAGTTAAACTCCGCTTAAAAAAATTGACCTTGTGTCATACCCTGCCCGGGCGGAGGGGTTGGTAAATATGATAAAGAACATTTTGACATGTGATTGCTTTCAACCAACTACTCTTACAGATCACTGACTGCTGATTAGTTAAGGTCAATCCTCATTATGCTAGCAGTGGCTTTTGTGGTGTAACGGTTATCGCCAAAGAAAATGAACTCTGCGACACAAGTTCTAATTCTGTACGAGGCTGCTTGTATTTCATATAGCACAAATACCATTAAGCATGCTATATATCTAATGATTCTTCCTCCAGCTAAAAGAAAATAGTAGGATAGACTTGTTCTTTTACTTCGTATGGTAATCACTCAAGAAGAAGGAAAACTCTGAATCCAAATCTGTTAAAATCCGCTTAAAAATTGATCTCGAGTCACATCCGGTTTGTGGTTGGAAAATTGCACATATTAAAAAAAAAAGTACGGTAAGCAATCCTACGTGCCAATTGTAAGTGATATATTTACTTTTGCTAAAGGAAATACAAGTAAATCACTCATCCAGAAGTCACTAGAAATATACGTGGGATTTTCTTGTTAAAGAAAAAAAAAAAGAATCCTGTTTAAAAGAATGATAAAAAATAATAGAAATTCTCGTAGTATATATTGGTAGATATTTTCAAAAATGACTTCCGCTTCTGATTTGACTTTTACTACATCCTGGTTAACAGACGAAAACTTCCGGTGTTTTAAGACTTAAGAAACTATTGAATTCGATATTCAAAAAAGACTGTCAATATAATAAAATAAAATATAATAAAAGAAGTGTAGAAGCGTAGAAAAACAGGAAAACCTAAAATGTCTACTTAAGCACCGAGAGACAAGTTTGTTAAGTAGATTTATCCTGCATGTATATATCGATCATTACAAAGGATTGTGTCTGACAAGTATAAGGTGAATACTATATTTAACTGCTAAATGGCACTCTTGCCGTGCTAACTATACTGTGATAAGTTTGATACTCATTGGGTAATCACAGTCATACTCAGACGAATATCATCATCAACATCATCATCATGTCGCACTATCAGTACGGATATATCCGACCTTCTTTCGCCACCCCCCCTATCGGCCATTGCTTCCGGTAGGTCTTCAGGGCTACATCCCGTATTGGCACTGAGCTGCTGTATGTGTAAGATATTGACCCTCGACCGAGCCGTCAATCAAGAGACGCACCAGTGTAAATAAGCGGAAGAACAGCGGAAGCAGGTGTACATTAAACAAAAATGTAACCAGGACACAGACGGCTTGAGTCAGTTGGGGACAAGATGCCGAATTGAGAGACAGCGGCAGACAGAGGCCTTTGGGCCCTCAGTGACCCACAGTTGAGCAACCCAGCCAAGATGAGAAAGAAGTACTGCTGGATCAATATATCTCCGTCCCCAGTTCATTTCTCACACACAACCGACATCACCCCTTTCGAGAATAAAGTGTGAGAGATATATTTTTATAAAGAACTGTTTTCTTTCGTTCATTGAAGTTCGCATATTATGTTTGATTATGTTTCTGCATATATTTGTATATGTATATGTATGCAGCTATACAATATATGTAGGATCGAGCTGGTTGTCCTGCCTTTGCTCGTTCATATGAAGGGGTCCATTGGAGTACATCACTTATGAGCTTGTCCCTACTTCTCCAGCAGTGTCCCGCATGTCTGGTTTGTCTAATTTTGATAGTTTTCATGATGGGTGGTATGTGGTCGTACAGCTGCTGTCTTGTGGGGTGCTGCCTCCAGGAATTGTTCAATATTGCTAGCAGCATTCTTGTGTTGTTGCTGTCAAGCTTTTTCTCCATACGTTTAGTTAGGGTCCATGTAGTGAATCCATATAGCAGTATCGACATGACTGCTACTTGGAAGAAACTGCACTTCATTTTATCGGTCAGGTCGGACTTCCATATGACCGATAGCCTATCGAAGGCTGTCCATGCCTTTGCTAGTCGCGTGTTGATGTCTGTCTCGGTTAATGAGACAGTGCTTCCTAAGTAGGTGAACTTGTCGCTGAAACTGGTAGGAAGACGAATGTAAAATTCACGAAATAATGATGTTATGCCTTTGTGCCAATCTGGATAGATGTGTAAGTAGATACATGTATACTGGTTGTTATATATATATATATTCAGTGTGTATGAGTGCATGTATATATATGGTAAGTACCCATATTCTCCGTCACACTCAGAAGGCAATACAGAGAAATAGACATGAACTGATTGCAATAGAGTGATAGATTAACATTCGTGATATATATTAATCTCCAGTGATTGATATATAGAGTTTTTTCCGAGACTGGTCGCTATACCAATGTTAAAAACCCTACTATTGACTCATTGCCGAGGAGAAGATAGTTGGATTTGATACCTTTCTAAAGAGTATTAGCGCTATGAAAAATGCAAACGACTTGCTGCTGTATTTGAACACGGGTCACCGGGTTAATTTCCTACCACATTAACTGTTACAATAGGGATGTCTCGTTATCTGTATTTATCATATTTACCAACCCCTCCGGTCGGGCAAGATATGACACAAGGTCAATTTTTTAAGCGGAGTTTAACAGGTTTGAAGAACGTAGTCTGCCCTACTATTTACCATAGCTGGACGGAGAATAATTGGATTCATACCTTTCCCAAGGTATGAATCCATGGTATTAGTGCTATGTGAAATGCAATCAGTCTCGTTCAGGATTTGAACTCGTGTTGTGTCCATTTCCTGTGACGATAACCATTACACAACGGGCACTTCGTTGTCTGTATTTATGTTTGTAGTAATGTATGCATACACATTGATATATACGTATGTGTTAGCAAATATTTCTGTGATCACTTAGGAGGAGTAGCAGATTTTCTCTGTAGTGTAGTTGCTAACGTGATGGCATGGGTAAAATGGTCGTAAGCGAGTTCGAACTCTAGTCGCACTATTACGTTCACTTTCGGACTGATGCCCTTGGGAAAGGTATGAACCCACTTACCCAACAAGCTATGGATTAAATGGTACCACAAGTAATCTTCTTCAAGGATAGCTTTCGTATTAAATAAACCATGAAGGTTGATATGTCATAAAACGAAGAAACTAAAAAAAAGCTTAGAGAGGTGTGTGTATTTGCTTAACAAACATGTGCGTATATTTGAGTTTACAAAGAAAGGAATGTATGTGTGTGTGCTTATATTATATATACGTGTATGAGTGCGTGCTCTTGCTGAAAAAAAGGTGTTTGAGTGAGTGTGTGTGTGTGTGTGTGTGTGTGTATGCTTGAGTAAAATGCATGGTTGGTTCTGTTAACATATCTATATTTGTATATACATAAAAGAGCAATGTGCGTATGCAGAGGTGTGTGTGTGTGTGTGTGTGTGTGTGTGTGTGTGTGTGTGTGTGTGTGTTACCTTATAAAGTGATTATTACGAAAATTTTAACTGGAGGTGCCCGTGGAGTAATGGTTATCGTCATAGGAAATGGACACGGCGACACGAGTTCAAATCCTGGACGAGACTGATTGCATTTCACATAGCACTAATACCATTGGGAAAGGTATGAATCAAATTATTCTCCCTCCAACTATGGGTAAATTTGTAGGGCAGCCTCGGTTCTTCAGCCTTGGTTAGGCAACTAGTCTAGGAAAAGGAAAACTCTGAATTCAAACCTGTTAAACTCCGCTTAAAAATTTACCTTGTGTCATATCCTGCCCGGGCGGAGGGGTTGGTAAATAGGATTACGAACATTTTAACAGCAATCTAATATCTTTGTAAATGTGTATTTTTGTGTATGTGTTTGGTTGAGCATGTAATCTATTAATCTATCTATAAACAGACTGCGGTGAATACATAAATAAACAGATGGAGAGAGTAAGATCACGTGATGTTTGTAGTTTAATCATTTTTGGGTATTTCTAAACTAGTCGTTTCATAAAACCTTTATGTGTTTTTGTTAACATAAATCGTATTGGTTCTGGCTAAGAACAACTTTCAATGTCGAGTGTCATTTTTATGGCTAAAAAACTGGGAACTAAATAAATAAATAAGTGAAGAGGGAACTATTTTTGGTAGCGGACGTTGATTTCCCTCGTCTCAAAGGATTCCCAGTGAGCCGGAAGTATGAACCTATTATAGCAATGAAAATCGTTCACCTTGCTTGCCCTTGTCATTTTGTAAATTGTCTCTATTATGTTTTTAAAACGTATGCACTTTCGTATCTTCTGATAAAAAGAAAAGGTTATTTCGTCTCTTCTATGTTCAAATATGCTTAATGGGCGTATATTTTCTAATTGAACTTGTGAAACTATCAAAATAGGTCGAGAATGTCTTCCAATTCTTCGATAAATAAAAATAAAGCAATAGTTTCTTAGAGTAGTTTTATATGTTACAGTTATTTACTGAAATATATAGGATGGTTCTAAAAAGAAATAAAGCCTCTTTTCTTTTATCTGTATATAATTGTAAACTACATCAGATGGTGAGGCTATAGTTCTAGAGCTCCGGAGAAAGTGGAATATCTCTTGATTATCATTGCTCCCAGGTCCACTCTAACCTGTTAGGGTCCGATCTATTGTAGGATAGTGACTTGAAGATCCCTTTTGACATGCCACGTTTGTGATAATAGAACTCATATTGTTAAGACTCCGCATGTTTTTCCGATGTAATTATCAAAGTTTCGCTTGGTTTATTACAAATTCATAGTATTTTTCCATCACCGAGAATCGAACTCACATATCTCACTTTGTTAAGACTCTGCATTTTTCTCACATACAGTTTTCAACGTTCCACTTAAATTGATTAAAAGGTTAATAGCGTAGGTCATTTAGTGTAGATTTAACTAAAAAACCCACTCTACCAGTCGATGAATCTTATTACCAGATATAGATGATAGTATATAATGCAACATAATCGGCACTTAGCCAAACATCGAGTGCAGCAAACACTTTTCTCATTAATTGCAGTTTTACAAGATTAACCAAGCTGAAGCCTTGACTTTAGCTTAATCGACAAGAGTGAATAAAATTGAAAACATGTGTATATCAGAAATCCAAAGAGAATACAACATCTTTGAATTAAACGTGAAGAGGATTGGAAGGCTTTTAATGTCCCTAAATATATAAATAAGTTCAGTGCCACTTTTCCTCTTGCAGCTCTTGACGTTTGCTGTGCTATTTTTAATGGCACAATGCTTTCAGTTCCATATCTTCCCTCGTACTGTGTTAATGTAAATGGGACAACTTTCATGAAAGTCCCAAAATACCACAGATGTGACTCCCTCAAATGCATTATCGAACTTTTTAGTAGAATCATTGCAGCACCTGAGTAAAATGCAACCAGAGTTTATTTTTATCTTTCCGTCGTTGGGAACGAGAATGAGCTGAATGTATCCCCTTTATAGAGAAGTTAAAGACTTTTAAAAAGGAGTATCTTCCATATGACACTAAACTGCGTCTGATTGTGAAGCTCCAGTTCTGGTGATCTGCGGAATGTGGAGTACCCCTTCATTGCCCATTACTCCTAGGTTCACTCTAACCCAAGGTCAATTTTTAAGCGGAGTTTAACAGGTTTGAATTCAGAGTTTTCCTTCTCCTAGACTAGTTGCCTTACCAAGGCTGAAGAACCTAGTCCGTCCTACTATTTACCCATAGCTGGAGGGAGAATAAGGGGGTTCATACCTTTCCCAAGGGTATTTGCCCGAAAGTGAATATAATAGCGCGACTGGAGTACGAACTCGCGTACTACGATTCCGCAGTTCATCGCTTTAACCATTACACCACGAGGACACCCAGGGTGGTAGTACTTTTTGAGTCATGTCTATGGGTGAAATAGATATGGGGAGAGTGATATCATAATTTAATTACCATCATTCCCTAGTCAACAAAACGAAAGTGTTTGCACCCGTTAGGGTGCCATGTATGGGTAAAGAATATCTTTTTGGAAAGTATTAGAATTAGATTATTGGTTGTTTGTGTTTAAAGGCATATCAACACTTGTGGTTATTTAATGCCAAATACTGTTTATACATATATATCATTTATATGATTTATAAGTGTACAGTTCATAGATTTCTTTATTTTTCAAAGAGCCAGAGATTATTTGTTTGCGCATAGTTAAATGGTTTCAAGTTGATTTTAATCAACTGAATCCAGTACATGGGTCACATTTGGGTTGGCCGTGGTGTCAACACCACGGATCTGGTCGGGTGTGTCACGTCTCTGGACATACCTCGAGCCTCAGGGGGGTTCGTTTCTCGCCTGGGGCGTCTGGGCTACTGCGCTGCGCACGGACCCACCATAAAAAAGCCTTGTGAAAAATACCGTTAAATGGTTTCAAGTATTATTATTCATTGTTTGCACACAGTTAAATGGTTTCAAGCAGAGTAAATGATAAAACGGTTCTACTTGGTCCCTAAAGGGCCCAACAGTTTCTACCACTCTGGGTAAACCAGGGAATAATAGCAACGAATAAATATTTCCCTCTCTCTGAATTTCTAGGACTGGAGTCTTACCATCTGATGAAGTTTAGTGTCATATCTTGGATACTCGTTGTGGCGGATCTTATACCTCTGCAGAATTATAGTCAGTGTTTTCTACAGCTCTAGCCAACTGGGCGCTATTACATTGGTGTCATGATATTTTTAGATCATGGTTCTTGTATCCATATAGCTATGTGCAAATTATTTGTATTTGATAAGAATACTTGAAACCATATAATTGTGTGCAAACAAATTGTTATCATTAAAAAAAGAATTGTTACTTTAAACCATATATGGCCCAGTCGGCTGGGAGTGTAGAGAACACCGACTGCATCTCTGCAGAGAAGTAACCTTCCCAACGAGTATCCTGCATATGACACTAAACAATTTGATGGCAAAGTTCCAGTAAAGCTGGAGCTTTGAGGAATGTGGAGTACCCCTTCATTGCCATCACTCCCAGGTCCACACTGCCCAGGATTGGTAGAACCTGATAGGGTCCTATCTATTGGTCGAATAGAACTAAACTGTGTACTTATGCTAAACCGAATTGTTTGAAATAGAACTTTTACATTTAAATGTGTGTAAACAAAAACTGCACTCATCCAGAACTGAATTGTTTGAAAGAGAACTGTTTTTGACGTTTAAACTGGGTACTTATACGGAACTGAATTGTTTGAAGTAGAACTGTTTTGACATTTAACCGTGCGTAAACATAAATGTACTTATACTAAACTGAATTATTTGAAATAGAACTATTTATATGAACAAAAATGGATTAGGCATTATATAACCTACATTGGTTGATATGCTGTAAAACCAAACCAAACCGAATCATATATCTAATATATATGTAAAAAAGGATTTGGCATTATATAACCTACAATGACTGATATGCCATTAAACTCAAACAAATAAAAGAATTAAAGCAATCTACACCTGGTTGATTAAACAACGGATTCGAAGTCCTTTGTGGTTTCCCGAGTTTGACATGAAACACCTGAAAAGGGCCGAAGGGTGTATCGATCGAAACGTTGTGAATATAACAATGAAGATGAAGATAGTAGTCTGAATGCAATATATGATAAAATTTAGTAAGCTTCATCTCAGTAATTTAGACAAATAATATTGATCTGTTATCTATATTTCATATACTTGTCACACCAAATTTCAGATATGTAAACAATGGTTGACATGCTAAAAAACAACCAAGAAAGTTAACCATAGTTACTAATTCTGAAAGAGTATCATCAAACATTTACAGTTTCGTAGTAAAATCTAAACAAACTCCAGATTTGCTCGGTGTATCTTGTTTTTGCTTTTAATTGCTGCTCTTGCTACTGTTGTTGTCAATCTTCGTTAGAAAGTGTTGGATGAGTTGTGTGCGTAGAATATCCCAGCGCTCGCGGTTAAATTCCAAATGGTTGAACGAGTGTCTATGAAATTAAGTACGAAATAAGATTTTCCAACTCTCAAAGAAAAAAAAATCTTTCATCCTGCTGTGTTCTATCGATGTTGTTAAGTTGAATGCAATCAGTCGCTTCACGGGAGAGCATTACAGTCATTTCCTATTTTGTCGTGAAAGCGTACGTCTCCATTTTGTACGGAGACAAGCAATTATCGACATTATTTCACTTTTCTCCCAGAGGACCGGCGATTGCTCAATAGGTATAATGCTTTTAATCTAAAACTTCACACTAAATCTCTTTTTGTTGGAGCCAGAGAATGGCAGACAATAAACAAAGGCGGATGTCTGATGCCCCTTTTAAAAGGAAAACCGATCTCACATGAAAAATCTATTTACTTGCCGTTGATACTTGTGTATGAGTCGATTTTTAAACAAAAACTGGCATCGACCTACTTTATGTACCAGACAGAAATACCGCAAATTCTGAGGGTGTGGTGCCAGTTTACATTGAAAAATACAAAGTAGGCAGTCAAACGATGAAAGAAGTACTCGTTTTACACAGAATTTTTATCATTATACATAACTGACTACTTTATGACTGCCCAGTCCGTAGGGCTTAGAACACGTCGACCACCGTCCCTCCTTTTAGACATTCTAAAAGTTCTGGGTTTGACAAAACTTCATGTCCAGTTCCGGAGCTATGAGGAGCGTTGAGTGACCGTTCATTGCATTACTCCATAGCATACTCTGATGGTAATTACACAAGAATGTTGCGAGCAATATTGAACACGTCCTGGCGGCAACACCCAACAAAGCACCGACTATACGGCCACCAGTCCCCATCACGAAAACTATCCAAGTTAGACGAACCAGACATGCAGGACACTGCTGGAGAAGAAGGGACGAGCTCATAAGTGATGTACTCCTATGGACCCCCACATATGACCGAGCAAAAGCTGGACTTACAGCTGGAACATATATACAACAGCTATATGAGGATACAAGTTGTCGCCCTGAAAACCTACCAGAGGCGATGAACGATAGCGAGAAGTGGCGAGAGAGGGTCAGGGATATACGTGCTAGCGGTACGACATTATGATGATGCTGATACTATGAATCGGAATGGTATCACCTATTAGGTTTGGTGTGGATAGTTTTTATGGCATATCAACCATTGTAGGTTATTTAATGCCAAATCCTTTTTATCATATATACTAAATATATATATATATATATGATTTGTAAACACATTTTGTAAATAAAATTCTTAAACAATCCTGAGCTCTTTTTTGAACACAGATAAATAGTTTCAAGTATTCCAATAGAAAAGTCACTATTTAACATCAGTCATTTCTTTGCACATAGTTTGTTCTATTTGACCCATAGATAATACCCTATCAGGTGCTACCACTCTGGGTTAGTGTGGACCTGGGAGCAATGGCAATGAAGGGGTACTCAATATTCTACGAATCTCTTAAACTTTAGACGGTTTGATGTCATATCCAGGACACCCGTTGTGGAGGGGGTTTCGTACATCTCTGTAGAGGTACAGTCCGTATATTCTACAACACCAGCCGACCGGGCTAGTTTCTATTAGGGTCCCATTTATAGATCTGATTGAAAATTATTTGAATTGGAAAGGTATGCTAGAAGCCATATAACTATATACACATTATCTTATTTGACAGGAATACTTGATACTGGTTATACCAGTGTTCAAACAAATTATTATTATTATTATTATTAGATTGGAATAACTACTTGAAGACATGTGATTGTATATAAATTATTAAAATTAGATAGAAACATTTGAAACCAAATAGCTGTGTGCAAATATTCAGTATTTGATAAGTATAATTTATCTCATTTAGCTGCGAGAAAATAAACTAGTATTATTCTATGTAATATAATGGCCGAGGGATTTCGTTTTATGCCTTTGGGTTTAGTTAGGCTGAGAACCTTTCGGTTCAGTGCATAGGTTTCTTAGGTGCAATATTAACGCAGGTGTTCACGCGCGCGCAGAGCGGAGTGGAGCGGACGTGTCACTCCGAGAAGTCGCAATAGCCGGAGATGGGAAACGGGGGTAGGGAGTACGAATGACGTCACGCACCGGAAGCGCGCGGAGGATTTTGGGAATTTTGAAGTCAGTTAGTTGAGTTGAGTCCTGCCTCGGAAGAAGACGGTTGACTTTCGCTTGCTCACGGAGGCCTTGGGCAAGTGTCGCCCGAGATGGGGAGGGGGCAGATGAAAAAGCCAGAATAGAAAGAATGTATATCTCTCTCCTTATGCCGAAGAATCTTTAAACTCAAAGGTAATAAAAAGTTTCGTACCTGAACTAAGAAGTCGTAAGTGTTTTTCGTGTTTCGAGATTCCTATGTTCTATATATATATATATATATATATATATATATGAACATTCTATGCCCATTTCGCATATCCGTATCTGGCTATGGTACATCTAGACAAATAAATGATTCCATATTATATAACAGCAATGGAATATCAACAATATAAATAGTTATGATTAGGAGTTCCATAATTGAAACAGGAAGTAGTTAAGCGTCACCCCTTTTTTTGGGGGGGGGGCTTAGTTCTCTGCAGAGCATGCAGTTTGCCTAATCTACGTTCCACCGACAGAGGTTATTTCTAGCTTAAAAATCTTACTTGCCTCTCAAATGAAAAGGAGAAATGTATCTGGCTGTTTAAATACTTATGAGCAGTACTTATGCATAAATATTCATATGCGCGCACACGCGTATGTGTCTGTGTGTGTATTCTCACAGATATATAGGAAGAAGGATCTATTATCTGAAAGAGATTCGTCTCTAATTTGCATAAAGAGTTCTAAATTTATAGGCCAATCAGCTGACCTACTTTATCACAGGGTCTTTCTAAATCATTTCTTCCTGCCTCTTCCTCTCATCTCCGTCTGCCTATTTTGAGTAATCATGCAAATTACCGCCCTTGACCACCCAAATGTCTTCTAATCCAATCCTTGTTCCAATTAAATACGCTTCTTTTTGCTTGATGGGACAATCTCTCAAAATAATTGCCACAAATCAACGCGGAATCAACCGCGTAGAAATAGGCCTACAAAATAATACTACTGATAATAATCACCTGCTTCTCGCACCCACGAGTGCTTGGGAATCCTCACGCTTATTCTTACAGAGACAGAGAAAGTAAATTGTCTATGATCAATCATGTACAATTTCTGCACGGCTTCTAATAAATATTCCTGCTTGAAATCAAGGACATATATCTATGTATATTTATTTTTACATATTTTCTGTCAACTTATCTCTTTGGAAAAAAACATTTAAATGGAGATATTTAGTAATAGCAATATTCCTATATTAAAGAACACTAGAGACCATGGGATGCAGTAAGGTAGATGTGGACTTGAGTGAATGAAGCCAAAGGTGGATTAACAGCGCACTTCACCAGATTATGGAGGTGGGGGAACCTCATAGGATCTACTAGCTAAGTCAAGATTACTATGATATATATATATATATATATACATATATATATATATATTGGAGTAAATAATGGAGTGTAAACATCGATTTTAAACATCCATCATTGATTTAACATCACGAATATCATCCCTCATAGTCCTGGTGATGGTTCACGAAAACCGAAACGCTATAGTGTCGACTTTACTTCTCAATAAATCTCTCCTTCTACTTAGATTGCCTTGTTATGAATTTGTCTTCATGTGTGTGTGTGTGTGTGTGTCTTTTAAAGAAATTACCCAAAATAAACGTTGTAATATATAAAGAAAACACAGAAAAATATGTTGGAATGACAGAAGTCCCTTGGAAACAGAGTAGTTACACACACAAAACATCATTTAACACACACGCACACACACACACACATATATATATATATATATATAATACAAACGCTTCACACTTCGTTTTCGACACATGGTACATCCCACCAAATCAAACCGAAAATATCCTGGAAAAGAAAAAGTATTACCTATTTGCAATAAAAAGTATTACCTATTTGCAATAAAAAGTATTACCTATTTGCAATAAAAAGTATTACCTATTTGCAATAAAAAGAAAAGTATTACCTATTTGCAATAACATCTGAAAACAAAGTTATATTATCATGTAGAAGAAAATATAGCCATAAACACTTTCCCAGAACAGAATAAACTTCAAAGTAAAGATTAGAACTCATGTCCACGAACACACCTGAAAACTATCGATTCCAAAAACTAATCGATAATAATGATATTAATAATATACATCGACTCGAAAACTATATACAAAAACACGAAGGAGGACTCATTACAGCCACCAGACACGAAACTGAGAACACTATGAACAACACAATGACAATAATTAGGAAACAAAAATGGGAAGGAAAACAACTCTATGGCCGCTTTAAACGACTAATAAACAATATCTCACACGACAAAACTTGGACATGGCTAAGAAAAGGAAACTTTAAGAGAGAAACAGAATCTCTCCTAATAGCAGCACAGGACAACGCTATAAGAAAGAATCATATCAAAGCGAGAATAGAGAAGACGCAACAAAATAGCAAATGCAGGCTATGTGGCGACAGAGATGAAACCATCAATCATATAATAAGCGAATGCAGCAAATTAGCACAGCGGGAGTATAAGGCGAGACACGACTGTGTCGGTAAGGTGATTCACTGGGAAATGTGTAAGAAATTTAAATTCGACCATACTAACAAATGGTATATGCACAACCCAGCACCTGTCCTAGAAAATGACTCGCATAAACTCCTATGGGACTTTAATATACAAACGGATCACCTAATCCCGGCCAGGAGACCAGACTTAAAAATAATCAAAAAAAAAAAAAAAAAAAAAGAAAGAGAACCTGCAAAATAGTCGACTTTGCTGTCCCGGCAGACCACAGAATAAAACTGAAAGAATGTGAAAAGGGTAAGTACCTCAACCTTGCTAGGGAACTGAAAAACTATGGAACATGCAGGTGACAATTATACCAATTGTAATTGGTGCGTTTGGAACAGTAACTAAGGGATTACTAAAGGGACTAGAGGACTTGGAGGTTGGCGGACGAGTGGAGACCATCCAAACGACAGCATTGTTGAGAACTGCCAGAATACTAAGAAGAGTCCTGGGGACTTGAGGAGACTTGCTATCACTCAGACTTCAGTGAAAAACCATCGGCTATCGCTGATGTAAAAAGCTCTAATGAGTGAACAATAATAATAATAATTATTATTATTATTATTATTATTATTATTATTTGACCATGCTACCAAATGGTATATACACAAACCAGAATCCGTCCGGGAGAATGAGACGCAAACAATTTTTGGGGAGGTTTTGAGATATAAACAGATCACCTAATCTCGACCAAAAACTCAACAGCAGCAACAACAACAAGACAACGAGAACCTACCGAACATAACGGTGGACCACTGAGTAGAAATAAAGAAATTTTGTTGTTATTTAGACTCCAGTGAAAGCCTATTAACTTACGCCGGTGTGGAAAAACTCGTAAACAATTATCTAATATTAACTGAATGCACATGTGCAAACCAGAATTCCCCTTTGAGAATGAGAGGCACAAAATTCTCTGGGATTTTGAGTTACTAAAAGATCACCTAATTCCGAACAGAAGACCCAATCGAGATGATTTGATTTGATTTCGTTTGGTTTGGTTTGGTTTGGTTTTATGGCACATCAACCATTGTAAGTTATTCAATGCCAAATCCATTTTTATACATATAAACAGATCCATTTTAAACAATTCAATTTAGCATGAATACGCAGTTTAAATGTCAAAATCAGTTCTATTTCAAACAATCAAATTTAACAAAGTACATTTATTTTTTGTTTACACACATTTGAATGTAAAAACAGTTATATATCAGACAATTCAGTTTAGCATCAGTACACTGTTTAAATTTCAAAATAGTTCTATTTTAAAGAATCCAGTCCAGCATAATACAGTTTAAATGTCAAACAATTCTATTTGAACCATAGTCAAATAGTTTAAATGTCAAACAGTTCTTTTCGACCATAGAGGTAACACCTTATCAGGTGTTACCTCTTTGAGCTAGAGTTGACCTGAGAGCTATGACAATAAAGGAATACTCTGCATTCTCCAATGTTCCAACATCACCATCAGATTATTTTGTGTAATATCCAGGATATTACCCCTCTGCAAAGATGCAGTCTGTGTATTTTGCAGCCCCAACCAACTAGGCCATCAGATCTAGAGATAATTGACAAAAATAAGAGAACCTGTCGTCCCGGTAGACCACAAAGACAAAATCTAAGAAAACAAAAAGTGAGACAAATACTTAGACCTTGCCCGATAACTAAAATAGCAGTGGAACGTTGGTTTGGTGAGGAGAGAGAAGGTTTGGAGAGGAACTACTTATACCCCTTGTAAGGAACGAGAAAAGTTGAAAATCAGAGGGGTAATCAAAACTATCCAAGCATTGTTAAGATCGGTGACTTGAGAAGACTTACTGTCACTCAGACTCCAGTGAAAGACAATCTGCTAACGCTGGTATGTGAGAAACAAAGAAGAAGAAGAAGACGAAGAAGAAGAAGAAGAAGAAGAAATTATGAGGAGTACTATGGAAGGAAAAATACACTTGGACACACTGAAGAGAAAAGAACGAAAAAACCGACTGCAACTAAGGATCGTTTGTTTGGGTTTTATGGCATCTTTGTAGGTTATCTAATGCCAAATCCATTTTTATACAAATAAACAGTTCTATTTCAAAGAATTCATTCATTTGAATTATCAAACATATTTCTATTTCAAGCTATTCAGTTTAGTCGAATAGTTCTAATTCAAATAATTCAGTTTAGTGTAAAGTACGCAATTTAAATGTCAAAACAGTTCTATTTCAAACAGTTCAGTCTAGCTTAAGTATGCAGTTTAAATTTCAAAACAGTCCTATTTCAAGCAATTCACGAAGCAGAGAAGCAGTCGGGTGTATTCTACAGCCCTCCCCACAGCCGGCTGGGCAAACAACTATTACTACTTACAACCAACTATTTCCCCATACCTTTCAAAACCGCTATCAATTTCCTTAATCTATTTCCTTAAATTTATAATGGCAATACTATGCTCTTCAGTTATAACCATCATCGTTCATAAAAATACTAACTATTATTGTAGCCCCTTCAATATTTTCATTACGCGAGTACTCTCAAAGATAACTATAGTATATATAATATTTATGCAAGATATATATATTATTATTAGAATTATTCATTTGAATTTTTATTATATATATTATTATTATCAATATTATTATTATTATTATATATTATTATTATTATTATTATCATCATTATTATTATATATATACATAAAAAATCATCATTATTATTATTATTGTAACCCCTCCATTATTTTCATTACGCAAATACTGTCAAAGATAACTATAGTATATATAATATTTATGCAACATATATATATTATTATTAGAATTATTATTATATAGAATTATTATTATATATTATTATTATTATTATTATTATTATTATATATTATTATTATTATTATTATTATTATATATATACATAAAAATCATTATTATTATTATTATTGTAACCCCTCCATAATTTTCATTACGCAAATACTGTCAAAGATAACTATAGTATATATAATATTTATGCAACATTTTATCAATCCATTATCATATCCTGGCCCAATTCTCTCTCCTAAATATAATACCAACATTGCACAATATCATATTGTAATACAATATATCCCTAATTATACCCATGGTGATTCTGGTCTACCATAATATAACCGTTTAAATACGCTCATCAATCAAATCTTTATACATTCCCATCGACATGCAATGATGATGTTTTGTTCTTTAGCTATAGTCGACTATACATACAGAAATAAAATAATGTGGCAAAAATAAGATACACCGACGAATTTATATCCGGTTAAAACAACGCGCTGCGTTTATACCTTCACATACACTACATGTCACCCACACATGCACACAATAATACGCAACTATAACCCACACAAACACACGTACACACTCACACACTCACACTCATACAATCACACGTAAAAATTCCAACAAAATCCCAACGGTTTTTTGACAGTATTTTTTCGATTTTCGATTCTTACATTTTGTTAACTGCCTGATGATTGTTGTTTTGCAAAAACTGTATGAAACCGAGGGGTCGCAGTCAAAATTCTATGAATTAAATATATATACCAAATATATATTTATTTATTATTATAATATAATAGCTCTATCCTAGATATTGAGCACTCTCCATATTATATTGCACTTGGTTCGACACAAACGCACAAAGTAATTTAGTGACAACCAATACTGTTATAACATACATACATACATATATTTATATATAGTGTCCATAGCCAACAAAATAGGGCCTCATAATTTCTTTTAGACACCAAGATACATAGATTCTGGTTTAAAAACTTCACATTGATCATGGATAGATTGTCTCAGCAACTGACAAAAAAACTTACAAGAAGCAAGAATAACCAAATGGATGACAATAGCGGAAACCATCCAAAAATACTGCTGACCAGAAATTCTCAACGTGGAGCGGATGTCCCACCGGTGGACCATGGTATTATTTTGGTGGGGCTTGTTTGGAGACCAAGTTAGTAGCCTCTTAAGTTTCCTTCACGTGAATTCCCGTAAAATTCTTAATGTGTAAGAATTGGAATTTTAGAAATATCAAAGTGGGCAATGGTCCAAAATCAGTTGGAAATCATTGCTATAAACCGAAAATGCTATTCCAACTTAAATCTACACATGCTCAATCATATATATTGAACACTATTTATAAATATAGACAACCAATAGGGAAGACAACCCTGATCAATTAAGATCGCCAAAAAACAAACAAAAAAACAAAACAAAAAAAAAACACCAAAAGATACGAGAGACCAGTGTTTCTTAATTTGGGTGGATGCTGCACCAGTGGGGTATGGTGATATTTTGGTGTGGCATGCAATATTTGGATGGCGTTTGTTTAGAGTTAATCACCTTCCAAGCTTCATTTACGTGAATTGCAGGAAATCTTTTATTGTGTAAGAATCAAATATTAAAGGGGGCATTAGAATTTTAGAAATACCAATCTGGGGCATGGCCCCAAATCAGTAAGGAGCCACTGCTATTGACAGATAATGTTATGCAGACTTAAATGTACTCTACTCTATCACCTATATTGAACGCTATTCATAAATATAAACAGCTATAGAACTATATATATATATATATATATATAGTGTCTATAGCCAATAAAATTGACTCTCAGAATTTCTTATAACTGGGGGTTTGAACTTTGATATACAACGGAATATTTTTTCCTTTGAGAGTTGTTCGCCACATCTAGTAAGTTGATTGGTTGGTTTGTTTTACGGCGTATCAACCTTTTTCGGATCATAAATGCCGAATTAAATTTCAAACAATTCAGTCGAGTATAAGTACGCAGTTTAATTCTATTTAAAAACAGTTCTTTTTCAAACAGTTCAATTTAGTATAAGTATGCAGTTTAAATGTCAAAACAGTCCTATTTCAAGCAATTCAGTTTAGCGTTAGTATTGTTTCAATGTCAAAACAGTTATATTTCAAAATATTCAGTTTAGCATAAGAGCTCTGTTTAGTTCTATTAGACCCATAGATAAGACCCTATCTGGTCCTACCACTCAAGGCCAGAGTGGACTGGGGAGCGATGGCAATAAAGTGATACTCCGTATTCCCCAAAACTCCATTACTGGAGCCTCACCATCAGATTGTTTAATGTCATATCCTGAACACTCATAAGGAGTGGGGTCTTACCCCTCTGTAGATAAGCGGTCGGGTGTATTCTATAGCCCTAGTTGACTGGGCAATATAGTATGTTGGCGAGAGAGACTATTACATGAATCCGTTCAAAAATGAAAACATTATTTACGAAGTTTAATGTATTATTCATATCACTTATTATATATATATATATATATATATATGTGTTATAGAGCTTTTTAAGGTGATTGTATAAATTTATACCAATTGCAATGAAGACATCAACATTGCTAGTGCATTTTTCCCGCAAAAAACAACTGTTTCTTTTAAAACTTTAAATCTCTATTAGACACTGTTAAAATTAAATTAAAAATTTATGAATCGGTGATGCAACAATAAAAAACAACAACATTTTTTTTGAACGAATCAGCTAATTTCCATCTTTCTTCTTCTTGCCCAACTGCTTCTCTGCAGAGGGCTAAGACTCCTCCAACGAGTGTCCTGAATATGAAACTAAACAATCTGATCGTGAGTTCCCAGCAATGCAGGAGCTTTGGGGAATGCGGAGCTCCCTTCATTGGCACCGCTCTTTGGTCCACTGTGTCCTGGAGTGGTAGCACCTGATAGGGTCCTATCTATGGGTCAAATAGAACTAAACTGTGCAATTATCTTAAATATAACTGTTTTGACATGTAAACGGTGTACTTACGCTAAACTGATCTGTAAGAAATAGAACTGTTTCGACATTGAACAGTGTGTGGACAAAATCTATAATTATACTAAACTGAATTGTTTGAATTAGAACTGTTTGACTAAACTGAATAGCTTGGAATAGAAATGTTTTTGACTAATTAAACTGTTTACCTATGCTAAACTGAATTGTTTGAAATAGAACTGATTATTTGTATAAAAATGGATTTAACATTAAATAACCAACAAAGGTTGATATACCATAAAACCCAACCAACGACCCCTTTCTCGAAGATCTATTAGATTGCCCCTTTCCATTTTTTCTGTTCCTAAATTCATACTTTGTTTGCTTCCGACTTGAACGATATTGGTTATGTTGGATATTGACCCTTGACCAACCCGTCAATCAGAGACGCACCTGTGTAAGTAAGCAGAAGAAGTTACGGAAGTTAAGGGCGCTATGAAATTATATATAAAAGTGCCGCTTGTCAGTTCAAGTCAGTGGGTGCCGAGTCAGAGCCAGCTTGCAGTCACTGAGAGAGCCCCGTCCGAGAAGCAGAAGAAGGGCTAAGTGGGGCCTTGAAAATTACACAGCGTGGTGAAGAGAAGAATAAGTTATGGGTTAAAATACCGGTCTGTCTTAATCTGTCTTCGTCTCCCTGTCTTGACCCGTCTCTCATACACCACAGAAACTTCAACCCCTTTTGATCCATGTATATTCTATCATAATGAGTATACAACAGTTGTTACTATTGGCGTGCTGTTAAGACGCCATTTAGGGACTCTACAGCGGGTAGAAAATAAGGGCCAGCAAATGACTGTTTTATGAAGTTTGACTTCTTCTGAACAGTTTAAAGCATGAAGAATTTGACTGTACTCGCACTCAGCCAAGCATTAAGGAATCGAATATAATTGCACATGGCTCGGTTTTTTGAAATTCGACTATAATTGCACACGGCAAGGCATTAGTTATTTGAATGTAATCTCGCACATCACTGTTTTGAGAATTCCATCCCCGTCGAATACATCACGACCTCAAGAATTTGATAATAATTTCACTGCATGGCTATAGAAATTCCAACATAATCGCACAGCACATGGTTTTTGGGAATTCGACTAAAGTCGCACTCGGCGTACCTTTGATTGTAGTCATACTGAACGGTTATAGAAATTCCAATATAATCACACACAGTAGGGTTTGGAAATTCGACTCTAGTCGCTCATGGATTTAAGTATTCAAATATAATAGCACTTGGAACGATTGTGAACTTTACTATTGACACACACGGTTTGACTAGAAATTCAACTATAATTGCACACGACACAGATTGTCGAATAGTTAGAAGTTAGACACAACGTATTCCACTAAAAAGCCTTTAGTAAGCAACGTTCCGTATGCATTAATATATATTCTGACTTGGATATTCTTCAGAGGCCATTTGCACGAACAAAAACGCCATGTATTACTTCTATTCATTTTTTGCTTGCTCTTGGCATTCTTTTCTTTCCTTTTTTCTTGACTTTATTTTCTGAATTTTTATATCGGCTTTCTTTCTTTCTTTTTTCTTTGTTTTTTTATAGCTCTTCTCGTAATTTTCGATCATTCAGAAAGCGTGGTCTCCAAGCCGTTAAATTGGAAGACCTGCACCGTTTTTTTATTGTAGCTTGTCAAGTATATACAATCGATCTTTCATCCCAGATCGATAATTCGTAACAATAAAAAGGGGAGTTAACTCATCGAGCTCACACGTCGTTGTCCTCCGGAGACACGCAAAAATAGAGGTCGTGGATGCTGTTTTTCTTTGACTTGAATGGCGAAGATACATGTCAAGAAAATAGACCTTGATTCATTTTACATCGACTGATTGATTAGGCTGGGCATTTTGCAGAAAATCTAACGTGGGTGGAAACTTTGGTAACTGCACCCACAAAAGAGACAGTGATTGCTTGATAAATATGACTTTTGCGGGTTTAAGAAATACACTGTGTACAGAAGTGTATAATTTGTATATAGATATGAAGTATATTTATATTCTGCCATGTTGGTGAGGCTTAGATTACACTGACTGTACCCAATGCAGAGAGGCAAGACTCTCCCTCACAAAAATTTCTTTGGGTGACACTAAACTGCAAGTGATGGTGAGGCTCCAGTTCTAGTTACCTAGGAGTGTGGATTATCCCTTCATTACAATTACTTTCAAGTCCTCTCTGCCTTGAAGTGGTATTACTGACACTATTTATAGAAGTCGGGCAGGAAGTACTTGGGAAATAAATAATTATGGAAGATACATCAACTAATTCCCGCCGAATGTTATAAAATCAATACGGCAATATGAAAGGATAAAAAAAAATATGTAGACAAAAAATGTCTATTTATACATCTTTTTATTTTTTAAGTAGAGGAATTAATATTGTGAATTGAATTACGATGACCAGAAAATCCGCTGAACACCTACGCAAGACATACGGGAACACTGGACAGCTGTTTCAACCTTATTAGGTCTCATCAGCAGTGTATACCGTAATCTCCACCACTGGAGATCGAACCAGCGACTACATTTATATTTATGTTCAACGAAATATATGTATATATATATATATATATATATATATATATATATAACTAACAATGGTTGATATGCTGTAAAACTAAACCAAACCAAAACAAAACAAAGCTAATCGTAAAAAAAAACTACGCAAAAATTTAAATATGAACATACAATGAATGTGATTCCCTAACCACTTGGCTTGAAATAATTCTAGATGGGTTGACATGCCGTTAAAATCAATTAATTAATTGATTAATCAATCGTATATTTGTTCTGTGATAGATAAGACAAAAAGAGATGAAAATATACTCAAATACACACATGCATATAGATGTATGCATATGTTTATGCATTTATTATTATTTATATTTATTTATTAGGTTCTCATCAAGGGATGAAATAGATCTGTTCAAAAATTATTTGTGTCCGATCGGACCATGTACAAAAAAACACTCTTAAGAAATATGGCCCAGTCGGTTGGGGTTGTAGAATACACTGACTGCATCTCCGCAGAGAGGTAAGACATCCCAACGAGTGTCCTGGATATTACGCGAAGCAATCTGTTGGTGTGGCTCATGCTTTTGAGATTTAGGGAATGTGGAGTACCCCATTATTACCTTTGCTCCCAGGTCCACTCTGACCCGGAGTGGTAGCACCTGATAGGGTATTATCTATGGGTTAAATAGAACAAACTATGTGTACAAACAAATGATTCATGTTAAATTGTGGCTGTGATATAGCAATCCTTGAAATCATTTCCCTGAGTGCAAAAAGAGCCCAGGCTCGTTGAAAAATGTTATCTACAAAATGTGTTGACAAATCATATATATATATATTTATGTGTGTGTGTGTGTGTGTGTATTTGTATGTATATTTTGGCAGCATTTCTTCATTAATACATATTTCGTTGAACATAATAGACATTTTTCGTCTACATATTTTTTGTTGATCCTTTCATATTGCCGTATTGATTTTATAATATTCGGCGGGAATTGGTTGATGTATCTTCCATAATTATTTATTTCCCAAGTACTTTCTGCCCAATTTCGGGCCATCATCAGGGAAGGATGTATTACAAAAGTGATGTAACTTTTATATGTACATTACTACTTTGTAAAAAGAGCGTCTGTACTCTTGCAGTGTGTAGTGTTTACTTTTAAATTTGTTTCCATAAATTAATCATAAAACCAGTGCTAATGTAGTTAAATGTCTTTAGCTACTGACACTATTTATAGAAGTCGGGCAGGAAGTACTTGGGAAATAAATAATTATAGAAGATACATCAACCAATTCCCGCCGAATGTTATAAAATCAATACGGCAATATGAAAGGATCAACAAAAAATATGTAGACAAAAAATGTCTATTTATACATCTTTTTATTTTTTAAGCAGAGGAATTAATATTGTGAATTGAATTACGATGACCAGAAAATCCGCCGATCACCTACGCACGATATACGGGAACACTGGACAGTTGTTTCGACCTTATTAGGTCTCATCAGCAGTGTATACCGTAATCTCCACCACTGGAGATCGAACCAGCGACTACATTTATATTTATGTTCAACGAAATATATATATATATATATATAACTAACAATGGTTGATATGCTAAACTAAACCATATATATAACTAACAATGGTTGATATGCTAAACCAAACCAAAACAAAACAAAGCTAATCGTAAAAAAAAAACTACGCAAAAATTTAAATATGAACATACAATGAATGTGATTCCCTAACCACTTGGTTTGAAATAATTCTAGATGGGTTGACATGCCGTTAAAATCAATTAATTAATTGATTAATCATTCGTATATTTGTTCTGTGATAGATAAGACAAAAAGAGATGAAAATATACTCAAATACACACATGCATATAGATGTATGCGTATGTTTGTGCATGTGTGTGTGTGTGTGTGTGAGAGAGAGAGAGACAGAGAGAGAGAGAGAGAGAAATAAAAGTGGATTAACATACAGACATGAAGGTGGCCTGCTTAAAGTCGTAGGAAATGGATTCAATGACCCGAGTTCAAGCTCTGGACAAGGCTGTTGGCGTTTCATTTCGCGCTAATGCCTCTGAGAATGGCATGGCCCTTTCCCTTCTCCCGTAGCTATGAGGAAATAAATGGGATGACACCTTTCTCAGTTTAATAATTGACCTTGTGTCACATCCTCCCCGTGATTGATAGGTTGGGTAAATATATGATCATAAACTACTTACGATCATATCCGGCTGAAGGCACCGGGTTTCATCAAATCAACGAAGTTAAGCAGAGATGAGCCAGTTTCGGATTTGAATGGGTAACCACTGATGAACATCAGCAAACAAAGACCATGTGCCAGACTAAGCAAAGTTAAGAAATTAACGATATACAGCGATGAGCGAAGTCATTGCTATTTTTTGAGCTCTAATAAATAAAATCGATGAGCAATGTGCTTTTAGCAGTCAACTTTGATAGCATTCTTACTGATAAATCTATATCCTTCTTTAGGGGATGGCCCAACTAGCTTCAGAATATACCAACTGCATCTCTTTAGATGGGTAAAATTCCTGTAACGAGTGGCCTAGTTGGCTGAGGCCACAGAATACACTGACTGCATCTCTGCAGGAGGGCAAGATTCCCCCAACGAGTGTCCTAGATATGATACTAAACAATCTGATGCTAGGGCTCCAGTAATGCTGATGCTTGCGGAATGCAGAGTATTTTTTTTTATTACCATCACTCTCAGTTTCACTCTAGCCCAGAGTGGTTGCACTTGATAGGGTCCTATCTATAGAACTTAACTGCATACTTATGCTGAACTGAATTGTAAGAAATAGAGCTGTTTATATGTATAAAAACAGATTTGTTATTAAATAAGCTACAATGGTTGATATATCATAAAATCAAACCAACCAAACCATTCTTTAGGGGAGTGGATAAAAAGGCATAGGCTCAGCTAAGATATTACTTCTTAAAAATCATTATATGGCAGTTTACCTCAAAGCTGATCGACTCTGAAACTGATATGGACTCTCTCTCTCTCTCTCCCTCTCTCTCATACACACACACACACACACACATATATATGTGTGTGTGAATTTATCAACACCTCAGCACAAACAGGATGTGACAGAAGATTGATTTTTTATGTGAAGTTTTTATTTTTTTTCCTTTTCCTAGATTGATTGTCTTACCAAGATTAAAGAGCCCGGTCTCTAACTGGAGGTATAATAGTTTAATGCAAAATTAAAGGCAAAAAGAGGTTAGCAAGTGAATTCTCTTGAATTGATTCGATTTAAATCATCACTTTCGTGGTGTGTTTCCTTTTTTGGAACATTTACGAGTGCATTTGTTTTGTTTCACTTTTCACGTTGGAGAATGTATAGTTGGAGAATGTGTACGCTTGTTTTTTACGCTGAACAAGTGCACAAATAAAGGTATACATCTTCATCAGTACGAGACTCGTGTCTTTGATTTTTAGCCCCAGTTGCTGCTGTAAAACTTGTTTTTTCTCCTTAGTGAACTGTATAGATGGTCGGATTGAGCTCACCGGATCAAGGAATTTTTGAACATCTTCCTGATGAGGCCAGAGAACGAATGTGTCATCTACATATCTAAGCCACATTGATGGCTTTAGTGATGTAGATCCTAATGCCATTTTTTCGAAGTATTCCATATATATGTTGGCCAATACTGGTGAAAGTGGCGAACCCATACGCAGTCCTTCTTATCGGTATATATCGGATCTCATCCCGAAGTAGGTTGTCTCAACAAAGAAGGTCAACATTTCCAATAGATTATCTATCGGTTTGCAGGTGCGTTATTCGCAAAGGGGTATGTAGCCGGTTTATCCCGTACCACATCAAGTGTCTCATCAGTAGGTAACTTTTTGAACAGAATTGCTACGTCCAGACTCACCATCTGGTTAGAACGAATAGGAATATAACTGGTTCTCTCAACGAATGGGCAGAGTTCTTAACATACAATGAGGACTTACCAGCTAGGTCGCTGATAATCTTTACAAGGAAGCGGATCAATGGGTGACATGCTGGACAAGAAGGAAAAGGAACTCTACCTTCAAGCCAGACTCCAAAAATAGAATAAATGCTGTCAACCCGAGAATAAAGAAAAAAAAAAAAGAGAAAGAAAAATGCTCTCCAAAGGAAAGTCGTCGTAAAGATAAGTAGACTTTAAAACTGTTTCTCCCTAGACCCAATTATATATCCCCTCTCTCTCAAGTTGAAGAAAGACTAAAGACGAAAGAAAAGAAAAGAAGAAAGACATTTATGCTTATGTACTATCTGTTTGTAATATAGCTGACTCGTTGAAGATGTGTATCTACGTATAGTAAAAAAATTGATATATTTTAATGTTCCCACGTGTTGGAGCTTGTTCTTTGTGTCGTCTGCTACCAAGATATTACTTCATGTTTCTTTTTCAGCATCTATTCGCCTTATGTTATCCGCGCTTAATTTGTCCTATTTGAATTCCTTTAAAAATATCACACGGGAAACCGGAGTTGTCAACTACTATAATTGATATTATTACGTATAAACCTATAGGTCCATATCTTCCATTGCTCTAGGGGTAGGAAGACCAGTGGCCTTGGTGGGTGTGTGATTAGTGTGAAATTTGGAAACCCATTGCCAACGGCGGTCAGTCAAGCCATAAATTAATCCCCACATAATATCCCAGTTCCTACATGCCCGAGAAAGGACTCTGAACAAGGACTTATTCTACAAGGGATCAAGTGTCAGTCTGCCCCGTCTTCACACGTGCGAAAAATAAAGTCCCGTTTTGGGATTCTAGTTAATTTGCCGCCCCCAGACCAAAAAATGGTGTCCCGTCCAGAGATGTTTAATCTTGTATTCCCGACCCATACAGACCAAAAATGGAGGCTCGTTATCGGGATATATTATAATAAATAATAATATTTATTTCTTGTAGTCGTATGACAATTCCTGCCGTCTAAATCTGCCCTGGGAGACCGTGAAAGGAATATCGTCGAAACGGTCCAAATCACCCGTTAATATAACAGTTCGGGAAAATTGAAGAAGAATGGACAAAATAGAAAACTTCTTAAAAGAACCTTCCATGGAAAAGTTGGAGTGGCTAAGAAAAAGCGAGATAATTAAAATTGGCGAGAAGCTAGAATTAAATGTTGAAAATTCTATGAGGAAACATGAACTTGTTAGAAAAATAGCCGAGCACATGGTGGACGAAAATGTGTTCGAAGAAACAGCATTGGAAGAGCTACCGACAGAAATAATAAGAATGACACTAGAACAAATTGAATTGGAGAAAATTCGAATACAAGCTCGATTAGAACTGGGGAGAAATAAGATGGAGCTGGAGAAAGCTAAAATTCAGCAAGAAACAAGGTTGCGAAAAAGTTGACTTGGCGAGGACGCGAAGAAAGCCATGACAGTTTCGAAGTGACGAAGCAAGCGAGGCTAGTCCCAAAATTTGAAGAAGCCAACGTTGACGAATACTCCGCGCATTTTGAGCAAACTGCACTCAATCTGTATGGACAGGTAGAGCACAGACAGCATATGCAACTCTGCCAACAGAAAATTGCGCCGACTATGATTTGGTGAAAGCAACGGTTCTCAAAAGCTTCGAGTTGATTCCAGAAGCTTATAGACAGGGATTCTAGTTAATTTCCCGTCACACTATATATGTGTGGTAACTGGTTGTAATGTTAAGTTAGCTGTCTGTATTTTATTTGTGGCATTAGATATTTGTTCTTACTGCGGATGTGTGACAGTTTCCTTTCCGTTTTTAGGGTCGGGTCCTTCTTTACTTTATAATAGCCACTGTTGCTAGTCAAGTCCGCCAATTTGTTGGAATATTCCACCCTATCCATTACCACAGTTGCATTGATTTGTCAGCTGGGAGGATTACGATATTGTAATCGAGAAGGTTAGATTTAAAAAATCGGAATATGAGTTCAGGTAAAAAATCATACATTGTAGTTGTAATCATAGTGATGTGAGAACGTTAAGTTTTTAAGTCTAAAAATTCCCACTGAACTGTCCAGCAGGACACATAGCGTAACGGTTATAGGCGTTTGTTTCTTAAGCTTCTGTGGAGGTTGCAGGTTCAATCTTGACTGCTGGTGAGTAACAATACAGGAAAACTTAGCTCTTATACCCGGTAACGGTTAAAGGAATCAAAACAAGCGACCCATGTTGATTAAATAAAGAACGTAGTTCGAAGTTCTGTGTAGGCTTGCGCGTCCAACAAACGCCTGAAAAGGTCAGAGGACATATCGGCCGAAACGTTGTGCATATATATACTATATATCTTTTATACACATAAAGATGACGACAATAGTCCGAAAACCCTAACGATAAAAATCCTCAAGCTTCGTCTAAAAAATTCAGACAACTAATATGATGTTGAAAGTTCAAATCTTAATTCAATACAATGAAATAATATATATATTCATGCTCATATCGACATGGCAACATCTAAAATTTATTGCCACATCTGTATATGTTTTTTACATCTGCTTATGTAAAATTAAAACACATTTTATAGGAACACTTATAAATGCATGTACGAATACGAACATGAAAAAGGTCGGATAAAAGTAATTGGACGTTGTTCAATAATCTGACAAAATGTAAAACATGTTTATACGACAGCTAATTGTATTTTTTCTTTTCGTTCCTTTACATTGCTCTTCTGATGATTAAATACGATTTTGTTTACTTTGACAAGTTAATATTCTATGTGCACTCTCTATTGTTTATGATTATGCCTTTTGTCCCACGCTTATATATATATATATATGCTTGATTAAATAATAAAGACACATTTTGTCTATATAATTTTATTAAGATCCTTTCAAGTTTCTGGTGAAGTGTCCGGGTTTCAGGTCGGAATTGATGGATAAATTTACCAAAATTATCCCAATCGCTTTCAGATCTTTCATAGGCCATCATCAGGGGTTGCTTGCATGTATAAACAGTTTTTGAAAGAGTTTTTTTTATAGTTTTTTAAACACCTCCAACCTATTTATTTCCAATAACTCTCCCCACTTCACTGAACTTCTTGATCGGACAAACATCGTATATATGTTCAAATGTCCCTTGAGAATCTGTGTCTCCAAAAAAAAAAAAAAAGAAAAAGGAATGCGTATGTTAGTCTAACCACGGCAACTCTTTCAAGACGGCTTACGATGCTTCTTCCTGATTCTAACTCCGTAACCTTACATCTTAAAACCCGTTCTATTCCCAAATTCAATTTTTCGGAAAATTCTAGTTGAAAACACCACTATAATAGCACACGGAATTTATAAGCTATGACTGCAAATCCTAGAAACCTTAAATATAAAAAACAAAAAAACTAAAATCAATAGAATTAATTTTGAAACAGGTGATAATGTTTTAAAATGCCTTTATTTTTTTATTATTATTTCATATTTCTTGATAATATTTTATTTCCGTTGATAGCATTATGTTTTTTTTAATTCATCAGCATTTCAGTTTTATCCAACTCTGCGTTTTCGTAATTTCGTAATGTTACATTTTAACTTCTATAAGAATCTAAGTGAGTTCATCTATATATATATATATATATATATATATATATATATAGAAAAACTGATAACAACGATCCAAGAGGAAGGAATGATTTATTAACGGGTCAACACTATAGCGTTTCGGTTCTACTGAACCATCATCAGGACCATGAGGGGTGATATTAATAATTTTAAGTTAACGATGGATGATTATATATATATATATATATATATCATCAAGTCACTAATCAGAATAAATTTATCAGATTGTAATATAATGGACGAGGGATTTCGTTTTATGCCTTTGGGTTTAGTTAGGTTGAGAACCTTTCGGCTCAGTGCATGGGTTTACTTAGGTGCAACATTAACGCAGGTGTTCACGCGTGTGCGCGTGGAGTGGACGTGTCACTCAGAGATGCCCCAATAGCCCGAGATGGGAAACAGGGCTAGAGAGTGAGGGTGCCGTCACGCACCGGAAGCGCGCGGAGGACTTTGGGGATTTTGAAAAAGGCAGTTAGTTGAGTTGAGTTCTGCCTCGGGAGAAGACGGTTAGCTTTTGCGTGCTAGCCGAAGCCAGGCCAGTGGCCTTGTGGCTGGTGCCACGCGTGTTGGGGGGACAGATGGAAAAGTCATCATAGAAAGATTGTGCATCTCTCTTCCTCATGTACATCTCTGTAGAGGTACAGTCTGTATATTCTACAGCACCAGCCGACCGGGCTAGTTTCTATTAGGGTCCCATTTATAGATCTGATTGAAAATTATTTGAATTGGAAAGGTATGCTAGAAGCCATATAACTATATACACATTATTTTATTTGACAGGAATACTTGATACTGGTTATACCAGTGTACAAACAAATTATTATTATTATTATTAGATTGGAATAACTACTTGAAGACATGTGATTGTATATAAATTATTAAAATTAGATAGAAACATTTGAAACCAAATAGCTGTGTGCAAATATTCAGTATTTGATAAGTATAATTTATCTCATTTAGCTGCGAGAAAATAAACAGGGATTATTCTATGTAATATAATGGCCGAGGGATTTCGTTTTATGCCTTTGGGTTTAGTTAGGCTGAGAACCTTTCGGTTCAGTGCATGGGTTTCTTAGGTGCAATATTAACGCAGGTGTTCACGCGCGCGCAGAGCGGAGTGGAGCGGACGTGTCACTCCGAGAAGTCGCAATAGCCGGAGATGGGAAACGGGGGTAGGGAGTACGAATGACGTCACGCACCGGAAGCGCGCGGAGGATTTTGGGAATTTTGAAGTCAGTTAGTTGAGTTGAGTCCTGCCTCGGAAGAAGACGGTTGACTTTCGCTTGCTCGCGGAGGCCTTGGGCAGGTGTCGCCCGAGATGGGGAGGGGGGGCAGATGAAAAAGCCAGAATAGAAAGAATGTATATCTCTCTCCTTATGTCGAAGAATCTTTAAACTCAAAGGTAATAAAAGGTTTCGTACCTGAACTAAGAAGTCGTCACGTGTTTTTCGTGTTTCGGGATTCCTATGTTCTATGTATATATGTTACGAACATTCTATGTACATTTCCCATATACAAGAATGGGTATATTACAAGATGATTTCATCTTAAATGCTTGAAACTGTTAACCATGAGACTGATATAAAAGAGGTTAGATTTTAATTTAATTTCTGTTTTATCTTGCTCTGCTGGCCAGCACTTGAGCATTTAAAAAAAATTAATTTTGATACTCTGGCATATATATATATATATATATATATACACGAATTTCCATATGATGTTTTCATACGCACACACACACACATACATACATACACCTATATTCACGCATGTTATATTTATGGGTAGATAGTTGACTGGAATTTGAATATATATATATACTTTTCTGACCTACATAATATATTTCTGAGCATGTGAGTAGTTAGTGTATACAATGTTTTCACATTCATACATGTCTGAATGTGAGAATGTTATATAACATACTGACATATATATATATATATATATATATGTGTATGCCCATACATATTTGCTGACTCATATGTCTGTATGTGTGTGTACCGATGTCCCTCCATCTACCGTTGTTTATGTGCATATGTAAGTATATTGAGAGAGAGAGAGAGAGAGAGAGAGAGAAATGCTTCTTCTTTTTTACCTTTGCAGTGTTTTATCATGATGACTAATCACACATGAGTATCTATTAAAAGATGACCCGATGCACGCGAATAGCAACTGTAGATCTCTTGTAAATGCAAGTGTGGCCATTAGACATCAAATCATTGCGAAAATGAGAGTCACAAAAGTGGATTTCGGAGCGACCTCTGACCTTGACATGGCCGATTGCTCACCCGTCACTTCTGGCACAGTCTATTTCCGGTAATTTCAGCAGTCACTACCGAGAAATTATGATAAAGTATTTAGGCAAGAAGAAAGAAGGAAGGAACAATATAAAGAGATTGGATTGTCTTAAAATGTTCTCTCGTGTTTTGGCATTTTTGGTTTTAAGAAATAAAAATCGATGACACTTCTCGCAGATTCCTCGGGACATGAAAAAATACAGAGAAAGAAATAAAGAGAAGAAAAAGAAATGAAAACCAATGAAAATGTAAAAAAAAAAAAAAAAAAGGAAATTAAAAAAAATCAAAAACAGGTAAAGTTTTCAGCAGAAAGTGGCTTGTAAGAAAAATATAGCCATCATTAACCATATTTACCAACCCCCTCCGCTCGGGCAGGATATGACACAAGGTCAATTTTTAAGCGGAGTTTAACAGGTTTGAATTCAGAGTTTTCTTTCTCCAAGACTATCTCCCTCACCAAGGCTGAAGAACCCAGTCTGCCATCATTAACAAGTCAGGCCGACAGAATCAGTATAGTGGTGCCCAATGAATAACAAGCATAATAGGAAAAGACCTAACAGAATATTAAGAGATATGATGGTTGAGATTGATGGCACAGCAGGGATAATCAAGGTCATTATCAATTTTTTTAAAATTTGGTTTATTTAACATCATCATAATCATCATGGTATGCCAACAGCATGGATTTTCTTGAATCTCTATTTCTCAAACGATCCGTCCCTATTGGCTATCACAGTTGACAGAACTTCTAGACGATATTCAGGGTCAGCACAAAGCTGATGAAAATAAGTTTCTGCTGGTCGGCCAAAACTGGAGTATCCAAGTATACTAGTCCATAGGAGAACGTCACTTCCAAACTTCTCTAGTTTAATCTTGGTGAATCTCCTTTATTCAGTTGCATTAGTTACCGTTAAACACGGGGATGCGGAATACCTCTTTATTGTCATCACTCCCTGGTCCAGTCTGGCTCCTGGTGGTAGCAGCTGATAGGGTCCTATCGAAAGGTGAAAAATTCTCTTTGACATTTAATCTGTGAACTTATGCAAAACTGAATTATTTGAAAAAGAACTGTTTTACATTTAACTGTGTGTAAACAAAATACTGTATTTATACTAAACTGAATTTAAAAAAAAATAGAACTGTATATATATGTATAAAATTTGATTTGGTATTAAATAACCTATAACGGTTGATAAGCCATAAACCAAATCGGGGGTGTCCTTGTTTAAGTGCTTGACTGCGGAATCGAGTTCGAACTTTACTCACGCTATTCCTTTCACTTTCGGACAAATACCCTTGAGAAAGGCATGAACCCACTTATCCTCCCAGCTATGGGTTAAATAGTACCACTACTGTTCTTTTTGATGTATGGATTTGGCATTAAATAAACCAAGAAGGTTGATATGCTATTAAACAACTTTTATGGAACAGAGCAGTTCGGTTCAGTGTTCTAATGGCATATAAACATGCATGGGTTATTTAATACCAAAGCCATACTTTCAGAAAGACAGCAGTAATACTATTTAACCTATAGCTGGTGGGAGGTGTCCAAAATTAAACATTATAGTTCCACTGGAGTTCGAACTCGCTTCTCCGATGTCGCAATCAAGCACTTTAGCATCTACACCGCATGGACTCTACTGTGGGACAGAAGTAATTAAAATTACAATCAAAAAAAGACTTTTAAGCAAGCATAAATCTATAATTTTATGAATAAATGCTAGTTCTTTTTGCAACTTTTTTCAATAAAAGAAATAAAAATCAATGTGTTTGTATCGATAAAAAATAAATTTAGTGTACGTGGAGCATTCAATAAGTTTCCAGACATTTTTTGTATTGGCATTTAAAATTGTCGTAGACTCTTGAAAATTCAGTATTTCAGTAAATATATCTTATAAGATGACTGACCAATTTTTATGATTCCAGGTTCAAATGAACAGCTACAGCAGGAATTAGAATACACCCTACTAAAGCCTGATTGTCACAGCTGGTGAATTTCAAAAATGCAATCTGGACTTGAGGATACTTTAGAAGAACGATATGCAATAAAATTGTGTTTTAAACTTTGAAAAAATGCCACAGAAACGTATGGAATGGTTCAGACTGCTTTTCGACCATCTTGCATGAATCGAGCATCAGTTTTTGAGTGGCATCAGAGATTCAAGGAAGGCAGGGAGTCTGTGAGGGATGTCGAGAGGTGTGGGAGGAGTAAGGAAGTCAATACACCAGAGTTGATTGGCCAAAGGGTTAGGGTTAGAGTTACTATGTTGAGGTTTTAAAGGAGTTCAGGAAGAAATTCCTTGGGAAGAGGCCAGCACACTTCAAATCGGGTCAGCGGCATTTTCACCAGGATAATGCACCTGTCCACAACTCCATCCTTGTCACAAACTATTTGACCAAGATGGGTATTAAGACAGTTCCTCAGCCTCCCTATTGCCCAGACCGTACTTCTTGTGACTTTTGGTTATTCCCTAAGCTCAGAGGCTGTCGTTATGAGACAATTGAGGAGATGAAAGAGGCTGTGACGAAGGTCATTGACACGTTCACACAAGAGGACTTCCACGGGGCCTTGCAGAAGTCGTTGGAACGGTACAACAAGTGCATTGCAGCTGGAAGAGATTACTTCAAAGGGGACTAGAGTTTCATGTGTGTGCTATCAATAAAAGTGCCCATACGAAAAAAGTCTGGAAACTTTTTTAATGATCCTCGTATTTCAATATACATGGAACCAATGTGATTGCTAATAACTCTACCATTAATAATGTTGCGTTCTTTTTATGTTTCCGGTTTGAAAATAATATACAACCATTATCATCATCATCATCATCATCATCATCGTGTCATGCTATCAGCACCGATATCCCTGACCCTCTCTGGATACCCCTACCTATCGTCCACTGCTTCCAGTAGGTCTTCAGGAATACATCCTGTATCGGCACAGAGCTGCTGTATATTTGTTCGAGCTGGTCGCCCTGCCTTTGCTTGTCCATGTGAAGGGATCCACTGAAGCACATATCTTATGAGCTAGTCCCTACTTCTCCAGCAGTGTCCTACATGTCGGGTTCGTCTAATTTTGATAGTTTTCGTGATGAGTGGTTGTTGGCCGTTCAGCTGCTGCTTTGTGGGGTGTCGCCTTCAGGATTTGTTCAATATTGCTCGCAGCATTCTTGTGTGGTTATTGTCAAGCTTCTTCTCGATACGTTTAGTTAGCGTCCATGTAGTGCATCCATATATTAGTATCGACACGACCGCTTCTTGGAAGAAACTGCTATTGTTAGATATTACAATAGATATATACAGATTACAGCCCCTGGTAAAGAGAGTGTGCTCTTAGGGTTCTGTCCCCTTTTACTGTATTTTTCCCTGAAAATAAATATGCAGTAAGCGGCCATGTTGTTGTAGTTTATCTGTCGTTTTCTCTAATTTGATTTAGTCTTCTGTGGGGATTTAATGACTTGAAATACACTTCACTATAACAACTATTAATCCTCGTTCGCAAGGCCTTGGACAAGATAGGAGGAAGTATTTTGCGTCACTACCTATTTGGAGACAAAATCATTCAAAACTGTATCAATATAGATTCAACCCATTAATATGATAATGATAGCATGTCCTGGAAGCTGAAATAATTACAATTAAAACAATAACATTGATTTGATGTCTCTCACTCAAAGGATGCATTTTTTACAGGACATATTACAAATGACCATCATTGCGCTGTATATATTTACACATCATCATCTTCCTCAGTAAGTTCTGCTGCCGGCAGGTATATTTCCTTTCTCTCTCTCTCTTTCTCACCATTCGTTCCTATCTACTATCGCGCATGATAGGTCCTCTAGGCAGCACCCAAGCCCACACAGAGTTGTATGTAATTTTTTTCCCTTTGGCCAAAATTGGTTTGACCATGTTGAGGAGTCCCTGGGAGAACGTCGCTTATAAGTTCGTTCTGACTTCACCACCATGTTTTAATTGTTTTACGAGATTAGAAGAAAGTGGCCCTACAGCTGTTGTTTTATTGGGTGCTGCTTCCATGATTTGTTCAAAAGAGCACGTCGCATCTTTGTTTTTTTTTCCATCTAAATTTTTTTCCAAGCGTTTTCTTAGAGTCCAAGTGGTGCCACCATACAGTTGTACTGACAAACGATAAAAGAAAACAAGATTAATTTTACAAGGAAGTGCTAAAAAGTTCTCGTTCTTGCCACAATGGATATGTTCTCCCTTCTTTCTTTTAATATACATATATATGTATACAGCAACGATCATCTCCTGCTACAGCCCTACCAATGTTAGCGAAGAAACCGAACTAGTCACCTTCTACGAGGAGCTATCTTCCCTAGTTCGGAGCATTCCGAAACGCAACCTGCTCGTCATTGGCGGAGATATGAATGCGCATATCGGGAAAAACAGAAACAACAAATACAGCCTACACAACACGTCAAACAGGAATGGACAACATCTAATTGATTTCATGATGGAAAATAGATTAACATGCCTCAATACAAACTTTCAAAAAAGGGAGGGGAAATTATGGACCCACACATACGCGAACAAGAGTAAAGCACAGATAGACTACGTCTTTATAAACAGGAAATGGGAAAATAGTGCGATGAATTGCGAGGCATACTCCTCTTTCGAGGGTGTGTCCTCCGATCATCGAATAGTTACGGCCAAGGTACGACTAAGCCTACGAAAAAACGCCACACGAACAGCGACAACTAAGCACTATGACTGGGCCCTACTTAACAACAGAGATATTAGAGACAAATATGCATTAGAATTAAGAAACAGATTCGAAACACTACAAGAGAAGACTGAAAAAATTATCCCAAATGACGAATATGAAAATTTTGTTGACGCACACCTTGAGGCGACATCAAAGTGTATCCCAACAAAACCTAGAACTAGATATAGAGTCCCTTGGGAAACATCAGCGGTTAGAGAAAAACGTGCACTCGTGAAAACTGCCTCCAAAAGTTATCGGAAGAACCCAACAAGCACAAATGCCCGAAAACTAGAAAAGGCTCAATAGCAATTAGCAGGAATATATCTAAAAGAACAGGCAGAATACATACAAAATCAGATAGATAAGATTAGAGACTCGGTGGAAGATAGACAATCCAGGATAGCCTGGCAAACAATAAACCAAGTAAGTAGAACGAAGAGCACAGCCAAAGCAAAATTGAAAGCTGCAAGCCAACAAGAAAGAGTAAAACAGTGGGAACAGCATTTGAAAAATCTACTGGGAAACCCGCCGAAAATAACGGATGAACCGATCACCAGAATTATCAGTAAGCAATTAGACATTAAACTAGGTCCTTTCACCAAAGAAGAACTCGACTCAGAAATAGGAAAGCGGCAGGGCTGGACGAGATCATCCCAGAAGTGTGGAAGACTAGACAATTCGACGATATACTGCTCTGGCAATGCAACGCAGTCTATAGTCAAAATAGGATAGAAAGATGGACGAAGGGATGCATCCTTCCTTTCCCTAAAAAAGGCGACCTCGGACTAGCCAAGAACTACCGAGGGATAACACTTACATCCATAGCAGCCAAAATCTACAATGCCCTACTACGAAACCGCATAGTACCCCAAATCGACAAAATCCTGAGGAAAAACCAAAATGGCTTCCGGAGAAATAGATCCACAACCTCACAAATACTGACCATCCGTAAAATCCTTGAAGGCGTTCGGGCAAAAAACCTTCAGGCGACATTACTATTTGTCGACTTTACCAAGGCCTTCGATTCCATCCACCGAGGGAAAATGGATCTAATCCTACTAGCATACGGCCTACCAAAAGAAACCATTAGCAGCAATAATGATTCTCTTCAGAAACACAAAAGTGAAAGTACGTTCACCAGATGGAAACACGGAATACTTCGACATTGTTGCAGGAGTACTACAAGGAGACACGCTAGCCCCATACCTCTTTATCATCTGTCTAGACTACGTGCTTAGAACTTCGATCGACAAAATCAGAGAAAATGGCTTCGAGCTGACGAAGAAAAGAAGCAAAAGATACCCCGCAAAAACAATCACAGACGCCGACTACGCTGATGACTTGGCGTTACTGGCGAATACACCTAATCAAGCAGAGACACTACTGCTTAGTTTGGAACGAGCCGCAGCAGGCATTGGCCTCCATGTCAATGCACACAAAAATGAATATATGTGTTACAACCAAACAGGCAACATTACCACACTAGACGGTGCCTCTCTGAGGCTGGTGGACAAATTCACCTACCTAGGAAGTAGCGTCTCATCAACCGAAAACGAGATCGACACACGACTGACGAAAGCATGGACGGCTATAGATCATATGGAAATCAGACCTGACCGATGAAATGAAGCGCAGTTTTTTTCAGGCAGCGGTTGTATCGATACTGCTATATGGATGCACTACATGGACGCTAACTAAACGGAGAAGAAACTTGACGGCAACTACACAAGAATGTTGAGAGCAATATTGAACAAGTCCTGGCGACAACACCCCACGAGACACCAACTATACGGCCACTTGCCTCCCATCATGAAAACTATACAAGTTAGACGAACCAGACACGCAGGACACTGCTGGAGATGCAAGGACGAACTTATCAGTGATGTACTCCCATGGACCTCCACATATGGCCAAGCAAAAGCAGGACGACCAACCCGAACTTACATACAGCAGATATGTGAGGACACAGGATGTAACCCTGAAGACCTGCCGGAGGTGATGAATGATAGGGAGAAGTGGCGAGAGAGGGTCAGGGATATCCATGCTGGTTGCACGACATGATATATATATATATATATATATATAAAAGTTTTTATAGATTAAAAAAACTTGAGAAATTATGTTCACTATATATTGAGCTTAGGAATGAATATCTTAGATTAATATTCTTTTGAATACTCAAGGGTCATTCCTTACTCGGGTCGAGAACTTTGCAGTATCTTTTTATTGTTATACCATATTAATTAGATGAAGTATTATCAACCAGTATTAATGTTTGAGCAATTATGCAACTCTCACAAGGTTAGAATTCGATACAAGGTTGATTTAAAGCGGGCTGGTGTAAAAATTGCTTGGATTTCAACGGCATTCTTCTTCAGGGGTACCAGGCAATAACCCAGGCTATTTTTTAGGACAGAGGGCAGATGCTTTTTCATTTTCAGGACCTAAACTATTATGAATTGATTTTACTTTGGACTGGAAACCAGAATTTGTTGCATATTTTAGATGTTTAGTTTTAATTTTATTTCCTGTCCATTACAGCGGCTCGGGCCATTAGCCTGCGACACTGTGTAAAGAGCACAGATAGAAAATGAAGATTAAGCTGTGGGTGAAACTTGAACTTCAGATCTCTTTTACCAGGGGTAAATTGCGTATGTGTGACAGCTGTCCTTCTCGTTACATTAGTACAGTTTTTACAGTGCGGAGAAGATTACAGGTAACCTCGAAATTAATTATTCCTTATTTCCCCTGAACGTTTATTGACATTTTGCTATTGCTTTTATTAACAGAGCAGCTGCAGCAAATAGGCAGTTTTCCCCATGGTGCGATAGTTAAATTGACGGAGGAGGGAATCATGTATACATACGCACTTATGCATATATAGGTTGACAGACCATCGTCGAGGGCGACCAGAAGGCTCCTTTTTCTATTGCTACTACACCGAGGTGTAGCGGAGGGCGCTACTCCTTTCGCTGGATTGATCCATTAATCCTAGATCAATACCATGTACTGTTGAGTGTTCAGCAAGGAGGCATAAAGTACCACTTATATATGGTTTCGCTTGGTTTCTTTGTTTAATGGCATATTAACCTTTGCAGGTTACTTATTGTCAAAGCTAGATGAACAGTAGTGGTACTATTTAATCCATAGCTGGGAGGAGAAGGGGGTTCATACGTTTCCCAAGGGTATTTACCCAAAAGTGAACGTAATAGCACGACTTGAGTGCAAACTCACTAACTAGGATTCCGCAGTCCATCGCTTTAACCCTTACACCACGAGGACCCCACCACTTATATATATATATATATATATATATATATATATGTTACTCGGGTTCATGTTACAATATAATTTACACTACGTAATTCAGAATATATAAAGAATTTCAGGATCCAGTAACATTTTTTCCAAACTGCAATTATTCTAATCCGTGTCTATGCAGTTTTTCACTGCTCATGCTTGACGATTAACCATTCTACAAAAACCAAAATGATATTTTCTCTTTGCTGTATTTTTTTAATCAAATGTCCTTAACCTAGGGTTAGCCCCTGTATCGATCTTCTATAGAATCTTTGGTATTATGCGCTCAATATGTGAGTCAGCAGAATAGGACACAGACCAATATATATATACAGATGTAGATACAAACACATGCGCACACAAGCATATGTAAACACAAAAAGAACTTATATGGGGTAGGAATCTTTTTAGCTCGTTGTTGTATAATTAGATTTCATCGGTATAATATTATCAAAAACATAAAAAAATATTTACCGTAAAATTTCACCTGCTAAGTAAAACAAAAATATACAGGGTACAGAAGTAACATTAGGAATATTCTTATATGATAATAAACGATTCTATCATAAAACAAGATTAATTATAATTAAAAAAAAAAAACTACAAACTAAGAAGATCGATACAAAACTGTCAATTTACTCAATATGGCCACCATCTTTTTCAAATTATTGTATCAACACACCTTCAAAACGATTTGCTTGACTTCAAAATAAATTCTTTGGACATTTTATTCAACTTCTCCGCAAAAGTAGTCTTAAGCAAACCAATATTTGGAAGGGAAAATGCATTTGTTTTGTTATATAAAACGCCCCATTTAGCGTAATTAAGGAGGTTTAGGTCTGGGCTTTATGAAGGCCGTAAAAAGACTCCTATTATTTCGGAATTTATTTTTGGCTTGGTTTCGGTATAAAGCAAATCATAGATTCTTTGTCGTTTTTTTTTTTTTTGTTTACTCATATTTAGCTAAATTTTCATTTTAAAAAAGAGCTTGAATAATAAAGCTAATAATGAACATTTAGATTTATCGCACTTTTTTTTCAAAAACTGGACAAATCAGACAGACTAAAAAAAGTTTTAAAAATTATTCCGTACTTTGCTTTCGCACCCTGTATTCTTTGATTAATCGACAGTAAGACACATATGAGATATATAAAAGATTATTTCGATTATTTCAGCCAGTAATCTATTCATCTGACTCATTTTATTTGAAGGATTTGGTTTGGTTTCTTGGGCTAATTTTCATAAATCGGAAATAACTAGACGCATTATTTTTTCTTTGCATAACATTATCATTATCTGTAAAATTTATTTAAATCAATATTTTAAGGTCTAAGAATAAAAGTTGAAATTGTTATCAATGATCATATCAGTAAAAACGTTGAGTAGAACGAAATTCAAGGACGAATGACTTGTTCTGTCTGGAATTTTATTGGTTTTTTAAAATAGACATGGGAGAATAACTCTTTGTGCTTAGACCGAAATGCTATACTCTTGGACACACACAGAAACGCACACATACATACATACACCCCCAAGCAAATCCACACACACACGCACACACACACGCACACACACACACATATATATATATATATATATATATATTATTCAGCCCAGTTAAACCCAAGTCAAGAATAAATTCGTGAGGACAATAAAATCATTCAACTACGGACATTTTAATTTTCCTGGTAAAGAGCTCAATGTAACTGACATCACAGAGCAATAATTCCTTTAAGAAAAACAAAAACCGGTCACATTAGGATTATAAATTTATTTCCATCCTGTTATGGGTATTGAATAAATCAATAATATCAAATATAACAGGACTTCTTCAGATCCAATGGATAAAATTTTAGTATTTTAGAATTTTAAAATTTCATTTTATCCATTGTATCTGAAGAAGGCTTGTTATTTTTGGTGTTATTGATTCATATCAATACCCATAACAGGATGGAAACAAATTTATAATCCTAATGTGACCGGTTTTTGTTTTTCTTAAAGATATATATATATATATATATATATATATATATATTCCATTACAGTGTTTAATGGTTTTAGTATTAACAAAGAGGGTTTCCGATATCAAAGATAGACCATATGAAGGCTCTATAATATCAAAATGAAAATGCATATTGCAATTTCACAGAAAATAAGAAAAACTGAACCAGCAGATAACTATATATCAAAACGATTCATAGTTTGCTTAGATGAAAAAGTAACTCTCATCGCAATTCCAAATCAACAAAATATTTTAAATAATAAAAAAAAGAACCCGTGTCAAAATGCAGACATGAAAATAAGCTTCAATGATGCAACTCCATTATGACTGAAATAATTAGAAACATCACGGAAACAATTATCCAAAAATATTAAGAATCATTCAAAACTTAGTAATTGAAAAGTTAGCAACACTTACAAACAAAATGGAATATAAAAATATTATTTCCGACACAAAACATAATATCAACGCATAAAAATCAGTTTCTATTACGACACGAATGTAACAGCGCCCAGTTTCATGTGTCTGCAGAATTCGCCGACAGCGTCTTTGCAAAAAGGGTAAGACCTCCACCAACGAGTTTCTTGTATAAGACACTAAATTCCATCTTAGAGTGAAGTTTCTAATCCTGGAATTATGGGGTGGCGAAATACTCCAGAATTATTATTATTCTGAGGTTCACCCTGTACCGGAGTGGTCGTTCCTGATATGGCCCCATCTATGAATCAAATAGAACTGTTTAACCATTTGACTGAGCACTTGTTTGTTATCTGCAAACTATTCGTTTACAAGTCATGCATATCAAATATAATATATGTATAAAGAGGACTTGGCATTAAATAAGCTATAAGGGTTGATGTGCCATAAAGCAAATGAACAAACTGACCAATGTGCATTTACTTTTTAAGTAGATGAATTATATTGTAAATTGAATTACCATGACCAGAAAATCCGGAGCAGTAACTCAGCGGTAGAGTTTCGGCTGTGCATTCTGTGGGTGCTGGTTCGATCTCTAGTGGGAGAGATTACGGTATACGCTGCTGATGAGACCTAATAAGGTCGAAACTACTGTCCTGTGTTCCGTATATCGCGCGAAAGTGTTAGCCGGATTTTCTGGTTATAGTAATTCAGTTTACAACATAAATTCTTTTACTTAAAAAAGAAAATGTACATCTACTTCCTTGCCCATTGAGTTATAATTACGCAGATGCGTATCTCCAATCCTCTTTGGAAGACGTGGCCTGCAGGGTGACCGTGTCCTCTGTAAAGAGTACGGATGTAACTTACAAAATAAATCAGGTTAATTGACCACGCAATTGCCATGACTAGTTAATTTGGCATGGCTTGTGTGCGATGTGAACGAGTAGCTTAGTGGAAGAATTTCGAATTTGTATTCTGTGGACGCTGGTTTTATCTCCAGTGAGGAAGAAAACTATATACGCTAATACGGTCGAAACAGATATCCATATGTTAAGCGCAAATGTTTGCCCAATTTTCTGGTCATGGTAATTCAATTTAAACCTAACCAATGTTAGAATAAACAGATTGTTTAAATATGATAGCATTTGTATGGATATGATATGATATTTAAAGTGTCCGTAAGTTCACTTCCCTTGTGATTTAATCAGCTGGGCCCAGTTGATAGGACATACTTCGGCCGGCCGTGGTATCAACGGCACGGATCTGGTCGGGTGTGTCACGTCTCTGTATACAGTAGTCAGTCGAGGCAGCCTGCAGCGGGTGTCGGGGAGGCCTAGCATTAGTGTTGGGTGAGCAAGACTGATATTCTTCAAGCCTCGGATGGCCGTCTCCCCTGACTCTAACCCTCCTCGGAGGAGCTAGGTTTATTGCCTGGCGCCTGAGGCATACCTTTTTGGGGGAAAGCCGAGGGGGGCCTGAGGCATTTTTGCGAATGCCGGGTGTGTCATGGCTACGGCCCTGCAACCAGACCCACCTTAAAAAGGGCCTTATACTACACTCGTCCTGATGTTACATTAAAAGGCGAATTTCTAACGGGCCGATGTAATGTAAATAAAAAACAATAACATTTTTGTTTGTCGACATTTTTTTAAATAAAATTTCTGCAGAAAAAGAAAAAAAAAACAGTTAGTGTCTATAAACAAAACAGGACGTATAGGCGATTGAAAATCATGAAAACAAGGTAACTCTCTGCCGTTTATAATTCGTTGATCAGTAAAAGACAAAGTGTAAATATGCATTTTAATATTGAAAGGAGTTAAAATAACGTCCGGTAAATTCTACAAACGTGATTATATTATTTTTATCTGTTAAATTTCTAAAAGTAATTCTCTTTTTAAGTTAATTTCATATTTGGCCATGAATGGGTTATATTTTTTGGTTTACGTCGGCTTGTGAGAAATCAGGATATTAATGTAACATACGATGCCGTATTTACTAGTTTGCCGTGGTACATTAAAACTAAGTAAAGTTGTCGACCTTAGTCGAGGGAGACCCGATGGCTCCCTTTTCAATAGCTACCACACCGAGGTGTAGGGGAGGACGCTATTCCATTTGTTATGAAATAGCCGTGGGATTTCGGTTCATGCCTTTGAGTTTAGTTAGGCTGAGAACCTTTCGGCTCAACACATGGGTTGGTTGGGTGTAAGATTCAAGCAGGTGTTAACGCGGGTGCGCGCGGGCGGATGGAGGTGTCACTCAGATGTCATAACAGTCCGAGACGATACAGGGTGACAAGGTGCGGGTGACGTCACGCACCGGAAGCACGCGGAAGTTTGTGTGAGAATTTGAAGAAAATAAGAGTCGGGTTTTAGACGCCAAACGAGAAGGATCGATTTTGGAGCTCGCAGGCGCGAGGCGAACGTGCGCCCGATGGGGGCCAAATGAATAAGACAGCATAGAAGATTGTGTCTCTCCTCCTGACGTCGAAACCTTTAACTCAAAGTTAATAAAAAGGTTTCGTACCTGAACAAGAAGTAGTTACGTGTTTTTGAGATTCCTGTTCTTCATATATTCTATCGTTATGAACATTACATGTCGATTTCGCACATGGCCATATTCGTGTATAAGGCCACGCAACACATTTTCTGTATTGTTCCACTTAACCCTTGACCCTTACTTTATAATGCTAAGCAATTTTTTGAATCTTTGGAATGACTTGACCAGAGATTGAACCCCGGTCTCCCGGACCATTGGTGAACACTACTCATTTGGCCAATGGTAAATGACTAATATGATATCGATAGACAGATCAAATTCTATTGAGTAATTCCTTCAGCAGTTCATACAAATTCCCTCTTTCCTAGTGGGTAGAGTGTTCGCCAATGGTCCGGGAGACCGGGGTTCAATCCCAGGTCGCGTCATACCAAATACTTTAAAAATGGTACTTGATGCCTACTTGATTAACATTCAGCAATATAAGGTACGTATCAAGGGTAAAGTGGAGCAATCCAGGGAAAGTAGTAGCGCCCTCCCCTCAATCTGGGTGTTGTAGCTATTGAAAAGGGTGCCTTTTGGTTGCCTTCGACTAAAGGGAGACAACTTTACTTTACTTTCTTACTTCTGGAATCATACAATTTAAACTTTATTATTTTATCTTATTTTATTCTATTTTTACATTATAGCTGTTTTTAATCTGACTTGTTAATTTTATTGGTCGGTAGCATATTTTGTTGTTTTAAACACTAGTTGTGCGAAGAGTCATCTTTATTCTAATTTCTGATGCATACTGAGTATTAAGAAAAAGCTATTAGAATTAGAAAGAGGAAGGATAATGATAGTCAGAATTATTGATATTAATGACCCACAAATGTTCATTGTAAAAAAAAAGGAAGAAAATACAAAGAAATAAGTATACATTCAATTTTTGCATGCAACACATTGTTAGTAAAAGGAGTCCAGCATACGTAATCTATCAATATATCTATGTACCCCACTCTGTTTATATCTATTTCGATGTATTCTTATCTGTCTATCTATCTTGTTCCGTATGTATGTATGTTTGTATGGGGGGGTGTCCTCGTGGTATAATAGTTAAAGCGATGGACTGCGGAATCGTAGTTAGCGAGTTCGAACTTCAGTCGCACTATTACGTTCACTTTCGGGCAAATACCATTGGAAAAGGTATGAACCCCCTTATCCTCCCAGCTATGGGTTAAATAGTACTACTACTGTTCTTCTAGAAGAATGGCTTTGGCATTAGATATCCAACAAAGGTTGATATGCCATTAAACAAAGAAACCAAACCAAACCTATATATCTATCTTATACTGTTCATACTTTACATCTATTTAAGTATATATGTATCTATGTCTCATTTTTCTCATTCAGCTTATGTTATCTATCTATCTATCTATCTATATATCTAAATCTGCGGATATCCAACACTTATTAGCATGGGATCGGTTAAAATAGTCGACCTCCTCGTGACTTGTATAACTTTCCAACCTCAGGCCGGAAGCCGAGAAGAATACGGCTGTATGTGCCTGTCCCAAAAATCAGCGACACAAGAAGTTACGTTTTCCCTGCGTAGACAGGTACTCCAGCTAGTTTACACTTGTTCAGTTTTATCAGCTTTTCAAAGAACACTACCCTATATTTGGGCCACGGCATCGATTTCTGCTTTGCAATTATACTCTAGAGAAAACAACTCGACAGCTTACGAAAGCTATGCGCGTTTCCTTGGAACGCAAGTTCATCGAGGCACCACAAAATATGTCGTGATCGGTCGGTAATTGGACGAAGAACGTTTGCGATCAATTCAATGATGTCCTTCGTAACCCCCGGGGGGTCAGCATGCCGGAACGGTTCGCCAGGATCGATCAGATGTGGATTAGACGCGTATCGATCAGTCCGTGGTTATGCCAGCGATATTCATCTTGTGTCGATCCACTCGTGAAAGGACAAGAGAAAGGTCAGTGATGTGTGGAGAGAAATTGAGTTCTTGACCGTTCTGCTGTTTCAAACATTCGTTTACATCACAAAACACGTACGACGCCGAGGAGGAGGAGGACGAAGATGACGAAGATGGTGATTGTGATGATGATGATGAGTTTCCCACTGTTTCCTGCAATCTTCTTACTTGAAGAATCTATCTATCAATCTATCTATCTATCTATCTATTTCATACTCTTCATGCGTTTCTAGAATGTATGTATGTATGTATGTATGTATCTCTCTCTCTTTCTCATTCTGTTCATGCTATCTATCTATCTATCTATCTATATTATTTTGTCTACGTCTATCAATAGACGCATCAATCTTTTACGGTTAATATTTTCGTACATTTTCGTATTTTATTCTCATGGCCATGATCTTTCCCCGACTCTGTCAACTACTCCACTCTTCCCTTAGCCATATCACCAACCTCCTCAAAAACTTCCTATGTCTGCACTTCTACCAACTTTTTTTCTTCTCCCACCAATTTACCATTCTTTCCTTCGTCCAATTCTGTCGCCGTCATATGAGAATTCAAATGCCAGCATTGATCATCCTTTCAGATTTTATGACAGTTACTTTCCAATCACGTCCCCTGGCATCCTATCACTGGTTTTCGAAAATATAATAATGACTTGAATAGTACCCGTAAAAAAACGACGGGTTTTTTTATTGTAAGGATTGACACATCTATCTATCTATCTATCTATCTCATGCTATTCATTCTTTATTTCTATGTATGTATGTATGTATGTATCTATCTATCTCATACTGATCTATCTATCTATCTATCTATCTATCTATCTATCTATCTATCTATATGCTCAGCTTTGGATCTGTGTGTAGCTACCCAGCCTTTGGTTTGAGCTCCAATAACAATGTTTCTAAAATGCAAAGCAGCAATGTTTTTTTTTCATCTGCAGCAGGGTATTTCACAATGATCCATATAGACGCTAGGCGGGCGGCGGGAATGGAATTTTAACAGCGTAATCCAATGAGAAAGATAGAAAGGGATCCACTGAGAAAGATAGTTCACTTGTTTGCATTTATAAATCCATTTACATCTGGAGAACAAAAATTGCTGGATCATGTAGATGTTATATTTTGACCTTCGACCCAGCCCAAAAATGCTATTCCAGGGTGATACACCGGAAGGAAGTGACACATTCCAATGGCCAGTAATCGAAAGAGATCGCGTGGGCGGATTAAGGCTTATGATATGGGACAAGGTGAAGGTCCCATTGTGCCACTAACAGTGATGCACCGGAAGAGAGTAACCTCTGAATTGCATGACAGTTATTTCCGCTTGATGACGATTAAACATCCGATTCAAAGATCCAGTAGGCGATCGTGTGGGCGTTGAGTTATTATTTAACTCAGTTGAGTTTGGGTCCCAGAGCAGTTGCCAGTAGAATTCCAGACACCTAGAGACCAGATGTGGTAGGGAAGGCCACACCCGACCGAGGGGGCACTCGGAAAGCCCCGATGGAGTAGACCCCAACATCAGGAGAACAAGAAAGACACAACGTGACGGTCATAACAGTGGGGTCAAAATATGAAGTTTATGTTCGGTCTCCAGCACCTTCTCACATGCAAACCTTTGAGTAACCCTTTTCAAACCTTATAAATAAAATGAGAGGTAAAATATTTTAAAAGAAGTCTTCCTGCGTCTTTATTCCTGCGTCCTTTATTCGTGCGTCTGTCGTTTATCATGCGTCTGTTATCATTGCGTCGGTATGTATCCAGTATATATATATGTATGCAACATAGACTCGTTTCGTGATATCGTATACCTAGTAGAGTACCTGATTGGGCGTGATGGTCATCATTTATGTGTCGTTTACATAAGATCCTTTCAAAACAGACAGATCTTTTAAAATGATCGAATCCTCTGCTGCTGAACAAAAAGATCTTTTCAGCGTCCTTCATGAAGTATATAATCATATGTCATAAAAGAAAATATTTTAAAAAATATATCTAAAAAAATTAAAGAAATACTGAATTCTAAAATATGCCTTTTTATAGTAGGTTATGAGATGTATTTATTAAAGAAAAAAGATTATTTAGTTAGAAGAATAAAAATATTGATTAAAAGAAACAAAAATAATGAACAATTAAAATCAAAATACAATATCTGAAATTTAAATTCATTTCAATGGAAACAGATTTTTAATGAATAAAATGTAAATTAAATCTATCTTTTTATGGAATTTTTCATTAATAAAAAGTAAAGTTGGCGATCAGAATCAAGGGTAACCCGAAGGCTCCCTTTTCGATAGCTACTACACCAAGGTGTAGGGGAGGGCGCTACTCCTTCCATGGATTGCTTTACTTTACACTTGATCCGTACCTTATAATGCTGAGTGTTAAGCAAGGAGGCATCAAGTACCATTTTTTGAGTCTTTGGTATGACTCGACCTAGGATTGAACCCATCTCCCGGGCCATTATTAATGTTTGATAAAAAATCCAATCCTGACCAAAGAGAACTGGATCTTCACTTGTTTATTTATTAGTGAAGGTATAATTATAGGATTCACTATTCCATTTATAACTTTTCAATATTTGCTAAAAAATTAATCGTGAAACCGAAAAATTTTAAAGCATTAACCCCTTTCTTCACAAATTTTAAAGCATTAACCCCTCTCTTCACAAATTTTAAAGCGTTAACCCCTCTCTTCACAAATTTTAAAGCGTTAACCCCTCTCTTCACAAATTTTAAAACATTAACCCCTCTCTTCACAAATTTTAAAGCGTTAACCCCTCTCTTCACAAATTTCAAAGCGTTAACCCCTCTCTTCACAAATTTTAAAGCATTAACCCCTCTAATCACAAATTTTAAAGCATTAACCCCTCTCTTCACAAATTTTAAAGCATTAACCCCTCTCTTCACAAATTTTAAAGCATTAACCCCTCTCTTCACAAATTTTAAAGCATTAACCCCTCTCTTCACAACTTTTAAAGCGTTAACCCCTCTCTTCACAAATTTTAAAGAATTAACCCCTCTCCTCACAAATTTTAAAGCATTAACCCCTCTCTTCACAAATTTTAAAGCATTAACCCCTCTCTTCACAAATTTTAAAGCATTAACCCCTCTCCTCACAAATTTTAAAGCATTAACCCCTCTCTTCACAAATTTTAAAGCATTAACCCCTTTCTTCACAAATTTTAAAGCATTAACCCCTCTCTTCACAAATTTTAAAGCGTTAACTCCTCTTGACACAAAGGAAAATGTTGGCATTATTCTATTACTGTATCTATTTGTGTATAAGACGTATGGTTGGTTGGTTGGGTTTTATGGCATATCAACCTTTGTAGGTTATTTAACGCCAAATCCATTGTTATACAAATAGTTCTATTTCAAACAATTCGATTTATTATGAGTACTCAGTTTTATCGTCAAAAACATTTCTGTTTAAAGCTATTCAGTTTAGTTAAACAGTTCTAATTCAAACAATTCAGTTTAGATTAAGTATAGATGTTGTCCACACACAGTTAATTGTCAAAACAGTTCTATTTCAAACATTTTAGTTTAGCATAAGTACAGTTTCAATGTCAAAAACAGTTCTATTTCGAACATAGCCGTGTCAGCACTACTGTTTGGTTGCACTACTTTCATGAAACGTCAGTTGAAAAAAGCTAGTTCAGAGGATGCTATTTGCTTTTTTAACAAAGCGTGACAGCAATATACCATAAAATAGCAGCTTTAAGACCACTTGCCCTCCATCAAGTAAGAAAAGCAAGATATGCCGAGCCCTGTTGGGGTCACTTGGTCATTTCCCTATAAGAGACTCAGCGTGTGCAGGGGTAGGAATAGATAAACACCTTTGTACGTAGTTCAGATGTCAGAACAGTTCTATTTTAAGCTATTCAGTTCCAATTTAAACAAATCAGTTCAGAATAAGTATTCAGTTTAGTTCTATTTAACCCATAGATAGGGCCCTATCAGGTGCTACTACTCCAGGCCACAATGGACCCGGGAGTGATATCCACGAGAATGTGTGTTTGTTTATAAATTTGTCCCTCTCAAAGTAAACTTATTTTTGTTGCTAGCATGTTGCATTTTTATGTGAACCTGTCCGTAACTTTACTTTAAATACTTATTTATGTTTAAGGACAACGTAAGAAAAGTAAAGTTGGCGACCTTAGTCGACGGTGGCCCGAAAGCTCCCTTTTCAATAGCTACTACATCGAGGTGTAGAAGAGGGCGCTACTCCATTCCCTGGATTGCTCCACTTTACCCTTAATCCTTACCTTTTAATGCCGACCCCCTTATTCTCCCTCCAGCTACGGGTAAATAGTAGGACGGACTAGGTTCTTCAGCCTTGTTGAGGCAACTAGTCTAGGAGAAGGAAAACTCTGAATTCAAACCTGTTAAACTCCGCTTAAAAATTGACCTTGTGTCATATCCTGCCCGAGCGGAGGGGTTGGTAAATAGTACCTTTTAATGCCGAGTGTTAAGCAAGGCGCCATGAAGTACCATTTTTTGAGTCTTTGGTATGACTCGACCTGAGATTAAACCCCGATCTCCCGGACCATTGGCGAATAATCTACTCATTAGGCCTCAGTACACGGACCGCTAAAAAGTTGAACAAATTCTAAATTTTGGTCAAATTTAGAAGCTAAAAATCCTAAAAAGTCATTGCATATTATACTCGAAAATTCTTTTTCTACAATACCCTTGGGAAAAGTTATGGGTAAATTGTAGCGCAGACTGGGTTCTTTAGCCTTGCTTGGACAACCTGTCTAGGAAAAGGAAAACTCTAAACTGAAATCTGTTTAACTCCGCTTAAAATTGACCTTGTGTTATATTCTGCTCGTGCTGGTTGTGGTGGAGGGAGTTAAATACATATATACATGAGTACATTTTATTTGGGTGGCGAGTTGAAATTAAATTTGGTTACAAGAGGTGTATCAAGTAAAAAAAATTGTGTTGCTTTGTTTTAGATGAACGCAGCAAAAAATTTCTCCAACTGATCCCACCCCTGAGGCGTCACTTGATCATTGCTCTCTAAGAGACTCAGCGTGTGCAGGGGGTAGGAATAAATTAACATCTTTGTTGGATTGATTGTGGTTTTTTTTGGCAATTTTTGCCTTGATCCAAATGTAAGTGTGTGGGTCCTCATTTTAGACCGAACATGCGTCGAATTTTGTATTCATGAATAGGATCCGAACGTGTCCACTCGGCTTTTAGGCTTTGTATTTGATCGATTCCTATGGTGCATCCTAGTCTTCAAGCTGGGCATGGCATAAGCGGCTTGGTCCCAGGGATTACAATCATAGGCAGCACATCTATATTTTGTTATAAGAGGAGGATCGGAGTTGCTTGGCTCTTTCATGTCAAAAGTCGCACATAGGAAACTGTAAATTCTATGCAAGACTACATGCAAGCGTGTCAGAACCACATTAAATAGATCTTATGTTGGAATTATATTAGTGAAGAGGCATTTACTATACAAGTATCAGAGTATAGTATCTGCTCTAGAATATCTATCCTGGGAAAAGGCATGAACCCTCTTATTCTTCCAGCTATGGGTTACATAATATCTCTGTTGTTCTTCTACAGGTATGATTTTGATATTAAAATAACCGAAGAAATTTTATATGCCATTAAAAAAAAGAAAAGACGCCAAACCAAGTCAAATCAAACCAAACTAGAATGTTTGTTAATAACATTTTTGGTACACATTAAATTGTACTATCTCTGTACTCTATGGAAATTGAAACATGCTCTCTCTCTCTATATATATATATATATATATATATATATATATAAAGTAAGTTGGCCGACCGTTATTGAGGGCTATCTGAAGGGTCCCTTTTCAATAGCTACTACACCAAGATTGCTCTACTTACCCTCGATACTTATCTAATAATGCGGAGTGTTAAGCAAGGAGGCATCAAGTATCATTTTTGAGTCTTTGGTATGACTCGACCTAGGATTGAACATAGGTCTCCTATACCATTCAGCTATATGATACGATAAAAGCAGGATAACATGTCTCAACTCAGAGTTTCACGCTGCCAGTATCAACTCGTCTGTAGTCTGTTGAATTCAAATTAATGAATATCTCATCTCATTTTAGTCTTTAGGTCATGTTACTATTACGGGGTTCAATCTGGTTCCAAATCACAAAGTAAATATTTACTGTCATGGTGACATTTAGCAATTACATACAGTACATTTATTCGGTTGAATTAAACAACCTTCAGAGGTCTCGACACTGGTTCACCTGAAGAATGGCAACGGGAAATTCAGTTTTGAGTTTTTGAACTTGTTTTTCTTTATTCTTTTTGAAAAATAGTTAGTCATTGTGGTGTATTTTTTGTGGATGAAGCGTTGAATATTTTTCTGATTAAAAAGCTTTTGGCGTTTAATTTTAATCATAATCAGACACACACACGCACACACACACACATGACTTAAAGACTTCAGCTTAGCGTAAGTACAGTTTCAATGTCAAAAGATGTTCTATTTCAAGCAATTCAGTTTAGCGTGCCCAAACAGTTCCATTTTAAATAATTCAGTTACGCATAAGTACGTAGTTTAAAAGTCAAAACAGTTCCATTTTAAGCAGTTTTGTCTACCATAACTACGCAGTTTAGTTCTACTTGGCCTATAGATCGAATCCTATCAAGTGCCACCACTCAGTCCCAGAGTGGATATGGTAGTGATGGCAATGAAGGGGTGCTCCGCATTCCCCAAAGCTCCAACCTTACCGGAATCTCACCACCAGATTGTTTTAAAATAGAAGAATATTCCACACCAAATATATTAGCATTTCTCCTCAATAGCGCTGATTTTTTTTAAATAAAGTAAAAATTCTTATAGCTAATATCATGATTTTATATATATATATATATATATATATATATATATATATATATATATATATATATATATATATATAAGTAAATATATATGTTTTATACATATTTGATAGTATGGAAGCTCGTCTGCGACCACAGGTTTTATGACGTCTTATAAATGACAATTGTCGTTTACATATGATTGTCGTTTAAAGAGAAAATAGTCCCGTAGTTAAACGATGAAGAAAAAAAAACTCTCAAAAGTCCTGTCGGCTGGGGCTGTAGAATAGGCCGACTGCATCTCTGCAGAGAGGTGAGAAAACCCCACCATCAACGAGTGTCTTGATATGACACTTAACCGCATCTGAGGGTAAGGCACCAGTTTTGGAGCTTTGGGGAATGTGGAGTACTCCTTTATTGCCATTTGTGTTAGATAGCAATATTTGATTGGTTTGGTTTGGTATATTTGTTTAATGGCATATCAACCTTTGTAGGTAATTTAATGCCAAAGCTATTCTCCAAGAAGAACAGTAGTGGTACTATTTAACCCATAGCTTGGAAGATAAGGGGGTACATACCTTTCCCAAGGGTATTTGCCCGAAAGTGAACGTAATAGCGCGACTGGAGTACGAATTAGTTTACTACGATTCAGCAGTCCATCGCTTTAACCATTACACCACGAGGACCCCCGCCCAGCAATATTTGAAACTTTTTAACTATGTGCAAATAAATTCGCTCTGACTCTTTTAAAAATGTTACCTACAACTTATTCTCTATAGATCATATATACGTAATAAAAATAACACTACACGAGTGCTACAAAAATAGAGAAGTTTTTTTTCTTGGATAGATCTGAAAACAAGGAAATGAAATTGTTTTTGTGTTAAGTCACAGTGGGTAGCAGTGAATTTTTAGCCAGCACTTGGAGTTGATAGGCTATCGTCCAATTTGACAGCCGTAACTTGATACGGGTCAACCGTTGGCCAAAGCAGGAGGGCTGCTATTATACAAGGAGACTCAATTATATTCGTCTTGTCTGGGTGACAAATAAAGTGTTCTCAAATGTCTTTGAAGATGTTTTGACTTTATAGTATTTAGGAGGATTACGGACCCCTTCATTAGCTCCAAAAATTCCTTACGAAGAAATTGACTGCGTATAAAAATACATGAGAGGTGCCCGTGGTGTAATGGTTATCGTCGTAGGAAATGGACACAGCGACACGAGTTCAAATCCTGGACAACACTGATTGCATGTCACATAGCACTAATATCCTTGGGAAAAGGTATGAATTCAAATATCCTCCCTCTAGCTATGGGTAAATAGTAGGACAGACTGTGTTCTTCAGCCTTGGCGAGGCAACTAGTCTAGGAGAAGGAAAACTCTGAATTCAAACCTGTTAAACTCCGCTTAAAAATTGACCTTGTGTCATATCCTGCCCGAGCGGAGGGGTTGGTAAATATGTCGTCGTTTTCGAACGTTGGATCTTAAGTTCTACTACGGTACAATTTTCTCTTTAAATGGCAAGCCATAGAAATTAGTCGATAAGCTAGTATACTTCGGGAGGAGTATCTCATCTACTGAATGCGATTTCAAGATACGCATTGGTAAACCATGTATTAGTGTTGACACGTCAACGACTATATGTGAATTGGATCTCTATCATAAAATAAAATAGGAATTCTCCGAATCTGTTGCCGTGTCAGCACTACTGTTTGGTTGCTCTGCTTTCACGAAACGTCAGTATAAAAAAGCTAGATAAGAGGATGCTGCTTGCTTTTTTGAACAAAGCGTGAAAGCAACGTACCACAAAATAGTAGATTTACGACCACTTGTTCTCCATCAAGTAAGACAAGCAAGGTATGCCGAGCACTGTTGGTAAAATCAAGACAAACACAATCGATGTTCTCCTAAAAACTTCTATGTATGGAGTCACTAGAGTAGGCAGACCAGTAAAAACTTATATTCATCAGCATTGGGTGGACTCTAGATGCCATCAAGAGGACTTACCAATAACTTATAGAGAAGGACGTTGAAAGAGAGTCAAGGGAATCTGTGCTGTTGACGTCTTATTAATTTGAGAGCATCCTAATCAAGAACGTCTTTTAACATACCCGACGGGTCAAAAATGTGGTTTAACTCGTCGGCTGGGGGCTGTAGAATACACCGACTGCACCTCTGCTTATACCAAACTGGATTGTTTGAAATGTAACGGTTTCTGACATTGAAATTGTACTTACACTAAACTGATTTGTTTAAAATAGAACTGTTTTGACATCTAAACAAAACCTCTATTTATACTAAACTGAATTAGCAGAATTAGAACTGTTCGAATAAACTGAGTAGCTTGAAATAGAAATGTTTTTGACAATTAAACTGTGTACTCATGCTAAACTGAATTGTTTGAAATATAACTATTTGCATGAAAATGGATTTGGCGTTAAATAACATACAACGATTGATATGCCATAAAAACCAACCACCAACCAACCAACTAATCAAAAATATGGTCGAGTGTTTTGATTTTTTAACTGGGTTTTTCCCAAATTCTTGAATTTTCTCGAACACGTGCGAAGGCGTTTTTTGATGTTTTTTATCTAGAACATTCTTTGATGAGGAAATTGCACCATTTCCTATAAACATTTAGCTTTGAATAACCTGTATGGGTTGATGTGGCATAATATACAGCCAATTAAAATTCTCAAAAGATACCATTTAAGGAGGATTAGGTATCAGCTTAAAAACCGTGGAGAAAATTCCTAGATGTTACCTCTAAAAACCCTCAGTGGATTAAAAACGAAACTACTTCCTATAAACTTCGATGGCTGAGTTTATTAAACGAATGTTTTCACAGATATTCTAAGTAAAAGTTTATTTTTTATATGTTCAAGTTAGTTTTACTCATAATGAATTTACATTGAAGAAAACTTTTTAACTTCTTAGCTTTCCCCAAAGAAAGTCGGTGAAGAAACGTCTTTCATTCTTCAGGCTTTCCTTCTCATACCTTATTACAGATAGAAAAAATACCCATCTAAGAATTTGATTAAAGTCTGAGAATGTGAGTTATAAGAGAAAAGGTAGAAAGTATACTTTTCTTTCTATGGAAGCGTATCATTTAATTAAAGATATACCTAAATGCAGATAGCATTTTTAATCCGCTGACAGGACATTTTTTTAATTGACGTTTTCGATCTAATTTGATATTAGCGCGTCTGTTTGTCAAGCAATACAACTTGCAGGAGGATTACAGTAAGTCAGAAAAGCAAGAACCAATCTTCAATGATTTGAACTGTGTCTATACAACAAAATGGTTTCTTTGCTTGGATTCTGACGAAACGTCTGGAGTAAAAGCTAGATGGGAATTATAAAAAAATATCTTTTTAAAAAGAAAGGACAGATTCGTTTTGTTTGGAACGAGAATTTTCAGAATGCTTTTGAAATACTGTGCAGGGGGTCATGAGGTTTTGTTATTTGGTAATTTGGTTTGTTCATATTTTGATATTTGAATACATTGTTTTTATTCTCAATCCCCATTTTATTCGTTATTCTTTCTGTGTCAGTAGAAGGCTGCAAAATAAATACTGAAGGAAGGAAGAAAAGAGAACAAGATACCCTTTAAATTTAAATTTTGTTTCCAGAATCAACGCCCACCCTGTGGGTGAGGAGATTCTTCCTGAATCCAAATGAAATGGTTGCTTCTCCCAGACAAGGTGTTAAAATATACTAGTCGTCTCCGGTGGGTGATAAGTCCAAAGTCGGGTTTTATATTGTTGGTTTCGGCCGTGTCGACTCGCTAGCTGCAGACATGGTTTCAAGCGACTAAACCTACTCAGCAATATATTTGCAGCCAGCGGCTGCGTGAGTGTGTCCTTTCTGTCGTACGGTGGAGGCTGAAGTGAGAAGTGAAATGGTCTTTTTTCCGGGCATGCGTCGTTCCAACTTCCTGTCAGGGGCTTCTGGGAACTTCTGCACTCCTTGAACTTAATTTGTTGTATTTATTTTGTTTTTCTTTTTCAATCCACAATGATACTAACGCTTTTATTTACTTCGTTTCATTGTTTGTTAATTCTACTATATTGTTGCAAACACTTGGAATCTGATGAAATGCTTAGAGAAGATGCTAGATGAGAACTACAGGAAAATCCTTTGGGCTATTTTGAACAAATCATAGAAGCAGCACTCTACAAATCATCAGCTTCACAACCACTTACCTCCAATCGCACGAACCATCCAAGAAAGAAGAGTAAGATGTGCTGAGACCTGCTGGAGAAGCAAGGACAGAATCATAAGCAACATTCTCCTATGAACTCCTACACATGGAGATACTAGTTTGCAACAATCAGCAACGACTATTATTCATCAGCTCTTTTCAAACACTGGATGCCGTCTAGGGAAGTTACCAAGAACGATGACTGATAAGGATGGATGGTTCGTAATCATGTATGTGTATGTGTCTCTGGGTGTGTATGTGTGTGTATGAAAGAAAGAGAGAGTAAGCAAGAGAGAGAGAGAGAGTAAGAGAGAGAGAGAGAGAGAGAGAGAGAGAGTTAAAGGAGTTCGTGATGTCAGATGCTGTTAATTAGTCTGTTGATCAATACAATAATTAAGTACATATGCATGTGAACTGTTTTAATGTTCACTTAATGTAATTAAAGAAGCAGCTCTAGGCAAAGTAAGATGTTGGGTCAAGTGGCGAGAATTTAATTCTTGAAATGTTCATCTGAAAGCAAATTTTACAAACCTTACGACTACTGGCTGATATTACCTTTTCCAAGACCTTCAGATACGAGCAGTATGTGATACAAGGTCAGTATGCCGAGATATTTACCACTTGTTGGTAGAGTTTTTTTTTTCTTTGACAGGTTTCTTAACGAAACGACTTCCGATAAACAAGAACAGATTAAGTTCTTTAGTTTAGGCAAAAGTAACTAGTTAATTCTACTATTCATTTATAGCAGTGACGTGAAAAGATGCTTTTGGTTTCGGTTTTCTTTCTTAATGGCATATCAATCTTCGTGGGTTATTTAATGCTAAAAGCAAACTAATAGAAGAACAACAGTTATACTATTTAACCCATAGCTGTGGGGGATAAGGGTGTTCAACACTTCCCCAAAGTATTAGTTAAAAAATCAACCTGACCCAGTCCGCTCGGGCTGAAGAATACACCAACTGCATCTCTGTAGAGGGTAAGACTCCCTCAACGAGTGTCCTAGATATGACACTAAATATTCTGATGATGAGGTTCTAGTAATGTTGGAGCTTTGGGGAATGTGGAGTACCCCTTTATTGCCTGGCCCAGTCACCTGGGTCTGCAGTATACACCAACTGCATCTCTGCAGAGGGTAAGACTCTCCCAACGAGTGCCCAGGGTTGATACTAAACAATCTGATGATGAGCTTTGGGGAATGTGGAGTACCCCTTTATTGCCTAGCCCAGTCAACTGGGGCTACAGTATACACCAACTGCATCTCTGCAGAGGGTAAGACTCACCCAACGAGTGTTCAGGGTTTAATACTAAACAATCTGATGATGAGCTTTGGGGAATGTGGAGTACACTCCCAGGTCCACTCTGGCTCGGAGTATTAGCACATGATTGGGTATTATCTATGGGTCAAACAGAACTAAACTGTGTACTCATGGTAAACTGATTTGTTTGAAATTAAACTGTTTTTACATCTAACTGGGTAAATAAAAGACTGATGTTTAATTGATTTGTTAGTGATACATAGCAATACTTGGAACCATTTAACTTTGTTGTTTAAACTGAATAGCTAGAAAGAGAAATGTTTTTGACATTTAAACTAAGTATTTATGCTAAACTGAATTTTTTGAAATAGAAATGTTTATAAGTATAAAAATGGATTCGGCAATAAATAACCTACAATTTTTGAAATGCCATAAAACCAAACCAAATCTTAGATTTAATTGGATGATTTCAGAAATAATGCTAAGAAAAAGAATTTTTAAGAGTTTTTTTTAAAGAACTGCTTGACGAATTCCTTTACAGAATTTCATCTTTACATAGATACTATATTAATAATGTGTATGTTCTTTACTAAGATTTTTTTAAAAATTCTAATTTATTTATTTTTTTTTGCATAGTTTGCTGTGAAAAGATAGTTAAAACAAAAGATGCTCAATGAGGGATAACAAATTCTGATAATATAATTTTCTACAAATAAAAAAGTAAAGTTGGCGACCCGAAGATGGTCTTTTCAATTGTAGGAGAGGGCTCTACTCATTTCCCTGGATTGCTCCTCTTTATTCTTGATACATGCCTTATAGTGCTGAGGGTTAAGCAAGGAGGTATCAATTAGCGAACACTCGGCTAACTAGTTCACTGGTCCCGTATGAAGAGGTGGTACTATATAATTACCGTATGATCTAATAATTATGTCCCTTGAGAAATAAATAATCTGAATGAATACGATCATTCAGCCAGATCATAATTATTAAATCATTGTTAAACATATTGAAATAATGAAAATATCTATGGTGAAATAATTAATATCTTTTTAGGCTTAATATCTTTTACATATCATCATCGTCATCATGTCGCACCATCAGCATGGATATCCCTGATTCTCCCCCTCCACCCTTCTCTATCGTCCATTGCTTCCGGCAGGTCCTCAAGGTCACATCCCGTATCGACACAGATCTTTTGTACATAGGTTCTAGCTGCTCGTCCTGCCTTTGCTCGTCCATGTGAAGGGGTTCAGAGGAGTACGTCGCTTATGAGTTCGTCCCTACTTCTCCAGCAGTGTCCCGCATGTCTGGTTCGTCTAAGTTGGATAGTTTTCGTGATGAGCGGTAAGTGGCGGTACAGCTGCTGCTTTGTGGGGTGCTGCCTCTAGGACTTGTTCAATATTGCTCGCAGCATTCTTGTGTAGGTGCTGTCAAGCTTTTTCTATTATTTAAATTAATAGTTAATTAATATTTATATCAAAAGAATTAAAATATACATATAAAAAAAATATCGATATGAATTTCTGTTTGGCAATTGTTTAATTCGCTCGCAGAAATGTCCCTATGATGTGTCAATTTGCTGTCTCTCGGTAAAAATCGTGTCATAATTCTATGAATTATTGTTGTACATATAAGCATTTATAGATTCTTACAAAGAGCACAACGATTCAAACTGATCGGATTTACTCCGACCAGAACCTGACTTACCGCCCTTGGGTTACAATTAATTGAATTATTCAATAGCTCACCAGTGGGCGCTCAAATGACTGAAAACTTCTGTATAAAAAAACCCAATAAACAAAAACAAATAAAAGACAAAAAAACATGGAATAGAGAGTATACTACTTTTTTATTATTCTTTTTTTAAACAATGCCGAGAAAATAGGTCTGGCTTGATTGAAATCGTTACAAGTTCCCCTGAGCATGCGCACAACATCTAGTGATATTACAAAGTTTATCAAACGAATAATCCGAGTTTTGCTTTACTAGTTTGATATAATCGTTGTGAACATACACTCGAAATACCAGTAAGACAAAATGTCGACAATTAGACGTCAATCGGGTTAAATATATGAACAAGTTAAGAAGAAATTAAACGAAATACAAACGTGTTAATCCCAAAGAGATATCAAAGGAGAAAAACAATACGAAAATATGTGTACAAATATTTCTGTATATTAATTATTTTTTGTGATTCTCACTAAAATCCCATCGAATAAAAAAAATAATTACCTTTACCAGTAAATCATAGATTTATATCATTTCTTTTCTTGCTCACTCATATTGGGCTGAATTTTAATAAAAAAAGTACTTAAATAATCGAGCTAATCATGAATATTTAGCTTTACACGTTTTGTTTTTTTTTAAATAAGACTAATCAGACTAAAACAAAATTATTCCATATCTTGTTTTCACAAAACATTCCTGTTATAGGAATATATATATATCCCTAAGCTTTTAAGTGACAATCATTTGGAGGTTGCAGGTTCAATCCTGACTGCAAGCGAGTAATAACACAGGAATACTTAACACTTGTACCCGGTTATGGTTAACAGAATTAGAGCAAGCGACCCCCATGGATTCAATAAAGGACATGGTTTGATGTTCCGTACAGGCTCCCGAATTCAACAAAAAACATCTGAAGAAGGCCGGAGGACACATTGGCCGAAACGTTGTGAATATAACAATAAAGACGAAGGCAATAGTCCAAAAACTCTGAATGATAAAAAGAAGACACAATCATGAAAGTTTTTTTGAAAATTAAACTTTCATCTGGTCGTTTTGTCTTCTATTCTGTTAAGGATACGTGAAACTTATTGCGATTGTTGGACAAAGTTTGACTATAGAAAAATTTACTTTTTATTAAGCCTTTTGCTTAGATGTGGCACGAGACCATATGAATGTGGCACTCAGTGAGACTCTAACTCACTTGTAAAGCTTTGCTAGTCTATATATATCTAACCATTACACCACCAGAGGCGCCCAACTGTTTGGCTATAATAATAATTTACTGAACCTTTTACTTAGATGTGGCACAAGGTCATAAGAAAATGGCACCCATTGAGACTCGAGCTCACTTGTGAAGGTTTGCTAGTCTAGCTTGTTAACAATTAAATCACCTGAGGTGCCCAACTAGGTTCGGGTATTGGTATTTGTCGCGCAGCCCACCAAACAGACGAGTGTGGTGTGACACAAGGTCTTTTCAGGGTGAATTATTTGAAATAGAACTATTTTGATATTTAACTGTGAGTAAATAAATGACTAATGTTTAAATGAAATATCAGTGATACCGAGTAATACTTGGAAACATTTATCTTTCTTGACTAAACTAAATAGTTTGAAATAGAACTATTTTGACATTTAACTGTGAGTAAATAAATGACTAATGTTTAAATGAAATATCAGTGATACAGAGTAATACTTGGAAACATTTATCTTTCTTGACTAAACTAAATAGTTTGAAATAGAACTATTTTGACATTTAACTGTGAGTAAATAAATGACTAATGTTTAAATGAAATATCAGTGATACAGAGTAATACTTGGAAACATTTATCTTTCTTGACTAAACTAAATAGTTTAAAATAGAACTATTTTGATATTTAACTGTGAGTAAATAAATGACTAATGTTTAAATGAAATATCAGTGATACAGAGTAATACTTGGAAACATTTATCTTTCTTGACTAAACTAAATAGTTTAAAATAGAACTATTTTGATATTTAACTGTGAGTAAATAAATGACTAATGTTTAAATGAAATATCAGTGATACAGAGTAATACTTGGAAACATTTATCTTTCTTGACTAAACTAAATAGTTTGAAATAGAACTATTTTGACATTTAACTGTGAGTAAATAAATGACTAATGTTTAAATGAAATATCAGTGATACAGAGTAATACTTGGAAACATTTATCTTTCTTGACTAAACTAAATAGTTTGAAATAGAACTATTTTGACATTTAACTGTGAGTAAATAAATGACTAATGTTTAAATGAAATATCAGTGATACAGAGTAATACTTGGAAACATTTATCTTTCTTGACTAAACTAAATAGTTTAAAATAGAACTATTTTGATATTTAACTGTGAGTAAATAAATGACTAATGTTTAAATGAAATATCAGTGATACAGAGTAATACTTGGAAACATTTATCTTTCTTGACTAAACTAAATAGTTTGAAATAGAACTATTTTGACATTTAACTGTGAGTAAATAAATGACTAATGTTTAAATGAAATATCAGTGATACAGAGTAATACTTGGAAACATTTATCTTTCTTGACTAAACTAAATAGTTTAAAATAGAACTATTTTGATATTTAACTGTGAGTAAATAAATGACTAATGTTTAAATGAAATATCAGTGATACAGAGTAATACTTGGAAACATTTATCTTTCTTGACTAAACTAAATAGTTTGAAATAGAACTATTTTGACATTTAACTGTGAGTAAATAAATGACTAATGTTTAAATGAAATATCAGTGATACAGAGTAATACTTGGAAACATTTATCTTTCTTGACTAAACTAAATAGTTTAAAATAGAACTATTTTGATATTTAACTGTGAGTAAATAAATGACTAATGTTTAAATGAAATATCAGTGATACAGAGTAATACTTGGAAACATTTATCTTTCTTGACTAAACTAAATAGTTTAAAATAGAACTATTTTGATATTTAACTGTGAGTAAATAAATGACTAATGTTTAAATGAAATATCAGTGATACAGAGTAATACTTGGAAACATTTATCTTTCTTGACTAAACTAAATAGTTTAAAATAGAACTATTTTGATATTTAACTGTAAGTAAATAAATGACTAATGTTTAAATGAAATATCAGTGATACAGAGTAATACTTGGAAACATTTATCTTTCTTGACTAAACTAAATAGTTTAAAATAGAACTATTTTGATATTTAACTGTGAGTAAATAAATGACTAATGTTTAAATGAAATATCAGTGATACAGAGTAATACTTGGAAACATTTATCTTTCTTGACTAAACTAAATAGTTTGAAATAGAACTATTTTTGACATTTAAACTCTATACTTATACTCAACTGAAATCTTTGAAATAGAACTGTGTATATGTATAAAATGGATTTGTCAGTTAATATCTCACAATGCCATAAAAGCAAACCAAACTAAACTAGATGTTAATTTATAGTTTTCATTCTACAAGACCGGTTGCCATAGCAAGTTTAAAAAAACAGTCTTTCTGACTAATTATTCATAGCTAAATGGAGAAGAATTGTATTTATACCTTTCGTAAGGGTAATGAGCATAATCTGAAATGCAAACAGCCATGAAAAGAAATTGAACTCTTTTGTCTGGGTCCATTGTTTAATAGCATACCAACCTCTCTAGGTAATTTAATGCCTAAAGCTATTTTCTAGAAGAACGGTAGGGATACTATTTAACCCATAGCTGGGAGGATAAAGGGGTTTATACCTTTCCCAAGGATATTTGTCTGAAAGTGAACATTATAGTGCGACTGGAGTTCGAACTCGCTTACTATGATTCAGCAGCCCATCACTTTAACACCTACACCACGAGGACAACCAGTTTGGAACTCTTGTTGCTGTGTCCATATCCTTTGTCAATAACTATTACACTACGAGCGCCTTCATTTGAGAGTAAGTTATTTTTTGTTTGCGTGTTTGTTTGTTAGTTGTGTTTTCTGCTGGTGTATCTCTGTTTTTTGCTTTTTTGTTTGTTTGTTGTGATTTTTTGGAGGTGTATTTTTTATTTATTTTCATTTTTTTTTCTTTCTCATAAATGCGTTTTAACTTCTTTCAAGTCCATGAAAATATAATTGTACGCGGCTCAATTAGCACAAATCGCGACAATCGAATTCCCGCACACACACGCATATATATATATATATATATATATATATATATATATATATATATATATATATATATATATATATCAAGACAGACATCAATACGTGACTAGCAAAGGCATGGACAGCTATCGATATACTATCGGTCATATGGAAGTCAGATCTGACCGATGAAATGAAACGCAGTTTCTTCCAAGCAGCGGTCGTGTCGATACTGCTATATGGATGCACCACAGGGACGATAACTAAACGGCCGGAGAAAAAGCTTGACGGCAACTATACAAGAATGCTGCGAGCAATATTGAACAAGTCCTGGAGGGAACACCCCCCAAAGAAGCAGCTGTACGGCCACCTACCACTCATCACGAAAACTAACCAAGTTAGACGAACCAGACATGCGGGACACTGCTGGAGAAGTAGGGACGAGCTCATAAGTGACGTAATCCTGTGGACCCCTTCATATGGCCGCGCAAAGACAGGGCTACCAGCTCGAACATACAGCAGCTCTGTGTAGATACGTGATGCAGCTCGGAGGACCTGCCGGAAGCGATGGACAATAGGGATGGGTGGCGAGTGAGGGTCAGTGATATCCGTGCTGTTGGTGTGACATGATGATGATATATATATATATATATATATATATATGATGATATATATATATATATATAGTCAAATCCCTCAAAGAGTGTAACGGCTACTATATACTCCATATAACACAATTGTTTACGAAAAAACAATCTTCGTTTAACATGTCACGTCGTTTTCTTGAGATATATGAACCCGATGAAAACTCTTTAAAAGACCTTTTCTCCGAACGATGACCTAAGGTAAAAACAAGATGAACACAATAAAAACAGAAATTAAGTCTTTACAAATAAATTTTGTTGTTCGTTTATCTCTTGTTGTGCAAGCGTACCATACGGCTTCTGAAGTGGTCAGTAGTTGTAATCGTGGCATTTAATTAGACTATTGAACTCTATAGCAGAAAATCTGCAACAATAAATGAGCTAAGAGCAGCAATTGACAATTTAATTAGTGTGCAATTTCATCTGCTTGTTCTATCAGCAGCTCCTTAAATAGAATCGTCATCAGTTTGAACACCTGCGACAACTCAGTGATGCTTGCAATTTTGTCCACTCATGTTATCAGCCGTGCCTTGATAAAAACGATCGTCAGTAAGACCACCTGCAATAACTCAAAATATTCTAAACTTGCTTTCTTTAACTTGCATTTTAAAACTTAAATGTACCTTTATAAACATTGTATTTATGACAAATGAAAGTGTGCAATCATTTTTGGGAATAACCTATCTATCTATCTATCTATCTATCTAAAATAGGTTTATGGTTCTTACCAGTCCACTTGGTGAGCTAATGGAAGACCAACTGTTGTAGTATTGTCAAATAGTGCTCAATATCAAAGATAGAGCATTTACACACACACACACACACACACACATACACATATATATATATATATATATATATATATATATATATCACCCCATATAGTCACTAGAACTGAAACGCTATAGTGTCGACTTTGCTTCTCAACAAATCTCTCCTTATAGTTGGATTATCTTGTTATAAATTTTTCTTTATATATATAATCTTTCTTTATATATATATATATATATATATATATATATTCATTGTCATCCACAACAGACTGTTTCATTGTATCATAACTCTTCATTGTGGCAAGACACGTAGAACGCTTGAAGCTGGGATCGAAACCCGTCCAACTTTATGTTAGACTATTAGCATATCGCTCAGCCAATAAGCGAACCACGTAGTAGCTTTCTTTTGTTTACATTATTGCCTTACCGGATACCAGAGTGCTCAATTCTTTCGAAGAGCTTTGCATTATGTCTCTATCTTGAACTTAAAGGTCAATGAAATCAGCTTTTAAGCGAGTAAAATAAATAAATCAACGATAAAATCCATTGCTCTCCATCATCATTATTATTTTAATTCCTATTTTAGCATTACGAGTTCTGTTACTAATAATATTAACAACGTGGTGTCTATTGGAATATTATCCGATCCCTTCTTAAACTGGGCAAAATAAGAACTGAGATAATATCTTTCTAAAAACCGGAAAGTTATAAAGCATAGAAAATCCTTACCAGCAACAGCTGATGCCAATAGACTATAAGAAAATGATTGTCGAAGAGGCTTCCCCACAGTGACTCTAGAATCATGGAACTTTATAGACCAGAATCTGAAAAGTAAAATTTGTAATAAAAATTTATAATAACGGAAAATTGAAATTGAAAAAACGAAAACGAACCCCACCTCAAAAAAAAAAAAAAAAGAAAAAAAAAAGAAATTTATATAAGAGCAGCAAATCCCCAAACGAGAATAAAAATGTAAAAAAAGAGGTTCCTTAAAATGAACGAATTGACAAAGATATGGATGCGCAGAAGACATCTAAAGATGGAAATAGAAGACTAATAAATAGTAGCCTGAAATAACTCCATCATCATCTATACAATTATATATAGGTTGGTTTGGCTTCTTTGTTCAATGGCATATTAACATTCGAGAATTATTTAACGCCAAAGACGTCCTTGTTGAACAACGGCAGTAATGATATTTAACTAATCGCAGGGGTAATAAGGGCGTCCATACCTTCCCCAAGTGTATTCGAAAATAAATTTAATAACCCAACTGGAGTTCGAACTCTTTTACCATATTTACCGACCCCTTCGCTCGGGCAGTGTATGACACAAGGTCAATTTTTTAAGCAGAGTTTAACAGGTTTGAATTCAGAGTTTTCCTTCTCCTAGACTAGTTGCCTAACCAAGGCTGAAGAACCTAGTCTGCCCTACTATTTGCCCATAGCTGGAGGGAGAATAATTGGATTCATACCTTTCCCAAGGGTATTACTGCTATGTGAAATGCAATCAGTCTCGTCCAGGGTTTGAACTCGTGTCGCCGTGTCCATTTCCTACGACGATAACCATTACACCACGAATTCCTTTACTAACAGGCCACAATCCAGCACTTTATCCATTACGCCACGTGGTCTTCCTTACCCCCTGTCTTTCTGTCTATCTGTCTGTCTATGTATTTCACTAAGTGAATAGAAAGAGCGTGAAATATATACAACTGACTGTATAAGTAATCTATGACATGAACGATGGTTTTGTGAAAACTTGATTACAAGAATTTACGAAGAATGAAATATAAGCTGTGTTCAAAAAGTTTCGGGATTGAAATTCTATTAACTAGGACAGAAACGAACAATGTATGAAACATTAATTTTCTTCAAAACACTCCTTTTGGCATTCATAACAATTATTCCAGTATGAAACTTTGAAAACTTTGAAACTCATATATTGATATGATATGAAGATTCACTGTAATAGTTTTAAATGTTTTTCATTGCCGACTGCATCTCTGTAGAGGGGTAATACTTCCATCCCAACGAGTGCTTTGGGAAATGTGGAGTACCCAATTCGATGTCATTATTGCCAGTTCTCGTCTAAATCAGCGGTAGAACTTGTTAGGGTTCAATCTATGAATCAAATCAAACTATTCAAACATTTTCTATACTTAAACAATTTACCTGTGTGCAAAAAACAGATGAATATGAAATAGAATTATTAGTTTTGAATGAAAATACTTGAAACCTTTTGACTCTTGATTAATATTAAATAGAATCATTGTTGTAAAACAGCAATACTTGAAACTATTGAGAGTCCTGAATATGGCATTAATCTGCGTTTGATGGTGAGGCGCATGTTTGAACGTTTGAGGAATATGAAGTACCTTTTCCTTACTATTACTCCTAAGTCCAGTCTGACCAAGAGTTTTTTGAAACTCTTGGTCAGACTGGACTTAGGAGTAATAGTAAGGAAAAGGTACTTCATATTCCTCAAACGTTCAAACATGCGCCTCACCATCAAACGCAGATTAATGCCATATTCAGGACTCTCAATAGTTTCAAGTATTGCTGTTTTACAACAATGATTCTATTTAATATTAATCAAGAGTCAAAAGGTTTCAAGTATTACAACAATGATACCTATACGAATGCAGCAACTAGACTAGTTGCCTAACCAAGGCTGAAGAACCTAGTCTGCCCAAAAGGTTTCAAGTTTTACAACAATGATACCTATACGAATGCAGCAATAGTGTGTTTAAAATAATGCCAATATATCAAACTGAAAAAAAAAAAGTATTATTTTAAATAAAAGGAAAAAGGATCATAAAAAAGTCAAACCCACATCAAACAGAACTTAATCTCGCACACACACACTCACACAAGGGGAGAAAAGATAGTCGGTTGAATCTTTTTGCAGATCACACACACACACACACTGACCCAGGCGGAGGACGCTTAAACTTTATGGAATATCAACTCTCATAGATTATTTAAGGACAAGAAAAATAATAAAAGAAAAAAAACCGAAAGTATATGTATACACACGTGGACTTGAGCACCCACGCAGACACACAAACATACAGAATATACCCTTGTAAAAATAAGAAGAAAAATAAGGAGGCAAAAAAGAGAAAGAGAGAAACAATACCTGCGGTGACGAAAATTATTTACGAACAATGAAAGCATTAACGTGACCTAAAATTCTCTGACTCAAATCCTGGAATTAAAAAAACAACCTTATCAAAATAGTCGACAATATATAAATCAAAGACAACGCCACCATCAAAATGTATAATTTCCCCGAAGAAACGAAAATAATAAAGGAATATGTGTTGAAGAAGTATAAATAACTTAGAAAATAAATCTCCTTGATGATCTATTAATTTTAAGGTATTAGTTTTTGCTCTCATTGTATCACCTGTATATATATATATATATATATATATATATATATAAACATGATTTCATATCAAATAACAACCAAAGATCAAAATGCTATTAAAACAAGAAACATAAGCTTACCTCACCCTTTGAACCAGTTTTATAAATCACTCATGAGAATAATAAACGAATGCAGCAAGGTGAGAAAGAAAGAATCCAAAATTGATACAACTAGTTAAGGAGAGTCAATTCCTCGGAACTGACTAGTATTTGTCTATATAAAATAGACGAACAAATCCGAATCTGTCTTTGAGAATAAGAAACATGAAATTCCCAAGAACATCAAGATTTAAAAAGTAAAAAAAGGAAGTGAAGTTGGCGACTGTAGTCGAGGGTCACCCGAAGGCTCCCTTTTCAAAAGCTACTACACAAGGTGTAGAGGAGGGCACTACTCCATTCCCTGGATTGCTCCACTTTACCCATGATACGTACCTTATAATGCTGAGTGTTAAGCCTGGAGGAACCAAGTGCCATTTTTTAAAGTCCTTGGTATGACTCGACCAGTGATTGAACCCTGGTCTCCTGGCCCATTGGCGAACACTCTATCCACTAGATCAATGAGCTGGTTATCCAAATAACCTGAATCGATTATATATATTCAAGCAACTGTCTTGAATATCTAAAGAATGACAAAAAACAAAAGTATAAGGTTTGGTTGGTTGGTTGTTTTGTCTTACGGTTTATTCGTTCAATTTAAGATAATTAAGTGATGATGAAATTAAATGCAATCTTACTGGAAAAGGATGTGAAGTTTTAACCCAAAAAGAAATTAATCAAAAGTGTTTTGATTAAGCTACAGTGTAAATCTGTATAACCTCCTGATGATGTATTTATTTTATCGTTATTTGTAAAATTGAGTTAGATAAAAAGTTAATGATTAATTTTAATGTTGATTAATTAAAAATTTTTCTTTTACAATCTCCGAGGTAAAAGATTGCTTACATTATCATGGGTTTTAATCCTTCACATTTTTTTGCGGCAAGTCAAATATTGTCGTCTGTGAATCTCAAAAGTTTTAAGAACAGAGCTTAAGACCCGATTCGTCAATAGAGGCAAAAATACTGATACAAAAAGCACAGCTTTTCGAGTTTACTTTTGTACAAAAAATAACCCCCTTTTTTTAGTAAAGAAATCAGTTGATTTCCTATATATACCTGTAATATCCAGTCAGCGTCTTTAGTCAATGGGCGTAGGTCATTCCTCTATAGAATATACATGGTCCCTTCAATAAGTTTCCAGACTTTTTTGTACAGGCATTTAGAATTGTCGCAGACTCTTGAAAATTCACTATGTTATTGCTATACCTCTTATGAGATGACTGACTAATTTTTATGATTTCAGGTTCAAATGAACAGCTACAGCAGGAATTGGAATATACCCTTCTAAAGCCTGATTGTTACAGCTGGTGAATTTCAAAAATGCAATCTGACAGTTTAGAAGAACGATATGCCATAAAATTCTGTTTTAAACTTGGAAGAAATTCCACAGAAACGTATGGAATGCTTCAGACTGCTTTTCGACCATCTTGCATGAATCGAGTATCAGTTTTTGAGTGGCTAAAGAGATTCAAGGAAGACAGGGAATCTGTGAGGGATGATGAGAGGTGTGGGAGGAGTAAGGAAGTCAATACACCAGAGTTGATTGGCTAAAGGCTTAGGGTTAGGGTTACTATGTTGAGGTTTTAAGGGAGTTCAGGAAGAGATTCCGTCGGAAGAGGCCAGCACTCTTCAAATCGGGTCAGTGGCATTTCCACCAGGACAATGCACCAGTCCACAACTCCATCTTTGTCACAGACTATTTGACCAAGACGGGCATGAAGACAATTCCTCAGCCTCCCTATAGTCCAGACATTGCTCCCTGTGACTTTTGTTTATTCCCTAAGCGCAGAGGCTGTGGTTATGAGACAATTGAGAAGATGAAAGAGGCTGTGATAAAGGTCATTGACACACTCACACAAGAAGACTTCCATGGGGCCTTCCAGAAGTTGTTAGAACGGTAGAACAAGTGCATTGCAGCCGGATGAGATTACTTCAAAGGGGACTAGAGTTTCATGTGTGTACTATCAATAAAAGTTCCCAAACGAAAAAAGTCTGGAAACTTATTTAATGATCCTCGTATAAGGAATTTCATATAAGGGCTCGATGTATGGCTATTGTTATATATTCTATATCCAGGTTTATATCAAAGACATGATTAGAGTTTGTTATTGAATAAATATGTTCGACAATCGTCATGATTGTTTTTTTTATTGCTCTTCGTAGTCAAGGAGTTTGTGATTTAGAGCGACCACTACATCCATAAAAGAGGGCGCATCGAGAGGTATAATGGTTAGCAAGCAAGACTAGCAAACCTTCATAAATGGGTTCGAGTCTCATTGGGTGCTCCATTCATATGGCCTTGTGCCACATCTTAACAAAAAGCTTAGTAAATTACTACATCATAGAAAAAGATGAAATATGATTGGCATGAACACAAAACGCGAGCATATCAGATAGTATATATAGCTGTAGTATTCAATCAATGATCGAAAAGGAAAGAAATCGAAGAATTGTAACAGTACCAGGATCTTTCTCGGGAGCTGAAGAGTAGGATAGGGTTAGGATTGGCGATCGAAAAATAAATTAGAAAACTTTAAAAAGCTCCTAAGAAATAAAAGAATGGTTATTTTAAGAATTCAACAGCCAATTTGGAATCTTTATGGTTTGGTTTCTTTGTTTAATGGCATATCAACCTTCTTTGGTTATATAATGCCAAAACCATCCGTCGAGAAGAAAAGCAGTAATACTATTTAACCCTGGGAGGATAAGGGGGGTTCATACCTTTCCCAAGGGTATTTGCCCGAAAGTGAACATAATAGAGCGACTGGACTTCGACCTCGCTTACTACGATTCCGCAGTCCAGTGTTTTAACCATTACACCACGAGGACACCCCTTGTAATTGCTATTTGGCGAAGGTTGTATAAAGGATATTAAAAAAGTTAAATGGAATGACGAGTCAGAAAAATGTATATTAAGATCTTTATTGTAATTCGTACGCATAGTAGCGCATTTGGATCCATATTCAAAAGACTAGAGTGGATATTGGAGGTATTAGATATTCGAAAATGATATGAGACAAATAACGATGGGATCTGATGGAATACAGAAAAAGTTATTTGTGTATTAAGGAGACTTGTTATTATTCCAACTTGGATAAATGCAAGTCATCGGGTGTGAACATGAAAATGCATGAAATCTAATAAGGAAAAAAACAAACAAACAAACAAATAACGACAAACAAACATACAAACTAAATGAAAACAAATAAGCACAAGAAAGATCATCTAGGAAACTGATTTTATATGAATACAAAATATTCCAATAAAGCTGTTGAAATATTTAAAGAATGACAGACCCATGAATGAAAAGCTGCTCTTCAGACTTCAGCAGATATGCTGTTGTGAATACTGAAGAGAAGACAGGAGATTTAAAATTACGTTTTTTGTTTTGTTTATTATTCAGTCCCGTGTAATGATCGCAAGATACCCATGGTATGAATGCTTAAACAGGAACATAGCAAAAAGCCTTAAACCTTCGGGCTGAGATCGATAGAATTTATGTTACAAAGGGAACGACAACAGCTCGCAAAAAAAGAGAGAGAAATATGAGCTACAGAAACAAAGTAACGAGATGAAAGTTGTATTTAAAAAGAGGACACTTGAAAAGAGAAACTAAAATTAATAAGAAGGGACTACACAGTGTAGAATAAAGTTATAGCTGCAACAATCATATGTACACACACCCAAAAGTTAAAAAGTGTGCAAAATTTTTTTCCCAAGGAATAATGGTGCTATTATTTGAAGACTCAAGTTGAAAAATTGCATATTGAATACATTGGACAGGATTGTGTAAAAGATACTTTATGAATACTAAAGTTAAACAAAGTAGGCGACCTTAGTCGAGGGTGACCCGAAGGCTCCCTTTTCCATAGCAATCCAGGGAAAGGAGTAGGGCCCTCCCCTACACCTCGGTGTAGTAGCTATTGAAAAGGGAGCCTCCGGGCCACCCTCGACTAAGGTCGCCAACTTTATCCTGTTGTGAATTATTAGTTGTTGCTTTTACATATTCGATCCTTATAGTATTATTTTGTACTGCTATTAAAAGAGATTTAGTTTCTCACTTGAAGTTTCCAACTTTTAGTTATGGCTTGGTAATCTCATGTGCAATTTCTCCAGATAATCCTTGAAGTGTAAATACTGCTTGTTTTCTTCCATATTCATTTGCTTTACGGTATGTCCTTAGGTTGACATTGCTGTTACTGGCTCTTGTTATAAGATTTTTTTTTCTTGCTCTTATTAGCGTATTCCTCAAGTTATTGAATTATTGCGATTACGCAATACTCAGAGATGGCAACACTTTTTTCTCCTTCTTTTCCTGATGTATACAGTGAGTCTATATCACTATTTGGAAATAAGGCCTTGAGCGCAGTTATCGATTTCTTTATTTTTTGGTCCATTTGTTTAAGTTCTTCATTTGTCCATTCGAAGAATGGTCCCGAGTGTCTTACAAGAGGGACTGTCAATGTGTTTATTTATTGTATCAGAGTTTGGTTTCGATATGTTTTCTTGTTTTTCTGAAGTTCTCTTTTTTTACTTTTTCTTTCATCTCCGTAATTTGATGAAAGAAAATTACAAATACTTGAGAATATTAGAAGTGGACACCACTTCTAATATTCTCAAGTATTTGTAATTTTCTTCTATCCAAAGAGGTCTGACGCTTTCCCGATTCGATAGTTTTATCATTTTACTCTTTGCAAGTTTTTCACATCAGCGTTAATTGGTGGTCTTTCACCAGAAGCTGAGTGACAGCAAGTTTCCTTAGGTCTCCAGGACTCTACTCTGTATTCGAGATGATCTTAACAATTGCCCCATCGGCTGGGACTGTTTCTCTGTAGAAAATAAGACCCCCTCCCAATGAGTGTCCTAGATCTGGAACTAAACAATCTGATGGTGAGGCTCCAGTAATAATGGAGATTTGGGGAATGCGGAGTATCTCTTCATTGTCATCGTTCCCAAGTCCACTCCTATCCGGAGTGATAGCACCTGATAGGGTCCTATTTATGGATCAAATAGAACTAAACTGTTTACTTATACTAAACTGAATTGCTTGAAATTGAACAGTTAATATGTATAGAATAGATTTGGCAATAGATAAACTATAATGGTTGATGTGTCGTGAAAACAAACCAAACCAAACCAAACTGATCTTAAAAATGGTATTGTCTGGATGGTCTCCATTCTTCCTCTGATTTCTAACTCCTTTTTTCCAAACTTTTTGGACCACTCCAAGTGCACCAACAATAATCCGTATCACCGTCATCCACATTTTCCATTGATATTTTTTAGTTATTTGGCAAGGCACAAGTATTAATCTATTATTTCGCTTTCTTTTATTTTCACTCTATTTTCACTCAACTGGAACCGCAGGATTAACTATCATATATATATATATATATATATTTACCAACCCCTCTGATCGGGCAGGATATGACACAAGGTCAATTTTTAAGTGGAGTTTAACAGGTTTAAATTCAGGGTTTTCCTTCTCCTGCACTAGTTGCCTCACCAAGGCTGAAGAACCTAGTCTGCCCTACTATTGACCCATAGCTGGAGGGAGAATAATTGGATTCATACCTTTCCCAAGAGTATTAGTGCTATGTGAAATGCAATCAGTGTTGTCCAGGATTTGAACTCCTGTCACCATGTCCATTTCCTACGATGATAACTATTATTATTAGTATTATTATAATAATTATTTTTATCCTAAAGAGTTTTTCACACTAGCGTAAATTGATAGATTTTAACTGGAGTTTGAGAGACAGCAAGACTCTTCAAGTCTCCAGGACTCTTCATAGTATTCTGGTCGATTTTTTTGTAATACCGGAGTCTTGATGGTGTCTACTTGTCCTCTGTTTTTTCGGTCTTCTAGTCTCTATATCAATTTCTTCGGGATTGTTCCATATGCACTAATTACAGTTGGTATCACCGTCACTTTCATAATCCATAGTTTTTTAAAATTTTTCTTGCAAGGTCTACATATTCGTCTCTCTTTGAGCATTCTTTTCATTTTACTCAATGGTCTGTCGGGACGGCGGGGTTCACTTTTCATCAGGTTCCCTTTTTTGTTGACTATCAATAGGTCTGGTCGTCTAGCCGAGGATTGGTAATCTGTTTGTATCCCCCAAATCCCACTGAATTTTATGTGTCTCCTTCTCAAGGACGGATTCCGCGTTAGAGCCTTATTATTATCATCATTATCATTATTATTATTTAACTCTCTTGAGAGTTTTTCACACCAGCGTTAGCTGATGGTTTTCCACTGGAGTTCGAGTGACAGCAAGTCTCCTCAATTTTCCAGGACTCTTCTCAGTATTCTGGTCATTCTAAATAATACTGTAGTTTGGACGATCTCCACTGGTCCTCTTACTGTCAATATCACTAATCCCTGTACTAATCCTTTAGTTAATGTATCAAGCGCGCTAATCTATTATTATTATTATTCACTCATTAGAGCTTTTCACATCAGCGTTAGCCGATGGTTTTTCTCTGAAGTCTGAGCGACAGAAAGTCTCCTCAAGTCTCCAGGACTCTTCTCAGTATTCTGGTTGTTTTCGTGTGGATGGTCTCCACCCGTCCGCCAACTTCCAAGTCCTCTAATCCCTTTAGTAATCCTTTAGTTACTCTTCCAAACGCACCAGTTACAACTGGTATAATGGTCACCTGCATATTTCACAGTTTTTTCAATTCCCTAGCAAGGTCGAGGAACTTATCCATCTTTTCACATTCTTTGAGTTTTACTCTGTGGTCAGTCGGGACAGCAAAGTCGACAATTTTGCAAGTTCTCTTTTTCTGTTGATTATTATTAAGTTTGGTCTTCTGGCCGAGATTAGGTGATCCGTGTGTATGTCAAAGTCCCATAGGAGTTTATGTGTGTCATTTTCTAGAACAGGTGCTGGGTTGTGCATATACCATCAAATTTAAATTTCTTGCACATCTCCCAGTGGATCACTTTGCCGACTCCGTCCTGTCTAGTCTTTTATTCCTTCTGCGCTAATTTGCTGCATTAGTTTATTATATGATTGATGGTTTCATCTCTGTAACTGCATAGTCTATATTTGCTATTTTGCTGCGTCTTATCTATTCTCGCTTTGATATGATTGGTTCTTGTCTTGTGCTGCTATTAGGAGAGATTCTGTTTTTCTCTTAAAGTTTCCTTTTCTTAGTCATGTCCAGGTTTTGTCGTGTGAGAAGTTGTTTATTAGTCGTTTAAACCGCCCATAGAGTTGTTTTCCTTCCCATTTTTGTTTCCTTATTATTTCTTAGTTTTCAGCACCAGCTATAACTGGCGATTTTATCATTTTCCCCCTGCACAGGATTTTTTAAAACTAGTTTTAATTGGTAATTTTTCACTGAGATCTCCAGGATTAATCAAAGTATTGCAGCTGATCAACCAGTGCTGTGGTCAAGATGATCCCCATTCTTCCTCTGATCTCTACTCTCCCTATTTTTTCAGGCCTTTCCGTACTATTCCACGGCCTCCAACTAAAACTGGTATCCCTGTTACTCTCATGTTATACAATTTTTCACCTCTGTATGATAAAGATTATCATTTTACTCATTTGAAATTTTTTCACAACTCTTCTAGGTATTTAGGTCGATCTCAATAATACTGTCGTTTCGATGGTTCTCCTTTCGTTCTCTTATCTTTAAGATCTCCAGTCCCACTGCCAATCATTGATGACTGCACCGAGTGCACCAATTACATTTGGTATCACCGTCATTTTCATCTTCAATAGACGCTTTTAGTTCTTTACAAGGTCTCGGCACTTATCGCTCTTTTCACTTTTTAAAAGTTTTACCTTGTGATCAGCCGGAACGGCAAAATCTACTTTTCGGCAATTTTCTTTTTATTGTTGACTATCACTAGGTCTAGTCGTCTGGCCGAGGTTAGGTGATCCATTTGTATCACAAAATCTCAAAGACTTTTGTGGATCTCATTTTCTAGGACAGATTCTGGGCTATGCATTTACCATTTGTTCGTATGGTCGAATTTAAACTTCTTACACAATTCCCAGTGGATCACCTTGCCAACCCAGTCGTGTCTAGTCTTATACTCTCTTTTCTCTAACTTACTGTATTCGCTTATTATATCCTTGATCATTTCGTCTGTATCCTCACATCAAAATCTATTGTTTTGCGCCTTGTCTATTTTTTCCTTTGATATTGACCGTATGGCGTTGTTTTGTGCTGCTATCAAAAGAGATTCAGTTTCTCTCTTGAGTTTTCACTTTCTTGGCCTTGTCCTTGTTTTTTCATGTGAGATTTTTCTTTTTTGTCCCTTAAATTGACTATAGAGTTGTCTTTCTTCTGGTTCTTTTTGTTCTGTTGATGACTGTGTTGTCTATTGTCCTTTGTTGCAGTAATTAGTCTTCCTCCTCGCTTTTTTATGTAGTCTTCTAATCGTTCTATCAATGTATCGACGCTATCTTCAATGCTAGCAAGTATTCTTCCACCTTATTTTCTTGACTCATACAATCTGTTTACATTTTCTCTGGGATAATGCCGAATGCATTGTCATGGGTTTTCTTATTCTCTGATCCATTTATTGAAGTTCTTCTCTGGTCCACTTTAATAATGTTCCCAAGTATCTTACGAGGGGGACAACATCCTTTTGATGAGATTTCTTCTATGTAGTTTGGTTTCGATTCGTTTTCTCGTCCTCCTGAGGTATTCTTTTTAAATTTTTTCTTTCATCTCGGCATATTTGATGGTATCTGCTTCAAATATTCTCAAGTATTTGTAATTTTCCATTTCAAAGACCGTTCTGATTTTTATTGATTTGGTTGTTATATTTCTTCAGTCATATTTTCTTTCCCGCTTTTCATTAAAAGTATAAAAAGGATTCGGTCTTAAATGACGTATAATGGTTGATATGCCATAAAACAAAATCTATGCCAAATTCCATCCTTGTATTCTGACTGTATATCCTCACTGTCTGTATTAGTGTTTTCAATTCTTTTTCCTTTTTTGGCGAACAGTTTCATGTCACTCATGTCGGTGGTTGATTTTTTCTTTTGATTTGTGGAATTTGTGTCCACCTGTGCATTTCCGAAGTATGTAGTTACGTAGCATGATCGCTATTACAAATAGTTATGGTAATGGAGCTTCTCCCTAGAATATCCCTTCTGGATTTTCACCTCATTTAAGCTTTTTCCTTCTACTCTCAGTGAGACTATCCACAGTTTTTAAGTTCTTTTCGATAAAGTTTATGACTTCGCTGGATTTCTTATACATTTAGAGACAGTCTATTATCCGGCTTTGGGGGACTATGTCATATGTCTTTTTGATGTCAATCCACGCGATAACTAGGTTTTTTTCGTCTTGATTTGCTGTCTTTGAGGACATGTTAGTCAATGTATAGTAGATATCCGGCTCCACCGGTCTCTTTACGGCATCCTTTATATTCTTTGAGAATGCGATGAAAAAATATCCAGAATTTTAGATTTCTAATTTGCGTTACAGATATAACTGACAAAAGTAAATTCCTTATCAGTAAGATATATATAATAGAAGAAGAAGAAGAAGAAGAAGAAGAAGAAGAAGAAGAAGAAGAAGAGTTATAATAAAAGAGGAAACAAGAAGTCTGTGTGTGTGTGTGTGTGTGTGTGCGAGAGAGAGAGAGAGAGAGAGAGAGAGAGAGAGAGAGAGAGAGAGAGAGAGAGAGAGAGATTTTGTCAATATCCATACGTAAATACTGTCAGTTATTGTTAGGGAATTGAAAAAACTATGGAACATAAAGGTGACAATTATAACAATTGTGATTGATGCTTTTCCTATAGTAACTAAAGGATTATGAAAGAGACTGGAGCACTTGGAAGTTGGAGGACGAGTGGAGACCATCCAAACTACAGCATTTTTGAGAACAGCCAGAATAATGAGAAGAGTCCTGGAGATTTGAGGAGACTTGCTCTCATTCAAACTCCAGTGAGAGACCATTAGCTAGTGCTGATGAGAAAAACTCTCAAAGAGTAAGTAATAATAATAATATAGGCGACGGTGATACTAATTATAACTGGTGCACTTGGAACAATCTCTAAAGGGACTGGAAGATTTGTAAATAAGAGAACAAGTGGAGAACATTCAGACCATAGCATTATTGAGATCGGCTACAAAACCTAGAAGAGTCCTGGAGACTTGAGGAGACTCTTGTCACTCTGACTCCAGTGAAAAACAATTAGCTAACGTTGGTGTGAAAAACTCTCACAGAAGAAGAAGAAGAAGAAGAAGAAGAAGAAGAAGAAGAAGAAGAAGAAGATTTGGTTTAATTCTACTCCTATTCAAAAATAATAATTTATATGCACAAAATAAGTTATGTGGTTTCAATTAACTATACCTTTTCCAGTTCAAAATGGGAGTAGTTCAGTTCAAAATGGAAAAATCATTATAAGTATAAATATAAAAAATATTTTATAAATTATTTTAGCAATAAAATTGTTAACATTTTATAATATAAAAAAAATTCTTCAAGTCGTTTATTAGAACACAACATCTTCTAATGCTACAGGTGCAGGAATTTTAGATTGAATTCCAGCTATGAAACGATTGCATACTTCTGGTGTAACCCTTCCCAATTCTTCCTCAATTAATGAAGTCAAAGCTCTTGCCCTTTGTTCAGTAATTGACAAGCCATCTCTTCTCTCCATTGCAAGAATACTCACAATTTTAGCAGCCAATTCCTGCTTGACGTAAGCTTTGATTAAAGACCATACTTGTTCAATCGGATTAAACATTGGACTGTATGGTCCCAACCTAAGCACTTCACATCCTAGAAATTCTTCTTCACTAAAAACTTCTTCAGTGTTTGAGTGACATGGGACATTGTCAACAACCATCACAACTGGACCCCCATATTGTCTCTTTGCAGCTTTTTTATATTGATACTAATAATAATTTTTCCATTTTGAATTGAACTATTCCCATTTTTAACTGAAATATTCCCATTTTGAACTGAACTATTCCCATTTTGAACTGAACTACTCCCATTTTGAACTGGAAAAGGTATAGTAATACTAGTTTTTAGGAAACAATTATCGCTTCGAATAACTATTCTTAATATGAATAAACATTACTCTTAATATAAATTCCTAATTCAAATAATTTTCAAAAATATCTATTAAACCAAGAAAGGGGATCCTAACAGGTGATTAAGTATTTGAAATAATTATATCATTTTGACTATTAATAATAATCCTTGGTAAGCATTTCCCAGTCAGCTGGGGCTGTAGAATACACGGACTGTATCTCTACGGAGGAGTAAGACTCCCACCCAACGAGTGTCCTGCATATGGTACTAAACAATCTGATGTTGAGGCTCTTGTAATGCTGGAGCTTTGGGGAATGCGGGGTACCCCTTGATTGCCATTGTTTCCAGGTCCACTCTGACCCGGAGTGGTAATACCTAATAGGTATCTATCTATGGATCAAATAGAAATAAACTGTGTAATTACGCTAAACAAAATTGTTTGAAATTAACTGTTTTTACATTTAATTTTGTTTAAACAAAACATGTATTTATGACTAACTGTGTGTAAATAAAAGACTACTTATGCTAAACTGAGTTGTTTGAAAAGAAGTGAAACCATTTAACTGTGTGTAAAAAAATGTAATCAGGCTTGTTTAAAAATGCTATCTTCAAAGTATGTTTAGAAATCATATTTAATATATGTATAAAAAGGATTTGGCATTAAATAACCCATAATGGTTGATACACCTTAAAACAAAATCAAACCAAATTTTTGTTAACAATGATAGTTTTTTTAGTAGCTATTTTAAAGACAAATAATTTGTACACAGTTATATGGTATTAAGTATTGGCAATCTCAAATCTTATCGATGTTAGCAAGCTAAATTAGCTGACCATTGTCAATGGATTTGATTCTCAGTGAGCACCTCATACTTCTGACTTTGTGGCACATCTAATCTAAGCTGAGTAAACTAATATAGGATATAAAGTATTCTTATCTATTTCACAATTTACAACCAGATTGATTCTACTCATAGATGGGGCCCTAATAGCTACTTCCACTCGGGACCAGAATTGACTTGTGAGTTATGACAATGAAGGGGTGATTTCATACTTCCTCTAACGCTGGAAATGAAGCCTCACCACCACCAGATGTAGCTTGGTGTTATACTCAAAAAGACCTCTTTTATTGTCGTATTCTAGGCTCTGTTATCAGAACTTGGAAGAGAACGAAGAAGTTGAAGAAGAAGAAACTATAATAGAAAAATTAAATGCTTGAAAATAAAATTAAAAAATGTGAAAGAAAACACACAGAAAGAAAGACTGGAAAAATAGTGCGATGATTTATTATTGTTGTTAGAAAAACAATTCACAAAAGAACTGATCTTTAAGAAATAATAACTCAGTTAATAATAAAATAAGAAAAAGCAACCGATCGAATTAAATAAAAGACAAAATAAAATCCAGTTGAATAACAACCAAGGCTGTAATATTTAAGGCCGTTGAGTGGTAAAAGAAGTAAGAAAGTCAACACAAGAAGCCCCAATCGATGCGAAACAAATGACACAATAAAATGGACAGTTGAAATCAATAAAATTGTGAATAAGAACAAAGGTCGTTGGGTTCTGCTCCATGGATTATTTCCTACCTCTGACAGAGTTCAAGGTTCAAATCTAGCAAAGAGAGCAGCTAGAGTGATAATTTTCAGGAAAGAAGGTTAAATAAATGAGCTTGCCTTCAACAAGCCATTCAGCTGTCAAACGTCTTATCTAAATGGTCAGATTTATTGCTTGGTAACAAGGCGCTCTAAAAGTAGGATACCGACGGAGCTAAGTATTTTATGTATGCGGGTCTCTACTGTATGTGAGTCTCTACTTTAAAAGTCAGCCTCATATCAAATTGAGAAGCAAGGTAAATATTCCTAAGAGCAGTGATTGATAAATCCATGGTACAAGGATATGAGTTACACTGGTCTGACAAAATTCACGTACTGTTCAATTCTTTTATTACTTTCATGAAGTTCATGACTATTCTACAATGATGAAGCGTAACAATTATCGTTACGGAATCGGCGATCAGAGTTCAAATCCTGGACGAGGTTGTTTGCTTTGGAAAGGAATGAATCAGCTTTTTATGACCAAACTAAAATAGAACTGATTAGTTTCTTTAGCCTTAGCATGGTAACCCCTCTAGGAGAAAAAATAATTCAAAACCAGCGGTACAAGGTTTAAGAAATGACTTTGTGTCGTATCGTATTCATGGGGGAGGGGTTAGGTAAATACATAGGTAATATGCAGATTAAGCCACCAAGGTTATTTGTGGTCACCGGAAAAGCAAAGAATACCATTTCTGGGCGAAAGGAAATGAGAGAAGGTTGGGATACAGGGCCCCAAATTCGGCCTGAAGAAGGTCGAAGGTAAAATCGGTCGAAGCGTTGTAAATATAATTATAAAGATGAAGGTAATAGTCTGAATACACAAAACGATAAAAATTATCAAGTTTTATCAATGAAATTTAGACAAATAAGAATTCATCTGTAAGTATAATTCTTAAAGGTTTTCGTATGTTGACGTGTTGATGTGTTACACAGCAAAAGTTGCACTTAGTAGCGAAATTTTTGCTAGCACAAACGTTAAAATAGAGAATAGAGCAATTATTGATCGAATTTGGGACTTAAAATCAAGTGTTGTACGAACGTTCACGCTCATCTACATCCTCAAAAGAAGAAAAAAAAACAATAAAAAAAACAAAAACTTTCAAGGGAGTTAACTGTTAAACACTGATTACAGATTACTTCCACATTCATACTATTATTTTCATGGTTTCCTGAGAAATACAATAGATATTATTAACTGGTCATACAATTCGCTTTTCATTTTTATTTAGATCTTTGAGAGAGAGAGAGAGAGAAAGAGAGAGAGAGAGAGAGAGAAAGAGAGAGAGATTGACAGACAGACAGACAGACAGAGTTAACTTTGTGCTTTCCCCCCGTTCTACCGTGTGACACTCACGAAGGATATGTACCTAGTTAAAAACAAAATATAAATTTATGAATTCTATAAATAAAATGTAACGCGTCAGAGGCGCCGTAGGTGGCGTTTAAGCAAGAATTACTCGTAAGGAAATTGAACAAGACAGACTCAAAATGGTTCTTTCCTATTTTTGCTAGTTTGTTTGTTTTATGGCATATCAACCTTTGTTAGTTATTTAATGCTAAATCCATTTTTATACAAACAAACATTTCTAATACAAACAATTCAGTTTAGCATAAGTACACAGTTTAACTGTTAAAAACATTTCTATTCCAAGCTATTTAGTTTAGTCAAACAGTTCTAATTCAAACGATTCAGTTTAGTATAAGTATTGTTTTTGTTTACACATAGTTCAATGTCCAACCAGTTCTATTTCAAACAATTCAGTTTAGCGTAAGTACAGTTTCAATGTAAAAAGAACCCTTCTATCTGAAGCAATTCAGTTTAGGGAACAAAATAGTTCTATTTAGAGCAATTCAGTTTAGAATAAGTTCACAGTTTAGTTCTATTTGACCCATAGTAGGATCCTATCAGGTGCTACCACTCCGGGACAGAGTGGAACTGGGAGCGATGACAATGAAAGGGTACACCGCACTCACCAAAGCTCCAGCATACTTGAACCTCACCATCAGATTGTTTAGTGTTATATCTAGGACATTCGTTGACGGGGTCTTACTCCTCTGCAGAGAAGCAGTCGGTGTATTCTACAGCCCCAGTCGACTGGGCGCTCATTTTTGCATTTATTGCTGTGTATTTTAGAAAGCATACGATAGACAAATCATATACGTATCTGTAAAGATATTTGTCGTCTATTCTTCAAGATACGTTCTTTCGAATTTCTTTTTTATTCTTGAAAGTTTATTTTCCCCCCATTTCTAAAAATTTACACATTCCAAAGTGTCCGCCATTTTCATTCTGACGAGTAAAATAAGAATGGAGAAAATTATGAAAAAATGACAGGAGACGATACAAAAAGAAATGTTTTTTATTTTTTTAGAAACTTTTCTCTCAGTGGGGAAAAAAGGTTCATATGTTAGTCTTCGAAATAACAATGACCAATTTTTGATTGATTCATTCACTTTTTTAAAAAGTTCTTTCTTGTTTACATCTTTTTTTTGCTTTTTGTTTTGTTTACTTCTTTTTTTCGTTTTGTCTACATTTTTTCGTTTCGTTTCGTTTTGTTTACATTTTTTTTCTTTTCGTTTCGTTTATTTCTGTTTTTCAGTTCGACTCCTAGAGTTTCTCTCGAGTCGATATCCTACGTTTATAAATCGTTCGTTTTTATTTGTTTCCCCTCGAGTTTTGCATTCGACCTCAGTCATTAATTTTCTTTTTACATATTTTATAGTTTCTCACTACTTATTTCGTCACTACCTACTTCGTCTCAACGTCAAATGCGGAAGATATTCATGGAAGAAAACTGTATTAGGTCAATGTTTAAAGTTGAGAGGCACGACTGCTTATAAACTCGTCAGTTGAAGTTCTTGCCTTAATAGACTAGAAAACTGACCTCTCATACAGTTAGCCCAGCACAGACCATATTCTTAAGGTTTTTTTTATTTTCTTCTTGTTTATTTCATCTACTTTTTCTTTACTCACTTAAAGGCTGCCAAAGAAGGCCAATAACTTCAACGTTAAGTTTGGAGAAAATAAAAAAAATAAAGTAATCCAAAAGTGGTGAATTTATAACGACGGAAAGTCGACATTAAAACGTTTCCGTTTTGATGAACCTTCATCAGGATTTTAAAATGGTGAAACAAGTGTTGATAGAACAACAATGAATGTTTTAATAAAATGCAAAAACAGAGGAAGAGGAATATATATAAAGAAAGATCATTTGACCGTTTAATTATCTAATCAACCTTCTTTTTCAAAAATCTATCATGTGATTGTCAAGGGCAATGACGTTGAAACAAATGAAACCACTAAGAGACAAAATGTATTAAAAAGAAGAACTGAAAAGAAAAGAAGAAAAAGAAGAAGAAAGAAAGAAAAGAAAAAAGGAAGAAATAAAGAAGAAGAAAAGAGACAGAGAAAAGAGAATTATTATTGTTGGAAAAATAGTTGAATTACCTGAGTTTGGTGTGTTCTTTTATTGTTTTGCATATCAACATTTGTGGATTAATTAATACTAAAGCCACCCTTGTAGAAGTATAGAGTATAGGAAAGGAGTTTTTATCGTCGCTGTGTTGAATTGTTGGCTTTGCTTGGAAATTCTCAGGTTTATAAACTTCCTCCTTTTTTTTTATTCACTTGTTACCCTTTTGTCTGTCGAATGAAATAAAAGGGCAGAAGGAAATTGAATAAAGGGCAGAAGGAAAAAGATACCTTTAAATTCAGGTTTTATTTTGGGGATTTACGACAATTCTGTGGTAAATTTATCTTCCTGAACCAATAGAAATTGTCACGTTTTCCAGACATGGCGTTTGAAAAACGTAAGGGAATTATCTTTTGCAAATTATCACTTGAGGATCCGTCCTGTGTCTCGCTGCTGTTTGCATGAGACGTAGCGTACCGTTTAATCATCACATGCACTTCCTTTTAGTAGTCGAGAGAAAAAGATCTCTTCAGTAGAGGTGATAACAGTTTCTGAAAGAGTTACTTTTTGGCGCCTGGAAGCCCCGTATTTTTTGGTATACGCCGAGTTGGCTTAGTGCCAAAGTCCTTCTGGGAAACTGTTACTTTTGCATTTTATTTATTTTATATAAGTTTTTTTATTTCGTTTTAATACCCACTAAAGAACAGCAGTGATACTATTTAATCTATAGCTGGAGGGATAAGAGAGTTCATATCTTTGCCAAGGGCATTAGCCCAAAAGTAAACGCAATAATGCGACTTGAGTTTTAACTTGTTTACTTCGAGGCTGCAGTCCAGTGCTTTTACCATTACTCCAGGGAAATTCTGTAATATATCAACGTGACCTGTGGGTGTGAATACGGCGGATGTTGTTGACAGATAGATTGATAAGACCGGTGTGAGAACCGAAATGTCATCATCTCCACAGGTGCTGTGTATCAGAGGATGTTGACAGGATTACATCCGCTCAAGAATAATACCAACAAGGTGATTGCCGAAATGTCACCATGCCCACAGTTGTTTTGTTGAAAACAGGTGCATCCGGTCGAAGATATCGAAAAATCATCTCAACGGTGGGCGTCGTTGTATTCGGTGATCGTGGTAGATGCGTACGCCCACAGAACCGGGCTTGGGCGAGTAGCCAATGGGAAGCAGACAACATAACCAATGAAAAGCAAAGAAGTGAGATGTGGGCATAACCATGGTTAACGAAAAAGAGGAATTGCTGCATGTCACGTGAGAGTTGTAGACTATGTAAAGTAAGTAAAGTTAGCGACCGTAGTCGAGGATGACCTGAAGGCTCCCTTTTCGATAGCTACTACACCAAGGTGTAGGGGAGGGCGCTACTCCATTCCCAGGATTGCTCCACTTTACCCTTGAACCGTACCTTATAATGCTGAGTGTTAAGCAAGGTGGTATCAAGTACCATTTTTAAAGTCTTTGGTATGACTCGACCTGGGAAGTTCCCGAATTTCGGCTAAAGTCAGTTGTTCACTGGCTCGTCCGTCTCCCGATAGCTCCCCTGTGTGCGCGAACTCTCTGCGATTGCTTTCTGCTCCACACAAGTATCATCGCCTAAAATAAAAATATAATCTTATATTCTTATATACATACGTGTTCCTCGTTGTTAATAACGACACAGTGTACTATACAACAACTCCCCATTAGGCGAGGAACTTAAAGAAATTGAAAAGCTACTGACTTCGGAAGATTTTGGTTAATTTTAGATTTCAACTCTTTTACTTCTTTAATTTAGAAGTTTATATTGAATATCATCATTCAAATGTCTGATAATTTTTCAGTTGTGTATTTTTTATTTTAGGATTTCGTCCTGTCATTTCTACTCAAAAAATGGAAGAAGAAAAAATAAACGATACTCGTGAAATAAGGAATCCATTTATCATTTCTAATTACTTTATTATCATTCCTTCCTTCTCCCTTTTGTTCTTTCCTCATCCACTTTCCTCTGGTATTGTAATTGAACGATTTCCACCACCAGCAACCCCACTTTCCATTTGTGTGATCGGCAAGTAAAGATTAATCGCAGAAACTATTGCAGCACGTGTAATAGACAGGCGCACAAGAATTGTTTTGTTTGTTTATTTGTTTTGTTGGTTCGTTAGTTGGGTTTTATGACTAAGCAACCTTAGTAGGTTATTTAATACCAAATCCTATTTATATAGATACACACACACACACACACACCGCATAATGCAAAGCTCTTCGAAAGAATTGAGCACTCTGGTAGCCGATAGGTTATAAAAATGTAAACAAACGAACGCTGCTGCTGTTGCTACATAATACCTTAAAAAATCCCTTAGCCAACGTAGTACGCTTGTTGGCCATGCGGTCTGAGACTAAGTCTAACGTAAAGTTGGACGGGTTTCGATCCCGGCTTCGAGCGTCCTACGTGTCTAGCCTCACTGAAGAGTTCTGATAGAACGAAACAGTCTGTCTGTGGATGACAATATATATATATATATATACATATATCATATTTACCAACCCCTCCGCTCGGGCAGGATATGACACAAGGTCAATTTTTAAGCGGAGTTTAACAGGTCTGAAGTCAGAGTTGTCCTTCTCCTAGACTAGTTGCCTTACCAAGACTGAAGAACCTAGTCTGTCCTACTATTTACCCATAGCTGGAGGGAGAATAATGGGATTCATACCTTTCCCAAGGGTATTAGTGCAATGTGAAATGCAATCAGTCTCGTCCAGGATTTGTCCATTTCCTACGACGATAACCGTTACACCACGGGCACCTCCTATATATATATATATATGTGTGTGTGTGTGTGTGTGTGATTTGTTCACACTTATTTAGTAGACAACATTTTTAAACGAGTCAGAGCTCCTTTGTTTGCACACAGTTAAATGGTTTCAAGTACAGCTACGTAACGCTAACAATTCAATTAATCATCTGTCATTTATTTGCACACATTTAAATGGTTATGATTACACAATTTATTAGTGAATAGTTTGTAGGTAATTAAACAAATGAATTTGAACTCATTTGTTCGCTCACAATTGTCTCATCAACCGAAAAAGACATCGACACGCGGTTAACGAAGGCATGGATAGGTATCGATAGGCTATCGATTATATGGAAGTCAGACCTGACCGATAAAATGAAACGCAGTTTTTTTCCAAGCAGCGGTCGTGTCGATACTGCTATACGGATGTACTACTTGGACGCTAACAAAACGGCTGGAGAAAAAGCTAGACAGTAATTACACAAGAATGCTACGAGCAATATTGAACAAGCCCTGGAGGCAACACCCCACAAAACACCAACTATACGACCACCTACCTCCCATCACAAAAACTATCCAAGTTAGACGAACCAGACACGCAGGACACTGCTGGAGAAGCAGGGACGAGCTCATAAGTGATGTACTCCTATGGACCCCCACATATTGCCGAGAAAAAGCAGGACGACCAGCCCGAACATACATACAGCACCTATATGAGGATACGGAATGTAACCCTGAAGACCTGCCAGAAGCGATGAACAATAGGGAGAAGTAGCAAGAGAGGGTCAGGGATATCCGTGCTGGCAACACGACATGATGATGATGAAGTATCGCTATTGTTTCTTTATAGTTAAATTGTTTTAATTATTCCCATCTAACGCTGATAATTCTATTTAATATTAATCATTTGTTTGCATAGGGTGAGGTGAAGTGGTTACAAGTATTGCTATCCAACACTCTTCATTTATCTGCACACAATTCAAGTATTTCTATGTAATATCAGAAATTCTGTTTCTATATAAAGTTAAACGGTTTCAAGTATTGCACATAATAGTTTTATTTCTACACAGTTAAAAGATTCCATGTATTGTATGAAAGGGCATCATTGCCATTACTCCCAGGTCCACTCTGATTCGGCGTGGAAGTATCTATGGGTCAATAGTATTGTTCGATTATTTACTAAGTGTTATTTTACTCTTTTGGTTGTTTTTTCACTTTAGTGTTAGCTGATAGTTTCTTACTGGAGTTTGAGTGACTGCAAGTCTTCTCGGATATCCATGACTCTTCTCAATATTCTGGCCCATCTTAATAATGCTGTAGACAAAATTTTTGTCCATGTTGTCTGATTTCTAAGTCTTCTAGTCCCTGATTAAATCTTTTGATGATTTTTCCAAGTGCACTCATTACACTGTTACCTTCATGTTTCATAGATTTTTTTTTAGTTCTCCAGCAAAATCGATTTCTCTCTTTCCGCTTAAATTTTACTCTGTGGTCTACCGGAACAGCAAAATCCACTATTCGGCTGGTTCTCTCTGTCTTTTTTTTTTTTTTTTTTGACTATCCCTTGATATGGTCGTCTAGCCAAGTTTAGGTGATCAATTTGTATCTCCAAATCCCAGAGAGTTTTGTACGTCTCATTCTCCCGGACGGATTCCGGGTTGTGCATACACCACTTATTCGTTTGGTTAAATTTCAATTTCTTGCACAATTCTTAATAGATCACATTCCCCTCCCAGTCATGTCTAGTCTTATATTATTTTTGCTTTAAAAAGTTTATTTCATTTTCTCTTCACTAAAGAGAACTTTACGCCACTCTTCTCCTTAGTTTTTACCAATTATTTAATTTCAATCGTTCCGCTCCATCTTCGATAGTCAATAATTCCATTTTGCTTTTAAAAATTTAAATAAAGGAACAAATAAAGGCAATAAAATACAAAGAAAAAAGATGGAAAGTTTTTAACAGAAAAACATAAAAACGAAAGCTGAAAAGGAAATATAAAATCGAATGTACCTTCCAACCTCACAGTCTTAATCAACTTGAGGTTCTTAGTTTAGGATTATCATGGGAAAATAAAAAAAAGGCCTTTCAAACTAACAACATTCCACAATATCAACGTATACCAAGAAGAACGAAATAATTCATAGAATCCAAAATCATAAATAAATAAATATATATGATTTATTTGAAAGAAAATAACAGTAATATAAATATATACATGGTACTATATATATATATATATATATATATATATATATATATATATATTGAGAGAGAGAGAGTGTTGCTGAAAAATTGCTATCATTTCATAATCTAATAACTTGAGCAATTTTCGTTCTAAAGATCTCAAATTTTAACAGCACTTGTAGAAAAGAAACCTCGAAATTCTCTATTATATATGTATAATTTTTTTTGTTTCTGGTTTTAGAAATGCCATACAATGGAAAAGAAAAGGCGTTTAAACACTAAACATAAAATTTTGAGCTTTTTTTAAAAGTGCAGTTAAATCTGAGATCATTTGAACAAGAAATGATTAAGTTATTTGATCACGAAGTGATATCAATTTTTTTCTGAAACATTTTGTATATCTAAATTGATAAAAAAAAATTCTTTTAAGCTTTGGATATATTATAAAATTTTCGCGAGCCTAAGCATAAAGTAGTAGAATTTATGCTTGGGCGTGGGTAGCTTTTTTTATTTGAGCGATGAAATTATTGAATCATACTCTATCCTCATTCGAGTATCCATTCTTTCTTCTTGCATTGAAGCATTTTAATAGGATTTCAGATTCGAGTTTTGATTTCTGACAACAAGCTTAGAGGTAAATTGAAACCAAATGAGCTGATGGTATGGCATCTGAATAAGAAATGGTCGAGTCATTTGATCACGAAGTCATATCAATTTTTTCTGAAACATCTAGTATACCTCAAATGACGTGAAATTTCTTTTAAGTTTAAAAAGCTTGACAGCAACTACACAAGAATGCTGAACAAGTCCTGGAGGCAGCACCCCACAAAGCAGCAGCTGTACAGCCACCTACCACCCATCACGAAAACTATCCTAGTTAGACAAACCGTACATTCAGGACACTACTGGAGAAGTTTGGACGAGATCATAAGTAATGTACTCCTGTGGACCCCTTCACATGGCCGTGTAAAAGCAGTGCGGCCAGCTCTAACCTACATACAGCAGCTCTGTGAGGATATGGGATGTAGCCCTGTGGACCTACCGGAAGCGATGAACGATAGGGAGGGGTGGCGAGAGAGGGTCAGGGATATCCGTGCTGATGGCACGACAAGATGATGATGATATAAAAGGTTGGTGAGCCTAAGCATAAAGGGGTAGAATTTATGCACTGGGCGTGAGTAGCATTTTTTTTACAATATTAATCACGAAGCACCATTGTATATAGATTAAATAATCATACGCTATCCCCATTCAAGCATCCATGCTTTCTTCTTGTGTTAGTTATGCTGTTTTCCAAAGACGGAGGTATTTTATAAACGTGTGAGAGATGAATTTGCTGTGAAATGCCCCGAGTCCACACTTCCGAACTATATTACGTTTGGTTTACATATTTCCAAAGTGCTAAAGTTCCCAAAATATATTTGAAAGCGATTTTCGGAAGTTGAGCTGTGTAGAATGACTATTTTCCTGGCTACAAAGGGGTAAAATATTATCAGGAAAAATAAAACTGCAATACTTTGGACGTATTTCAAATTTTCAACCTACAGGTAATAAACCTAGATATTATTACACTTATGAACACATATACAGTTATATCAACATACACATCAATATCAGTGTACATTAAATGATTAATGTATATGGCTTCTCGCTTAGCGTAACAGTTATCTCCGTAAGCAATGGAATCAGTGATCCGAGTTCAAATCCGGGACGAGGCTATTTGCATTTCATTTCATGCTCATATTCTCATATGAATTCATATTTTCTCTTCCTAAAAGTTGAATAATAGGACTGACTAAATTCTTTGGTTTTCATAAGGTAGCCACTAAATAAGAAAAAAAAATCTGAATCAAAACCCCTTTATTCTGATTAAAAACTGGCCTGCCGAGGGAATTTTGATGGCAGGATCAGATGTAAACAGATTATTATAGTTTTCCACAACAATTTTTTACCAACAAGGTGAAAACGTCTGAGAATGAAATTTTTTTATTTATTGCGGACTTTTTGTCCTCCTCTTTGGTAGTTTTTATGATGTTTCTTCTTCACTAAGTTTCGACCAAATTTCACCTCTGGCCTTCTTCAGGCTCCAGGTGAGCATTGTCAGAAGATAACGGTTTCAAATCCTACCCAAGCCGGCCAGAGGTTTACTTGGTCAAAAACGTGGTGCGATAGACAACAACTATGGAAGGCAGTAATTACTGGGGATACGGTTACCAGACTCAGCATTCCTATCCGAGGTCGCGGTTAATCACCTGATTCAGATTTTTTCTTCTTATACATATAAACAGTTCTATTCCAAACAATTCAGTTTGACATTAGTATGTTGTTTAGTTCTACTTAACTCATAGATAGGATATTATCAGGTGTTACCACTCCGGGCCAGAGTGGAACTGGGAGCGAGGACAATAAAGGAGTACTCAGTATTTTTCAAATCTCAAGAATTACTGGAGCCTCACCATCCGATTGTTTAGTGTCATATCAAGGACCGTCATAGGGAAGTCTTACTCCTCTGCAGAGGTACAGTCGATGTATTCCGCAACCCCAGGGCCAACTGGTTGGTTGGGTTTTATGGCACGTCAACCCTTGTTGTTTATCTAATACTAAAACCTGTTCACACACACACACACACACACACACACACACACACACACACACACACACACAGAGGATTTGTGAGTGAATAGTTATTTGGTTACATTTTTAAAAAGTCTGAGCTCATTTCTTTGCACACGGTTAAATACTTTCAAGCATTAACACTAATAATTTTATTTTATTTTTTTTAGTGTTAAGCAAGGCGGTATCATGTACCATTATTGAGTACGACTCGACCTGAGATTGAACCCCAGTCCCCGGGACTATTGGCGAACACTATACTCGTTAGGTCAATGGACCGGGAAAATTCCCCTAAAGATTATTATTACGTACTAAGAACCATATGATTAATAAATCCTTTGTTTTATATAGGGATGATTGATAACATATAACCGTGTGCAAAATAATTATCATTAAATTGAAATATTTACGTTAAACTCTATAACCGTTGATAAATTATTAGTATAAGATAAGAATACTTTAAACCATACAACTATATATAAATTATTAATAATAGATCGGAATACTTGACATCATATAAGTGGGTGCTAACAAATGATTATGGAAAAATAAAAAGTGCGTTTTAAAAATTAATTTTAATGGAACTTTTGGTTGGTTCGTTGGTTGGGTTTTATGGCATATCAACGCCAAATCCATTTTTATACAAATAATAGGTTCTATTTCAAACAATTCAATTTAGCATAAGTACGCAGTTTAAATAGCAAAGCAGTTCCATTTCAAGTCATTCATTCTAGCATAAGTACGCTGTTTAGTTCTATTTGACCCATAGATAGGACCCTATTAGAAGGGACCTGGGAGCGATGGCAATGAAGGTGTACTCCGCATTCCCCAAAGCTCCAGCATTGCTAAACCTCAGCATCGGATTTTTTAGTGTCATATCCAGAACACTTGTTTGAGGGAGTTCTTATCTCTTTGCAGAGGGGACAGTCGGTGTATTCTATAACTCGAGTCGACTGGGCAAGAATGGGACTTTGAAAAAAATAATTATAATAATAGTAAAGCATTTGAAAATAAGTTAAATTTCGCTTGTAAATAACCCATCAGAAATTAATAAGGCTTTAAACAAATAAACCGGACTAAACATAAATATTTATGATTACAATCAAACATTTTGAAATGAATTAAATTGTATCATTAAACAACCCATAAGAAATTGATATGCCGTTTGCCAAACCCAACCCAACACAACCAAACAGATATTAAAATAAGGGGTATATCAATATTCCTCAGACCACATACGTCATACTACCAGCAGAGTTTTGAATACACTATTGAGGGATAATCTATAGCCTGGAAAAAATGAAGTGTCTTGGATATGAACCGAGACCCAAGACTGTATTTAATGTTGAGGCTTCACTTTTGGAGATCTGTGGAGTGTGAAGAATCCTTTCATTGGCATTACTCGATGGACCCCACTGAATCAGAACAGTAGTTACTGGCTGAGTCACGAACTCTACGTCAAATAGATCATTTTAAAAATTATTTGCATTCGATAGGACCATTTCAACAAACAAAAAACAAAATTGAGAAGCAGTAACTGAAAAATGTAAATATGAATGTACAATGAACTCTAGGCATAAAATAACCCTGGATATAACCCTGATATGCCGTTAAAATCAATCAAACACTTAGTTGCCCAGTTGATTGGGGCTGTAGAATACACCAACGGTCTCTCTGCAGAGGGATAAGACCCCCTCCAACGTGCTTCCTGGATATGACACTAAACAATCTGATGGTGGAGCTTTGAGGAATGAGGAGCACCCCTTTATTGTCATTGCTCCCAGGTCCACTCTGACCCAGAATGGTAGCACCTGACAGGGCCCTGTTTATGGGTCAAATAGAAGTAAACTGCGTACTTATGCTAAACTAAATTACTTGAAATAGAACTGTTTTGATATTTAAACTGCATACTTATGCTAGATTGAATTGCTTGAAATAGAACTGCTTTGACATTTAACTGTGAGTGGACAAAAACTGTACTAATACTAAACTGAACTAGAATTGTTTGAATAAACTGAATTGCTTGAAATAGAAATGTTTTGACTCTTAAACTGCGTACTTATGCTAAACTGAATTGTTTGGAATAGAACTGATTATTATAATAATTGATTTGGCATTAAATAACTTACAAAGGTTCGTATGCCGTAAAAACCAACCAACCAACCAACCAACCAATCAACCCAATCAATGAGATCACATATACATACAATACCTAGCTCAGTATCAGCTTAATTCTTTTGTGTATAGGATTTCTATTCTAAGTTAATTTAGTTTATATGAAAGATATCAAAAAGAGGATCCTACCCTTTTAAAAGCAATCTGTACCCATGTTATTTGCTTACGTCGTTTAAACTATCCTAATCGTACTTTTAAAAAAATCGGGCAATGTTCTTTTTAGTTGTTTTAATTTTTTTGTTTTTTTGAAGGTTAGTGGGTACTAGCTTAGGCGTAAACATTCGGTAAGGCAAGGTAATAAATTTTGCTTAATCTAAACAACAAGGCGTTTATCGTTCTTGAATGTTCAAGTTTCACAGCTTGTATAATTAAAAAGAGCCATTACAGAAACACATGTGACAATATAAAGAAGAGGCTGCATCATTGTAAAGAAAATCCCTGTAATGTAATGCCTATGGGAAGCTTCTTCTTTAAAAAGTGTTGTTTCTTTGTAATTGGTAATTCTTCTGAGTTTATGGAAGTTGCGAATATTTGTACAAAGATAAAAGAATATTTTTTTATAAAATCCTGCAAGATATTCTGTTTATTCTAACATATAAACAATTTATCAACTACAACATCGCTCTGTTCTTAAGAATGTTTATAGCAGTCTCTGTGTGTTTGATTCTATTCTAAATATTACAATTTACTAAACATTAGCCTATCTCAAAAGCCCAGTTGTTGATTATCCAGTAAATAGGAAAAGTTACTGCGTCAGTTATTTGATTGGCTAACTTGCCAACCGTTTTTATTTCTAAGGGGTCCAGAAATTTTCAGAACCTGGCAAAGTCTGGAATAAGGACACCCTCCCCGCTGGAAAAATTATGGAAAATTAACTAAGAATTGATAAGGTGCAAATTATTTCTTATTTGATAGCTGATTTAGTTTGGTTTGGTTTAATGGCATATCAACCATTGTAGATTATTTAATGCCAAATCCTTTTTATACGCATATATCAAATATACAATTTCTAAACGCATCGTGTAGATAACATTTTTAAACGAGCCTGAACCCATTTTCTTGTACACAGTACACAGTACACTTGTTTCACTTGTTTCTATCTAATACAAACAATTCTATTAACTTTAAATCATTTCTTTGCTTACAGTGCAATGTTTCAAGTGTTGCTATTTGACACTAACAATTCGATTAGACATCGGTCTTTTGTTGACACATAGTTAAATGATCTAACAACTCTATTTCAAAGAATTCCCTTTTGCATGTTAACAAAGTTAAATGAATCTAAGTATTGCTTTGTATCGTTTACAGTTCAATTAAACATCAGTCATCTGTTTACACACAGTTAAATGACTAAACTGTTCTATTTCAAGCAATTCAGTTTAGCATAAAGCATTCGTTTCCTCTCAGTTTAAATATCAAAGTACACAGTTTGAATGTCAAAAAGTTCTATTTGACCCATAGATAGGACCCTATCAGGTACTACCACTTCGGATCAGAGAGGACCTAGGAGCAATGGCAATGAAGGAGCACTCCGCATTCCCCAAAGCTCAGCATTACTGAAGCCTCACCATCAGATTGTTTAGTGTCATAATCAGGATACTCTTTGGGTTGTGGGGTTTACCCCCACCCCATGGAGATGCATTCTCTTTATTCTTGAGCCCCAGCCGAGTGAGCCATTACTCATTTGTTTGCACACAGTTATATGTAAAAAATAGTTTTATTTCGAGCAATTTAACTTAGCATTTATTTGCACTCATTTGAAATGTAAATTTGACCCATAGATAGGACACTATTAGGTGTTACCACTCCGATTCAGAATAGACCTGGGAGCAATGTCCCTGAAGGGATACTCTACATTCCCCAAAGCTCCAGCATTACTAGAACCTCACCATCGGATTGTTCAGTGTAATATCCACGTTTTACCCTTGAACAGAGAAGCATTCGGAGTATTCTACAGCCCCTACCCCATCTATTAGGTCAATTTGATAGCTGGACATTCTGACTTTACAAAAATTTCTCGAACAAAATAACTTAAATTATCTAAATTAAATTATTTTCAGTGCATAGAAAGAAAAATATTAAACTTGTTTGTTTCTTTGTATTTTACGATATATCAACCCTTATAGGTTACTTAATGCCAAATACGGTTTATATACATACACACACACACACACATATATATATATATATATATATATGGACTCAAAGGCTCCCTTTTCAATTGCTACTACACCGAGGTGTAGGAGATGGCTAAACTCCATTCCCTGGATTACTCCACTTTACCCTTGATTCGTACCTTATAATGCTGATTGTTAAGCAAGCAAGGATCAAGTACCATTTTTTGAGTCTTTGGTATGACTCGACCTGGGACTGAACCCCGATTTCCTGGGCCATTGGTGAAGAGGTAATAATTCTTAAACGTGCCAGATTTCATTTAGTTTCACATAGTTGAACTGTTTCACGTATTGCAATCTCACACTAATAGTTTTATTTGCGCACTCTTAAATGGTTTCAAGTATTGCTATTTAACACTAATAATTTTTTTGGCACACAGTTAAATGGTTCCAACTATTGCTCTTTAACACTAATATTTGTGTTTAATATTAATCATTTATTTACATACACGTAAATAGTTTCAAGTATTGCTATCTAAAAATAATAGTTTTATTTGGACATAGTTAAATGGTTTCAAGTAAAAGTATGGAACAAACCAATAATGAGGAAAAATTTTGAATGGCCTTGGATGAATTTGCGTTACTAAGACAAATTTCAGTTGAAGCCCAGCTATGCAAATCGGTCTATAAAAATATTATGGTCCACAGGGGGTGAATCTACTTGTTTGCATTGACGAATTCCTTTATAACAGGGGAACAAAAATCCCTGGATGATGTTGACTAGTTGCCAGATCTCGAAAACTGTCGTTAAATATCCCAGGGAATGTCCTTGTGGTGTAATAGTTAAAGCGATGGACTGTGGAATCGTAGTAAGCGAGTTTGTATTCCAGTCGCGCTATTACGTTCACTTTCGGGCAAATACCCTTAGGAAAAGTATGAACCCCCTTATCCTCCCAGCTATGGGTTAAATTGTACCACTGCTGTTCTTCTAGGAGAATAGCTTTGTCATAAAATAACCTACAAAGGTTGATATGCCATGAAACAAAGAAACCAAATCAAACCAAAATATCTCAAGCTTTGACCAATTGTTCAGTCCATTTTATTAGCTTTTCCATGTTTGTATTTAATGGAATCCGATTTTGGCAGGGGCATTATTTACTAAGCAAACAGAGAAGCTCTTTGAACATCTAATGTCGTCATTTACGACTTAAACTCACAAATCTGAAACCTAATCCTAAGTGCCCACAAAAAAAAAAAAAATTCAAGAATAAAAAGTGCATTAAAATTTAGAATAAACTTATTCTTTTCTAAGTAAATTGTATTAAACACCGTTAAATTATGTTTCGTAATTTAGAATCTTATTAATTAATTTCGGGTGAATGGAAATTAAATTTGATTACGATAGGTACTTGAAGTAAAAAGTTTTAGAAGTCCTGGTTTAATGATAAGGTCCATATGTGTCCTCATGAGCAAGAGAGCAATACACAACAAACTCCATGACCAGTGTCACAAAGTCTTTTTTTCTGCTTTCTGTCTGAAGATGAGAATAAGATAAAAGAGAAGTTCAGTTTGAACTCGAAGGCAAAGTCCGGTCATAAGTGAGAACAAGCCCAAAAGACAGTGCAAAGGAAACACAAGCATAAAGTATCTCCCTGTAACAAATTAGATTTGACGTAGAGAATCAGTGACGAGTTCAAAGCTACAAACACCTCGTTGAATTTTGCTTCATGGTGTGTTGAAGTGCAATTTTGGCTTCGAATAAAGATGGCCGCTGTAGAAAACTGGGCATCGTTTTTTCCTTTTCCTGTTAAGTGCTCCAAAGTGACGTGATTGTTAATCAGCTAACCTTTTATACTATTTACAGTGAAGTGAGCTTGCTTTTCACTGCGTGCCTTAAAGACATGTTATTAAGTCAGATTTTATTAACTTGGTTAAATAAACTGAATGGTATCCGAACGGATCAATCTTGTGTGTTTGACGAAGCAAATGAAAGAACAAGAAAGCATAGATCTGTTTTTGAAGAATCTAGTTATCTACTTTATTTACCACGAGCACAAAGTCATCCTAAGTAAAGTAAAATTGGTGACCTTAGTCGATGGTGACCCGAAGGCTCCCTTTTCAATAGCTACTATACCGAGGTGTAGGGGAGGGCGATACTCAAAGCTTGCAGTGAATTTGCTATTTAGTTTTCTTTAATTTTTGAATAATCATTAACTCGAAAATTGTAATTCAGCCATGGTTTATTACGATTAATCCTATTTACCAACTCCCGCTCGGGCAGGATATGACACAAGGTCAATTTTTAAGCGGAGTTTAACAGGTTTGAATTCAGAGCTTTCCTCCTCCTAGACTAGTTGCCTCCTCAAGGCTGAAGAACCTAGTCTGCCCTACTATTTACCCATAGCTGGAGGGAGAGTAATTGGATTCATACTTTTCCCAAGAGTATTAGTGCTATGTGAAATGCAATCAGTCTCGTCCAGGATTTGAACTCGTGTCGCCGTGTTCATTTCCTATGACGATAACCATTACACCACGGGCACCTCGTTTATTACGATTTATGAAAAATTTCAAGGCTTGGTATTTTAGGATAAACTGGTTTGATTTTGGAAAGTAAGGCCCAGTCAGAATGGATAGACACTATAACTTTGACTCACCGAAGCTCGTTTATTTTCATCGGTCAGATTTTACGAGTAACTATTTGTCTTTTACCTTTGAGCATTTAGATCTTACATCTTGCCAATTACTTTCTGCGAAATCAATATTAACTATTACATGATTACAGCATATGTTGCGTAATACTTATCACATTTCATAATTCTTACAGATTATGACCCCACTCAACTAGGTCTGTAGAATACACTGTGGCACAATATGGGCATTCGCTCTGTGGGTGTAGGTATAGGTGAGCGCCAGTAAGAGGATTCTTTTGTCTGTTTTGGCGCGAAACCTACCCAAAGGGCTTGCGCACGAGATTTCTTATAAGACCAGAAGAAGACAAGGAAAGGCAAGGTCCCAGAATAGTGAACAGATTGGAGTTAGCGAAGGTCAGAGAGGGGCGGCTGCTGAAGTGAAAAGTTGGTACTTGTGAACCCAGAAGCCAGGTCAACCAGCGCGATAGGATGAGTCAGCGTTCCTGGCAGCTGGCTGGAAATTTCGTTCGGGTACACGCTCACGATAGCCACTGAATGCCAGAAAAGTTTCAAAACTTCTCCCTTCTTATGCTTAGGGCTAACCCAAGTCCGTCCCTGTTTATTCTTTTCTTCCACTCTCAGTTGTATATTTGTAAACATGTGAAATGCCCCTGGCCGGAGATGAGAGAAACCATTGCACGATCGAATGGACATGAGTTGATATAAGAAGTTGAGATCATGGAGAAAAGCCGCGACGGGTATATTGTCGCAACACTGATAGTATCTCTGCAGAGTGGTAATGTTGTATAGCCATGGACAACTATACATACACATGTGCAGATGCATGCAGAATCATAACAACGACACAATAAAGACAAGCGACACAGTTCTTTAGAAAAATATACCTCTCACTTTATTGAAAGGATTGTGTATGAGAGGGAGTTGGAGATCAAACAGAACTGCAACATATTGACGCCCACTCTCATGGCCATAACAGCGTTTCTTTCCCGTTCTCCTGGGCTGCTCAACCGGGACCTGGGGGGTCCAGCCTCTCTGGGACATGGTCCTCATTCCAGCATCTTCTCTCCAACTGATCTGAATTTCAACTGCTCAATCAGAGGTCCTGACCCCACCCCCTTAGCGGAGTGCTGGTTCTCTCTACAGCATCTTATCTCCAACTAACTCGAACTTCCTCTGCCGGGGTTATATAATTGTTCGACGTCCACCTTCTTGTGGGCGACACAAATCGCACTCAATTCAACCCGTCCACGGTCAAGGTTATATCCTGATATTCCTCGACCAGATGCACCAGTTATTTACATAGGTGCATTTCCTATTTTGACAGCTTGGCCGTAGTCAGTATCTTACTGTAAGATCACCCCAACATTGAGTGTCCTGATATGATATTAAACAATCAGATTGCGATGATCCTATTCTAGAACTTTGGGAAGTTCGGAGGATCCCTACCTTGCCATTGCTGCCAGGTCCAATCTGACCTGGAGTGGTAATACCTGATAGGGTCCTATCTATTGGTCAAATAGAACTATTTGACATTTTATCAGTGTGCAAACAAATGACTTGCATTAAACTGAATTATTAAAAAATAAAACTGACTATTTAAATGTGTGTAAATAAATGACTGTCACATTAAATTGTTAGTGATACATAGCAATACTTGAAACCATTTAAAATGGGTGCAAATTAATAAATAGTGTTAAATCAAATAACTAGTGTTTATATTTACCAACCCCTCCGCTCAGGCAGGATATGACACAAGGTCAGTTTTTAAGCGGAGTTTAACAGGTTTGAATTCAGAGTATTCCTTCTCCTAGACTAGTTGCTTCACCGAGGCTGAAGAACCTAGTCTGCCCTACTATTTACCCATAGCTGGAGGGAGAATAATTGGATTCATATTTTTCCCAAGGGTATTAGTGCTATGTGAAATGCGATCAGTCTCGTTCAAGATTTGAACTCGTGTCGTCGTGTCCATTTCCTACGACGATAACCATTTCACCACGGGCACCTCCCAAATAACTTGTGTTAAATAGCAATACTTGCAGTCCGTTAACTGTGTGCAAACAAATGACTAATATTGAAAAGAATTATTAGTGTTAGATAGCAATAACTGAAATCATCTAAATGAGCAGAAACAAAAGCAATAATAGTGAGCATAATTATTCGTTTAAACTCATTTGAAAAGGAAATTACCAAAACACTATTCACTTCCAAATCGCATACGTATATTCATTAAAATGTGTTCGAATAAATGACTAATGTTAAATTGTTTCGGTTACATAACAATACTCGAACCATTTAAATGTGCCAAAAATGAGCTCAGGCTTGTTTAAAAATTTTATCAACAAAATGTGTTTAGAAATCATGGATTAACTATATATGTAGAAAGAGGATTTGGCATTAAATAAACTAGAATGGTTGATATGCAAAAAAACCAAACAAAAAACGACCAAACCAAATCATATGTATTTAATATTAATGTATCAAGAGGGAATTGCCTTAAATAATCAACAATGGTTGATATGCCATAAAACCCAACCAAACCATATATAATTAATATATATGTAGAAAGAGGATTCGGTATTAGATAACCTACAATCGTTGTTATGCAAAAAATCCCGACCAAACCAAATCATATATATTTAATTTTAATGCATAAAGAAGGAATTGCCTTAAATAACCAACAATGCTTGATATCCCCAATAAAACCCAATAAAACCAAACCACATATATTAAATATATATGTAAATAGAGGATTTGGCATTAAATAACCTACAATGGTTGATATGCCATAAAACCCAACCAAAACATGTATATCTTATATATATGTATAAAGAGAATTTGGCATTGAATAACCTACAATGGTTGATATGCCTTAAAACCCAATAAAACTAAATCATATACATTTAATTTTTATGTAAAAAGAGTATTTGGCATTAAATAACCTGCAATGGTTGATATGCCAAAAAACCCAATCAAACCAAATCCTATATATTTAGTATATATGTATGCAAAGGATTCGGTATTAAATAACCTGCAATGATTGATATGCCATAAAACCCAAGAAAACTAAATCACATATGTTTAATATTTATGTAAAAAGAATATTTGGCATTAAATAACCTTCAATGGTTGATATGCCATAAAACCAAACCAAACAAAACCAAAACCAAACCAATCTTACATATTCTCGTTTATTTTATACCCGATATATTTTACCTCTTACCTGGAATCTAATATTTTTTACTCATCACTTTTTACATTTTCACTATTTTTTTATTCATCCAGTCGCTATAAATGACTAGGTCATTAAGAGAAAAAAGTCACTAAATTTTCCCTGAAGAAATAAGCTGTTTTTATACATGTAGATATTCTTGTTATTTGATACGGTGTTGTCAAATAAGCATAAGGGAAGAGTAATTGTAAGAAAAATCGTAAAGTAGTTGTCGAATCCTTAGTATTTATGTCCAAGTTAATAGAAAAGACATGTTTATCTCCAGGAGATGGATATGAGATTTTTTTTTCTTTTTTTATCCAATATATTCACTTTCTATACAACTTTTCAGCTCGGATCAGACAGTAGAATCTGTCCAGTACTTTTTCTTTCTAATCTGAAATAAGTTACTTTTTGTTTTACTTTTTCATATAACGAGAATATAATCTCTTGTGCTTGTTTATATGCATCATCACGACGTTTTTCTATCAAGGTTCTGAGTGAAGTAGCTGCAGATCTTAAGCCGTTCTGAGAAGAAGTCAGTTTGAGTTTTTATCCCTAAAATTTACTTAATAATATTACATATGAAGGAATTAAGGAAAATGTGTAATAAAAAGAGGAGGGAAAAGATGTGATGGGGAAAAGAGAAGAACTGAAAAGAAACAAAATGAAAAGAAAAGTCGAGTATTGTGTAATATATATATATATATATATATATATATATATATATATATATATATATATATCAAGGAATGCACCCACAAGTGCCCCTGCCTACATCGTCAGTGATGTTCTTCCCAAGATCGTTAGGTGTTTCGGGTCTTTCAACATCATACACCTTTAATAGGGTCACCAAGCTAGTGGTGATCAGCCACCAGCTTGTGGTCAGGAATCTAACAACAGAAAAAAATGTATATACATATTAACATTTAATAAATCAGGAAGTCTAGGAAAGGTTTAAGTGATGTTTGATTCTTTTTCATAGGTAAAACTGATGGAAGATTCAACATTGTTTAATTTCTCCGCAATCTCTTCGATTCTTGAGGTAAAAAAATGAGTATATCGTCAATATATCTAGAATCTATAGCGTTAATGGGTAAATATTTTCACATAAAAACATTTAAAAAATTCCTAGCGTTCATTTAACGTTATTAGCGTAATAATTCAAATAAGACTGAGTCACTTATTGTTTTTGAAAAATGTTTTATTTTATTTTTTCGTTTCATTTTTTTAAATTTAAGATATTTTTCGTATGAAGCATTTAACATATACTATATAAGTCCTGACGATGGTCTATCAAAAAGCAAATAAATCCCGAAACATTACGTCGGTACAATGTCGTCTAAAATACATTGTATGGTTGTTTTGTTTTCTCAGATTTATTACAATTACACACCCTCGAATTTATTTCCATTTTTATCTAATATATATATATATATATATATATATATACATATATATATATATATGTACAGAGAGAGAGAGAGAGAGAGAGAGAGAGAGAGAGAGAGAGAGAGAGAAGAATGGTTTGTTGGATATCGAGAGATAAAGATGGAAATATTTAATGGCACTTAGGGAGAGAAAGGCGCAGAAATTGACCAAAAAATTCTTTACTGAGAAATAGAGCAAAAACAAAACGATAAAAGAGAAAAAGCATTTAAAAAAAAAAATGTCCATTACGTATTTTTCGTTCCCCTTCAAAATCAATCCATGTTTGAGTAGGGTTTTAGACAAAATCAAGGAAAAGCAATGAAGATTGGTTGGGTGAGGGAGAGAAATAGAAAATACAGGTAATTGCTGATAGAAGAACAGAGGTACAGAATATTGAATAATTTAGTAGTTAAAACCTTTTGAATTTCCACCTGGTCAGCAGGAATGTTATTACAAAAGATCTTGTCACCCACAGAACTAGGTGTTGAGATTTCCTGACCGCAGTTGGGGAAATCTGTTAATAACAGCGACCCATATATTTATGCATGTCTACTGATATTTGTCTAGAGATCCAAGCCCTATTACATCCCCAACACACACACACAAACACACACACACACACACACACACACACACACACACACACACACGCAAAAAGAAAAAAAATCTGTGATCGTAAAGGTATAACGAAACTGCGTGGTTCCTCTTTTGATTTCGTATCCTAAAAGATAAACTATCTCCTCTAATTAAAGTTAGATTAAGCTGAACACTAGAACTGCGGTGCCACTTAGGATATTTATGACTGAGAACGACTGAGTGTTTCAAAAACTTTGATATCATTTGAGATGTATTGGGTGTTTCAGAAAAATTTATATCTCCTCTAACTAAAGTTAGATTAAGCTGAACACTAGAACTGCGGTGCCACTTAGGATATTTATGACTGAGAACGACTGAGTGTTTCAAAAACTTTGATATCATTTGAGATGTATTGGGTATTTCAGAAAAATTTATATCTCCTCTAATTAAAGTTAGATTAAGCTGAACCCTAGAACTGCGGTGCCACTTAGGATATTTATGACTGAGAACGACTGAGTGTTTCAAAAACTTTGATATCATTTGAGATATATTGGGTGTTTCAGAAAAATTTATATCTCCTCTAATTAAAGTTAGATTAAGCTGAACCCTAGAACTGCGGTGCCACTTAGGATATTTATGACTGAGAACGACTGAGTGTTTCAAAAACTTTGATATCATTTGAGATATATTGGGTGATTGAAAACAATTATATCTCTTCATGATTATTTTTCAAATGATCTCAAGTTTTAACAGTATATGTAGAAACAACCAAAAAAATTTTAATGTTCAAACACACTTTCTTTTTTACTAAATATTATTTTTATAAAGAAAAAAATAATTAAACATTAAACATAGAATTTGGAGTTGTTTCAACTTTTGTTGTTATAATCTGAAATCATTACAATGAGAATTGGTCAAGTTATTAGATCATGGTGTAGTATCAATTTTTCTGAACCTAGATTTTTTTGATTTTGCACCTGATATTCCGGGTTGAGCGCTGTTCTACTGTACACCGTAAGTTGGATAAATCTGGTTGAACCGTAATTTTCTAAAGCAACAAGTTCAATTTTTCGGGCTGAATACTCGATATATGGGACCAAGCGTTATTTTACTACATACTCTAACTTCAATATTTTGGATTGGGCTGTTTTATAATACATCGCCGATCCGATAATTCAGGCCGAATGATATTTTACTACACAACATCAATATACACCATCTGCTTACAGAGATTTCACAACTTCTCTCTCAATAGGCAATCTATTTTGACTTTCGTGGTACGCAACAGCAAAAATGAAATAAATGGCGCAACAATATTTAAGTAGACAACCTTATGTTTTTTATTCATGCGTATATCTTTAGAGTTTGAAGGCTCAGACTTTAATTTCTATAAAGATATTCAAATTTGTCATTTTAAGAAATATGTTGACAACACTTGTGAGGTCTGAAAATATTTCCCGGCAAATGGCTTCTGAACTCTCCCTCCACAAATCAAAATAAAGCCTATGATCAAACACTGAAGAAAACCCGAAATACATCTATAATTTCAGATATTAAGGCACCAGACGTGAGAAAAACAAACATTCTTGCGGATGTAATTTAGAACAATCACGTGACCAAAGAAACAAAATTTTAGGAAGACTTTGGCTACATTAGAGCCTAGCCAAACTGCATTGAAATTGCATATAATACTTCACTGGTTGTCTGTCCAAAATTTGATTAGTCGCTGCCATGTCCTAGTATCTCTGTCAGAACCATATTTACTCTTGGAAAACCTGGAGAAAATCAGCATCAAGATTCTTATCAAATAAAGTTGGCATTTTGTTTATTATTAAGCCGAAAACAAGGATACATCAACCATACATACAAAGCGAGTTTCCCTGGCGTAGTGGCTGACGTATAGGACTTTTACATAGTTGTAAGTGAATTCGAAATCCAGCAGTGTTATTATATTCATTTCTGGACAATAACGCTTGGTTTGGTTTGGTTGGTTGGGTTTTACGGCATATCAACCTTTGTAGGTTATTTAACGCCAAATCCATTTTTATGTAAATAATCTGTTCTATTTAAAATAATTCAGTTTATCATAAGTACAGTTTAATTGTCAAAAACATTTCTATTTCAAACTATTCAAGCAGTTATATGTAACAATTCAGAAAACAGTTCTATTTCAAATAAGTCAATTAAGCATAAGCACGCAGTTTAAATGTAAGTACGGTTTAATTGTCAAAAACATTTCTATTTCAAGCTATTCAGTTTACTCAAACAATTCAGTTTAGCATAAGAATGCTGTTAGTTCTATTTAACCCATAGATAGGGCCTTATCAGGTGCTACCACTCCGGGCCAGAGTGGACCTGGGAGCAATGGCAATGAAGGGGTACTCCGCATTCCCCAAAGCTCCAGCATTGCTGGAACCTCACCATCAGATTGTTTAGTGTCATATCCAGGACACTCGTTGGGGGGTCTTACCCCTCTGCAGAGAAGCAGTCGGTGTATTCTACAGCCCCAGCCGACTGGGCAAGATTACGCTTGGGAAAGATATGAACCCATTTACACCCCCAGCTATGGGTTAAATAGTACCACTCCTGTTCTTCTACAAAGGTAGCTATGGCGTTAAATAACCCACGAAGATTGATATGCCTTTGAATAAAGAAGCCAAACCCATAAATATAAAAGAACTTACATTATAAGGAATATTACACAAATCTCTAATATCAACCACACACACACACACACACACACACACACATATATATATATATAGGACCTTCCAGATAATGTCATGAATATTCTTTTTGGAGCTTTGTCGCATTTCATTTAATAAATGTTCATTGGTTATTGTTGTAAACATTTGTTTATCAACTTTATTTTATCTCATTCGTCTACTATGTATTTCTTCTTACTGCTGTTTCTCTCCCTTACGAGCTGACAGAAGCGATATTTTTCCTATCTCCATGAACAAACTGAAAGATCTTTCTTCAACAATCAGTGAGTTATACTGCCAACAACAACATTCTATTATTATAAAAGACTTACATTGATGTCTTTGTTTGGGATATTATTTTCTCCTTTGAAATATATTTTACAAAGTAGTTTTAGTTTAATATCATTTTTGAACATGAAAGTTCGGCAATTTAAGCCAACCGTGAAGAAACACAGGAAACGATAGCAAGTTCTTTTTATGATATTTATAATATTATAATTGGCATTTATTTGTTGTACGTATCAATAGTGGCTCATTGGGGCGGGTTTTTTGGGCTCTTCCCGAAGAGTTATTCTATCAATTCTATTTTGAAGCTATAGAAATTATATTAGAATAGTTCCTTTGGCAGGACAAAACCTCCTGATTAACCATCATGAATCATTTTTTTAACTCACTCACTGGCCCGGAAGACGGGTTCAATCACAAGTCGAGTCATACCAAAGACTCAAAAATGGTCGCCACCTTTTAGTGGACCGGCTCATTGGCCTAATGAGTAGAGTGTTCACCAATGGTCTGGGAGACCTGAGTTCAATCCCAGGTCGCGTCATATCAAAGACTTTAAAAATGGTACTTGATACCTCCTTACTTAACACTTATAAATATAAGGTACGTATCAAGGGTAAAGTCGAGCAATTCAGGGAGAGGAGTAGCACCCTCCACTACACCTCGGTGTAGTAGCTATTGAAAAAGAAGCCTTCTTTCTGGTCGCCCTCGACTACGGTCGCCAACTTTACTACTTTATTTTCAAGATTTCAAAATGTTGATATAGATCATCATCATCATATCGCGCTGGTCGCACGGATATCCCTGACCCTCTCTCGCCACTCCTCCCTATCGTTCATCGCCCTAGGTAGGTCTTCAGGACAACATCCTGTATCCTCACATAGCTGCTGAATGTACGTTCGAGCTGGTCGCCCTGCTTTTACGCGGCCATGTGTGGGGATCCATAAGAGTACATCTCTTATGAGTTCATCTCTGCTTCTCCAGCAGTGTCCTGCATGTCTGGTTCGTCTAACTTGAATAGTTTTCGTGATAGGGGGCAGGTGGCCGTACAGTTGGTGTCTTGTTGGGTGTTGCTGCCAGGACTTGTTCAGGATTGCACGCAGCATTCTTGTGTAGTTGCCATCTAGTTTCTTCTCCAGCCGTTTTGTTAGCGTCCATGTAGTGCATCCATATAGCAGTATCGATGTGACCGCTGCCTGGAAGAAACTGCGTTTCATTTTATCGGTTAGGTCTGATTTCCATATAATCGATAGCCTATTGATAGCTGTCCATGCTTTCGTTAGCCTCGTTTCGATGTCCTTTTCGGTTGATTCGACGCTGCTTCCTAGGTACGTGAATTTGTCTACTAGTTTAAGTGGGGTTCCTTCTAGAGTGGAGATGTCCCCCGTTTGGTTATAGCACATATATTCCGTTTTGTGTGCATTAACATAGATGCCTATGCTTGCTGCTGCTCGTCCCAAACTATGCAGAAGAGTTTCGGCTTGGTCAGGTGTATTTGCCAGTATCGCTATGTCATCGGCGTAGTCGGCGTCGGTAATTGTTGTTGCGGGGTATCTTCTGCTTCTTTTCTTCGTCAGTTCGAAGCCATTCTCTTTGATTTTGTCAATCGATGTTCTAAGTACGTAGTCTAGACAAATGATAAAGAGGTACGGGGCCAGCGTGTCCCCTTGTAGTACTCCTGCTACAATGTCAAAGTATTCTGTGTCTCCATCCGGTGATCGTACTTTTACTTTAGTGTTTCTATAGAGAATCGTTATTGCTGCTACGATTTCTTTAGGTATGCCGTACGCTAGTAGGATTTGTTCCATCTTTCCTCTGTGAATGGAGTCGAAAGCCTTGGTAAAGTCGACAAATATTAATGTCGCTTGTAGGTTCTTTGCCCGTACACCTTCAAGGATTCTGTGGATGGTTAATATTTGTGAGGTCGTGGATCTATTTCTTCGGAAGCCATTTTGGTTTTTTCTAAGTATGTTGTCGATTTTGGGTTCTATTCGGTTTCGTAGTAGGGCATTGTAGGTTTTGGCAGCTATGGATGCAAGTGTTATGCCTCGGTAGTTTTTGGCTAATCTGAGGTTGATAACGTTACTCAAATAGCAAGTGATTTGTATCGTTCATTTATTTTATAACCATTTTTAAAAGAATATATTTTTTTCTTTTCCTAAAGGGTAGTTCCTAAAAGGAGTGTTCGCCAATCGTCCGGAAGACCGGGTTTCAATCTTAGATTGAGTCATACCAAAGACTCAAAAAATGGTACTTGATACCTCCTTGCTTAACACTCAGCAATATATGTACGGATCAAGGGTAAAGTGGAGCAATCCAAGGAATGGATTTGTGCCCACTCCTTCACCTCTGTGTTGTAGCTAATGCAAAGGAAGCCTTCGGGTCACCCTCGACAAGGTCGACAACTATGATATGATATGAGTAAAATTTGATAATACGATCGGTAGTCCAAAAGAATCGAACTCCATATTCTATGCGTGTTTGTGAGTGTACACGTAGGTATATGCCCATGCGTGTAAGTTTTTATATATATATATATGGGTATGTATATGGGTATAATACGTTCTCTTGACACTAACATTGAATAGTTAACATCAAAGATTATTTTATAGAGACTGAGACTGGCTCTTAAACTTGTTCGAAGACATTTGTATTGAAAAATAGAAGAGATAAAGAGAAAATATTATTTTGTTTGTGTAGAATGGTTTGTTGTTAAGTATCAGTCGTATAAACCTTCTAAAGTAGCGACAGTTGATGAATTGGATCGAAAGAAAAATAAATTGAATGCTTAAATTTTTCTGACATTTTAAATTATACATATAGACAACCAGGTTCAAAATATGAGCAAAAAATGCATTGACGTTCTGAAGACTTCATGGTCATGTACAAATTTTAGTTTAGTCTGTAAAATATGTTCAATAAAAATGTGTTGGTTATTTCTTTAATGGCATATCGATCTTTCTGGTTAATTAAATACTAATTTCTTCCTTGTATAAGAACAGTCAAGATGTTATGTAACCCATAGGTGTGGGGGGAATTAGGGGGTTCATATTTTTCGCTGCGTATTAGTCCAAAATAGAACGCAAAAGTATGGGTTGGTTGGCTGCTTGTTTGTTTGCGTTTCATGCATATCAACTTTTGTAGGTTATTTAATGCTCAATCCATTTTAATACAAATGAACAGTTCTATTTCAAACAATTCAGTTTAGCATGTGTACACAGTTTAATTGTCTAAAAACATTTCTATTTAAAGCTATTCCGTTTAGTCAAACAGTTCAAATTCAAACAATTAAGTTTAGCATACAAAAACAGTTTCCTTTCAAACTATCCAGTTTAGCATAAGTACACAGTTTATTTGTCAAACACATTTCTATTTCCAGCTACTCAGTTTAGTCAAACAGTTTTAATTCAAACAATTCAGTTTAGTATAAGCACAGAATTTGTCCACAAACAGTTAAATGTCTTAACAGTTCTATTCCAGATAATAAAGTTTAGCGTAAGTAGAGTTTCAATGTAAAAAATAGTTGTATTTTTAAAAAATTCAGTTTAGCATAAGTACGCAGTTTAGATGTCAAAACAGTTCTATTTCAAGTAGTTCAGTTCAGTTCAAGTACGCTGTTTAAATATCAAAACAGTTCTATTTCAAGTAATTCAGTTTAGTATTAGTATACAGTTTAGTTCTATTTGACCCATAGATAGGACCATATCAGGTGCTTCAACTCCGAGGTAAAGTGGACCAGGAAGCAATGGCAATGAATGGGTGCTTCACATTCCCCAAAGCTCCAGTGTTACTGGAACCTCACCATCAGATTGTTTAGTGTCATACAAAGGACACTCGTTGGGTTGGGGTGTATTACTCATCTGCAGAGGTGCAGTCGGAGTATTCTACAGTCCCACCCCACAGCCGACTAGCCAAGCAAAAGTATGGGATATTGTTACATTTTTATAAACGAAGAAAATATGTAAACAAAACTTAAAAGAGACGAACTTGTAGTGTATAAGAAAGGTTTATTTAACCACAAGCGGAGACATGAATCTGTTGACAAGGAAAAGAAGATGTTTTATCTTTATGTACAACCGTCAAAAATACGTCCATGTGTGTCATGACCGATTACAAGACTGTCTTTATTACCCTTCACGTATATCTGTTCTTCCGGTCCCTACAATCCCAAAAATTGCACTGTCCACGGGACGTAACTCCTTTTCTATCTATCAGAGGGAAAAACTTTGATATTTTTTGTTAGGTCTGATCCCTAACAGTTACCCAGTAAGAATCGAATTAACTGACATTGATCTGATAATCTATAATGCAAGCAATTACACTACTGGAAGTGCCCTCTGAATGCAGGTAAGCAAAGACTTTTCTCGTAACCTGTTAGAATCGGGGGAAGCAACTCATGTAGCGTGTTTTGGGCCGGATTAGCCAAGCAGATCCCATCCAGTTCCTGGTCGACAAGCGTAAATTCAAAGTTTTCCTTCTCTTAGACCAGTTGCCATATCAAGGTAAAAGAACCCAGTCTACTTGAATATTTACCCTCAGTTGGTAGGAGAATAAATTGATTCATACTTTCCCCGCTGTACTAGTGCTATGTAAAAAGCAATCAACCTCGCTCAGGATTTGAACTGTGGTCGCTGTGTCCATTTTTTATGACGGTTACTGAGCACCTCCTCAAATGAACAAAAATGATTTCAAACACAAATTGGTTAAAAAATAATTGTCTAAAGAACTGAAATAGCTGAATACATATTTTCTATCGTCTAGATCAAATGATTACAATGAGTGAAGGTTTTGTGGCCGATTATTTTAAGCTAAGATTACAATTCTTACAACTGTTAGCACATCGACTAAAGAAATTTTCTTTTAACCTTTTTGATTTCATTTTAATCGACTAAAGAAATTTAGTTCATTTCATCGACTAAAGAAATTTTCTTTTAACCTTTTGATTTCATTTCGAATGATTGTCCTTCCATTTTTTATCTAAAAGAAACGTTCTCCTGATTTTCCTGATTTCAATAATCACGACCATAAGAGAAAACCGAACAATTCATGGTTTCTCGATTTATAAAAATATAACTTCAAATATATATATATATATATATATATATATATATATATATATATATATATATTACATTTTAAAAAATTAATGCGTCCAGTCCTTGAAGCCACATATATTATATTCTTTACACTTGTTCTTTGTCGATAGCAATTAGACCTGCATTTTAAACTAGTGGGATGGTCTCTAAAATGATAATGATTTTCCCATTAGAATTATCAACACTATTTTTTAACTGACTGAATCGATTTATTTAGCATAGAACCTTATATTTTATATATTCTTTTTGGAATTTTATGCATCATTTGCAGTTTTTTCCCTTATATTTTTTCTCAATACATTTAATTCAAATGTCGAGTAGACAGAACGATATTAGATATTGCATCATTCAAGTGAAACGCTTTCCCTATTTAATCCTCCAACGTCCAAATATCTCTTTTTCATATATAATTATCAGTTTGGAGTTGACTAGAAATTAAGGCAGGGTAAGAGAATTCCTAGACGACCCATGAACCCATTAGGCCACCGTTGTAACACCATTCCATGATGTTTTAGTTGTTTTTCGAAAAGAGAAAATTATTCTAATTAGAATTTTTTAGATATCACGAGTTTGACAATCATAGAATGATGTCTATTGCAAATGCTTACGCCATAAAATTATTATTCAGTTTCAATTTTGATTGGAAACTATTATATTCTTTACGTTAGGGAAGTTTTAGTGTGTTTCTTTTATAAAACAAACTTCTTATGGTATACCATTTGTTCTTGGTTGATGTTTCATATTTACTACCTAAATTTTATTCATTAGCAGGTTTTTTAAATTTTGAAGCAATTTTATGTTGCATATATCTTTTTGTACTTAATAGACATTGTATAGCGCTAAGTTACATCCAATGGTGAGGGTCTTGTTTTATAAAGTATAAAATTCACACTTAAATTGCCATTATTTCCAAGTTCTCTCAGAACTAGAGTGTAAGTACTTTTTATGGTCCTATACACATCAGTTTTAGGTAAAGCTTAAAATGATTTTAAAATCCATCAATACGTTGGTTCTTAAAACACAGACATTGCGACTAGTATGAAGTGATTACCTACTTAGAAGGATTATGAAGTTAATTAATACACGGACTCGAAAAACTTTGATATTGCAATTAAGTATAAAGTGATTACCTATCTAGAAGGATTGTAAGATTCATCAATTGATAAACGTTGTTGCCCAGTCGGCTGGTTCAGGGTGTAGAATACACCGACTGCTTCTCTGCAGAGGGGTAAGACCTTCCTAACGAGTGTCCTGATTATGACATTAAGCAATCTGTAATGCTGGAGATATAGGAAATGCGGAGTAGCCCTTCATCGTCATCGCTCCCAGGTCCGCTCTGACCCGGAGTGAAAGTACCTGATTGTTTCCTATCTGTGGTTCAAATAGAACTAAACTGGACTTCAACTGAATTGAATTGTTTGAAATAGAACTGTTTTGACATTTAACTAAACTATTTTGACACTTAACTGTTTGTAAACAACAACTATACTTATACAAAACTGAATTTGAGAATTAATTTTTATTTATTGCGGACTTTTTGTCCTCATCTTGGTAGTTTTTTTGTTGCTTCTTCTCACTACGTTTCGGCCAAATTTCACCTCTGGGTAGGAATTGAAACCGCTATCTTCTGACAATGCTCATCTGGAACTGCAAAGATTCAACGCCTCTATCTACTGCGCCACGGGCCCCGTGGGGCAGCGGATAGAGGCGGTTCCATTGTCAGAAGATAGCGGTTTCAATTCCTAGCCAAGCCGGCCAGAAGTTTACTTGGTCAAAAACGTGGTGCGATGGACAACAACTATGGAAGACAGTAATTACTGGGGATACGGTTACAAGACTCAGCATTCCTATCCGAGGTCGCAGTTAATCACCTGAAGAAGGCCAGAGGTGAAATTTGGCCGAAACGTAGTGAGAAGAAACAACAACAAAAAACCCCACCAAGATGAGGACAAAAAGTCCACAATAAATAAAGATTAATTCTCAGATTAAGAAGCCTCATCTCAAAAGAATTCCCAATAAAGACAAAACTGAATTGTTTGAAATTTAATTTGGCGTTCAATGACCTGAAAAGGGTTGATACGCCCTAAACCAACCAACCAACCAACTTTAAAACGTTGTCATTGCAACGATGTAGGATGAGTTTACAATGATTGCAGAGATAATTTTCTTTGCATATACATTGGTAGACTATGACTGTTGAACTGACTTCGTCATAAGATAACTCAACTATTCTTAGTAGTGCTGTTTCATAACTGTTTTTACATTTACTGTATGAAATTTATATGAATATCTATTTATTTATCAAAACCTTATCAGGATGTTACTTTAAGCTGAGCCATTCTAGAGTTTTTTCTCTCCCAGATTGGTTGCCTAACGAAGGTCAAGTAGACTGCTATTTACCTATAGCTGCGGGGAACAGATGTATTTGTAAAATAATTTGCGTAATAGTTAATTATGTTGATTGTTTTACAAATAATTATATTAGTTATTTTATTATTTAGTTTGGTGAGGTCGAAGACTGTTTAGGGGTCTTTCATTTCAATTGTACTCGGCACTGCGTGGGTGTGCGAAGTTATGAAACTAACACTTATCATCTCGCACCGGAAATCAAATGTAAAATAAAATACATTTGCGTTGTGGCATAGAGTTTGATTGAAGTGAAATAAAAATATAACAAAAGTGAAGACTCGTGGTGGGGGTGAAGATATGATGTAATGTAACGTGATATGACGTCAATTTGGCTGAGGAAATAATTTTAGAAAATATTTTAAAAAAATCATAGAATCTGAATTTTGCCAGTTGTGTTTTGAACTTCGGAGAAGTTGAAATTTGGACAGCAGACATGAGACAGCGGGTGGGTGTGGTTGTGGGGGTGGCTGTAAACAATATTTTGTCATCTTCCTTTTGATATCTTCCTCTCTACCTCGTGTGGCGACTACTATCATGATATTGTACCAGGTAGAATGAAAGCTTCGTATCCAAAAATTGAAGAGTCGACTATTGTTATTTTTGAAGAGTGTGCAATTTCGAATATTCTACATGGTCCATCGTAGAACATATTCATGCCTTTTTCAAGGGCATTAGCGCGAAGTGAAACGTAATCTCATCTGGTTTTTAACTCGGATCACCGATTCCATTTCCTATGAAGATAACCGTTACGCTAAGTAAGCCTGCGAATGAACATGTAAGAACTATTCTTTAGACAGAGCTAGTATTAGATTCAATTGTAAACAAACTCACGTGTTTAGCCGGTCAGATCATGCTTGATCCCTTGAAAAGTTTAAATCGGCAATACCCAATGTGAATTAAATACTAAACCTTTTAGAAAAGCAATACTTTTCCTAAGAGTGAGGGCATTCCTTGAAAATCAGCACTTCACGTCCTGAATTGAACCTGAGCATGAACAGTGACCACTGGTGCTTATACCTTATATGACTTACATATACTGACTATCGATGATAGACATCGAGTCACACATGTTCCGAAGGGAAGGCGTGCCATTTCCGCCCCCATGGTTCTCTGTTAGAATTTCAATGTGGTCGTCACACCCAGGCCTTCCCAACCCTCTTTTGTAGGGCGTGGTGTGTCGGGTATCGGTGAAAGATTGAATGGTAATTGGCAATATCGTGATTTTCTTAAGCAATCAATCTTTTCAAAGCCATTTGAGATGACGTCCTAATCGATACATTTCAATCGATTTTGATTGAGAATTAGTTTCAGGAGCGTTCATACATGCCTTCACTTCTTTCCGCTTCAGTCTTTCCTGCAGGGGAAATTTATTCAATAATATCCAATATATATATATATATATATATGTGTGTGTGTGTGTGTATGTGTGTGTGGATGGACAGAAGGAATATGACAACCAAGAGTATTACTTGTTGTTATTGACTGCCCCGTTACTTCTGCTTTTCATTGTAATATCAGGTAGGGAGATAGACTATTATCATTCCTAATCCTCGAAGACGGAATAATTGCGATTAAAAGCAACTGAAATCAATATAATAGAAAATACTTGCCTAAAATGAATATTTGACAAAGTATCTCTAAAATAAGAATTAAACTATCAAATTAAAGAAAAAATTCAAAGAATCCGTTGCTCGGTCGGCTGAGGCTGTAGAATACAACGACTGCTTCTCTGCAGTGGGGTAAGAACCCTCCGCCTAACAAGTATCCTAGATATGACACTAAACAATCTGATGGTGAGATTTCAGTAATTTTGTAGTTTTGGTGAATGCTTACTATCCCTTCATTGCCATTACCCAAAGGTCCGCTTTGGCCCAGAGTGGTAGCACCTGATAGGGTCCAATCTATGGATCAAATAGAACTAAACTCTGTACTCATGCTAAACTGAATTGTTGGAAATAGAACTGTTTTTAAATTTAATTGTGTATAAACAAAAAATCTGTGTTTATTCTAAACTGAATTGTTTGAAATAGAACTGTTTATGACAATTAAACTGTGTTCTTATGCTAAACTGAATTGTTTGAAATATAAATGTTTATATGTATAAAACTGGATTTGGTATTAAATAGTCTACAACGGTTGATGTGCCATAAAACCAAACCAAACCAATCAAAGTATCCGTCAAATGAAAATTCAAAGTAATATTACATGTTACTGTAGGATAATGGTATGAGTAGTGACAAAACACAAGTGAAGTCAAGAGGAAATAAGATATCAGTAAAACAATGAAAAATCGTTGACATGGATTCGTTAAATAAAAATTTTAGGATAATATGATTCGTGATTGGAGGATGATTGAGTAGTTATAACAAAAAACTGATGAAATTTACAGGAAAGAAATAATTGTCAAAATATCAATAATAGTTGAACACTTTTGTAGGAAAAATAATCAATAATTTAATAATAAAATTAATAATAACATTTTTTAGGGAAATTAATTTGAATAAAAAGAAGGATAAAATCAAATATGGTGGCTTCGAGTGATCAGGGAAAAGTTAAAAATGTTTTTACATTAAGATCCTCTTCAAGCCAACAAGGTATATAAAGCCTCTGTTAGTGTAATGGTTATAGAGCTAGACTATTAGACCATTGCTAGAGATTTCGATTGTTACTAGACGCTCCAGATTTTTGGCCTTTTGACAAACTAGATTAGTAGATCAATTGGTTAGAGAATCTATCACTGTAAAATTGGTGTTATAAAGTCCAACTGTTGTATAACGAGTGACGATATGAGGTTCTTCCTATACGAGAAAGGAAAAGTCAGACTGGTCATTACGGAAACATCTCACTCGCTTTATGGCTGAAGGTATAAATTATTTTGGTTTGGTCCCCAAAACAGGAAGACTTGAAGTCAAGGAAAGATCTATTCTTTGGTAAATCGAGGCCAGCCTCCAATCAGGGGAAACGGTTACGTTCAACCTCGAAATTGAGATAATAACTTGTCGCTCTTTCGGTAACTAACTGATTACCTTTTTCTTCAATGTCTGGCCGTTTTCCGTATCCCAGTTTTCTGGGACTGTAATTTATGTAGTGGGATAAGACTCCACCCAAAGAGTGTCCTAGATATGAAACTAACCATCTGATGGCGAGTCTCCAGTCTTTGTGCTTTGGGGGAACGTGGAGTACCCCTTCATTGCCATTACTCCCAGGTCCACTCTGACTCGGAGTGATAGCACTTGTTAGAGTATATATATAGATCAAATAGAAGCTGCTTATCCATTTAACTAAATACAAACAAATGACTGATGTTAAATTAAATTGTTAGTGTTACATATGAATACTTAAAACCATTTAATCGTCTCCAAAAAAGACATGTAGTGTTACATAGCAATACTTGAAACTGTTCAAGTGTGTGCAAACAAAAGATTACTATTTAGAGGAAACTATGTGCAAAAGAATAAATAGTATTGAGTAGAATTTCGTGTTGAATAGCCATACTTGAAATTATTTCATCATCATGATCATTTTGTTATAAGACCAGCACAGATATCCCTGAGTCTCTCTCTCTCGCCACCCCTCCCTATCTTTCATCGCTTCTGGCTGGTTCTCAGGGCTACATCTCGTATCCTCACAGAGCTGCTGTAAGTAGGTTCGAGCTGGTCGCCCGGCTTTTGCTCGGCCATGTGAGGGGGTCCATAGGAGACATCGCTTATGACCTCTTTCCTGCTTCTCCAGCAGTGTCCTGTTCGTCTAACTTGGATAGTTTTCGTTATGGAAAGTTGGTGGCCGTACAGCTGCTGCTTTGTGGGGTGTTGCCTCCAGGACTTATTCAAAATTGCTCGCAGCATTCTTGTGTAGTTGCCATCAACCTTATTTTTCATCCGTTTAGTCAGCGTCCATATAGTGCATCTACCAAGCCGTATCGACACAACCGCTGCTTGGAAGAAACTGCGTTTCATTTTATTGTTCAGGTCTGACTTCCATTTGACCGATAGCCAATCGATTGCTGTCCATGCCTTTGTTAGTCGCATGTCGATGTCTTTTTCGGTTGATGAGACATTGCTTACTAGGTAGGTGAACTTGTCAACTAGTTTCAGAGAGCTACTGCCTAGTGTGGAAATGTTGCCTGGGTGTGAAAACAATAGCAATACTTGAGTGCAAACAAATTAGCTCTAGCTCATTTTAAAAAAAGATTACCGACAACGTATCCATTTCGAAATCATATTCGTATAGCCATTTAACTGTGTGCAAACAAATGACTGAAGATAAATTAAATTGTTTGTGTTGCATTTCAATAGTAGAAAACATTTCAATGTGAACAAAAAGATAAGCTCTGGCACGTTTAGAAATGTTATCAACAGAATATGCATTTACGAATCATATATATATATATATATATATATGTGTGTGTGTGTGTGTGTGTGTGTGTGTGTGTGTGTGTAAAAACATGATTTGATAACCAACTGTCTCTCAGAATTATCATGTGAGTTCTCGTGTTTAATCTTTTGTTGACATTCACAAAACTGGTCACCAGACTAACGGGTGATGGGAGGCAGCCATTGTGTTTCAGAACAGTCGGTTTTGTTAACAGCCAATTAGAATAGCAAAGTTCATTGCTTGATATGTGACAGAACAAAGATGCTTATATTTATGAATTTATGACATCAACTGGCGAGACAGAAGTACTGTATTGTATATGAATAGAAGCGTAAAACTTCCGTCGGTTGGTTAAAGAGAGAGAGAGAGAGAGAGAGAGAGAGAGAGGTGAGTCTGAAAGGGGCCTTAACCAACGTTGATAAACCGATAAAGATACGGAACGAGAAATTCATCCTTGACTCACGCACAGGTTTCTCATTGTTACAAATAACTTGAAACATCAGGGGTGTCCTCGTGGTGTAATGGTTAAAGTGATAGACTGCGGAATCGTAGTAAGCGTCTTCGAATTCTACTCGCGCTATTATGTTCACTTTCGGATAAATACTCTTAGGAAAGGTATGAACCCACTTATCCTCCCAGCTATGGGTTAAATAGTACCACTACTGTTCTTCTAGGAGAATAGCTTTGTCAATAAATAACCTACAAAGGTTGATATGCCATTAAACAAAGAAACCAAACCAAACTAAAAAAGTTCAACCCTTAGGAGAGGTATGAACCCCCTTATCCTCCCAGCTATGGGTTAAATAGTACCACTACTGTTCTTCTAGGAGAATAGCTTTGTCAATAAATAACCTACAAAGGTTGATATGCCATTAAACAAAAAAACCAAACCAAACTAAAAAAGTTCAACCCTTAGGAAAGCTATGAACCCCCTTATCCTCCCAGCTATGGGTTAAATAGTACCACTACTGTTCTTCTAGGAGAATAGCTTTGTCAATAAATAACCTACAAAGGTTGATATGCCATTAAACAAAGAAACCAAACCAAACTAAAAATGTTCAACCCTTGGGAAAGGTATGAACCCCCTTATCCTCCCAGCTATGGGTTAAATAGTACCACTACTGTCCTTCTTGAAGGATGGCTTCGGCATATGTAATTAAATAAAGAAACCAAACCAAACCTTGAAACTTCACCAATGCCTTCTCAGAAAATTCAGCTTAGTTGTCTGGGGCTGTAGAATACATCAACTGTATCTTTGCAAAGGGGTAAGAGCCCCTCGCAACGAATGCCCTGGATATCCTTCTAAACAATCTGATGGTGCGGTTCTAGTTCTGGAGCTATGCGGAGTATTCCTTCATTACCTTTACTTCAAAGTCCACTCTGACCTGAAGTAGTAGTACCTCTTTGAATTCCAATCATGTGTCAAATAGAACTGCTTTAACAATTAACTTTGTGAAAATAAATGACTGAGGTTTAATGACGGATGATATGCCATGAAACTTTACCAAGCAACCACTCAAAGAAAATTTGAATAAAAAGTTTAATGGTCCTATTTAAAGATAAGTTCTTTCCGGTTGATAATTAAATATTAGCAACGCAATATGGCTTCCCAAAGTAAAGTGCGTAAGTACTTTTACCTAGCCAACACTTTCAATTCGTGCTCGAGCACAATCGGCTTGGGGAGAGCAGTAAGACCTCCTCATGACCCACTGGTGACCTGATTATGACACTAAACTACCAGATGGTGAGGTTCCTGTAATACTGGAGCTTTGGGGAATTATCCCTTCTTTGCTATCGCTGCTAGGTCCACTTTGGCCCGGAGAGATAGGACCCTATAGGGTCCTATCTACAGGTCGAATAGAACTGTTTGACATTTAAACTGAGTGCAAACGAATGGCTTATGATGAATTGAATTGTTTGAAATAGAACTGTTTGGTCATTTAACTCTGTGTATAGAAATGTTGATGTTTAATTGAATTATTAGTGATACGTAGAATACACCTGACCAAGCCGAAACACTTCTGCATAGTTTGGAACGAGCAGCAGCAAGCATAGGCCTCCATGTTAATGCACACAAAACGGAATATATGTGCTATAACCAAACGGGGGACATCTCCACTCTACAAGGAACCCCTCTTAAACTAGTAGACAAATTCACGTACCTAGGAAGCAGCGTCGAATCAACCGAAAAGGACATCGAAACGAGGTTAACGAAAGCATGGACAGCTATCAATAGGCTATCGACTATATGGAAATCAGACCTAACCGATAAAATGAAACGCAGTTTCTTCCAGGCAGCGGTCACATCGATACTGCTATATGGATGCACTACATGGACGCTAACAAAACGGCTGGAGAAGAAACTAGATGGCAATTACACAAGAATGCTGCGTGCAATCCTGAAGAAGTCCTGGCAGCAAGACCCCACAAGACACCAACTGTACGGCTACCTGCCCCCTATCACGAAAACTATTCAAGTTAGGCGAACCAGACATGCAGGACATTGCTGGAGAAGCAGAGATGAACTCATAAGAGATGTACTCTTATGGATCCCCACACACGGCCGCGCAAAAGCAGGACGACCAGCACGAACGTACATTCAGCAGCTATGTGAGGATACAGGTTGTTGTCCTGAAGACCTGCCTAGGGCGATGAACGATAGGGAGGAGTGGCGAGAGAGGGTCAGGGATATCCGTGCTGCCAGCACGATATGATGATGATGAGCAATACTTAGAACCATTTAACTGTGAGTAAATGGGTAAAGTTGAGTAGAATAATTAATTTTAAATTTTCATAATTGTAACCACTTCCTTGCATGCAAACAAACTATTAATAGTTTGGTTTCGTTTGGTTTGGTTTTATGGCACATCAACCATTGAAAGTTGGTTATGCCAAATCCAGTTTTATACACTTAAGCAGTTCTATTTCAAACAATTCAGTTTAGTATAAGTATATTTTTTGTTTACACGCAGTCAAATGTCACAACAGTTCAATTTCAAACAATTCAGTTTAGCATGAGTACACAGTTTCAATGTCAAAAACATTTCTATTTTCAAAAAAATCCGTTTAGCATAAGTCGATAGTTTCAATGTCAAAAAACACTTCCATTTCAAATAATTCAGTTTAGAATAAGTACATAGTTTAATTCTATTTGACCAATAGATAGGAACCTATCAGATGCTACCACTCTCGGCCAGAGTTAACCTGGGAGTGATAGCAATGAAGGGGTACTCTGCATTCTCCAAAGCTCCAGCATTAGATTGTTTAGTGTCGTATCCAGGACTGTCTTACCCCTCTGCAGAGAAGCAACCAGTGTATTCTACAGCCCCAGCCGACAGGGAAAATGATTAATAGTAAATAGAGATATTCGTGTTAGATGAAATACTTGAAATCATTCAACTGTCAACAAAAGAATGAGCTCAGGCTCGTTTAAAAATGTAACTACAAAATAAGTTTTTCAATTATATAAAGTAAAGTTAGCGACCATAGTCGAGGGTGACCCGAAGGCTCCCTTTTCGATAGCTACTACACCAAGGTGTAGGGGAGGGCGCTACTCCATTCCCTGGATTGCTCCACTTTACCCTTGAACCGTACCTTATAATGCTGAGTGTTAAGCAAGGTGGTATCAAGTTCCATTTTTAAAGTCTTTGGTATGACTCGACCTGGGATTGAACCCAGGTCTCCCGGGCCATTGGCGAACACTGGCATCAAATAATCGACAACGGTTGATATGCCGTAAAACCCTACCATGAAATAGCAAGAGTGAAGATGAAAGAGATATGGCAAAAATTCTTTAAAGGAAGCTTAGTAGAATGTTCCATTGTGGGTCCTCGAAAAGGTTAAAAAACAAAATATTGTCCTTTGATCATTCCAGTAATAAAATAAAAGACAAACACTTTGTTAGATCATTAGAAGGAGAATTGGTCAAGTTACAAGATTATGAAGTGATATCAATTTTTTTGAAACAACCTGTATTTGACTATCCACCATATCTTTGATATTTCACTTTTAATTTGTACATAACTGTACTCAAATCATTGCAGGGACTCACTCAACCCATATATCTTTATTTCGTACAACTAAACTAATCTTATTAATGTAAATTAGGATAAAAACTCAATACACATAGCACTATAAAGTTAATAATATGAGTTGTGGTAAGAGTGAATAACTAAATACGGTATGTCAGGTTAAGATGTTGGGTAAAAATCTTATGAAGCTCTTAGATAATACATATTTAAAAAAATTATGAAAACAACTCTCTTATAAAAAAAAAAGCAAGAAACAAACAAAAAGTAAAACAATAGAACAAAAAAACTAACAAACAATCAAAAGACCTCCCTCAAACCCCATACAAATCATCTTACTAAGGCAAGGGTCAGGAAAGTGAGGTCTGTTTTTTCTAACGATTTTTACACGGCTTTATTTGTTTTTCTTTTAACTGTATTTTAAACATTTCTAATTGACACTCTATTTTTAATGGTTAAAAAACTATTTTTTATTCAAAATTTATATATATATATATATATATATATATATATATATATATATATATAATATAAGAAACAAGAAAATCAATAAGTGTATTCCATTATAAACTTACTTCCCCCATTTGCCAGGATCTTCAGATGGGATTTAAAAAAGTATAGCCTTTTGACCGTTAACTTAAATATTTTTATCTTACGTAAAAATTCACGTGTCTTAATTTGAATATTTATAAAATTCAAATTTATTATATATCTTTGTCAAGAAGATCCTCCCATACGCAAAAAATTCTCCACTTTGTAATGAGTGACTTCCTTTTATCTTCATTTCCATCCGTTTTTCTGTATTGATCTCTTTTTATGTTTAATTCAATTTTTATTTGGTTATCACAAGATATACTTTTGGTTTCATAGTTCTTATATAGTTTTAAAAAAATTAGTCGTAAAATTATTGTTACATCTACTAAATATTTCTTTCCGTTTTTTTATCGGGTTCTACGAATTATTTAACTTTTATTTTAACTTTATTCATAGTATTGAATACTTTTTCTATCGTTTTATGTTTAGATTTTTAAAAATGAACAGATGGTATTGGATGTTTTAACTATCGATTTTATCAGTATTTATTTATAAAAAAAATTTGAATCATTTTGAATGTTTGTTCTTTTATAAAATCATGGTAAAAAGAAGAGAATTTTTAAAATCCCACCTGAAATTTTTAGATTTTTAAAATCCCATCAGAAGATCCCGGGAAACGAGTGATATAAATTTATAATGTAATACATTTATTGCTTTTCTTGTTTTTCAATTATTTTCTGTTCTGCACAAGCTTATTTTTATATGTTTACATATAAGCTTTATATTGAGAACTAAAAATTGAATAATTCGGTTTAAGTATATCAATAGAATCTATTGATATATATATATATATATATATATATATATATATTGTGACGTGCTATGGTATCGAGAGGGGGAAAGGGGAATCAACTCCCCTAACCTATGGTGTTTGAATCAACAGGCCCCAAGGACTGAACGCTCAAACAGTAGGATAATGAAGGTCACTTCCTCGCACTCCCTGATCTAAAACCTGTTGAACAAAGTAACGAATCCAGGTCAGAATGAAGGCCAAAGCTACCCGCACTCCATGACCTGTGATCTGTCGGACGAAGAAAAGAATCCAGGTCACTCTAGTAGCATGACCGGAGGAAATAGTGGGAGAAGAAAGAAGCCAAATGATTTGCCAGACCCTTTAGCGCCAAAATGATACCTTTTCGTCAGAGGAAATTTGGAAAAGAATCTTTAGTTTGTGGACAGAAGTCGGTGGATAAAGACACCGGTTTACAGCCAAAACTCCGGGTGGTCCATCGCCCGCAAAAAGAATCTTAATTCTGGACAGACATTGGCGAAAGAGAGACGCTAAGTTCGCCATCTCCGAGGATGTCACTCGTCCGTAAAAGAAAGGAACCTGAAAATTAAGCCTTGGCAAAGAAAAGTACAACTTAAACTGTTTTTCCATCTACCCTTCCTAAATATTGGAATTATATGTATTCAAAAGAAAAAAGAAAGAGAGAAACAGAAAGGATGCTGTTTCATCGACAGTAAATTAGCGAATGGACTTTGTTACAACCTCAGCCCAGCGACTTAAACATTTTCTTAAGTAAAAGAAAAAAAAGAGGGAAAAATGGAGAAAGAAGAAAAGGACGGTAAGAAACATTCGTGTTTAATACTGCCTGCTGGCTTAATATAGCCGATATCTGAAAAAGAAAAGATAAAGAAAAAGGAACTGTTTCTTAAAACTTATTATTATTTGTTAGGTCGTCGCCTATAAAAACTTTGTTATATTTTAAATGCACCCTTTTGTTGAAATCTATTGGTTGTGATATTTCTCTATCGAGTTGCCAGCTTTTGCACATATCTGTTTCAGCTTCGTTTCGCTTTCATTAATTCTCGCTAAATGTCTTATTCACCTTAAAACATTATAAGGGAATTTTTGGTAATTTGACTACAGTTAATATTTCTTTTAACCTTGAAGTCCATGCATTCCGTTATCCGAGGGAATAGGTAAACGAACGATTTCGTGGGGTATGTGACAGTGAACTGGAACCCCCTTTGTCAGCGTCGGAGATCAGTCTAGCCCCAAATTAACCCCCACATTAATTGCCAGTTACCATATGCCCGAAAAAGAAGTCTTGACGAGGACTCATTTTGCGGAGGGTCAAGTACCAGACTGCCCCCGACGTCACATGCACATAAAATGAACTCCCATCCTGGGGTAAATATTTATGCAACGTCAATATATATATATATATATATATATATATATATATATATATATATATATATATATATGTTTGTACAGTTATATATATGTACATATGTATATATCTGTACATATATTTATATATAAATACATATGTGTTTGCACATATGTATATATATATATATTAATTTATGTACGTATACGTATGTACTTACATATACATATGCACACACACACACACACACACACACACACGCATATATATATATATATATATATAAGCACTGCCAAAGCTAAACAGAGAGCTACCAACCAACAAGACCGAATACAACCATGGAAACAGAATTTTTAGAATTTACTCGGACACCCTCCGAAAGTTACCGTTTACGCAAGAAGAACTCGATTCAGTACTAAGAAAAATTAAAAATAGAACAGCAGCAGTGCTCGATGAAATAATCTTAGAAGTATGGAAGACAAGGCAATTCGAAGACATACTGCTCCGACACTGTAATGCCGTATATAATCAAAACTCAATAGACAGATGGACGAAGGGATGCGTCCTCCTCTTACCTAAAAAGGGCGACCTCGGATTAGCCTAGAACTACTGAGGTATAACCCTTACATCCGTAACGGCCAAGATATACAATGCACTACTTCGCAACCGCGTAGAACCCAAAATTGAGAAGATACTTAGAAAGAACTAAAATGGCTTTCTGCGGAAGAGATCAACGACAAAGCAAATTTTGACCATTCGTCGGATTCTTGAAGGTGGACGTGCAAAAATCTAGAGGCAACAATATTATTTGTCGACTTCTCCCAAGCTTTTGACTCCATACACAGAGGGAAGATGGAGCAAATACTACTCGCCTACAACCTACCCAAAGAAACCGTCGCAAACATAATGCTGCTATATAGAAACACAAAAGTCCGTTCCCCGGATGGAAACACAGAATACTTCGACATTGTAGCAGAAGTACGTCAAGGAGATACATTAGCCCCATACTCTTTGTCATCTGTCTAGACTACGTGGTTAGAATATCTATTGATTAAATGAAAGAAAACGGTTTCAAGCTAACAAAGGAAAATGGCAGAAGTTACCCCAATCACCTACGCGGACTACGCCGATGGCATAGCGCTTCTGGCAAATGCACCCGCCCTTGCCGAAACCCTGCTACATAGTCTGTAACGAGCAGCTGCAGACATCGGCCTCCATGGCACTGCACACTAGACGGAATATATGTGTGACATCTCCACACTAAACGATAGCTCTCTGAAACTAGTAGACAAGTACACCTACCAAGGAAGCAGCGTCTCATCAACCGAGACAGACATCAGCACATGACTAGCAAAGGCATGGATAGCGATCAATAGGCTATCGGTCATTTGGAAGTCACACCTGTCTGATAAAATGAAACGCAGTTTCTTCCAAGCAGCGGTCGTGTCGATACTGTTGTATGGATACACTACATGTACGCTAATATGGAGAAAAAGCTTGACGGCAACTATACAAGAATGCTGCGAGCAAATTGGATAGGTCATGGAGGCAGCACCCCACAAAGAGCAACTGTACGGTCACCTACCACCCATCACGAAAACTATCCAAGTTACACGAACCAGACATGCAGGACACTGCTGGAGAAGTAGGAACGACCTCATGAGTCTCGTACTCCTATGGACTTTCTCACATGGACAATAAAAGGCAGGACGACCAGTTCAAACCTACATACAAAAGCTCTGTACCGATATAGGATGTAGCTTTGAAGACCTGCCGGAAGCAATTGACGATAAAGAAGTGTGGCGAGAAAGGATCAGGGATATCTGTTCTGACAGCGCGACATGATGATAATGATACATGTAGATGTATCATTATGATATCTATATATATATATATATGTATGTACACATATATATATATGCATATATATATATTTATATATATATGCATGCACATATATATATATATATATATATATATATATATGTGTGTGTGTGTGTGTGCATACATATATATATATATGTGTCTGTGTTCACATATATATATTTGTATGTACATACATTTATATATATATATATATATATATATATATATATATATAAACACACACACACGCACACATATATGAATATATATATATATAATAAAACAAGATAAAATGCAAATAAGAAAAGTACATGAAAAGGGTTAGATACTACCGTTTTAGGGCAGTTCTAAAACAAAACAATCAAAATTATTTAATCTTAAAGTCCATTACTTTTAAAGTCATTTATTTTAAAGTCCATTACTTTTAAAATCCATATCTTATAACGTCCATCGCTTATAACGTCCATAACTTTTAAAGTTCATGAATTACTCAATCTTAACATACAAGTACTGATCATAAATATCATAAGTACTGATCATAAATATCTGAACACCCATAAAATCTGTTTTGATACCTAACATTTTCCTGTGATACTAAAGATGTTGCACTATAGAGAACTCTTGATAACTTACACGGCAACTGTTCCAAATAGCAATATGATTTTGTCTTTTCACTCAAATTATAAATAGAGGTCTTCTCGTGGTGTAATGGTTAAAGCGTTCGACTGCAGATTCATAGTAAGCGAGTTCGTACTCTAGTTGTGCAATTAAGTTCACTTTCGGACATTTACTATTGGGAAAGGTGTGAACCCCTTTTATCCTCCCAGCTATTACAACTACTGTTCTTCTAGGAGAATAGCTTTGGCATTAAATAACCTACAAAGGTTGATATGCCATTAAACAACCAAACCAATCATTTTAAACGATTTTCATCAAAACTTAATTAGGGTAGAATATTTTTTATTTAACAATCTAATTCCATTAAAAATCATTTTCTAGAAATTTAACAATGAAACTAAAAAAACATGATAAAACCTGTGACTTGTTATGTTAGTTGCAATAAGATTTATTTTACACATATTTCTGCTTTTTTTATTTCAGGATTAGAAATAAGTTTTCTATCTGTTCAATTACTTATGAACTGTAGTGTATATCAAAAGTATCAAATTAAAGACTATAGAAAATCATTAAATTAACTGTTGATCTGTAGACGAGATTAATCAATTCGGAACAATCAAAAGTTTTGCAATATTTTGGTCGTACGAGTTGGTTTGTGGTACGTATATCACGTGAACGAAGCAGTTCCAACGAAGGGAAGTACCTGCTGTTGTTGGCGGTTTCTTCGTAGTTAATGCACTGACACGTTGTGAATTTTCTTACTTCGTGTCTGATTTGAAATCTGAACAGATAAATGTTGTCCACTTCGGGAAATTATGCTTTACGAGCTCGAAATGGACCATGATTCTACGGAAGAAACTAAAAATAGATAAATATAGTCGACTTCAGAAAATTATTCTTTACGAGCTCAAAATAGGCCATTATTCCACAGAAGAAACTAAAAATAGATAAATACAGTGTATTTGGGAAAATTATGCTTTATTCGACCGAACTGGGCTATAATGTCGCGGAATAAACAAAAAACAGATGAATATATTACATTATAGAAAATTATGCTTTCTAAGCTCGAACATGGGCATAATGCCGTAAAAGAAACTAAACACAGATAAGTTTAGTCTATTCTGGAAAATTGTTCTTTATGAGCTGGAAATGGGCCATAATGTTAGAGAAGAAATTAAAAACAGATAAATTCATGGCATTTCTGAAAATTATGCTTTACGTGACAGAATTAAAGTCGTAATGCTCCAGCAGAAACTAAAAACAGATAAATATAATCCACTTCCAAAAATTATGTTTTGCGTGCTCATACTGGGCCATAATGCTCCAGCAGAAACTAAAAACAGATAAATATAATCCACTTCGAAAAATTATGTCTTGCGTGCTCATACTGGGTCATAATACTCCAGCAGAAACTAAAAACAGATAAATATAATCCACTTCCAAAAATTATGTTTTGCGTGCTCATACTGGGCCATAATGCTCCAGCAGAAACAAAAAACAGATAAATATAATACACTTCCAAAAATTATGTTTTGCGTGCTCATACAGGGCCATAATGCTCCAGCAGAAACTAAAAACAGATGAATATAATCCACTTCCAAAAATTATGTTTTGCGTGCTCATACTGAGCCATAATGCTCCAGCAGAAACTAAAAACAGATAAATATAATCCACTTCCAAAAATTATGTTTTGCGTGCTCATACAGAGCCATAATGCTCCAGCAGAAATTAAAAACAGATGAATATAATCCACTTCCAAAAATTATGTTTTGCGTGCTCATACTGGGCCATAATGCTCCAGCAGAAACTAAAAACAGATAAATATAATCCACTTCCAAAAATTATGTTTTGCGTGCTCATACAGGGCCATAATGCTCCAGCAGAAACTAAAAACAGATAAATATAATCCACTTCCAAAAATTATGTTTTGCGTGCTCATACAGGGCCATAATGCTCCAGCAGAAACTAAAAACCGATAAACATAATCCACTTCCAAAAATTATGTTTTGCGTGCTCATACTGGGCCATAATGCTCCAGCAGAAACTAAAAACAGATAAATATAATCCACTTCCAAAAATTATGTTTTGCGTGCTCATACTGGGCCATAATGCTCCAGCAGAAACTAAAAACAGATAAATATAATCCTCTTCGAAAAATTATGTCTTGCGTGCTCATACTGGGTCATAATACTCCAGCAGAAACTAAAAACAGATAAATATAATCCACTTCCAAAAATTATGTTTTGCGTGCTCATACAGGGCCATAATGCTCCAGCAGAAACTAAAAACAGATGAATATAATCCTCTTCGAAAAATTATGTCTTGCGTGCTCATACTGGGTCATAATACTCCAGCAGAAACTAAAAACAGATGAATATAATCCACTTCCAAAAATTATGTTTTGCGTGCTCATACTGGGCCATAATGCTCCAGAAGAAACTAAAAACAGATAAATATAATCCTCTTCGAAAAATTATGTCTTGCGTGCTCATACTGGGTCATAATACTCCAGCAGAAACTAAAAACAGATAAATATAATCCTCTTCGAAAAATTGTGTCTTGCGTGCTCATACTGGGTCATAATACTCCAGCAGAAACTAAAAACAGATAAATATAATCCACTTCCAAAAATTATGTCTTGCGTGCTCATACAGGGCCATAATGCTCCAGCAGAAACTAAAAACAGATGAATATAATCCACTTCCAAAAATTATGTTTTGCGTGCTCATACTGGGCCATAATGCTCCAGCAGAAACTAAAAACAGATAAATATAATCCACTTCCAAAAATTATGTTTTGCGTGCTCATACTGGGTCATAATACTCCAGCAGAAACTAAAAACAGATAAATATAATCCACTTCCAAAAATTATGTTTTGCGTGCTCATACTGGGCCATAATGCTCCAGCAGAAACTAAAAACAGATAAATATAATCCTCTTCGAAAAATTATGTCTTGCGTGCTCATACTGGGTCATAATACTCCAGCAGAAACTAAAAACAGATAAATATAATCCACTTCCAAAAATTATGTTTTGCGTGCTCATACAGGGCCATAATGCTCCAGCAGAAACTAAAAACAGATGAATATAATCCACTTCCAAAAATTATGTTTTGCGTGCTCATACTGGGCCATAATGCTCCAGCAGAAACTAAAAACAGATAAATATAATCCACTTCCAAAAATTATGTTTTGCGTGCTCATACTGGGTCATAATACTCCAGCAGAAACTAAAAACAGATAAATATAATCCACTTCCAAAAATTATGTTTTGCGTGCTCATACTGGGCCATAATGCTCCAGCAGAAACTAAAAACAGATAAATATAATCCTCTTCGAAAAATTATGTCTTGCGTGCTCATACTGGGTCATAATACTCCAGCAGAAACTAAAAACAGATAAATATAATCCACTTCCAAAAATTATGTTTTGCGTGCTCATACAGGGCCATAATGCTCCAGCAGAAACTAAAAACAGATGAATATAATCCACTTCCAAAAATTATGTTTTGCGTGCTCATACTGGGCCATAATGCTCCAGCAGAAACTAAAAACAGATAAATATAATCCTCTTCGAAAAATTATGTCTTGCGTGCTCATACTGGGTCATAATACTCCAGCAGAAACTAAAAACAGATAAATATAATCCACTTCCAAAAATTATGTTTTGCGTGCTCATACTGGGCCATAATGCTCCAGCAGAAACTAAAAACAGATGAATATAATCCTCTTCGAAAAATTATGTTTTGCGTGCTCATACTGGGTCATAATACTCCAGCAGAAACTAAAAACAGATAAATATAATCCACTTCCAAAAATTATGTTTTGCGTGCTCATACAGGGCCATAATGCTCCAGCAGAAACTAAAAACAGATGAATATAATCCACTTCCAAAAATTATGTTTTGCGTGCTCATACTGGGCCATAATGCTCCAGCAGAAACTAAAAACAGATAAATATAATCCTCTTCGAAAAATTATGTCTTGCGTGCTCATACTGGGTCATAATACTCCAGCAGAAACTAAAAACAGATAAATATAATCCACTTCCAAAAATTATGTTTTGCGTGCTCATACTGGGCCATAATGCTCCAGCAGAAACTAAAAACAGATAAATATAATCCTCTTCTAAAAATTATGTCTTGCGTGCTCATACTGGGTCATAATACTCCAGCAGAAACTAAAAACCGATAAATATAATCCACTTCCAAAAATTATGTTTTGCGTGCTCATACTGGGCCATAATGCTCCAGCAGAAACTAAAAACAGATAAATATAATCCACTTCGAAAAATTATGTCTTGCGTGCTTATACTGGGTCATAATACTCCAGCAGAAACTAAAAACAGATAAATATAATCCACTTCCAAAAATTATGTTTTGCGTGCTCATACTGGGCCATAATGCTCCAGCAGACACTAAAAACAGATAAATATAATCCACTTCCAAAAATTATGTTTTGCGTGCTCATACTGGGCCATAATGCTCCAGCAGAAACTAAAAACAGATGAATATAATCCACTTCCAAAAATTATGTTTTGCGTGCTCATACTGGGCCATAATGCTCCAGCAGACACTAAAAACAGATAAATATAATCCACTTCCAAAAATTATGTTTTGCGTGCTCATACTGTGCCATAATGCTCCAGCAGACACTAAAAACAGATAAATATAATCCACTTCCAAAAATTATGTTTTGCGTGCTCATACTGGGTCATAATGCTCCAGCAGAAACAAAAAACAGATAAATATAATCCACTTCGAAAAATTATGTTTTGCGTGCTCATACTGGGCCATAATGCTCCAGCAGAAACTAAAAACAGATAAATATCATCCACTTATAAAAATTATGTTTTGCGTGCTCATACTGGGCCATAATGCTTCAGCAGAAACTAAAAACAGATAAATATAATCCACTTCCAAAAATTATGTTTTGCGTGCTCATTCTGGGTCATAATGCTCCAGCAGAAACTAAAAACAGATAAATATAATCCACATCGAACAATTATGTTTTGCGTGCTCATACTGGGCCATAATGCTCCAGCAGAAACTAAAAACAGATAAATATAATCCACTTCCAAAAATTATGTTTTGCGTGCTCATACTGGGCCATAATGCTCCAGCAGAAACTAAAAACAGATAAATATAATCCACTTCGAAAAATTATGTTTTGCGTGCTGATACTGGGCCATAATTCTCCAGCAGAAACTATAAACCGATAAATATAATCCACTTCCAAAAATTATGTTTTGCGTGCTCATTCTGGGCCATAATACTCCAGCAGAAACTAAAAACCGATAAACATAATCCATTTCGAAAAATTATGTTTTGCGTGCTCATACTGGGCCATAATGCTCCAGCAGAAACTAAAAACCGATAAATATAATCCACTTTGAAAAATTATGTTTTGCGTGCTCATACTGGGCCATAATACTCCAGCAGAAACTAAAGACATATAAATACAATCCACTTCGAAAAATTATGTTTTGCATGCTCATACTGGGCCATAATGCTCCAGCAGAAACTAAAAACCGATAAACATAATCCATTTCGAAAAATTATGTTTTGCGTGCTCATACTAGGCCATAATGCTCCAGCAGAAACTAAAAACCGATAAATATAATCCACGTCGAAAAATTATGTTTTGCGTGCTCATACTGGGCCATAATACTCCAGCAGAAACTAAAAACCGATAAACATAATCCACTTCGAAAAATTATGTTTTGCGTGCTCATACTGGGCCATAATACTCCAGCAGAAACTAAAGACATATAAATACAATCCACTTCGAAAAATTATGTTTTGCGTGCTCATACTGGGCCATAATGCTCCAGCAGAAACTAAAAACCGATAAACATAATCCATTTCGAAAAATTATGTTTTGCGTGCTCATACTGGGCCATAATGCTCCAGCAGAAACTAAAAACAGATAAATATAATCCACTTCCAAAAATTATGTTTTGCCTGCTCATACTGGGCCATAATGCTCCAGCAGAAACTAAAAACAGATAAATATAATCCACTTCCAAAAATTATATTTTGCATGCTCATACTGGGCCATAATGCTCCAGCAGAACTTAAAAATAGATAAATATAATCCACTTCGAAATATTATGTTTTGCATGCTCATACTGGGCCATAATACTCCAGCAGAAACTAAAAACCGATAAACATAATCCACTTCGAAAAATTATGTTTTGCGTGCTCATACTGGGCCATAATGCTCCAGCAGAAACTAAAAACAGATAAATATAATCCACTTTGAAAAATTATATTTTGCGTGCTCATACTGGGCCATAATGCTCCAGCAGAAACTAAAAACAGATAAATATAATCCACTTCAAAAAATTATGTTTCGCGTGCTCATACTGGGTCATAATGGTCCAGGAGAAACTAAAAACAGATAAATATAATCCACTTCGAAAAATTATGTTTTGCTTGCTCATACTGGGCCACAATGCTCCAGCAGAAACTAAAAACCGATAAATATAATCCCCTTCGAAAAATTATATTTTGCGTGCTCATACTGGGTCATAATGCTCCAGCAGAAACTAAAAACCGATAAATATAACCCACTTTGGAAAATTATGCTTTCCGAGGTTTAATTTGGCTATATTGCAGAAGAAACTAAAAAGCGATAAATGTTGTCTACTACGGAAAATTTCTCTTTACGAGTTTGAACTGGACCATTATTCTACGAAGAAACTGTTGTTATGTTTTGACCTTCGACCCGGCCCTAAAAAAATGCTATTCCAAGATCATGCGCCTGAAGGAAGTGACACATTCCAATGGCCAGTAATCGAAAGAGATCGAGTGGGCGGATTAAGGCTTATAATATGGGACAAGGTGAAGGTCTCACTGTGTCAATACAGACTGATGCACCGGAAGAAAGTGACCTCTGAACTGCATGACAGTTATTTCTGCTTGATGACGATTAATCATTCGATTTCAAAGATCCAGTGCGCGATCGTGTGGGCGTTGAATTATTATTTAACTCAGTTAAGTTCGAGTCCAAGAAGCAGTTGGCAGTAGAATTCCAGACAGCTAGAGACCAGATGTGGTAGGAAAAGCCACACCCGACCGAGGGGGTCCTCGGGAACCCCAATGGAGTGGACCCCAGCATCAGGAGAACAAGAAAGACACAACGTGACGGTCATAACAGTGGGGTCAAGATATTACAGTTCATGTTCGGTCTCCAGCTCCCTCTCATATGCAACCCTTGAACAACCCTTTCGAACCCTTGCAATAAAGTGAGAGGTAAGATATTGTTAAAGAAGTCTTCCTGTGTCTTTGTCACTGCGTCCGTTTAATTATTGTATCGTTGTGATGCTGTAGATGAGCATATAACACTATGAACAAATTATTATGCAAAAGGTAAAGGAATAGTTGATCACCGAGCACCAACGAGATGGTGCAATAAATTTCGCTTGGTTTGCAGGAATTTTGACTGTTGGGTAAGGATAGGTAAGCCGAAAACTATTCCCAAACAATTCTAAGCTATAAAGGAAAATGCAGATTGTGAGATGAAATCGGGATCTCACAGTCTGTACCATACCCATGATATGGATATGTGAAACGTACATAGAATGTTCATAACATATATACATAGAACATAGGGATCCCGAAACACAAAAACACTTACTTCTTAGTTCAGGTACGAAACCTTTTATTACCTTTGAGTTAAAAGATTCTTCAAAATAAGAGAGATACACATTCTTTCTATTCTGGCTTTTTCATCTGCCCCTCCTCCCATCTCGTGCGGCGCCCGTAGCGCGCAAATGCGTCTGGCCTCTGCGAGCCCCAAAAGTTGACCCTTCTCGTTCGGTGTTTAGTTCTCAACTCAACTAACTGACTTTTTCAAATCTCCCAAAATCCTCCGCGCGTTTCCGGTGCATGACGTCATTCACATCCCTCTATCAGTGGATTATTAGTCCAAATGTGAGCGTAATAGCATGCCTGGAGTACGAATTCGCTTACTACAATGAAGCAGTCTAGAACGTTAGCAGCTACGCCACGGGGACTCTACCAGGATTCAGCTGTTGTTTACCAGATAAAATAACAGACTTTCGATACAAAAAATATACGAAATCCGGAAAACGAAATTGTAATTAAAAAAAAAAGAAAGAAAGTAAGTAAGACTCAATGAAAGTAAGAACTCTATGATTAAAGCAGTCAGCCTAATTGAAAATTGGCCACACGTATTCCTTCTCAGTCTTCAATGTCCCGGTACTTATTTATTTCCAGACCGACCTTCTTTTCAACTAAGCCCCACCAGCTGTTAGCTGTTTATATTACAGATAATGCCAGTCGTTCTTTGCCGACGCGATTTTTGTCATATTCTAATTTTGATTTTATCCTTGGTATATTGAGCTCTTATTTATACATTGTTAGTATATTTAACAATTTATATATATATATATATATATATATATATATATATATATATATATATATATATATATATATATATATAACCATGCAAATTATATATATATATATATATATATATAACCATGCAAAATATTTTGGCAGATTTAATATCCTCGCAAAAACTCCATATACTATTAAAGTATATCAATGGTAATGTATTATAATATAATTAATAATTAACGTGAATTTGTTGTTTTTCACATTTAATAGCTTAAAAATCAATAACATTCTGTTAGTCCACCTTTTGAAGCTAGAACAGCTTTTATTCTTTTGGGGATACTAAGTTCTAATTTATTAATATAGTGCATAGTTATATTATTCAACGTATATTGGAGGACTTGTCACAGATGTTCTGATTTTGGTTGCTTTTCAGACTTTCTTTGGTCCAAATGATGCCACTAAGATTCGCTGATATTAAAAAATTGCCTTTGAGGAGGTCATTTCATAACTTGAACATTCCCAGATCGTCCCCTTCGCTTTGGCCCAGCGGTTAGAGTGTTCGCCAATGGCCCGGGAGACCTGGGTTCAATCCCAGGTCGAGTCTTACCAAAGACTTTAAAAATGGAACTTGATACCACCTTGCTTGACACTCAGCATTATAAGGTACGGTTCAAGGGTAAAGTGGAGCAACCCAGGGAATGGAGTAGCGCCCTCCCCTACACCTTGGTGTAGTAGCTATCGAAAAGGGAGCCTTCGGGTCACCCTCGACTATGGTCGCTAACTTTTTACTTACTTTTAGTGCAGTGTACTTGCGATCGTTATCTTGCTGGAAAATGAAACCATTACCAATTAGATAGGTACTAGAGGAAAACACATGGTGGATCAGAATTTGTATATTTTTCTTTGCATTCATTATTCATTCAATCCTGAACAAATCACCTGCACTATTTGCAGTTAAACATTCCCAAACCGCAATAGAACTTCCTCTATGATTAACTATACAGGCTTCAAGCACATATCTTTTATTTGCTCTCCAACCCTTCTACTCACAGTCTTCTCTTTGAATTGAAAATTTCAAATTTTGATTCATCATTCTATAATACAGTCTTTCATTGTTCAATAGTCTCTTTCTTGTGTTCTTTGGCAAATTCGAGTCATTTTTGCCTGTATCCTTGTCTTAGATAAGGATTTTTTCTTACCACTCGACCATAAAGATATTATTTCACAAGTGCTTTATTTGATAGTTAAAGAGTGAATTTGGCTACCAGATGTTTGAGCAAGATCTGGACCGAATTCCCGACTAGAATTAGTTCTATTAAAGATGTTGTTATTTACAACCACATTTAGTTAATTTTGTTGGCTTTCCACTCTTCTTTCTATCATTGGTATCCTTAGTTTCAATCTTTTTCTTAATTACTTCTTGTTCTGTACACCATATTTTTGATATTTTAGTCTAAGAAACGCCCTGTTAGTGGTAGAATAAAATTTTCGGTCTTTTTTCATAAGATTATCGTGACATGTTGATGATTTATGTTTGGAAATATACAAAGTAGAGTTCTGAAATGAAAAATTTCAGAGAATTTATGAACAAAATTAAAACAGTTTTTACTTTTATAAATATTTAATGTTGATTCTAAATAAACATTTTAAAACCTTATAATAAAAATTAACAAAAAAAAAAAAAAGCTAAAAATCAACACATTTCCATAAGATAAACGTCTCAGAGCAAGACTATATCATAAAATGAAAATATGAATGACATTAAAAATTCTTTATTATGCAAAGTTTTGAATGAGGTTATTAATATTATATAAAAGAACTGCTGTTTGTCAATGTATAAATTACAATATATACATTAATAAACATAAAACTGTATTCATTCTTTATAAATGTTAAAAATATGCACCTGCCTAAAACATTTGCATATATATATATATATTTATATATATATATATATATATGACCATATAGTGGTGGAAAGCGATGAAATCGATGAGGTAAAAAGGATACGACTATTTAGGACTGACGGTAAATATGTGCCGAAACATGGATACGGAAATTTCGCGGAAACTAAGATCATGGTGGAAGGCATTTACCACAATAAAAGATGTGCTCTAGGCAAAGTGGGGCAAGGCTCAACGTGTCAATCTCTTTAATTACCACCGTTTTGTCTGCGATGGTATACACAAGCTAAAATATGTAAGAAGGAATAACAGCTACTGGTTACAACAAAAAATGGTATGGAAAGATCCAGGCTGGGAATATCATTTCGTGAGCACATCCAAAACTAGGTTATTAGAAAGTAATGTGCTGTAAAAGATCTAATTGAAGATTACCATCAGCAGAAGTTCTGCTGGACAGGACACGTTGCAAAGTTCACGGATAACAGGTGGACCCGTGCAGTTGTCGAGTGGTATCAGAGATACCGGAAACGACCACCCAAAAGACCTTCACGACTATAGGAAGATTTGTCGAACAATTCGAGCCAACATGAAAAAGCGAAATCGAGAATGAAGTTGAAGTCCACTGTGGCCAGCGATGTGGAAAGCATTGGACAACTTATATAATAAAAAAGTAATAGTATATATATATATATATATATATATATATATATGTGTGTGTGTGTGTGTGTGTGTGTGTGTGTGTGTATCTGCGTGTCTGTGTTATTTTTATAGCTATTTTATAATTCTGACGGGTTGAAAAGAACCCAAATGTTACAATTTGAAAATATTACACAATATCAATAAAAATGAATAGACCTGGGGACATCAAAATTATTTCTGTTTTTAATCAACGTCATGTTTTCAAAGCTTTTATAATTCTTGACATATAACTTCTGTAGGTGTTCCAAACTCCCCTGCAGCTGTTCTTTAACAAGAGTTTTAAAGAAAATCAACAAGTAATGTTTATCTATTTCCGGTTATTGTGTTAACGGAAAAGTCACCAACCTTAAAAGTTTAAACCTAATTTTCGGTTGTTCGAGTAGAAATTTTTACATTTTTGTCTATTTCTTGAAATCTGAAAACAGCTTAAGCGTCTTTGTGTCCTAGTTTAAAGTAATGCCATAAGATTATCAGGATATATATTCTTTTATCCTGCATTATAAAATATAATTATTTTAGAATTGTAAGTACATTTCCATATGTTGTTAACTTGTCATTAGCAGATCGTACTTTATTTATACACATTTTAGGGAACCTATAGTCAGATGCGTAAAGGAAGATATGTAAAAATAATGAAAACATTATCTATGCGATTATCTTAGGGTCATGTGTTTTAAAGAACTGGCAATATGAATTTTTTCCGCTCTCCACTAGAAACTGTTACAATGACAGCAGAATTTACCAATGTTCCTTTCGAATTTATAATTTATAATTCGCTTTAACGTAAAGTTTGCGACTTTAGTCGGGGGTGACCTGAAGGCTCCATTTTCAACAGCTACAACACCGAGATGTAGGGAAGGGCGTTACTCCACTCCCTGGATTGCTCCACTTTACCCTTGATCCGTACCTTATAATGCTGAGTGTTAAGCAAGGTGGACTCAAGTACCATTTTTGAGTCTTTGGTATGACTCGACATTGGACTGAACCCCGGTCTCCCGGGCCATTGGCGAACACACTACTCATAAGGCCAATTTTGTAGCAATTCTTTGTCATTGTTTTAATTGACATTTATTTCTTTTGAGAGACAGCAAGTCTCCTCAAGTATCTGGGACTCTTCTTAGTATTCTGGCTGATCCCAACAATAGTTTCGATGGTCTCCTCGTCCCATTATTTCCAAATACTCTAGTCCCAGTACCAATCCTTAATGACTTCGTTGGATATCTTCTCCATTATTATTATTATTATTATTATTATTATTATTATTATTATCATTTACTCCTTTAGAGCTATTTTTTATATCAGCGTTAGCTGATTGTTTTTCACTGAACTTTGAGAGAAGGCAAGTCTTCTCAAGTTTCCAGGACACTTCTCAGTATTCTGGCTAATCTTAGTTATGCTGGAGTTTGGATGGTCTCCCTTCGTCTTCCAATTTCTTGCTCTTCCAATCATACATTTATTATCATTCTAATTATTATTATTATTATTATTATTATTATTATTAATATTTGAAGCTGAATTTTCTTTCATCTTTAATCTAATTCGCTTTTTAATAGCAAGTGTATGAACTATGACGAGGCCTGTACCGGATGTACACGCATCGACAGTCAAATCGAAAATGACCACAATAGGCCTACTGCCCAAGAAGCTCGGTGCAGAATTTCCGGTTGGCAACACGAAAACAAAATGATAAATCAAGTTTAATTATCTCATCCAGTCGGGGGTATTCCCGCTCAAAATGAAAAGTCGATTTCTGATCCAGTGGACTAAGATAAAAGGAAGCCTGTAACAAATTTTTTCTTTAGAGTAAAATCCAAACACACACAACTGATAGCTGTATGCACTGCAGAAGGTTAACTAAGCAGAAATGAACATAGGCGTTTTAACTTAACAACTAAAGCCACGGATACATTTATCAATTACTATCCTGGTAAAAATTATGGGATTAGCACAGTAAGAGGATGTTCACCTTTTTTCTTTTTTTATTTCCAATTCATTTTTATAGTAAAAATCATTTGGGATAAGTTTTTTTAGAGTAAAAACGATTTGCAATGAATTTCTATTGGAAAAATCACTGCAAATGCATTTCCTACAACAAACCCTGTGAAATACATGGAATTAACACACTCAGAGATATATTCACCTTTTTTTATATTTCCAGTGCATTTTTCTAGTAAAAATCATTTGTGATGTGTTTTTATAATAAAAATGATTTGGAATGAATTTCTATTGGAAAATCATTTCTAATGCATTTTCTACAACAAACCCTGTTAAAAAATATGGAATTAACACACTTAGAGGATATTCAACGTTTTTTTATATTTCTAATGCATTTTTATAGTAAAAATCATTTGCAATGAATTTCTATTGGAAAAATCATTTCTAATGCATTTTCGACAACAAACCATGTAAAATACATGGAACTAGCATAGGTAGAGAATGTTCAGCTCGTTTTTTTTATTTATCAGTAAATAAACTAATAAAAAATAAGATAAAAAGTATTTCTATTATGATAGCTTAACATTCTGGCAGTATAAGCATAACTATACAGTTTAGCATATTTTAAACAAAATAGGTTAGATTATTAAAAGGGTTGACATATTTTTCCAAGCAATGCTGAATTAAATATTGAATTACAGAATATTAAGGAAAGATATAGAATTCATTGACAAAAATTAGAATTAATATTTGATAATCCTCTTCGAGCAATCATGACAGTCTTTATTCTTTCAGACATGGATCTCTCTAATCTAAAGCAATATTCTTTATGAAAGTGAATGGTAGTTAACACATCTTCTTTGTTTGATAGAGCCTTTTCATGGACAATTTGAAAAAAAAATCTGTAAAAAATTTCCACCGCAAAATATCAATTGGGTTTAGATCACTACTTATTAGTCCTGCCAAATCTTGGTTATACATATATATATAATATGTATGTAATAGTTATATATATATATATATATATATATATATATATATATATATATATATATATAATAGTTACGTCTGTAAATACTTACAATACAAAGAAAAAATAGCAAATGTTTTTTTGAAGAAATTTTCAAAATAGGGAACTGTAAATTTGGAGAATGTCCTTATAACGATACACCGACTTGTGTGTTCCTTTACTAAGCTAAGATTGGCACAAGACTCGAGTCTCGTGGGAATCAAAGTATTCCCCAAGGGTTGATTTGCCAACGAAACCAAATAATAGTTACCTTCTGTCTATCAGGTCATGCTTTTTTTTCTTTTTGTAAATTCTCTCCTTTCCGTTTATTCTTTCTTTCTTTCTTTCTTTCTTTCTTTCTTTCTTTCTTTCTTTTACTGATGGGTTTTAAATGATTTAAGTCAATTGATGCTCATGCGTTCTCCAATCAGAAAATCTATCTCGAACCTATAGACCAGAAAATATACCAACTTACACGTAAAAAAATCCATCATTTATCATAGGAACTATTCTAATATATTATTTATGGATATGAAAAGTGCAAATATCGTATTTGTAAAGGAAGAAACAAGCCATATAACAAGTAAATGTAAGAGTCTGGTTGAAAAGGAATATAAAAGAAGACAGTAGGGATAATGATTCATTCGGACTTTACTAAGTAAATAAATGACATAAGTAAAAAGCAGAAGTCTTCAAAGGAAAAAAAAGGGAATTGTCAGGGGCTCTGAGATCAAAACAGAATACCTTTAGTAAAGATCTATTCTTTTATAAAATGAATACCTCCCAAGTAGTTACGTCTCAGTAAATACTTACAATACAAAGAAAAAATAGCAAATGTTTTTGTGAAAAAAACTTTCAAAATAGGGAACTATAAATTCGGAGAATGTCCTTATAAGGATACATTGACAAGTGAGTTCATTTACTAAGTTAAGATTGGCACAAGACTTGAGTTTCGTGGGAATCAAAGTCAATGAAAGTGTTGTGCTTGTTTGTTTGTTTGTTGGTGTTTTATGGCATATCAATATTTGTAGCTTATTTAATACCAAATCCATCTTTATACAAATGGACACTTCTATTTCAAACAATACAGTTTAGCATACAAAAACAGTTCTATTTCGAACAACTCAATTTAGCATAAGTACGCAGTTGAAATGGCATAACAGTTCTATTTCAAGCAGTTCAGTTTAGCATGAGTACGCAGTTTAAATATTAAAGCAGCTCTATTTCAAGTAATTCAGTTTAGCATAAGTACACATTTCAGTACTGTTTGAACAATAGATAGGACCTTATCAGGTGCTACCACTCCAGGCCAGAGTGGACCTGGGATTGATGGCCAAGAAGGTGTACTCCGTATTCCTCAAGCTCCGGCATTACTTGAACCTCACCATAAGAATGTTTAGTATCATATGTAGGATACTCTTTGGGCGGGGGTCATACTTCTCTTCAGAGATGCAGGCGGTGTGTTTTATAACCCTAGCCGACAGAGCAAAAAAGTGTTCAGGTAACGATTAATACATGTGAGATATGAAAGAGGAGAAGAGTTGAGTAGCAAATAACTGAACACAAATACTGGATTGAAACCCTCCTGGAGATCGGTTGGGGGAATTTGTGTAGTGTGGTGTACCTCTTAATTTCTGTTACTTTTTGCTTAACTTTTATTTGCAGTAGTAATCCCTTTGAAGATCCCATGTATGGGTCAAATTGATCGATTGAAGATTTATTCGTATTGAGAGGACCGTATGTGACCCACCCAATCCTTTAGAAACAATTACATAAAAATGCAAGTATAAACGTACAATGAAAGCATTTCTATAACCTCTTGGCATAAAATAACTCTAGACAGGTTGATATGTCTTTAAAATCAATCTGTCAGTCAGGTCGGTTCTTGTAGCATTACCGGTCCTGTGGAAAGTCGTAACACAACACAAATACAAAACAATTCTTTTGTTTCATGATACAAAAGTTTATTGTCACTAATTTTTTTTTACATAGCCACCAGTAAACAAGATAGATAGAATAAAGGAATTTCTTGAGTCCCTTTAGATCGAGAGATAGAGCAAAGACAGGGAGACAAAAAGATAGATAGTGAAATTGTTATTAGCGAGTCGAAACAGAAACCACAGATTTAGATATTTCCTCTTCGCTCCTCCGTGTCGTCTGTCCCGGCTCGATCTCTGACTGCGACCGACCCCAACTAGCGACTCCTCCGACTGGACTCTCCAACTCTCAACTTCAACTGACTCTACGTCTTCTTTTATATTTTCTTTTAATCATTCTCCCAAACTAATCTTTTATTGACACTGAAACTTTCCAGGGACACGTCATTGCTAATATCAGCTGATATCAACCCAAATGTCTATCTTTAATATTTCACTTACAGCTATTTTCTTAAATCTGTTACGGCTTTATTTTGACTATGACTGACACGCAAATGCAAAAAAATAAGGGCTACCAAGTCCTGACCTTTAGAAATCCAAAACTTGCAACTTTGACCTCAGAGTTTTTAGCTTGCACATAATTTACCACTAAAATGAAATAATTAAATAAAATAATCAATTAAAATCCCTAATTATATATACTCTGACCGGAGTAGTAGTACATGTTAGAGACACGTCCATGGATAAAATTGATCTGTTCGAAAATTATTCGTATTCAACAGGACTATGTACAAAAAATACACCCCTAAATACCCCTCTCTCTAAAAAAACCCTTAAGAAACAAGTAAACAAAATTGCAAATATGAACGTACAAAGTAACCTCTTGGGATAAAATTAGCCTTGACGAGTTAATATGCCGTTAAAACCGATCAATCAATCAATCACTAAGACCATATAATAGTCCAAACAAGTTACTATAATCAAATGGAAATAATTTCTGGAAAACCGAATTATTTGCGTTTGATAAGAATGCTTGATATCATGTAACTTGATGCAAAAAACAATTGATAAACACAAAAATATTAATATGAACTTACAATGAACGTGAATCCCTAACCTCTTGGCGTAAAATAACCCTGATGTGTTGACATTCCGCGGATCAGAAAAGAAACGGTAATCTTGTCCTTTAAATAATCATTTTATTAATTTCGGATAAGCAGGTTTTGAGGCCAATTGTCTGGACGAAAATAATTAACAGCTAATTCTAATCCCAAGTAAAATCTTTTCAGTCTCTCCTGCCCACCGACCTATCTCCATGTTGTTATTTTTAAGAAGACAGCCGACGACTTTGATCGAAATTGTTAAAGCTACTCGTTAGACCCTCTGGCCCTCCATCCCCGCGAAAAAACGAAGAGAAAACAATCCTATTTCACTATTCAAAACAATTCCGGGAGTAGTGTATGTGACATTGAGCTTTTCAAGTAAGGTCAGTTCTCGGAAGGATTGAAACCGTCCAGACCACAGCACCTATAAAGATCGGTGAGAATACTAAGGAGAGTCCTGGAGAGCTGAAAAAGCTTGCTGTCGCTTGAAATTATAAGAGAGCCCTTCCTAGTATTGGTGTGAAAATACACAAATGTAAAATAATATATTCAGATGTTATCAAAGTGATTGTGCAAGTTCTAAGCTGTAACTTGTTATGGATGCTGAGGGAGAAACGGTTGATAGGTGATGCGTTTTGTTCCTATTAACTAGCCGAGGCTTATAAGGCAGTTGCTTGAGATAAACCGAATACTTACGTCATTAGATTCGTGGCTAGAATTACGTCAGGAGACATTCCTTGTAAACTTGTAACTTGTAACTTGTCCATGCCTGAACAAAAAATTTTAAAAAATGTTAAGAGACCTGAGATAATTAGAAGGCGTTGCGTGTCAAATCATCGCTATAAATGATATATGATTGTAGGGAGTGGAAGGAAATTTTATAAATAATGAAAGTATAAACAGTAAAAACAGATCACACACACACACACACACACACACACACACACACACACACATATATATATATATATATATATATAACGGTAGTCTATCAACTTTATGAGGTTAGCGGAAAGTGTAAAAAGAAACCGACGAATGCTTACCAGATGGCTGAAATAAAGCTAAACAAACTATTAAAAGTGGAAAATAAATTACTTTTGATTATAGTTGAGATTGAATAAGGCGGAGAATCTTAGCCGAATATATATATATATATATATATATATAAAGTTGGGATAGCGTAGACACAAAGTCAGCTGTGATTGTCAGTTTCTCACTAATGCAATAATCAGACAAGTTTGCGTTTATGCTATCCTAACTTAGATATTCATGGCTCTATCACTCTTACTTATAATACTATATGCCTGTTCATTAATAGCCCGAGAGACCGCAGTTCAATCCCAGGTCAGGTCATACCAAAGACTCAAAAATGATACTTGATGCCGCCCAGCATTATAAGGTACGGATCACGGGTAAAGTGGAGCAATCCAGGGAATGGAGTAGCGCCCCCCATACCACGATGTAGTAGCCATTAAAAAGAGGCCTTCGGGTCACCGTCGACTAAGATTAGCAACTTCACTTTTACTTATATATATATATATATATATATATATATACATATATAGTGAAAATAAAGAAAAATACTTGAAAAATTTGACGAATCAAAAAAGTGCTCAAATGTTGGCCAGAATAACTATGAAAAACCTAAAAGAAATTAAAATCTTACCACTTCTATGAGAGATTAAAGTTAGATTTAACGAACTATAAAGTAATCGAAAGCTTAAGAATTATTCGGAGCTTTGGAAGTAAGAATAAACAAATTGTTTAAAAACTCTTAGTAAGTAAAAAAAAGCGCTACAGAATAAGATACTGTGGTAGTCTTGAAGGGCCAAAAATGAATAACTCAAAGAGATGTAAGGTTTACAGCTGTATATATTTACTGAAATACGCACAGTAACGGTTACCGACCCACTTGACTCGTTTATCGAGTCAGTCAAAATTTATAATGTTGGGAAGGTCCATGGAATGACGTCATGGGATATATCACCATAACACCCTCTTTTTTTTAATCCTTGCTCCGTATAGTGACAGACTTATCTCAAATCCGTTATTTCTCGTTTTCTTTTGGATTTTCACTGTTCTGGGGACGTTTGTGGTATCGAAACCTCGAACGTGTCAAACACGACATCGGTAGGGTTTTCCTCTCGAGGGTTGTTCTCAACAGTATTCGAATATTGCTTGAATCCCTAGTCCTGGATTCTCTTGAAGACTTTGAACACGTGTGCTTAATTTTTCTCAGTGCTTTGACTATTCATGAGAATGTCATTCAGATACGCTATCAAAAATTTCAGTCCACTAAGCATGGTGTCCGTGACTTGTAGGACAATGGCTGGAACGACCTTGGTCCCGAATGGTAATCGTTCAAACTTGTACAAACCCTTATGGGTATTTATATATTGCAGGTTCGGGTACTCCTCGTCCACAGATATCTGGAGATAGGTATCAGTCAAATCGATTTTGGAAAAAAGATTTTCCGCTGCTGAGTTTTGCAAAGATCTCTTCTGGACTCGGAGAGAGAGAGAGAGTGGTAATCTTTTAATGCATTGTTCAACCTGTGGAGAAATCTGCACAAACACGCATCTCTTTACTTTTCCTTATAACATAAACTGTAGGTAAAGCCCACTCACCGTAATCCACTTTTGATAGTATCACCTATTTGTTCGAGTCTTTAATTCCTCGTCGATCTGATTTAACGATGCGAATGGCACATTCTTTTTTCTTTTTAAAAACTGGTTGGATAATTGGTTTCAACTTGACATCTTGCATCTGCCAAGTCCACTGGAGAAGACTTCTGGGAACGTTCCTTTTAATTCTTATTTTACCTTGTCCGCTTCGGTGGTAAAATTTTGTATTTTTCGTCAGAAAGCATTTTATAGGCATATCCCATAATTGGAATTGTTCCATCCAGTCAGTACCGGAAGGATTGTTTGTGCTTTTCATCACAAACATTTTCAATTTAAAGATTTTTTTCTTTGGATGTGGCGTTTGTAATTGATTCGCCCACAAATTCTATTTTTCCCGTCACATTTATCGCAATTTTGTTAGTTTTCATCATAGCCCAGTTTCCTCCATATATGCAAATTTATTATCGACATATCTGAGCCTGAGTTGAGTTGTAACTTAATATTTTTACTTAATATTTGAACCTGGACAAATTTCCAAATGTTTCAGCCTTCTAATTCGTTTTCTTTTTGGTTCTTTAGTGCGTTATTCTGATTATAAAATGGAGTTTTTCCCATCTTCAAAAATTAGCCATGCCGATGAATTATTGAGTCCTATCCCAAAACATACCGAACCCCTTGAAAACACAGTGATCGCCTCTCTACGAGCAGATGTGGAGGTAAAGAATACATGTCGCCCATCCCGGAATATGAAGGATGAAAAGCCTCATGAGAAACTATGTCAATAGAACAAATATGGACCGGGACATCAAGAATGCAGTAAAAGCCTTCAAAGGTTGTGCTTTGGCGGCAATGTTAGATCCCATAAAACTCAGCCCCTGGCCAAAAACTGATCGAACGTGGTCTAGGATCCACATCGATTTTGCTGGTCCACTGGATGCTTTCTGCTACCTGTTTGTAGTAGACAGTTTTTCAAAATGGCAAGAAACTTTTAGATACAAAAAGGCTACCACAGAGGTATTAGCCAACTTTTTATATTTGTTATTCGCTCGGTTTGGGTCCGTAGACAGCATTATCTCATATAATGAAAGTCAATTCATGCCCAGTGAACTCAAAGAATTCTGTCAAACATTCACAGTGGAACATATCACGCATTCTCCATATCATCTAAGACGTAATGGTCAGGTGAAACGCTTCGTCGATACCTTTAAGAGAGGTCTTAGGAAAGCGAGAGATACTCCTACCGATAAAGTCATGCAGCAATTTCTGTAGGTTTATAGAGCGGCTTCTTATAAGAATGCTCCCTCTGCCATGACGCTAGCAGAGGTAATGTTTGTAAGGAAGATCAAGTCAATGTTTGATGAACTGTAGCATTATGTGGGTGGGCTGCCAAAGCAGATGATTCCTTTGTCTGTTTTGGCGCGAAACCAGATAAAGGATTCTTGGACCTGAAATCTCACCGTATCCGGAAGTGGTAAGGGGACGCGAAAGAGAGTTGACGACGCGACCCAGCAGAGAGGCAGTTGCGGCTGGACAGCAGAGAGGCGAGCAGCAGAGAGTTGGCGTAGAACCACGGACAGGGGCAGTCAACGCCGGACACCGGAGCAGAGAGGCGAGGCAGCATGGGATAGGGTCCAGCGAGAGTGAGTCAAGATGAGTCTGATTCCAGTAGATTTGTGGAATTTTCGCTAGTAACCCACGCTAGCGTTAGTCCATATATGCTATCAGGAATGCAAAGTGTTGCATACCTTCCTCTGCCCTTGGTTAATCCCAAGCTTTGTTCGTGTTTGTTCGTTTGTCCTTCTATTTTCTCCGTTCCCTCGATCGTATTCTTGTGTAGTTAAAGAAATGTGCGTTACCCCCTCGAACAACTAGTTGATCACCGGCCGGCCGTAAGAAGTGGCTAAGAAGAGGAATGGTTAGAAGACTGAGATAACGTGTGTGGGGGCGAGAGGGTGTAACGTTTACAGAACTCTTACCAAACCAATCAAAACCTAGACATACAAAGAAGGTGACGAGAGTAAAATAAAGTTGGCGACCGTAGTTGAGGTAGATCCGAAGGCTTTTGTACTCGAATCGGTAACATTCAGACACTTTTTAGGTCTGTATGGACAGTCCTTAAACCAATGCAACTGCCCGCAACCAAAGCATGGTTTAGGGGACAAAATACTTAGTTTTTCTTCGGTTTACCCGAATAAGTACGTGACTTGTTTTGTTTTTTTATTGCGTATTTTTTAGATGAGATACCCTGCTTTCCTCGATGTTTTCGAGTCTTGGCGAACACAAACAAAACGTTGGCAGCCTTCGGTTATTTATTGCAGCGTAAAATTAGGATAATTTTCAAGTTTATTAAGAACCCTTCGTCTGATTTCTGTGTCCTTGTTGGATACTGAAACATGAAGGAAGATTAAGCATTTGAAGTTGTTAGCGCAAAATTCTGATAATCTAAAATCATCGCAGTATTTGTTTACTACGCTAGCGAAAGTTGTGTAATGTTCGTCGTCTTTCCTTGTGAGATTCATGCATTTCTATCTTTTATGAAAGAGAGACGTTTTTGGCTGAATAATTCAGTTTACAATTGATTTGGATATTTACGTTTTTTATAGGGATGTCTCAAAATGTTCTTTTGAGCTGTGTTCCATAGTAAATCAAATTTTTGGGTGTAGGTTTTTGTAGTGGGTTGTATCTCATGCGAAACTACACACAATGTATTAAATATCAAAAGAAAATGAAGGCTAAAGCAGACAAAGGTAAACACACTCAAAGAAAAAGAGAGGAGTGACCCTCATAAAAACCCATAACCAACTGAAAACCATTCAAACTATGAACTCGAGTGTGTTCAAATCTCATTGAATACCCCATTAACAAGGCTTTATGCCATATATATTCTCTGAGGAAAGCATCTAGCTGGAAACATATACGTATGTAAGATAAAAATAAAATAAATAAATAAATCCTAAAAAAAATAGAAATTTCTTCGTGGACCTACTCTTTTCATGATATTTTTTCTCTCTTTGGACCTACAACAAAAATTCCTTTATACATACATATATATATATATATATATATATATATACATATATATATATGAAATAACGCTTGATGCGTAAAACTCAAGTGGTAAGAGCATCTTTTGTGTAATTTTGGTGTTTAATATCGACTTAAATACATATATATTACTGTCACACACACGCACACGCACACACACACACACATATATATATATATATATGTGTGTGTGTGCGTGTGCGTGTGTGTGTGTGTGACAGTAAACTTCTTACAATATTTGAATATTCTAATTAAACGGAGAAATTCATCTGGGACAGATAGATAGATACAAATGGATGTGATATATAGTTGATTGATAGTAGATAATAGTTAAACATGACTGTTCTTGATAGATAAATAGCTAAACCGATTTAACGAATTTTGGTTTGTTTTCTTCGTTTAATGGAATATCAACCTGATTGGTTTTTTAAAGCCAAGCCATCTTTCTAGAAGAAAAGTGGCGCTACTTTTTAATCCATTGCATGGGGTATAAAAAAGGTTCACACATTTTCCATGGGAATTACTTCGAAAGTGAACGTTATGAAGCGACTGAAGTTATAAGTTAGAATTTGTCAACTACGATGTTGCACGTTAGCCACGGTGGGTGGGTTGGTTAGGTTTTATGGCATATCAACTCGTGTAGGTTATTTTATACCAAATCCTTTTTTATATTGATATATATTATTCATAAACAAACTGTTCATAAGTACGAGGATCATTAAATAATTTTTCAGACTTTTTTCGTATGGGCACTTTTATTGATAGTACACATATGAAACTCTAGTCCCCTTCGAAGTAAATCTCCTCCGGCTACAATGAACTTGTTTTAACGTTCCAACAACTTCTGGAAGGCCCCATGGAAGTCCTCTTGTGTGAGTGTGTCAATGACTTTCATCATAGCCTCTTTCATCTACTCAATTGTCTCATAACGACAGTCTCTGAGCTTAGGGAATAACGAAAAGTCACAGGGGGCAAGGTCTGGACTCTAGGGAGCGTGAGGAACTGTCTTGATGCCCATCTTGGTCAAATAGTCTGTGACAAGGATGGAGTTGTGGACTGGTGCATTGTCCTAGTGAAATGCCACTGACCTGATTTGAAGGGTATTGGCCTCTTCCGACGGAATCTCTTGCTGAACTCCCTTAAAACCTCAACATAGTAACCCTAACACTAACCTTAACCCTTTGGCCAATTAACTCTGGTATATTGGCTTCCTTACTTCTCCCACATCTCTCATCATCCCTCACAGACTCCCTGCCTTCCTTGAATCTCTTATGTCACTCAAAAACTGATGCTCGATTCATGCAAGATGGTCCAAAAGCAGTCTGTGGCATTTTTTACAAGTTTAAAACAGAATTTTAATGCATATCATTCTTCTAATGTGTCGTTACGTCCAGATTGCATTTTTGAAATTGACCAGTTGTGACAATCAGGCTTTAGTAGGGTGTATTCCAATTGCTGCTGTAGCTGTTCATTTGAAGTGGAAATCATAAAAATTGGTCAGTCATCTTATAAGATGTATAACAATAACATACTGAATTTTCAAGCGTCTACGACAATTTTAAATGCCTGTACAAAAAAGTCTGGAAACTTATTAAGCCATCACGTAACATTTTTAAAAGCGCTTATTGGTTTGCACACTGTTAAATGGTTTCATGTATTGCTATGTAACACTAACAATTTAATCGTTTGCTTGCACAAAGTTAAATTGATTGGATATTATGGCACACCAACCCTCGTAGTACGTTTAATGCCATATCCTCTGCATACATATATAGGAAATGTGAATGATTTGTAAAGCATATTTAGTAGATATAATTTTTTAACGAGCTAGTGCTCATGTTTTTACACCCAGATTGTTTCTAACCCAGTTGGCTATGGCTGTTGAATGCAGCGATTGCATCTCTGCTGAGGGGTAAGACTTCCCTAACGAGTGCTCTAGATATGAAATAAAACACTCTGATGGTAAAGTTTTATAATGCTGGAGATTTTGCCAATACGGAGTACCCTTTCATTGCTATTGGTCTTGGGTCTGATAGGGTCCTATCTTCGGGTCAAATTGAATTTAAACTGTGTGGAAAGGACTAATGGTAAATAGAATGGAGGTGCCCGTGGTGTAATGGTTATCGTCGTAGGAAATGGAGTCGGTGACACGAGTTCAAATCCTGGACCAGGCTAACTGCATTTCACATAGCACTAATACCCTTGGGAAAAGTTTGAATCCAATTATTCTCCCTCCAGCTATGGGTAAATAGTTGGACAGACTGGCATCTTCAGCCTTGGTGAGGCAACTAGTCTAGGAGAAGGAAAACTCTGAATTCACACCTGTTAAACTCCGCTTAAAAATTGAGCTGCTCGGGCGGAGGGGTTGGTAAATATGGTAAATAGAATTGTTAGAAATAGAACTGTTAACTGACTTAACTGTGTGTAAACAAATGACTGGTGTTTAATTGAACTGTTAGTGATAAATATCCATATTTACCCCCCACACTCTGGCAGGATATGACACAAGGTCAATTTTAAGCGGAGTTTAACAATTTATCATCAGCTCTTTGTTTGCACATAGTTAAATGGCTATATATATGAATTGTAAGTAATTAGTTTGTCGGCAATTCTATTAAAAAAGTAATTTGTTTCCACATAATTATGTATTGCTATTGTGTTGAGGGAACCTTACCCATCTTACTATAATGGACTCTTCTCACTGTTATTTGTACAGAGATTTCGCGGCCAGAAGAGCAGATCACTGTTGGTGTTATACGAACAGTACGAGACTTCTTACCTTTTCTATGTAACTCCATCTTTCTTGTGTAATATAATTTGTTATCTAATATCCGTGTTTGCTTTTTCATTAGTGACCCTTTCCGGAGCCACAACATATTGTTTGCATATAATTAAATGGTTTCAAGTACTGCTATTCAACCCAAATAATTCTGTTCAATTTCACTCATTAGCTTGCACACAGTAAAATCGTTCCAAGTATTGCTACGCAAAACTATAGCAATGCAACTTAATATCAGTCATTTGTTTGCATACAGTTAAATGGTGAAACAGTTCTATTTGACCCATAAACGGTACCCAAACAGGTACTACCGCTCCGGCTAAGAGTGAACCTGGAAATAATGATAATGAAGGTATCTAAGCTTCATCATCAGATTGTTTAATGTTGTATCCAGGTTACTCATTGGGGTGGGGTCTTACCCCTCAGACTTGATGCAGTCTGTATATTCTACAGCCCCAACCGACTTGTAGACCAGTTGAACTTTTTTTGGATGATGAAGGTATTTTCCCCAAATTATTTCATAACATTATAATATTTATTAAGTACCTGAAAGTTCTTGTGAATTGACAACTTTGTTTGCGTCGCTAGTCAGCTGGTCTCTTCTCACACGCTACACATTTTTCAGTTGCCTTCAATTAACGCTTGAAAAGCCAGTTACTCCTATGGATTCACGCCAAGAGAAATTTGTCCATATTTGATTCTCTACTTCTTCGGTTACAGATATCTCTACTGGGGCGAGTCTAATTGCATGATTGATTAAAAATGGTAAGAATGACTTAATTACAATGGGACGTCCATTTATCTTGGAGCGTTCGCTAAGTTAAGAGTTATTGACATTTGCTTTCACAGTGCAGTCATATACGATCTGCATATTTTCAACTGATGTGAACTGTGAGAGAAAAATAAAAATCAAAAGAAAGAAAAAATAATAGAAAGGGGAGTAACTCTTCAAGGCCGTTGCATAACATGTTTTGGTCCCACTTTAAGGAATGGAAAGTATTTAGAAAATAACAGGTTTGATTCTTGTTTATTTTTAGGTTGGGAATTAATCAAATAAGTTTATGCACACACACACATACACAAAAGTACATACATACATACATACATACACGTATATATATATATATATATATACGTATATACATATATATATATAGAGAGAGAGAGAGGATGAAAGAGATATATTGACGGAAAATTAAATTACAATATGCATATATATCATTAACCAAGTACTTTTGTATCAGTTCAAATGATATTAAGAAAAACTAGTGACTACTGAGAATAAAAGGCAATCACTCCCATGTCAAAAAAAAAAAAAAATGAAGATACATTCCCACAATGTGAGGGTAGAATAACATTGTTATATAGCCACATTATACATATGCATGCAGAAACATAACGACGCGATGAAGACGAGCGGAAACAGTTCTTTTAAAAATATACCTCTCACTTTATTTGAAAGGGTTACTAAAGGTTTTACTGTGTGAGAGGTGAGTTGAAGACTGAACAGAACTGCAACATATTGACCCCCACTCTTATAGCCATAACAGCGTTTCTTTCTCGTTCTCCGAGGCTGCTCAACCGGGGTCCTGGGGGCCTAGTCTCTCTGGGACATGGTCCTCATTCCGGCATCTTCTCTCCAACTGACTGAGTCTCTGAACTCCAACTGCTCAATCGGAGGTCCTGACGACCCCCTCTGCTGGGTGCTGGTTCTCTCTACAACATCCTATCTCCAACTAACTCGAACTTCCTGTGCACCGAGTTGTATTATTTTTTTACGCCCACTCAATTCAACCTGTCAACAGACAAGGTTATCCCCTTGATACCTTCGACCGGATGCCCCTGTTATTTACAGAGGTGCATTTCCTATTTTGACAGCTCGGCCAGGTTCAATATGCAACAGCATCATCATGTCAGAAAACGATGGTGAGCTATCACAATCTCACAGGGGGTAACTGAGGCGAGTTGATCATTATTAGTGAGTTCGAATCACTGTACGTGTCTTATTTTTGTGTCACTTTTGGGACAATCTTAGTTCTTTTTCTGAGGGGCGATACTTCCTGTTGTGTAATAGATAGTAAGCTGGGCTAGAAGAGTAGTAGCTCCTGATAGGGTCCTATCTATCGATCAAGTAGAACTGTTTGACATTTAAACTGAGTGGAAACAAATGACTTATGCCAAGTTGAATTGTTACAAATAGAACTGTTTGATAATTTATCTGTGTGTAAACAAATGTGGGATGTTTAGTTGAACTATTAGTGATACATAGCTATACTTGGAACCATTGAACATTGTTGACATGCTAAAATTGAATTGTTAGAAATAGAACTGTTTGCTCATTTAACTGTGTATATTTACAAAATGTGTTTACAATTCATATATTTAATGTATATTCCAAAAGAAGTTTGTCCAGTCGGCTGGAGCTTTAGAATACATCGACTGCTCCTCTGCGGAGAGGTAAGACCTCCCCCCAATGAGTGTCCTAGATGAGACACTAAACAATCTGATAGAGTTTGGGGGAATGCCATCGCTTCCAGGTCCACTCTGGCCTGGAGTGGTAGCACCTGATTAGGGTTCCATCTATGGGTTAAATAGAAGTAAACCGTACTTTCTTGACTTTACTGATTTTTGCCTTTAAGCTGCGTATTTATGCTAAACTGAATTATTTAAAATAAAACAGACATGTAAACTGTACTTATGCTAAACTGAATTATCTGAAATAAAACTGTTTTGAAATAGAAATGTTTTTGACAATTAAACTGTGTACTCGTGCTAAAGTGAATTGTTTGAAGTAGAACTGATTATTTTCATAAAAATGGATTTGGTATTAAAAAACCTACAAAGGTTGACAGGCCATAAAACCCTAACAACAAACCAACCAACCAACCAAAATAGGATTTGGCAATAAATAATCAACAATGGTTGATATAAAATCGATTCTCTTTGAGTGCTTTATTATTGCGACAAATCTAAGACAGGCTTCGTTGTTTTCTTTGGCGTGATACCTCATACTTGGCTTGCAGACCATTCTTAGTGAGTTTGATGCTGATTCAGTGTCCTATACTTGCTGATAGTACCAAAGCTAAGCAACACTCAGTTTTATTCTTGGAATCACTTTGCATGGTGTAATGGTTAATAAAATAGATTAAGATAATGATTAGTAAATAGAATGGTTAGTAAAATAGACCAACAAAATGGTTAGTATAAAGAATGGTTAAAATGGTTAAAATGGAAAATAGACTATTGTCAATGAGTTTGATTCTGTTCAAGTACCAAATCCAATCAATGCTTAGTTATTTTGGGAGGTACCACATCTGGTTTTTATAAGTAAGTTATGCTAGTAGAACGTGGTTAGAGTGTTCGATTCTCACTGGTTGATCTTCACTTTCTGTTTGGGCCAAATCTACGAAATAGTCTTTTTGGGAGGTATCTCACATGATGTTAGCCATGTTGTTTATGTACTTATATATTGATAAGATGTTATATCTAGGCCGACTGCTATCAAGATTACATGTGTGCTCGGTCCCTTTCGATACGAATCGATCTGTTCTCTTCGCAGTCCAAACACCAACTAACTTGTGACGTCAAAATCAATTCATTATATACCAATATCTTCATCATCCAAATCCATTCCGACACTGAAAATATATTCCAAATCAGCAGTTGTTCAAGTCAAGTTCAAAGGTCATTTCCTTTGAACTCACTTACTCAAAACAATATTTCTAAAATCGTCAACTCATATCTGGTTGTCACTCGTAACTAGCTTCCAAATTGAACAACACGCTGCATAACCTCTCGATATATGGTGTCCCAGCTGTGTCTTTCAACAATCAGGGAAAATTTAAAAAATCGGATTTTTCAAATTAACTGAGTCCTCACATCTGTGAAGAAAATTATTCCAATGTTTTTAAAGACAAGTTAACCCTGTTACATTACAATCAGCTAACTTTCTTACCCACTTTCATCTTTATACTCGCAATGTTGGCATGTACTAATTTCCTGGGTGGCCTTTGCAACGGCAGGTGTGGTATGTTATTTGAGACTCGTGATAAAGGGAAGTACTCATTGTGTAGTGGCTAACGTGCTAAACTGCAATATCGTAGAATGCGAGTTCAAACTCCAGTCGGGCGATTACGCTCACTTTCAAAGTTAGAAAAGGTATGAAATCCCCTTTTCCTTCCTGCTGTGGTCTAAATAGTTAAACCACTGTCCTTGTGTTATATAATTAAGGAATGATTATTCATTAATTATATTTTATCATTCAGTTTGGTAAGGCTTATAGCTATTCGTCTCTTACTTCCGGTGCACAGTTATTGGGTACAGTTTTACGCTCGTGCACAAAGGATATGACAATCACCCCATAATAAACCCCAGACAGGAAATGAGGCTGCTCGGAAGAGATGGTCCTGAGAATTTGAGAATTTTGAAAAAGTGTCAGTTGAAGGTTGACATTGGACCATGCAGGCCGATAGTTGAATTCTCTACCATTGGGGCAGAGAGCTGAATTCTCTACCATTGGGACAGAGAGTTAAGAATTTCGGATCTCTAACGACAGAGAACTTAAACATCACAAGATAAGCCGTGCGTTGGGATGGGCTTAGCATAGTAGGATTTCGAAAGACTTTTAAGAATTGTGTCTCTCTCCTCGTATTGAAGAACCGAAGTCAGAAGTTGATAAAACCGTTCCTACCTGAAACGAAAGAGTCCGCCTGTTTTTCGCCTGTATTAGTATTTGCCTGTTTTTGCCTGTATTTGAATTTGCCTGCTTTTGCCTGTATTTGTATTTGCCTGTTTTTGCCTGTATTTGTATTTGCCTGTTTTTGCCTGTATTTGTATTTGCCTTTTTTTGCCTGTATTTGTATTTGCCTGTTTTTGCCTGTTTTTGCCTGTATTTGTATTTGCCTGTTTTTGCCTGTATTTATATTTGTATATGTACCGTTGGATTATATCATTATATATACGTGTAGTATACAACACTTGTACAATGATGGATTTGACATTAAATTACCCACAAAGGTTGATCTACCATTAAACAAAGAAACCAAACCAAAGTTCTGTGTCATACTAAACTAACCATTAATATAGTTGGTCGATATTGGATTCTTCTGATCTACGATTATTCAGTTTCTCTCGTCAAATGTCCTCGGAGTAACCTACGGTTTAATTTGCAATTTCCTTCATTTTTGGCTTTTCGTTTTGCAGTAAGATGATATTTTATTTATCCTCCTATCAATCGTATAGAGATTTCTGGCTGTCATAAACAGTATGTTAAACGCTTTGATTAATCAAATACTTAAATAGCAGAATGGGAGCACGCTGCAAAGCTGAAATGCAGTCTACTTTTTCCATTTCCGATTATTGTCGACTGACGTCAACAGTGGAGTTTTAAAACTTTATGCATGGTCATCAATTCACTTGTTTTGTTATCCGAATTATCAAATGCCCACGTGATTGATTGCTTCCAAGGTTTATTTTACACATCATTTTTCTTTATTTCCCCCTTCTTTTATTTCTTTCATTTTATATCCACTCTCTTCTTCTGAATCTTTTCCTTGTTTTAGCTTTCTTAATAGCTGTTATTTTTACTTCCTTGCTTTACTCTGGAGGCGTTGGTGGCGTAATGGTTATCACCGTAGGAAATGGACACGGCGACACGGATCCAAATCATTTGCATTTCAAAAAACGCAAATGAATTTAAGAAAGGTGTGCATCGAACTATTCTCCTTTCATCTATGAGTAAATTGTTGGATATACTGGACTCTTTAACCTTGGTATGGCAACTGCTCTAAAAGAAGAAAAACTGGATTTAAACCTGTTGAACTCTACTTAAAAATTGACCTTGTGCCGCATCCTTCATCTTTTTTTTGTTTTGCTCAGCATCATTTGGAACTGCCTTTACGCATTCACCATACACATTCGTACGAGCATGATGTGACAAAAGGTCAGTTTTTAAACGTTGAAAAGTTGGTTTGAATTCAAAGATTTCCTGTCGACAGGTGGTCTTACCAAGGTTAAAGAGCCCAGTCTGAACTTTTATTTACACATTACTGGAGAAATAAAACTATTATCTTGGCCCAGTCGGCTAGGGGTGCTGAATATACCGACTGCATCTCTGCAGAGCTGTAAAACTCCCCAACGAGTGTCCTGTGGCTCAGTCGACTAGGGCTGCTAAATACACTGACTGCATTTCTGCAGAGGGGTGAGGCTCCCCAACGAGTATCCTGTATATGACGCTAAACAATCTGATAGTGAAGCTCCGGTAATGCTGGAGCTTTGGGGAATGCAAAATACCCCTTCATTGCCATCGCGCCAGGTTCACTATAGCCCGGAGTGGTAGCACCTGATAGGGTCCTATCTATACGTCAAATGGAACTAAACTGTGTACTTATGCTAAACTGATTTGTTTGAAGTAGAACTCTCTTGACATTTAACTATGTGTAAACAAAAAACTATTCTCATGCTGAACTGAATTGTTTGAAATAGAATTGTTTAAGTGTATAACAATGGATTTGGCATTAAATAACGTACAATAGTTGATATTCCATAAAACCGAACCAAACCAAACCAAACCAAACTAAAACTATCATCCCTCCAGCTATGTGTGAATAATAAGGCAGACTAGGCTTTTTAACCAGTGTCTGGTAACCGGCCGAGAGATAAACGTCAATAACCATTTAACAACTTGTGCTTCCAAAGAAAAAAAATTAGAAAAGTAGAAAGATGATTATTTAAAAACGTAAGACAAAGAAAAGAAAACTATCATCCCTCCAGCTATGTGTGAATAATAAGGCAGACTAGGCTTTTTAACCAGTGTCTGGTAACCGGCCGAGAGATAAACGTCAATAACCATTTAACAACTTGTGCCTCCAAAGAAAAAAAATTAGAAAAGTAGAAAGACGATTATTTAAAAACGTAAGACAAAGAAAAGAAAACTATCATCCCTCCAGCTATGTTTGAATGATAAGGCAGACTAGGCTTTTTAACCAGTGTCTGGTAACCGGCCGAGAGATAAACGTCAATAACCATTTAACAACTTGTGCCTCCAAAGAAAAAAAATTAGAAAAGTAGAAAGACGATTATTTAAAAACGTAAGACAAAGAAAAGAAAACTATCATCCCTCCAGCTATGTTTGAATAATAAGGCAACCTAGGCTTTTTAACCAGTGTCTGGTAACCGGCCGAGAGATAAACGTCAATAACCATTTAACAACTTGTGCCTCCAAAGAAAAAAAATTAGAAAAGTAGAAAGACGATTATTTAAAAACGTAAGACAAAGAAAAGAAAACTATCATCTCTCCAGCTATGTTTGAATAATAAGGCTGACTAGGCTTTTTAACCAGTGTCTGGTAACCGGCCGAGAGATAAACGTCAATAACCATTTAACAACTTGTGCCTCCAAAGAAAAAAAATTAGAAAAGTAGAAAGACGGTTATTTAAAACGTAAGACAAAGAAAAGAAAACTATCATCCCTCCAGCTATGTTTGAATAATAAGGCAACCTAGGCTTTTTAACCAGTGTCTGGTAACCGGCCGAGAGATAAACGTCAATAACCATTTAACAACTTGTGCCTCCAAAGAAAAAAAATTAGAAAAGTAGAAAGACGATTATTTAAAAACGTAAGACAAAGAAAAGAAAACTATCATCCCTCCAGCTATGTTTGAATAATAAGGCAGACTAGGCTTTTTAACCAGTGTCTGGTAACCGGCCGAGAGATAAACGTCAATAACCATTTAACAACTTGTGCCTCCAAAGAAAAAAAATTAGAAAAGTAGAAAGATGATTATTTAAAAACGTAAGACAAAGAAAAGAAAACTATCATCCCTCCAGCTATGTTTGAATAAGAAAGGCAACCTAGGCTTTTTAACCAGTGTCTGGTAACCGGCCGAGAGATAAACGTCAATAACTATTTAACAACTTGTGCCTCCAAAGAAAAAAAATTAGAAAAGTAGAAAGATGATTATTTAAAAACGTAAGACAAAGAAAAGAAAACTATCATCCCTCCAGCTATGTTTGAATAATAAGGCAGACTAGGCTTTTTAACCAGTGTCTGGTAACCGGCCGAGAGATAAACGTCAATAACCATTTAACAACATGTGCCTCCAAAGAAAAAATATTAGAAAAGTAGAAAGACGGTTATTTAAAAACGTAAGACAAAGAAAAGAAAACTATCATCCCTCCAGCTATGTTTGAATAATAAGGCAGACTAGGCTTTTTAACCAGTGTCTGGTAACCGGCCGAGAGATAAACGTCAATAACCATTTAACAACTTGTGCCTCCAAAGAAAAAAAATTAGAAAAGTAGAAAGACGATTATTTAAAAACGTAAGACAAAGAAAATAAAACTATCATCCCTCCAGCTATGTTTGAATAATAAGGCAACCTAGGCTTTTTAACCAGTGTCTGGTAACCGGCCGAGAGATAAACGTCAATAACCATTTAACAACTTGTGCCTCCAAAGAAAAAAAATTAGAAAAGTAGAAAGATGATTATTTAAAAACGTAAGACAAAGAAAAGAAAACTATCATCCCTCCAGCTATGTTTGAATAATAAGGCAGACTAGGCTTTTTAACCAGTGTCTGGTAACCGGCCGAGAGATAAACGTCAATAACCATTTAACAACTTGTGCCTCCAAAGAAAAAAAAATTAGAAAAGTAGAAAGATGATTATTTAAAAACGTAAGAAAAAGAAAAGAAAACTATCATCCCTCCAGCTATGTTTGAATAATAAGGCAGACTAGGCTTTTTAACCAGTGTCTGGTAACCGGCCGAGAGATAAACGTCAATAACCATTTAACAACTTGTGCCTCCAAAGAAAAAAAAATTAGAAAAGTAGAAAGATGATTATTTAAAAACGTAAGACAAAGAAAAGAAAACTATCATCCCTCCAGCTATGTTTGAATAATAAGGCAGACTAGGCTTTTTAACCAGTGTCTGGTAACCGGCCGAGAGATAAACGTCAATAACCATTTAACAACTTGTGCCTCCAAAGAAAAAAATTTAGAAAAGTAGAAAGACGATTATTTAAAAACGTAAGACAAAGAAAAGAAAAAAAGATATAAAATAAAAGAATTGTTAAATTGATTGACTGATTTTAACGGGATGTTAACGCACCTCGAGTAACTTTGCGCTCAGATGTTAGGAAATCGTGGTTATTGTACTTGGATATGTACATTTTCTATGTACTTGTTTCTTGAGTGTTTTTTTTGCAGTCCTGCCAAATACACATAATTTTTAAACAGGTTTTATTTGACCCCCAAATCGGACGCTAACAGATACAACCACTCCTGATCAAAGATGACCTGAAAGTAATGGCAGTAAAGGTGTAAACCCCACTCCCTCAGATCTCCTAAGATGGAAAGAAAACGTATTGATTTATGTCTTTCCCATGTGAACTGAAGCGCTTACAGTCTCTTCCATGATTTGAACTTGGGTCTCCGATTCCATTTCCAACGTTGTTAACCGTTTCGCTCTTCTTAAATTGACGTGGTTCTAACTGCCTTTAATGTTCGCCTCTTCCTTTTTTTTTGGTCACCAATCCTTTTTGCCAACATTTCTTTCTTTTCTTTTTATTTTACGAATACAATCTTCATCTAATTCTCTTCCTTCATTCTTTTTCCTTCTGTTTATCTTCTCCTATTTCTCACTGTATTAACTTATCCATCAAAAATCTCTTTTCACCTTTTCATTGATGTATTTTTAGCCACTTTTATGAGAGTTGGTTCAAATTTGCATCTGGGCGCATGACACATTTTCAGCGTCTCAACCCGCGGTAACTCGAGATGTTAGTTCGCCATTTTGATGACTGCAACAACCAACCGAATCAGAAAGAGTCAAAATTAAAAACAAACCAACTCCGACACTTCTTCTCATTTCCTCCCAGATAAACCAAACTGACATGTTTACTGCTACCAAGTAAACTTCAAATGTCAAAATGAAAATTCATTACTTCACGATGGAGTCAGCAACTCCATGTTTCACTGTATGGCCGAAGCCTGCGGAGACATTTGGCTTCTCTGTCGACAGGAAAACCTGTAAGTGTGTGACGAAAGAAAATAATGACAGCGAAGAAGATGATCGAAGAAAAAGCTTCAACTCATACCACTGAACATTTGCTGCAGCATATTTATGATGAATACATATGGTAAACCATCGATAATCGATAACACGGTAGCTCTCGTGGTCAGTTGAATTGGCATAACTATTCAATGAAGAATTTTATTTAGAAAAGGATGACGTGCAGATTCAATTACAGACAGTATTAAAAGTTTACTTTTTAATTGGACTAATTCACCGAAAGAATACACATGGTAACCCATCGATAAACGATAACGCTTTACCAGCTTTACTGGTCTATTTTATTATAGAATTAGCATATCTATACAACGTCGAGTTTTATTGTGAAAAGTTTGACAAGTAGAATTCAATTAAATTACATATAATATTAAGAGTTTATTTTTTGAATAGATTCATACGATACAAACAAATGAATCATTAATTACTTTAATTAAAAATTCATATAAAGACGTGTATACAGCTGAGTTATCTCTCTCTATATATAGTATATTTGGCAAAAGTAGTCGAGGGTGATCATAAGGCTCCCTTTTTAATTGCTACTTCACCGAGGTGTAGGGGAGGGCACTACTCGTTTCCCTGGTTTGCTCCACTTTACCTTCGATAAGTACCTTATATTGCTGAGTGTTAAGGAAGGAGGTATCAAGTACCATTTTTAAAATCTTTGGTATGACGCGACCTGGGATTGAACCCAGGTCTCCCGGGCCATTGGCGAACACTCTACAATGAGCCGGTAAATCCATAATATCACCACGTCAAAACAGTTGTCTCGGTCTCAAAACAGATAAAATAAGCCAGCGCTAATCTTTGATACTTTTTTGAACGAAATGCTTTTTTGGCAAAACACGCGATTGTTCAAGTGTATCACCTTCCATATTCACCAGAAATTGCTCTAAAAACTAAAAACGGATTTCAAGGGAACGCTTTGAGGACGTGGAGGACATCAAAAGAAATATGATGACGCTACTTCCCGACATATTTAAAAATGAGGTGATTCAGAGGAACTTAGACTCATGGGAAACATACTCTCATTCATTGTTCCTGTCTGTCTTGTGAAATGCAACTTCAATCTCAGCACTTTTTTATACTAGTCACAAATTGTGGTTAACCTACCAGATGGATCCAATATCTTTTGGTTCAGTATTTTTTTGACAGGATAATTTTTTGTAGTGACTAAAATATATATTTCACCGTGTTCAAAACTAATTTAAATAAAATGTTGTGAATTTTTGACTGGCTGTAGAAAAATGAAAGCAATACATTTCTTGATCTTATACAGCACTTCCAATTCGGCAAATTCGATTTAAATAGGATTATGAAAATTCGGTGGCTCTAATAATATACTAACTGTATTTTCGACAGAGACTCCAGGGAGTGTGACGTACTCCTTTAATGTCATTACTCCTAAGTCTTCTCTATTCAGGAATGGTAGTACCTATTTGAGTTCCATCTATAGATCAAAGAGGTCTGTTTAAAATCATTTGTCTTCGGTAGGACGCTGCCCACCCAAATCTTTTAAATAAGAAACCACACAAAAATATAGCTATAGATGTGTTGTATACTGTGATGAGGTCAATCACAACCGTAATACAAATACATATTCATATGCAAAAACAGGCGGACTCTGTCGTTTCAGGTACGAACGGTTTATTAATTTCTTGACTTCGGTTCTTCGACACGAGAAGAGAGACACAAATCTTACAATGCTGACCCCACCCCAACACGCGGCACATCTTGTGATGTTTAAGATCTCTGTCGATAGAGATCCGAACACACAACTACATCTTTCAACCGTAGAAACTCGACACTCGCCTCAATGGTTCAATCTCAATTCTCGCCTCAATGGTCCAATCTTAACTGACGTCTTTTTAAAATCCTCAAATTCTCTGGACCATCTCTTCAGGGCATGACGTCGTCCACACTCCAGCCCCATTTCTTGTCTTGGGGTTTATCATGACAATGGTGATTGTCATATCCTTTGCGCGTGAGCGTAAAACTGCACCCAATGACTATGCCTTGAACTAAGAGACTAGAATAGTTCAAATCCCAACCAAACTGAATGATAAAATATAATTAATATAAATCATTCTTTAATTATATAACAAATGTACAATGAGAGAAATTCCCTAACTTCCTTAAAATAACCCTCAATATATTGACATGCCGTTAAAATCAATCAATCAGTCAATCAATTAAATAGGATTTTTAATACGATATGGAATCTCTATGCCTATCAAAAAAGGATCTTTGCTTGTCAACTATGAAAATTAATATGGTGGTAGATAGAATTTCTATATCAGTACAAGTAGGGAAAAATTCTCACGAGAAAATTAATGACTTTATTAATATTTAACTTTGATTTTATCTGGGGTCAGAAGAATCAATTTACCGGACCATGTATAAGAACTAAGCTAAAACTAAGTTTTCATTTTGTTTTAGAAAACCGTGGCTAAATATTACAGAAGATGAATTTTTAGGAATAAAACATTCAAAATAATTTTTTGAAAAGATGAAAAGATTTATGATTAAAAAGGAAGATTTTTTTGTTTAATTTCGCAAGTATTTTTGTAGAACAAATATTTATTTTAATAAATTGTGTAAAAATGTCTGAATTTCGGTTTCATCGTCTTTTTAAGTTTTTTTTAGAAAATGATAACTTTTTTCTACTCCCAAAAAGTTTCTCCGTAATAGACATTGAATTAAAAGATTTAAATAATCCATATTTCACAAAGTGCCCAATATTTGTAATTCAATAATTCAAAATATTTAATTGAAATAATCGCCGAATAAAGGTTACTACTACTTCAACTACTACAACTAATACTACAACTCCTATTACTACTACTATTGATATGTTTGCATTAAAAACGTTACGAAGGTATTTTTATCGTTTTAAAATTGAATTTTTTAAATAATTTAAGTATTTATAAAATATAACCAATTTCTAAATTTAAAAAAAAAATCAATAAAAAGTAAATATATATTATAGCTTATTCAGAATTGATTAGGCGAAAACATGATTTTTTCTCTTTAGTTAAAATTTTACAAAATGTTCAGAAAAAATAATCTTTAAAAAAAAAAAAATCGCTATGTGCATTTCAAATATCTACACAAAATATTCTATTTGTGTTGTTGTTATTAGTAGTTAATTGTGAATAAAATTATTATTGAGTGTTTTTCACATCAGTGTAGGCTGATGGTTTTACCCTGGAGTTTGAGGGACAGCAAGTCTCCTCAAGTCTCCAGGACTCTTCTCAGTATTCTAGCCGTTCTCAATAATGGTCTCCACTTGTCCGCCAACTTCCAAGTCCTCCAGTTCCTTTAGTAATCTCTTAGTTACTTTACAACAAGGACCAATTACAATTGGTATAATTGTCACCTGCATGTTCCACAGCTTTTTCAATTCCCGATCAAGGTCGAGGTACTTATCCTTCTTTTCACATTCTTTCAGCTTTATTCAGTGGTCAGCTGGGACAGTAAAGTCGATAATTTGGCAATTTCTCTTTTTTTGTTGTTGATTATTATTAGATCTGGTCTTCTGGCCGAGATTGGGTGATCCGTGTGTATGTTAAAGTCCCATAGGAGTTTATGTGTGTCATTTTCTAGGACAGCTGCTGAGTTGTGCATGTACCATTTGTTAGTATGGTCCAACTTAAATTTTTGCACATCTCCCAGTGTATCACCTTGCCGACCCAATCATGTCTAGTCTTATATTCCTTCTGCGCTAATTTGCTGCATTCGCTTATTATGTGATTGATGGTTGCATCTCTGTCACCGCAGAGCCTACATTTGCTATTTTGTTGCGTCTCATGTATTCTCGCTTTGATATGATTGGTTCTTACGGCGTTGTTTTGTGCTGCTATTAGGAGAGATTCTGTTTCTCCCTTAAAGTTTCCTTTTCTTAGCCACGTCCAGGTTTTGTCGCGTGAGATGTTGTTTATTAGTCATTTTAACGCCCACAGTGTTGTTTTCCTTCACATTTTTGTTTCTTAGTTATTGTCATTCTGTTGTCCATCGTGTTATCAGTATCATTTCTGATGGCTTTAGTCAGTTCTCCTTTGTGTCTTTATGTAGTCTTTATAATAATAATAATAATAATAATAATAATGATAATAATAATAATAGCTAACTGTGAATAAAAACATTATTGAGTTTTTTACATCAGTTTTAGATGATGGTTTTTCACTGGAGTTTGAGTGATAGCAATTATTATCAGTTAATCATATTTACCAACCCCTCTGCTCGGGCAGGATATGACACAAGGTCAATTTTTAAGCGGAGTTAAACAGGTTTGAATTCAGAGTTTTCCTTCTCCTAGACTAGTTGCCTCACCTAGGCTGAAGAACCTAGTCTGCCCTACTATTTACCCATTGCTGGAGGGAGAATAATTGGATTCATACCTTTCCCGAGGGTATTAGTACTATGTGAAATGCAATCAGTCTCGTCCAGCATTTGAACTCGTGTTGCCGTGTCCATTTCCTACGATGATAACCATTACACCACGGGCACCTCCAAATTATGTATTATCAGTTAATTGTGAATCAAAATATTATTATTATCATCATTATTGTCATTATTATCATCATTTGATTGTGAATAAAAATATTATTATTATTATTATTATGATATATCATTAGTTAATTATTAAAAAGAATATTATTATTACTACGATAATGATGATGATGATGTATTTTCAGTTAATTGTGAACGAAAATATTATCATTATTATCATTATGGTTGCCGATGATGATGATGTATTATTAGTTAATTGTGAATGAAAATATTATCATTATTATCATTATGGTTGCCGATGATGATGATGTATTATTAGTTAATTGTGAATGAAAATATTATCATTATTATCATTATGGTTGCCGATGATGATGATGTATTATTAGTTAATTGTGAATGAAAATATTATCATTATTATCATTATGGTTGCCGATGATGACGATGTATTATTAGTTAATTGCGAATAAAAAAAAAACTTAAATCGATATCCCTGGAATAATTTCTGAATTATCAAAGTTTCAGAATATAATCTCTGAACTTTTTTTCATGCATAACAATATACTTATGTTTGTGTCTATTAATTTATTTGACATCTTAAGAATGATAAAATTACGAATAAAATATTTAGTATTATTTAAATAAAACGAAAAAACATAGTTTTATCGGGAAATTTCTAATGACCTATCCACAAAGTACAAAAGCTAATGACATCCATGTTTTCATCATATTATCCAGCCGGTGGTAGCATGTTTCAACATTGATTTTTTTCTACATCTATGAGAGCCATGCTTTCTAGAGACCACTAAGTAAAAAAGTAAAGTTGCCGACCGTAGTCGAGGGCGACCCGAAGGCTCCCTTCTCAATAGCTACTACACAGAGGAGTAATCGAGGGTGCTACTCCTATCCCTGGATTGCTCCACTTTACTCTTGATACATACTTTATATTGCTGAGTGTTAAGCAAGGAGGTATCAAGAACCATTTTAGGGGGGTGTCCTCGTGGTGTAATGGTTAAAGCGATGGACTGCGGAAGCGTAGTACGCGATTTCGAACTCCAGTCGCGCTATTACGTTCACTTTCGGGCAAATATCCTTGGGAAAGGTATGAACCCCCTTATCCGCCCAGCTATGGGTTAAATAGTACCACTACTGTTCTTCTAGGAGAATGGCTTTGGCATTAAATAACCTACAAAGGTTGATATGCCATTAAACAAAGAAACCAAACCAAACCAAACCAAGAACCATTTTAAAAGTCATTGGTATGACGCGACCTGGAATTGAAACCTGGTCTCCTGGACCACTGGCCAACACTCTACCCTCCTAAAATTGTGTTAAAACTTGGTGACGGTTATATAACACTTGATATCAATTGTATATTTAATCTAGTTCAAATACTGTAGCGTTCCGGTTTGTGAACGCTTGTTATATTAAATAAAGGACAAACCACGATATGAGATGAAATAGAGATATATTCTCAGGAAAAAGTATATACAATAGAGAGACTATTAGTAGACAAGAACATAGGATTGGTGAATACAGAATAAAGATATAGTCCAACGATAGTATTGGCTTCCTTTATTACAGTAGCAAGTAAGGTGATCTAGTGCGATCTCCAGTCTCCAACGCTCTAATATTATTCCAATAAGGAGGTGCCCGTAGTGTAATGGTTATCGTCGTAGGAATTGGACACGACGATACGAGTTCAAATCCTGGACGAGACTGATTGCATTTTACATAGCACTAATACTCTTGGGAAAGGTATTAATCCAATTATTCTCCCTCCAGCTATGAGTAAATAGTAGGACAGACTAGGTTCTTTAACCTTGGTGAGACAACTAGTCTAGGAGAAGGAAAACTCTGAATTCAAACCTGTTAAACTCCGCTTAAAAATTGACCTTGTGTCATATCCTGCTCGAGCGGAGGGGTTGGGTAAATATTAATATTATTCCTATAAAAAGCTGTTCGTCACCTTATAGTCTGCTCTGGTATTAGTAGCTACTGCCATATATGGCAGATGGACTAGTTCATTGTGTGGAAAAGGGTTGGTGATACCCAACAAATACGCACATTCAATAGATCAGTACGAGACTTGTAATCATGATTGTTTCCCATTCTTCTGTATCATTACAAGAATCACACGTGGTTATGTGAAAAAGCTGTGACACCCAAGCAGTCTACTGGAAATGAAATAAATTATCTTCTGTAAACTATTAAAAAAATCTCATTTTTATAAATCTACTGACACAGTTGGTGATCGAGATGAAATGATTAACTAATATAAGTTTCTAAATTCATTGGAACAACCAGAACTATTTCTTAGTAGACTTAAACTGAAAGTTGGAGCTTCAGTAATATTGCAACGAAATTTGAATCTGGCTCGATTTTACGATGGTACCAGACTTGTACTTAAGAGACTGATACCACATATTACTGAAACCACTATTCATACAGGTTTTGGTAAGAGAGAAGATGTTTTTACTCCGAGAATCCCCTGGCACCATCAGTAATACCATTTCAGTTTGAAAGACTGCAGTTTCCGATTCGACTTATCTTTGCTATATCTATTAATAAGTCACAAGGTCAAATACTGTCTGTAGTGGAAGTGCATTTAGAAGAAGACTGTTTTTCTAAAGGACAATTATATATGTATAACTTGCTTCAGAGTTAGAAGTCCTAAAATTTTATTTACTCAAAATCGTAACTATCTAAAGTTATAAATCATGTTTAAGACTTGACATCCAGAAAAAGCCGGGTAAAACCGCAAGTTTAAATTATAAAAATCCAAACATTCTAGACCACTGAGAGAGATTTTGCTGCTTATGGCTTTTAAAATATAAATTTGGCTTTGTCTTGCTCACATTTTCACAGCAGTCTGAAAGTATATTCTTATGAAAGGGTTACAGCTTTTTGAAGCCTGTCTCTTTTCTCTTTATGTCTAACTTGACATTAATAAGTTAGTCTGACTAGTACAAATATCAAATTTAGTATGTACCCATTCACTGACACAACATAAAAGTAAAACGTTATGAAAGATGATTTCGATTTTAATCTGGGAAAAGTACGTGCCTGCTAATAGGCAATAAATATTCGTATTAATTTTTTACGCATTTCAAGGTGCAATTTTGTACGATCGCATCCGATAATTCAAGTCAATCCACAAGGAGGATATACCACCCCTAGCAGAAAAATAGGAAATTGCCACACTTAGAAGATGTACTCCTGTATTTTTTTTCTTTTAGGCATGTAATAAACTAAAAATATAAACAGATAACATGCAAAACATTTTTATTTAAAATATCAGATATTCCTTAAACAAATGTGGTCGTATGCTCGTCATGGTACCTGATTTTAACCGTAGTTCCGTGGCTAACATATCCGTTTCGGGCTAGTCGTACTTTAGTAAGATTTTTGCTTAGATGTGGCATAAGGCCTTATGAATGGAGCACCAAATGATATTCGATCTAGCTTTTGAAGGTTTGCTTGTCTATCTTGCTAACTATTCACCACCAGCATTCCCTCTGTGCCGACGTTGGGTTAAAAAAAACAGATGGAAATGACAAGATCTATCCGGAACTTCTGACGGTTTGGGTGGTTCGTCGGAACAAGTTGCTTGTGTGTTGGTCATTCAAAGACAAGATAAACTCTCCTTTAACAATAAGTAACTATTTATTGAAAAATAATGGTATAACAATATATATATATATATATATATATATATATATATATATATATATATATATTGTCGCTTTTGTTGTATTTGAGAAACAGACAAATGAGGTACCTAGTTTTTGAAAGCTTTCTATTCAATCTTACACATACTTAGGAGAGTGAGGCTTTTGCTGGAGAGGCTTTAGTTCTTGGGGAGATTTTTTTCTTATTCCCTAGTCTTCGATAGGGACATTGGATTTCTATTCCCCTCTAACCCTAAAAACATTTGCTTTTATCGAGGATTCCTCTAGGAACAAACATTCCCGATTGATTAACCAATCACATATCATGTCGTATTCGTCTACTACTTTTTGACTGGTCAGCCAATCAAATGCGCTGATCTACGTCTGTGTAAAGAGTCTCCCTTCCATGTGTCAGATTTTAATTATTCATCCAATCAAACTACGATATAGGGGCTTTGTTAATTATGGTCGCCAGTCTACGCCTTGTGAGAGAGTATCTCTTTTCAGATTAACTAAAACAAAAATCAAGGATATGAATAATCTATCCAAAATTTAACCTTTTAACCCCTAGAGGCCAGCAAGAGATATCATGATTTTAAATAGATTCATGCACTGACAAAACCCCAAACCAGCTAACTTTCTTTTTTTTCAATTTGAAGTTTTGAGTAGTAGTCGTCCTTCATTGACTTTTTAAATTGACTTTTGAATTTCTTTCAAAATCAATAAGTTTGTTGTATATTTCTATAAAAGGATAATTACATTTTCCTAAAAAATTCATCATACTCTTCATATTTTTTAACACCAGTGAATACCTCATATTGCCATACAACCTTCATTAAATTATTTCAATTAATAGGATAATATTTCCCAAACCATGCAGAAATTACAATACATAGTTGCCCTAATTCGATCTTTTATAAAACATTTATTCTTTCTGATTAATTTCATTAATTCAAAGCAATACTCTTTTTCAAAGCAGTTTCTAATTGCAGTTAATAGAACTTCTTTGGGGGATAGACCCTTCATATTGACCATATAAAGATATTTTCACCATAAATTTTCAACTTGATTTAGATGAGGACGGTTTGTTGGCCATGTCAATGATTTAACATACCTTTCCTGAAGAAAAATTTCAGTTCCTTTGCTCTGTGACAAGATGCATCATTGCCTCTACATTTTCAAAGATACTAGTGTACACATAAAAACGATAAAACTCACCCAAAACTACAGCATTCATATCCAATAAAAGGATGATTCTTCTTTACAATAATGGCAGACCACTTGTCCCTCAGATAACTGACAAAATGAAACGAACAAGCATACAACATTTTTTCTCATAAATCTTACCTGATTTCTCTCTGACCGACTACCATTTTTACGAGTATCTCCACCAAAGAAAGCCTTTAACAACTAAGTAGATGTTCAAAACACCTCCAAAGGATTCATCAGTTCCAAGACTCAATAATTCTGTGTAGCGTTGTATCAGCAGCACCTCGTGGTGTAATGGTTAAAGCGATGAGCTGCGGAATCGTAGTACGCGAGTTCGTACTCCAGTCGCGCTATTATGTTCACTTTCGGGCAAATACCCTTGGGAAAGGTATGAACCTCCTTATTCTCCCTCCAGCTATGGGTAAATAGTAGGACGGACTAGGTTCTTCAGCCTTGGTGAGGCAACTCGTCTAGGAGAAGGAAAACTCTGAATTCAAACCTGTTAAACTCCGCTTAAAAATTGACCTTGTGTCATATCCTGCCCGAGCGGAGGGGTTGGTAAATAGTACCTAGCTGGCTTGCAGTGCTGCTTCTCAGATGAAAGCTTGCGACTGGATACAGATTAAAATGAAATAACGGAATCGTCTCGAGAAGACCCATTGTCTGAAAGAAGACCCGAATGACAAATTTTTTCAGGCGGTGCTTCTAGTTAAACAAAGACTTAGCATTGAAGGCTGTGGTGAATGCGTCTGAAAGCAAGAACCCTGAGCTAGTCCAAACGAACAACGAAATGGCTTGTAAAGATTCTTTCTGGAATTTATCTGCACGATTTATGTAGACCTTTGTCTTGTTAGAATCGCCCAAGACTCTTAAATCATAAATAGGTTCCATTTTAGCGAGTCCACCAAAGTCGATCCTGTTCTAGAAATGAATCTTGTCACCTCCCAACAGCTGCTCGTTCATATGCTATTTTTTAGACAATGCATACATTCTAATTATTGTTAATCAGATTGATAAACTATTTTATGAGCTAAGATATCAATCTATTATAATAATAAATTTCAGCGAATTATTCAGAAATTTGTAACCGAATTATTTGTAAAACTGGATATTTTAGCGTCAACGTTTCTATGATAACATACGTCTTATTTTTAAGTGGACTCCAGATGATTTGAATTTAAAATTTTCCTACTAAACTGTTTGCATAACTAAAGCTAAAGAGCCTTGTCTGACCTATTTACCCATATCGGAGGGGAAAACATGGATTCTAGCCGTTGCCCAAGGGGGTTAGCGCGAAGTGAAACACAAACTGCCACGTCCAGGTTTAGAACTCGGGTCACCGATTCTATTTCCTACGAAAATAACCGTTACGCTAAGCGCGCTACGTAAGACTCGTAAAATTCTATGATAATGTATCCTTTGATTTGCTTGGCGATAAAAGTTAATTTGGTTTACAGCCAGTTTACTTACTTCGAGCCAAGCAATGCAAAGTATTTAGTATCTCAACTCTCAAAGGCGAGTACTCGTGGCGTAATAGCTAAAGTGCAAGACTGCGGCCTCAAAATAAGTGAGTTCGAACTCCAGTCGTGCCGTTTCGTTCGCTTTCAGACTTGGGGAAGGTATTAACCTTTTTATTCACCTAGCTGCCGGTTAAATAGTATCAATGCAGTTCATCTACGGAGATGCTTTTGGCATTAAGTAACCCATGAAGGTTGATATGCCATTTAGGAACAACGACAAAACCCTAACAAAACAAATCAAATCCAACTCTCAAATCTTACACATATCTCTGCAAGTATCTTCCTTGTTTTTCCCTATTTCGAATCAAATCTAACCAAAACAAGTAAGTCGCACATCAATATTATATTGCTAAAAGGATGACACCTCAGGTGAAAAAGAATAAAAAATAATAACATTCTTTTATTATTTTTGCTTATAAATAAATATCTATTTGCTGAAATAGATAAATAAATAAATATAAAATATAAAAAAACGGCAATTATTTATAGTCTGTTATTCGTGCCATAGGAATTTGTAGTGCGTCGTATTCATTAAGACTACCACCAGTTTTTTTCCAATAATGCATTCGGCTATCTGAATGAAAACCTAACCTAGAATATTTCGGTAAGAAAAACAAAGTCCATTTAAATACAAATAACATATTCTATGTAAATATATTTACACATAATTATGATTTTTTACCTATGCTCATATTCAGATTTTTTTTCTCAAGCTTCATCTAACAAAAATCAGATATCAATTTTTTAACCCTAAAAATATCTACAAAATTAGGGGTCGACTCATACGGTAGGGTTAAAATCCAAGTCTTTATTACAGAGTGGTCAACCAGTGAAACTTGACTTCCTAGCAATCGATATATACCATTTACCGTAAATCTAGCTGACTGCCTAAAGCATTTCCAACTTAAATTCGTGTTTGGTGAGCATATTTAATAAACCAACAAATATTAATATCAAGTAATTAAACTGTAATACAAATTAAGTATTATATTAACGGTATTAGTCTTCTGTCCAACCATCCAGATGAGTGTGGCACAAGGGGACAGGGGAATAGCCCAGAGACGCCCGGCATTCCCAAAAAATGCTTCGGGCCCTGTCGGCATTCCCCTCAGGCGCCAGGCGATAAACCTAACCCCTTCGAGGAAGGTTAAAACCTGGGGGACGGTCCCCTGAGGCTTGAGGTATATCCAGAGACGAGATACACCCGACCAGATCCGTGCCGTTGACGCCACGGCCGGTCGAAGTGTGACCCATCTACTGGATTCAGTTAATTAAAATCAAGTATCAAAATTAAGTTTTATATTAACGCAATATCCCACGCTATTTCTAACTGCTAATGCACTGACTGAAAAGACTTACTGAAACGTCACAGCACGTGGGTAGCCAGTCAGGCACCTACGGTTTGTTGTTTATCGGCGCAATTTAATGATAGCTCAATCATATGGTTTTTAGAGAAAAATCATATTGATGTTTTATGTCATTGATTTCTTTTTATATATTCTCGTAACTATATAATACGGTTCAAGTATCAAGAATAGGATTTTTTAATAAACAGCTTTTAATAATCCGTTATTAAGTTTATGATAGAAACTTTTAAATGAAAAATAAATATTAATTGTTTTATAGTATTAATTTAAAATTTATTTAATAATGTTTAAGATTTGCATGTTTCATATATGACTGATGTAATTATTATTTCAGAGATAAATCACGTACACCATAAACAACTGGAGAGATAACGATTTAATGAGACATAATGATAGTTTATTTATTGGCATTATTATATGGCTAATACTTTAATTAAAGGCTACTTGGCCAATCAGTTGCTTACAGTATGTTTGGACAATGGACTTATACGGCGAGTATAAGTCTGAGTCGGAATTTTGAGCAAAAAATCTTGAAGTCGATTGATATGTCTAATCGATTTGCATACTGCAATTTACAGTATATAATTGTCTGTTAGTCCTCTGTAGATCTAATTTTAAAAATTTTTCTTCGAAAAATTCTGTACTCATAGATTATTCCCTTAAACTAACTAATTGCAACTAGGCTATAACTTTCTAAACAGAATTATTAATCGATCCGTGGGTATGCAACAGAAAGGTCCATTGTCTTTAATTGGAATTATTTTGAGGCTTCTTAATCTGAGAATTAATTTTTATTTATTGTAGACTTTTTGTCCTCCTCTTGGTAGTTTTTTTGTGTTGTTTCTTCTTTCACTACGTTTCAGCCAAATTTCACCTCTGGCCTTCTTCAGGTGATTTACCGCGACCTCGGATAGGAATGCTGAGTCTTGTAACCGTATCCCCAGTAATTACTGACTTCCATAGTTGTTGTCTATCGCACCATGTTTTTGACCAAGTAAACCTCTGACCGGCTTGGGTAGGATTTGAAACCACTATCTTCTGACAATGCTCACCTGGAACCGTAGAGACTCAACGCCTCTATCCTCTACCACGGGCCCCGAAGGGCGATCAAGGATGGATTTTTTTGGTCTTAGAAATCCAATTATTTGTTCTCCTTATCTGGTCTTCCATAGTCGGGTCCATACCAAATTTGTAAGTAAAGTAAAGTTGGTGACCATAGTCGAGGGTAACCCGAAGGCTCCCTTTTCGATAGCTACTAAACCAATGTGTAGGGGAGGGCGCTACTCCTTCCCTGGATTGCTCTACTTTACCCTTGATCCTTCCTTATAATGCTGAGTGTTAAGCAAGGATGCATCAAGTACCATTTTTTGAGTCTTTGGTATGACTCGACCTGGGATTGAACCCAGGTCTCCCGGGCCATTGGCGAATACTCTAACCCCTAGGCAATTTGTAATTGTCTTTAATTGGAATCATTTTGAGATGAGGCTTCTTAATCTGAGAATTAATTTTTATTTATTGCGGACTTTATTGCGGTAAATCACCTGAAGAAGGCCAGAGGTGAAATTGGGCCGAAACGTAGTGAAAGAAGAAACAACACAAAAAACCTTTACCCAGATGAGGACAAAAAGTCCGCTATAAATAAAAATTAATTCTCAGAAAAGTCCATGTTTCTTGTCTTGACATACCCAAAGCAAAATGTTCTATCTCTCATTTGGCATAAATAAGTCAATTAATACAATTTTGTAATGTCCTCACAACACCAGCAAGTACAAGTAGAAGTAAAGTGGTGTTTTATAGAGGGATGAAGTTATAATATTTCTGTATGTGAAAAATATTTATATCTTTTTTAGTCTGCCCGATCAACGCCGGATGGCCCTTCTTGAGCATCTTTAAATTTGACGGCTAAAATACCCAATTAATTCTGCACCAACCTAATAAACAAAATTTCAGTGTTAAATTGAAGTAGAAATTAAGATATCGAGTATTCAACCAAGATATCGAATATTTTCCAGCGTATCTCAGAGGAGGTAATGTAAAGAGACACAAAATTGGTGTGATTATTTAATCAGAAAAAAATTAAAATAAATATTTGACACCTTTTCTAACACTGAAAAATTGAATTGAGAAAACCGGAGCTTATTACATTTCGGTTGGGAAGTTTTCACTTATACAAAATATTCAGTAGATATTGCACCTCCCGATTACGTTTTTATTCAATTTTGTCAGAAACTTTTTTTAATGCTTGCTCTCTATCTCGAAATAGATATGCTCAGACAGTAATATATATATATATATATATATATATGTGTGTGTGTGTGAGTGTGTGCTTATTCATATGTGTATATATAATCATTGATAGATAAATATTGGGTAAATTATTAGACGGAAGGGAATAAAAATATGACGTCAAAATCACATTTACTGGAGAATTTATTTAAATATCATAATGTTTCATTCATCCAGATCTCCGTTAGATCCTTTTTAAAACTCTTTAAATTTATGGCGTTCAACAGCATTTCATTCTAAAAATTAAAAATTTCTTAATCTTTATCTAAAGAAGGCCATAGAAGGCGAAATGTTATAATAAATCAAGATATTCGCCATCAAATTTGGTTTTCTTGTCATTTTTCCATATTTACAGGATGAGCTACAAATAGATGGATACTAAACGATAAAGTTTACTTAGAGATTGTATAAACACGCATATACTTTTGGTTCATCTTATATATATATATATATATATATATATATATACATATATATATATATATATATATATATATATATATATATACATATATATGTATATTTAGGCAGCATTTCTTCGTTAATGCAAATTTCATTAAACATAATAGACATTTTATGTCTACATATTTTCTTCTGGATCCGTTCGAATTCCCGTATTACTTTTATCGTATTATGGGGGAATTGATTTATGTATTGTCCATAGTTGTATGTATCCCTAGTACTTTCTGCCCGACTTTGGGCCATCATCAGGGGAGGATCTATTACAAATTATAGAATTACATTTAAAAGCAAACGCCATAATCTTCAACGGCAAAGACGCCCTTACACAATAGTAATATGCTAAAACAAAAGTTACATATCTTTTGTAATAGATCCTCCCCTGATGATGGTCCAAAATCGGGCAGAAAGTACTAGGGATACATACAACTATGGACAATACATAAATCCAGAAGAAAATATGTAGACATAAAATGTCTATTATGTTTAATAAATAAAAATGTAAATGTTTGTTACTAACTGATAATCCCCAGTTTTATACCACTAATTGCTTTAAAATTTTAAGAGAGTATTTTATTCGAATTCAGGAGTGTTTTATGTACTTATTATCCAAAAATATTACAATAATTAAAAAAAGATATTTTTAATAAGTCGTTTTTCTCCGAGAAAATCCGATCGCCAATAATGATGGAAAATATTACTTCCATTTTCCAAGAATTTGTAGGGAACGAATAAATAAATAAAAAAATTTTAGATTAAAAAAAGAAAATAAATAGATAAAAAGAAAACCATTAAATTTGCAGAAAACTCCCAGGAGGTCCATTACGGGAAAAGGGGATGACGCATGCGTAAAAGAAAAAGGCTTTCCTTTTGACAAATGGAGCAAAGTAATCTTTCTCTTTCAGGCAGTGTCCGTCGAACCAACAACACCATTTTGCTGTCTGGTGTTTTGGGCACCACGCAAACGTCTTTGGTAGCAATCCTCTCTCTATCGGTCAGCATTATGCTGAAATATACAAGACCCACGAATGAACGGTAAACTAACTCTTACCGGACTTTGACAAAACTTCCAAAAGAAAACTAATCCTTATGGAAGCCCGAAATACCAAATGCAGACACATACATACATGAAACGAATTAATGTATTTTTGACACCTTAAACTGGGGGATTCAACCATTTCAATGTATTCAGGAAAAAAACCCTCATCCACGGAATGGTTGTTGAACCCAGTAAATAAAGGAAAGTATAAAAGAAACGTCTTCGTCTCTTATCTGTTTCTATCTTTTTTTTTTGTTTATTTCTTTTAGGACTTTCTTTGGGCAAGGCATTGCCGGCCAGTCAACATGGTGTAAAATAATATAACCAAAATATGGAGTCATATATCTAACGGCAACACAGGCTTGCCCCTAACCCCTGATTCCTCAGCCACTCAACCTCACAAATTTTACACGTGATTTTTTTTCAGCTTTATTGGTTGACTTAAACAGAGACACTAAACTTTAAACCATATTTCGTTGGTTCAGTAGTAACACATTTTTTACTAAATATTTTCTTTTCTTTTTTCATTATGAGATTTTTTCTCTTATTTCTTTCGTTTATTATTATCGATAAGACACTAAACTTGAAACCATATTTCGTCAGTTCAGTAGTAACGAATTGTTTACTAAATATTTTATTTTATTTTTCTTTTTTTGTTTAAATTCAACGAAAGGCTTTCCTTAAAAAGTTTTCTTTCGTTAATAAACTTTAAGCCATATTTCGTTGGTTCAGTAGTAAGTAAATTTCTTTTTTTTTCTAAAAACTTATTCTTAAATTTTTTCTTCACTATTGATATCCCATTTATTTTGTTGTTTAATAAATATTTTCTGGTGTGCCAACTATCATGTTGCAAAATATTAACCAGCCCAAGCTTTGTGATGGCACACGTATTTCAGTAAAAAATTAATGACCAACATCAAAGATTTAGACAGGGCCTTTCAAAGGTGAAGATGTCCTCAATCCGTGAATTCCTATGATTCTAACTAATATGACATTTCAATTTAAGAGATTGCAATTCCCAATTCGATTGGTATTTGCAATCACGATCAACAAAACACAGGGACAATCTTTAGAATTGTGTGGCTTATATTTACACACTGATTGCTTCTCACATGGACAATTATATGTTGCCTGTTCCAGAGTCAGCAATCCAGACATTCTCTTTATTTACACGGAAACTGGAACTACCAAGAATATTGTGTATCCACAAGTATTGGAAAATTAAACATATTAGGAAAATGCATTTTCCTTTTTTTCCCATTTAAACAAACTGAGTCACAGCAGCGCATGGCCGAGTACAGCTAGTATATATGTATATATATATGAGGTTATTTTCTTTAGAAATTAAATTTTATTTCACAAACACGTTATGAATGGAGAAAAGATGTCCATTTCTAAATTATATATATATATATATATATATATATATATATATATATATATATATATATATATATATGTATATATATCCTGTGTTATTCAAGGTTTTGATGTTGTATGCATTTTTGCTTCATTTTCGTTGTGAATTGAATTACCACAACCAGAAAATCCGGTGCACACTTATGCGCGACACACGGAAACACTGGACAACTGTTTCGACCATATAAGGTCTCATCAGCAATATATACCGTGATATCCACCACTGGAGATCGAACCAGCGACCACAGATTGCAGAGCAGAAACTCTACAACAGCCATCAGTTCCTATCGCACACAAGTGACAACAAATTAACTTGTCATGGTAGTTGTGCGGCCAATTAACCTTAATGTTTCTTGCAAGTCACATCCGTAGTCTTTACAGAGGACACGGTCACCTCCAGGGCCATGTCCTTCCAAGAGGATCGTGTAATTATTGTGACTCACATAGAAACGTCAGGAAATCTCTAACATAAACTGAACACATAAAAAATTGAATATCTATATACCAACATAATCATCATCATTATGTCACGCTGGGAGCACGGACCTTCCTCACCCTCTATTGTCACCCTTCTCTATCGTATATCGCTCCCGGTAGGTCTTCAAGGTTATATCCTGTATCGACACCGCGCTGTTGTATATAGGTTCTAGCTGGTCACCCAGCCTTTGCTCGTCCATGTGAAGGGGTCCACAGGAGTATATCACTTATGAGTTCGTCCTTACTTCTCCAGCAGTACCCTGCATGTCTGATCTATCTAACTTGGATAGTTTTCGTGATCCTATTTACCCAACCCCTTCGCTCGGGCAGGATATGACACAAGGTCAATTATTTAAGCGGAGTTTAACAGGTTTGAATTCAGAGTTTTCCTTCTCCTAGACTAGTTGCCTCGCCAAGGCTGAAGAACCTAGTCTGCCCTACTATTTATCCATAGCTGGAGGGAGAATAATTGGATTCATACCTTTCCCAAAGGTATTAGTGCTATGTGAAATGCAATCAGTCTTGTCTAGGAATTGAACTTGTATCGCTGTGTCCATATCCTGTGACGATAACCATTACACCACGAGCACCTGGATAGTTTTTGTGATGGGTGATGGGTGACCGTATAGCTGCTGTTTTGTGGGGTGTTGCTTCTAGGACTTTTTTCAATATTGCTCGCAGCATCCTTGTGTAACTGCAGTTAAGCTTTTGCCCCATTCGTTTTGCTAGCATCCATGTTGTGCATCCATATAGCAGTATCGACACGATAGCTGCTGTGAAAAAAATGCATTTTATTTATCGGTCAGATCTGACTTCCATATGATCGATAGGCTATCGATAGCTATCTATGCCTTCGCTAGTCGCGAGTTGATATCTTTCTCTTTCAAAATTATAGAAGTCTGAATACTTATTACAAAACGATGTCTATATTTACTGTATTTTCTGCAATCAAAGAATTGGCCAAGACATGCACCAACCATTAAGCAGTGTTTAAAATGCTTCTTTTTTGAATACCCAGAATCCGGCCAATTCCAAAGAATTTCTTATTCCAAAATTTCAAATACTTAAACTAGATGAAACCCTATTACAATACCCACGCAAGTCCCAATTCCCAAATACCATCAACAATCAAATAATATTGAATCTACAACCAAATTTACATTCGAAGACGAAACAAGCACTATACTACCGTTCGACTAATTTGACACAATTACGACTTCAAATTCAAAGTCAACAGAAAACCTACGCAGAAAAAAATAACAAAAAACAAAAACAAAAAAAAGCAAAAAAACAAAAAACAAAAAACGATTTCGTATTTCTTTTCTTGGCACCCAAACAAAAATCAAATAGTCATCGGGTTTCATATCGAAAATACATTTAGAAGCCAAAATTATTGTAAACACAGAACACCAAATGAAGGGCAAAGAAAATATACCAATCCAAAAGCAGTTACAACGTAAAAACTAGTTTGGAAAACATTCATGATTTGATCTTTAAAGATGCACAGAAATTTTGCCGGAAAAGGTACAGTACACAAGCCATCACAGGACATTAAAATATGAAATTAAAAGACGTTAAATCCATTCAGTTACTTATATTTTATATTTCTTTCTTAGACAGATTATCGGTGACTGAATATATAAATATATATATATATATATATATATATATATATATATATATATATATATATATTTGTAGATTGGCAGTAGTCGTTGATTTAAGCATGTTTCATAAAAAATATAGACAAATTTTGTCTGTATAATTTATTTAAGATCCTTTCAAGTTTTCTGATAAGTATCTTAGTTTCAGGTTGGATTTTTTTAAAATCCTGTACTCCAGAATATTCTTTTCCATTGATAGAGTTCCCTTTTTTAAAATAACGTTCCCTTTTTAAATACATCAGTTACCCTGTTTTATGCAACTCTGCGTTCCCATATTTTCGTTATGGTATAAACTTTCAAAAACTTTCAAAACTTGAAAAAAAAAAACAAACAAAAAAAACAAGCACACCTTACACAAGCAATCAATCCCTGATGATAGCCTATGAAGGGTCTGAAAGCGCTCGCGATAATTTAGTGAAATTCATCCACCAGTTCCAACCTGAAACTAAGACACTTACCAGAAAACTTGAAAGGATCTTAGATAAATTTTACTGACAAAATTTGTCTTTATTATTTAATGAAACATATATATATATATATATTCAAGGAAACATATATATATATATATATTCAATGAAACATATATATATATATATATATATATATATATATATATTAATTTAACTATGTTTTTCTTTTATTTGTCATTAATTATTTTCTTAAGCTACTTGAACTGTTGAAGAAGCATCTTGAATTCTAACATAATGTCTACCGCTTATATATATATATATATATATATATATATATATATATATATTCATAATTAACCTATAAGATTGTGATAGTGTTGAAAAAACTCAGTAGATACAATTTCCAAACAAGAATTATACAAAATGATATCTGAGAAAAAATTTAATAAAAAAAAAGAAAAGAAAGAAAAGACTAACGGCACCCGTACTATTTGAAAATACTCAAATAGTATTGCCATAAAAAGCCAAAAGAAAAAAAAATACGAATAGAATCACCTTAGGTATAAGTACAAAGTGCTCAATACACTAATTAGAACGAATTTAAACTTGTAAAGACCAAAGAGTTAGACCAATCTACCTCGGCTTCATCTACTGGATCATCTGGAAAATATTTTTTCTGATGAGCCAATAAATGAAACCAAGGTAGATTTGTCGAACTTTGTAGGCTTTACAACTTATATATATATATATATATAATGTATATATATATATATATATATATATATATGTATATAAATATATATATAATGTATATATATCATCATCATCATCATCATCATGTCGTGCCGCCCGCACGGATATCCCTGACCCTCTCTCGCCACTTTTTCCAATCGTTCATCGCCTCCGGCAGGTCTTCTGGACGACATCCCGTATCTTCACATAGCAGCTGTGACACACGGCTAACGAAGGCATGGACAGCTATCGATAAGCTATCGGCCATATAGAAATCAGACCTGACTGATAAAATGAAACGCAGTTTCTTCCAAGCAGCGGTCGTATGGATGCACCACTTGGACGCTAACAAAACGGCTCGAAAAGAAGCTAGACAGCAACTACACAAGGATGTTGTGAGCAATATTAAACAAGTCCTGTCGGCAACACCCCACAAAGCATCAATTATAAGGCCACCTGCCTCCCATCAGGAAAACTATCCAAGTTAGACGAACCAGGCACGCAGAACACTGCTGGAGGAGCAGAGACGAGCTCATAAAAAACGCCGCGCGAACAGCGACAACTAAGCACTATGACTGGGCACTACTTAACAACAGAGACATTAGAGACAAATATGCATTAGAATTAAGAAACAGATTCGAAACACTACAAGAGAAGACAGAAAAAGTTACCCCAAATGACGAATATGAAAATTTGGTTGAAGCACACCAAGAGGCGGCATCAAAGTGTATCCCAACAAAACCTAGAACTAGTGTCCCTTGGGAAACGTCAGAGGTTAGGGAAAAACGTGCACTCGTGAAAACTGCCCCCAAAAGCTATCGGAAGAACACAACAAACACAAATGCCAGAAAACTAGAAAAGGCACAATATCAATTAGCAGGAATATATCTAAAAGAACAGGCAGAATACATACAAAATTAAGAAGATTAGAAACTCGGTGGAAGATAGACAATCCAGGATAGCCTGGCAAACAATAAACGAAGTAAGTAGAAGGAAGAACACAGCCAAAGCAAAATTGAAAGCTGCAAGCCAACAAGAAAGAGTAAAACTGTGGGAACAGCATTTCAAAAATCTACTAGGAAGCCCGCCAAAAATAACGGATGAACCGATCAACAGAATTATCAGTAAGCAATTAGACATTAAACTAGGGCCTTTCACCAAAGAAGAACTCGACTCGGTTCTTAAAAAAATTAAAAATAGGAAAGCTGCAGGGCTGGACGAGATCCCCCCAGAACTGTGGAAGACTAGACAATTCGACGATATACTGCTCCGGCAATGTATTGCTGTCTATAGTCAAAATAGGATAGAAAGATGGATGAAGGGATGCATCCTTCCTTTCCCTAAAAAAGGCGACCTCGGATTAGCCAAGAACTACCGAGGAATAACACTTACATCCATAGCAGCCAAAATCTACAATGCCCTACTACGAAATCGCATAGAACCCAAAATAGACAACATCCTTAGGAAAAACCAAAATGGCTTCCGGAGAAATAGATCAACGACCTCACAAATATTGACCATCCGTAGAATCCTTGAAGGCGTTCGGGCAAAAAACCTTCAGGCGACATTACTATTTGTCGACTTTACCAAGGCCTTCGATTCCATCCACAGAGGGAAAATGGAACTAATCCTACTAGCATACGGCCTACCAAAAGAAACCGTAGCAGCGATAATGATCCTCTACAGAAACACAAAAGTGAAAGTACGTTCACCAGACGGAGACATGGAATACTTCGACATTGTTGCAGGAGTACTACAAGGAGACACGCTAACCCCATACCTCTTTATCATCTGTCTAGACTACGTGCTTAGAACTTCGATCGACAAAATCAGAGAAAATGGCTTCGAGCTGACTAAGATAAGAAGCAAAAGGTACCCCGCAAAAACAATCACAGACGCCGACTACGCTGATGATTAAGCGTTACTGGCGAATACGCCTAATCAAGCAGAGACACTACTGCATAGTTTGGAACGAGCTGCAGCAGGCATTGGCCTCCATGTAAATGCACACAAAACTGAATATATGTGTTACAACCAAACGGGCAACATTACCACACTAGACGGAGCCTCTCTGAGGCTAGTGGACAAATTCACCTACCTCGGAAGTAGCGTCTCATCAACAGAAAACGACATCGACACACGACTGACGAAAGCATGGACGGCTATAGATAGGCTCTCAATCATATGGAAATCAGACCTGACCGATGAAATGAAGCGCAGTTTCTTCCAGGCAGCGGTTGTATCGATACTGCTGTATGGATGCACTACATGGACGCTAACTAAGCGGCTGGAGAAGAAACTTGACGGCAACTACACGAGAATGTTGAGAGCAATATTGAACAAGTCCTGGCGACAACACCCCACGAGACGCCAACTGTACGGCCACTTGTCTCCCATCACGAAAACTATACAGGTTACACGAGCCAGACACGCCGGACACTGCTGGAGAAGCAAGGACGAGCTCGTAAGTGACGTACTCATATGGATCCCCACATATGGCCAAGCAAAAGCAGGACGACCAGCCCGAACTTACATACAACAGGTCTGTGAGAACACAGGATGTAGCCCAGAAGACCTGCCGGAGGCGATGAATGATAGGGAGAAGTGGCGAGAGATGGTCAAGGATATCCGTGCTGGCGGAACGAGATGATGATGATGATGATGTTGATGATGATATATAAATGCTTATTTTGTTCCACCTTGTACTGAGCCTTTTCTCCTTTTAATTAGTCTTCTGTCAGAGTTTTTCTTTTGGCTAGACATTGCGATATTCTTTGATTTTTTTTCTGACAATGGGTATGTTTTTAGTCTTTCCTTTTTTTAAAGGAATTTTCCCCCAAATATCAACTTAAGTATTTGTTTATCCTCAAGTTGGATCATTTGGGCTTTTTTCATTCTGCCAGAGTTAAAGTTAGGGATTAATGTAAGATAGAAATACACTATATATATATATATATATATATATAAAAGCATTTTTAATTGTAATTATAGTGATGGGGATATCAGTTGATAGGGGGAGAATGCACGAAGACATATCAACATCTGGATGAAAAGGAAGCAAAACAATTTGAAAAAAATATGGGAACGGAGAGAATATAACATATTAATCGAAAGGATTCAAAACATGGGAAAAAAGTTAAAAGGACGAGAAGAAGGACCAAAGGCGAAAACGCGCTTTCATTCACTTAGAGTAACTCTCAAATAAGTACCATGTTGAAAAATGTCATGCCAGGATGGCATACATGGATTCTACTTTAAAAATTCACTTCGATCCACGACAGACTGGCTATCGAAATGAATAGACATTGCGGAATGCATAGCCGAAGGAAAGACAACTCTGACCCAAAAAGACTTCTAAAAAGAAACTACCTCTAACAACTAACCTGCAATCTGATAATGTGAACAAACTAAAAGCACAAATTAGGTCTACTATTCGCTTATCAGCCGTTGACTGTTCCCAAAGAACAGAAACGGTGCTACAAGAGAACAAGAGGTACAGGAGATCTGCTATACATTGGTCAATACATCTTCAGCGAGAGCAAAACGAGACGAAATAATGTAGCTATGGCGTGGATTAATAACAAAAGGCATATGATATTGTCCCGCCAAGCTGAATAATAGACTGTCTCATAATGTACTACTCATAAATTTTATCAAGGAAAGCATGAAAATCTGGAGAGAGAGAGAGAGAGAGAGGAATTGGCAGCAGGTGGAAAAAGTTTAGCTGAGGTGAAAACCCAGAGAGCTATATTCAAGGGAAATGCGCTATCCCCATCATTATATGTAATAGCGACGAATCACATATTTAGAAAATGCACAGTGGATACTACCTTCATAAATTGTGAGAAAAGATTAACAATCTAATGTAGATGTATATCAAGAAACAGCCAAAAATGAAAAAGAATTAGAAACCCTACAACAGGATATACAGTCAGGATATATGTATGGAATTTGGTAAAAAAAAAATGTGCCATGTTTATAATGAAAAATGGAAAATAACAAATGACGGCAGGAATAGTACTACTAAATCAAGACGAAATCAGAACGCTCTGAAAAAAGGAAATTTACAAGCACTGGATCATATCGGACGCGGATACCATCAAACATGCGAAAATAAAATTAAAAAAAATTAAAAACTATCTCAAGGGAATGAGGAAACAACTCAAAACCAAATTATATAGTAAAAATCTCATCAAAAGGACGTACACCTGGGCTGTCCCCCTTGTAAGATACTCGGGACTATTCTTAAAGTTGACGAGGGATAAATTTCAACAAATGGATCAGAGAACATAAGGCCGTACATACCAGAGATGACATAGGCAGACTATATGTGTCAAGAAAAAAAAAGAGGAAGAGGAATTGCAGGCATTGAAGATAGCATAAAAAGAGTAAAGAAAAGTATCTACTGCGACCCGAAACAACATAAACAACACAAGGAATGACACAACAACAGCTATAAAATAAAATTGGAAGAAAACAACTGTATGGATATTTCAAGTGGCAAACAAGCAAAATCTCAAGCGAGAAGACATGGACGTGGCTAAGAAAGGGAAACATTAAAAGAGAAACTGAACCTCTTCTAATAGCAGCACAAAACAACGCCATAAGGACTACATTTCTGCAAAAATAGATAAGACACAACAAAATTACAAATGTAGATTCTTAAAAATTGAGACGAAACGATAAATTACATAATAAGTGAATGCATCAAATTGGTGCAAAAAGAGTATAAGACTAGGCACGACTAGGTGTGGAAGGTGATCCACAGGGAATTGTGCCAGAAACTGAAATTTGACCATACGAATTAGTGGTATATACACAACCCCGAATCCGTCCTGGAGAATGAGACTCACAAAATTCACTGGGATCTTAAGATACTAACAGATTACCTAATCTCGGCCAACCGACTAGACTCAGTAAAAGTCACAAAAAAAAAAAGAGAGAACCTGCTGAATAGTGGACTTTGCTGTCTAGGCAGGCCACCGAGTAATTTTTTTTTTAAATCCAAAAGGGAGAAAAATATCAAAACCTTGCTAGAGAACTAAAAAAACTATGGAATACGAAGGTAACGGTGATACCAATTGTAATTGGTGATTGCGGAACAAACCCCAAAGGATTGAAAACAGGACTTGAAGACTTGGAAATAAGAGAGCAAGTGGAGTCCATTCAGGCTACAGTACAATTAAGATCGGCAAGAATACTGAGAAAATTCCTGGAGACTTGAGCAGACTATTATTCGTAGATGTCTCCAAGGCATTTGATTCCATAAACAGAGGGAAGATGGAGCAAATACAACTTGCATATGATCTTCCCAAAGAAACTGTTGCAGAAATCATCATCATCATCATCATCATATCGCACTGGTAGCACGGATATCCCTGACCCTCTCTCGCCACTCCTCCCTATCGTTCATCGCCCTAGGTAGGTCTTCAGGACAACATCCTGTATCCTCACATAGCTGCTGAATGTACGTTCGAGCTGGTCGTCCTGCTTTTGCGCGGCCATGTGTGGGGATCCATAAGAGTACATCTCTTATGAGTTCATCTCTGCTTCTCCAGCAGTGTCCTGCATGTCTGGTTCGTCTAACTTGAATAGTTTTCGTGATAGGGGGCAGGTGGCCGTACAGTTGGTGTCTTGTGGGGTGCTGCTGCCAGGACTTGTTCAGGATTGCACGCAGCATTCTTGTGTAATTGCTATCCAGTTTTTTCTCCAGCCGTTTTGTTAGCGTCCATGTAGTGCATCCATATAGCAGTATCGATGTGACCGCTGCCTGGAAGAAACTGCGTTTCATTTTATCGGTTTCGCTCACCTGATGGAGACACAAACTTCTTTGAAATTGTTGCCTGGAGTTTTGTAAGGAGATACATGAACACCATATCTATTCATGGTCTGCCTAGACTACGTACTTCGAACATCGATCGATCTAATAAAAGAAAATAGGTTTTCGCTAAAAAAAAAGGCAAAACGCAGACGATATACAGCAGAAGTTATAAGAGACTTTGACTTCGCAAATAATCTAGTATTTCTTGAAAATACACCTGCCTAAGCCAAATTCCTACTGCATAGTCTGTTACAAGCAGCAGGAGGCATTTGCTTTTTCGTGAACTCAAATAAAACAGTATATTTGTTATTTAGAACAAACCCTGGATGTAACACCCTAAAAAATAGCTGCTGTATGGATGCTTAACTTCCATCTAAAAAATTATCCAAGTTAGATGAACAAGACACGGAGGACACTGCTGGAGAAGCAAGGATTAACTCTCAAGTGACGTTCTTCGATGAACCTCTTCAAATAGACACGCAAGTGTTGGCCAACCAGCGAGAACTTCTTTACAACAGCTCTGTACGGACACTGGATGTAGTTTGGAAGACCTGCTAGGGGCGATGTATCATTGAGACTGTGGCGATAGAGAGTAGGGGAGAGAGAGAGAGAGTAAGGGAGAGAGAGAGAGTATGGGAAATCAGTGCAATCAGCACGACTTTGTGTTTATATATATATTCCTATCCTTCCCCTGTTTTACAATCTTTTTTGTTTTCTTTTACTTCTTAAAATACTCTTTTTAAAATACTTTTTTCGACTTTTTATTCTCCCTCTCATTCATATCTATCATTAGACTTATATTTCTCTACATTTTCCCGTCTTTTTTTTATTATTCACCATGGGGCTGCAACTTTATTTTCCTTAATTCGCATCGTTTAATTTTTCCGTTTTTTTTTTCTTCTTTCTTATTTTCTTCGTATTCTCCACCCGGATTTCACGGGCAGTTCATTAGGCGTGGCACTTTGAGTTATGAGGCAGCTACCTTCTCAATCATTCTTGGGTCATTGCATAACACCAGTTCACCAATGGCATCGAGATGCCCCTCCACCCTTGTCTCTCGGGAACAGCCATCCCTGAGCTGATCACGTAATTTTTTAACCATCTTGGCTAATGAGACAAACTCTAGTAGCTATAGATATCCCGGCCACAAACAAACGATGCAATTCAATGTAACCCACCATTTAAACTATGAAAAATCCCAGTCAGAAAACTTCATCAAAATATGTCCATCTCACCCTCCCAACGTTACACACAAGCAATTTTCAGCAGTTACTGTGTATTACGGAGTTTTTTGTTTTTTTTTTATTGCGGAGGACAGCCATGTACTCTGTAAAAAGAAAAAGAAAAACAAAACAATCATATCAGCTGAGTTGAGAATAACCTAACCACATCCTCTCCAGAGGCGTTATATACCCAATCAAAGTTCAACGTTTTAGACACTAAACTACATCTGATGGTAAGGCTACAGTTCTGGGCATCTGAGGAGCGTGAAGTATCCCTTCATTGCTATTCCTCATAGGTCTACTCTGACCTGGAGCGGTAGTACCTGCAAGGATCCCATTCATGGATCAAATAGATCTGTTTAAAGATAATTCCTATTAGAAAGGAATAAAATAATCCTTGACCTGGTGACATACCTTTAAAATCAGTCACTCTAAGCAAACAAGTAGTGGTGTGATCGTCCCGTTGGAAGGGAGGTGAACCAACCGCATAATCTTTTTAAACATTGTACTTTCCGCTTTTTTGCTGTGTCGATTGAAAATTTTTGGATTGTCAACGATGACTGCTAAGTCGGTGATGGTTATACGACGGATGTGGGGAGAAAATTGCAAAAACACAAATCACTTCGCATTAGGACTTTCTTTCTTTACTCTCTGTCGAGGCTCTGGGACCATGGAAGATAATAATCTGTGAAATGTATATATATATATATATATATATATATATTAGTGTTCACCGAACACTGCATCTCTACTTTCGCCTCGGGTAAGTGACAAAGTCAATCTCCGTCATCCTAAGACCTCGGCAAGACACTGGCTTCCGAGTGCTAGATCAAGCATATCTTTATTACACCTTGTGAGGCTCTAGTAATGATAGAATTTTGGGAAATGCGGAGTACCCCTTCACTGCCATGAATGAGATGTTGAACCTTGTCAATTTATCTATTCTTCTTTGCCTCTTGAAATGTCCATACAATTATTTTCTTCCCATTTTGTTTTGTAGTTGTTGTTGTGTTGATCATTGCGTTGTTTAAGTGGTTTCGGGTCACAGTAATTATTTTTCTTTACTCTTTTTTATTTAGTATTCGAGACATCAAATCGATGCATCGATGCTATCTTTAATGTCGGCAAATCCTCTTCTTCCTTTTTTTCTTGTCATCTCTGGTATGTAAGGACTTATGTTCTCTGATCAATTTGTTGAAATTCCTCCCTTGTCAATTTTTAGAATAGTCCCGAGTATCTTACAAGGAGGATAGCCCAGGTGTTCGTTTTTTTGATGAGATTTTTACTGTATTGTTTGGTTTTGAGTAATCTTCTTATATTCTTAAGATAATCTTTTAACTCTTTTTCTTTCATCACCGCTTGTTTAATGGTATCCGCTCCCAATATTCCAAAGTTCTTGTAAATTTCCTGTTTGTTACTTATCTATTCTGTTATCGTTTTATTTAGGTTTCTCGATCTTTGATTGTCTATCGGTGTCCTCACTTTTGCTTTTTTCGAAGCCATAATCATCCCTTCGATTTCCTAGATCTATTAAAAATATTCTTAATCAGCAAATCAATATTTATGTATTTACCCAAAGCTTCTAATCCAGTCGGCTGCGGCTGTAGAATACAACGACTGCATCTCTGCAGTTGGAAAAGATCCTTCCAAAGAATGTCCCAAACAAATTGATTGTGAGGCTCTAGTAATGATAGAATTTTGGGAAATGCGGAGTACCCCTTCACTGCCATCGCTCCCAGGTCCACTCTGGTCCGAAGTGGTGGCACCAGTTAGGGTCCTATCTATGGGTCAAATAGAACTGTTTGACACTTAAACAAAGGGCAAACAAATGACTGATGCTAAATTGAATTGTAAGAAATATAACTGTTGGCTCGTTTAACTGTGTTGTAAATAAACGACTGATGTTTGAGAGAATTGTTAGTGATACATTGCAACACTTGTAATCCCGTCACCGTGTATAAACAAATCATTAATTGAACTATAATAGTTAGAATGCAAAAATTGAAACCATTTAACGATGTAGAAACAATAGCAATACTAGTGGACAAACAAATTAGTTTTAACTCATTTAAAAATGAAATTAATGACAAAATAATATCTTACGTATCATGTATATCACGTCAAATGAGTGCCAACAAATGACTGATGCTGAATTGTTACTATTACATAGCAATACTTGAAACCATTTAACTGTGTGCAAACAAATGATTTATGATAAATAGAATTATTCGTATATCATAGCAATACGAGGGACAATTTAACAGAGTGTTCAAGAAATGATCTCAGACTCATTTAAAAATGTATCTACAAAATGTGTTTGTACATCAAATATTTGATATATATGTAAAATGAGGATTTGGCATTAAATAACATATAATGGTTGATATGCCATAAGCCCCAACCAAATTAACCCTTCAACCACGAGCATGATGCAAAAAAAAGGTCAATTTTTGAAGTAAAATATCAGATTTTACTTTCTCCTAAATCGGTTGCCATACTAAGGTTAATGATCCTAGTCTATCCTGCTATTTACTCATAGCTGGAGGGAGAATTGTTGGATTCCTACTTTCCCCCAAAGATATTAGTGCCATTTGAAATGGAAACAGCCTTGTCAAGGATTTGAACTCGATTGGTCGAGCCAGTTTTCGTATAATACTAAAATTCTCATTATATATATATGTGGTGTATTCAATAAGTTTCAAGATTTTTTTTGTACAGGCATCTAAAATTGTCGTAGACTCTTGAAAATTCAGTATATTATTGCGATACATATTATGAGATGACTGACCAATTGTTATGATTTCAGGTTCAAATCAACAGCTACCGCAGCAATTGGAATAGACCCTATTAAAGCCTGATTATCACTTCTGGTGAATTTCAAAAATCCAATCTGGACGAGAGGAAACTTTAGAAGAAAGATATGCAATAAAATTCAGTTTTAAACTTGGAAAAAATGCCACAGAAACGTATGGAATGCTTCAGCCTGCTTTTCGACCATCTTGTATGAATCAAGCATCAGTTTTTAAGTGGCATAAGAGGTTCAAGGAAAGCAATGAGTCTGTGAGGAATGATGAGAGGTGTGGGAGGAGTAAGGAAGTCAATACACCAAAGTTGATTTGCCAAAGGGTTCGGGTTAGGGTTATTATGTTGAGGTTTTAAGGGAGTTCAGGAAGAGATTCCTAGGGAAGAGGCCAGCACTCTTCAAATCGGGTCAGCGGCATTTCCCCAGGACAATGCACCAGTCCACAACTCCATCCTTGTCACAGACTATTTGACCAAGATGGGTATCAAGACAGTTCCTCACCGTCCCTATAGTCCAGACCTTGCCCCTTGTGACTTTTGCTTATTCACTAAACTCAGAGGTTGTCGTTATGGGACAATAGAGTAGATGAAAGAGGCTGTGACTAAGATCATTGACAGGCTCACACAAGAGTACTTCCAGGCGGCTTCCAGAGGTTGTTGGAACGGTACAATAAGTGCATTGCTGCCGGAGGACATTACTTCGAAGGGGACTAGAGTTTCATGTGTGTACTATCAATAAAAGTGCTCATACAAAAAAGTCTGGAAACTTATTTAATGATCCTCGTATATATATAGCACCACATCAAAGCAAGATTGTGATTATAATAATACACCTTCAACGCTCAAACTTTTTCCGTTTGCAAACACACACACACACACACACACACACACACACACATATATATATATATATATACATTAACACACGTGTGAGTATGTGTGCGAATGTACCTTTGTAAAAACGGCGCACCAAAGCGAGATTGCTATTAGGTTTATATACTTAAAACGCTATAACTTTTCCCATCGGCACACACACACACACACACACACACACACACACACACACACACACACACACACACAGACACACACACACACGCACGCGCATTTAAGTGTGTCAGTGTGGGTGTATGTGCATGTGTGTGTGAATGCATTTAATTAAAAATAGCACTCCAAAACGAGATTGTCATTCGGGTAATATACTTAAAACGCTATTTTTCCTCTCTTCACACACTCTCTCTCTCCACTCACTCTCTCTCTCCACTCACTCTCTTTCTCTCTATCTCGATCCCATATGTGTGTACGTCGCACACGTGCTTGTTAACGTAACTCTGCAAAAATCAGACATTACAGCGGAATTCTAATTACAGTATACATATTGCTGTCGTAGTGGTGATTAAAAAGATTAAAAATAATACTTATCCAAATTATTTGTAATAAGAAGCATCCACATACACACTAACTATACCTTTAGCTAAAATATTTACTCCCCAACGAGGAAAAACGCGATGGAGAACTCATTATAGCCATCAGAAACAATACTGATAACACGATGGAAAACAGAATGACAATATCTAGGAAACAAAAATGGGAAGGAAAACAACTCTATGGGCGGTTTAAACGACTAATAAACAATATCTCACGCGACAAAACCTGGACATGGCTAAGAAAAGGAAACTTTAAGGGAGAAACAGAATCTCTCCTAATAGCAGCACAAAACAATGCCGTGAGAACCAATCATATCAAAACGAGAATAGATAAGACGCAGCAAAATAGCAAATGCAGGCTATGTGGTGACAGAGATGAAACCATCAATCACATAATAAGCGAATGCAGCAAATTAGCGCCGAATGAATATAAGACTCGACATGATAGGGTCGGCAAAGTGATCCACTGGGAGATGTGCAAGAAATTTAAGTTGGACCATACTAACAAATGTTATATGCATAACCCAGCACCTGTCCTAGAAAATGACACACATAAAGTCCTATCGGACTTTGATATATACACGGATCCCCTAATCTCGGCCAGAAAACCAGACTTAACAAAAAAAGAGACCTTGCAAAATGGTCGACTTTGCTGTCCCAGCTGACCACTGAATAAAACTGAAAGAATGTTAAAAGAAGCATAAGTACCTCAACCTTGCTAAGGAGTCGAAAAACTGTGGAACATGCAGATGACAATTATACCAATTGTAATTGGTGCGTTTGGAACAGTAACTAAAGGATTACTAAAGGGATTAGAGGACTTGGAAGTTGGCGGACGGGTGGAGGCCATCCCCACGACAGCATTATTGAGAACGGCCAGAATACTGAGAAGAGTCCAGGAAACTCGAGCAGACTTGCTGTCACTCAAACTTCAGTGAAAAACCATCGGCTAATGCTGATGTGAAAAGCTCTTATGAGTGAATATAATAACTGACAAGTTTTATCAAAAAATAAATCTTAAAAATATGTATTTTGTTGTACTTATCTACATTGTATAAAGGGAGATATCGACAGGATTAAAAAGGTGAAATTTTGAAACGGGACAGCTTTTTAGAAAGATTGCAGATTTTTAGAAAGAACCACGTTATATAAATCTTGTCATTATCATGTCACTACTTGGCAATGGAAAAAAAAAGAAATTGAAAAAAACTCTTTGAAAAAAAAAAGAAGAAAATTATTTGCTCCAGTTTCCAATACCAAGACTTAGTTCGCAACCTGGCGTCAACTCTCTTTGCAAGAGCAGATAATCGAATGTTTTTCCGTCCAACATCCGCAGTAAATCAATGACCTGGTGTCATTTTTGGACGAAGGAGAAAAAGAACGGACGCAGGCGTTTAAATAAGCGGCTGATGTCCTATTTTACATTTGTCGATGTTGAAAATAAATATCCTTTCTTTCCGACTCTGTGTTTTTGTTTCCATCCTCGTTCCATTACTTTATCGACTGACTGTAAAAAGAGACTGTAGAAAAATTAACAATTGACCATTCATTACCTCTCCTCGATATCTGTCTCTGCCAAAAACTTTAATATCAGCAATGAGTTAGGTGCTGGTACATCAGTCCTAAAGAAGGTGAGAAAAAAGAAAAAAAATACTCACCAAAACAGAACGTGATTGTTATTGGGTGATTGAAAGTGAGGCTGTTAGAATAACTTACATGCTGCACTGTAAAAACTAATGACACAGAAATCAACATTCTGGCGTTGGAATTGGAAAACGTCCTCGAGAAACTTTCATTCACAAAACTTCTGGTGATTTTTTATGGTATGTTGATAGATAATTCGAGAGAGAGAGAGAGAGAGAGAGAGAGAGAGAGAGAGGTGCATATCTCTTTATATTCAAGTCTTTCATTATTTCTGAGTTTCTAATGGCATATCAACCTTTGTGGGTTATTTAATACCAAAGTCATCTGTAGAAGAAAAGTTGGACTACTATTCAACCTATAGCTCTTAGATAAAAGGGTTCATATCTTTTCTAAGTCCGAAAGTGGACGTAATAGCACTATTAGGGTTTGAACTCGTTTACTTCGAAACCACAGAGTTCAGCACTCTACCCACTATACTACGGGATCTCTACCTCCTTAATTGGAAATAATAATGTGACTATATATAAGTGGAGGTGCCCGTGGTGTAATGGTTATCGTCGTAGGAAATGAACACGGCGACACGAGTTCACATCCTGGACGAGAATGATTGCATTTAACATAGCACTAATACTCTTGGGAAAGGTATGAATCCAATTATTCACCTCCAGCTATGGGTAAATAGTAGGGCAGACTAGGTTCTTCAGCCTTGGTGAGGCAACTAGTCTAGGAGAAGGAAAACTCTGAATTCAAAACTGTTAAACTCCGCTTAAAAATTGACCTTGTGTCATATCCTACCCATGCGAAGGGGTTGGTAAATATATATATATATATATATATATATAACTGAGAGTAGAATTCAAAAACACTTTAAAAACGACCAATAAACTCAATAACATATCAACTAAACACACACACACACAGCGCAACAAAGAACTTTGTAACATATCAAATATCGAAGACTAATAAGGGTAATATACCCAACAGGACAGGACAGACCAGTTGACACACTCAGAGAAAAGGAAAGAGAAGAGGAGGAGGAAGGAAAATATAACACAACACAGTGTCCTCTATATAAATCGATTCAAAACCTGAAAAAACATTCGACAAACAAAACTACACGAATGAGTTTTGGTCTCACTGGGTGCCCCATTCATATGTTATCTGATGTAAGCAACAAGCAGGAAACATCCACGTATGTAAGAACAAAATAAATAATTCTAGAAAAATAGAAATCTCTCAGTGGACCTAATCCTTTTGATATATATATATATATATATATAAACACGAACAAAAATCTGAGAATTAATTTTTCATTTATTGCGGAGTTATTGTCCTCATCTTGGTAGTTTTTGTGTTGTTTCTTCTTCACTACGTTTCGGTCAAATTTCACCTCTGGCCTTCTTCAGGTGATTAACCGCGACTTCACCTAAAGAAAGCCAGAGGTGAAATTTGGCTGAAACGTAGTGAAGAAGAAACAACACAAAAACTACCAAGATGAGGACAAAAAGTCTGCAATAAATAAGAAAATTAATTCGCAGATTAAGAAGCCTCATTTCAAAATGCTTCCAATTAAAGACACGAACAAAAGTCATGAATAGATTAAAGAGCTTTGTCATGAAGTAAAATTTAAACTCGTCGATTAACTAGTGGCAGGTTGCATATTGCTTGGTTAAACATGCATTTAAATCATTTACTGGCTGTACTTCAGCAGTAATGCACGGGTTAGATTCCAGAAAATTCTCATGGGCAGCACTAATGGCAAAGCACCAGACAGTTACCATAATTTGTTCATGAAATTTGGGTTTAGGAAATTGTTTAGATACTTCGTCATGATCAGAACATTGAAATGATCGTTTATGATTATCATAAAGGATCCTTTTTTTTTTCGACCAAGAAATTGATTATTCGAGTTCCGCAGTGACAGCATTGAACACACTTCAAAACGTCGAGCGCTTTGACTTTCATTGACTCTTTGCGAAACCCCTTTATCGAGTTGTTTTTACCTTGCCAATTTTCTTGAAAGGATCCAATACTGTTTAAATGCTGACATTCATTGCTTGAGACATTTCTCTGACACTTTGACGTTTTTTTTTTTTTGACAAGTGTTTTCAGATGTTGGTAGTCCATTTCAATGTGATGCAATTGATGATGTAATTAGTATTCGAAAATTGAAAATAAATCGAACACTAATTACATTACATGAATTGCATCACATAGATTTGAAAGAGTACGCCAACAACAAAAATGAAATGTTAATCACTCGAAAGAAACAAAATCTGTATTTGTATTCACTCAAAATTTATACTTAGTCAAAATTCAAACGCCACCTGACTGTCTGACGGGGACTGAAATATCCAAAACACGTGAAGCATAAGTATATAAACAAAAAAAACCCCTAAATACTTAATTTGAAATTATCTGTGGACGTATTTATTCTAAAATATTTACTTTTCTCTTGTGAACCAACTACAATCTGTTTCTCAGTTTCTCTCCGTCTATATATATATATATATATATATGTTTCATTAAACATAATAGATATTTTATGTCTACATAATTTTTTCTGGATCCGTTCGAATTCCCGTATTACTTTTATTGTATTCGTGGGAAATTGATTTATGTATTGTCCATAGTTGTATGTATCCCTAGAACTTATTGCCCGACTTTGGGCCATCATCAGGGGAGGATCTATTACAAAAGTGATGTAACTTTTTTTTAGCATATTACCGCTATGTAAGAGCGTCTTTACCGTTGAAGATTATGGCGTTTACTTTTAAATGGAATTCTATGATTAGTGTCAGTAGCTAAAGACATTTAAGTACATTAGCACTGGTTTGAAAATTAATTCTATTTAGTGTCCGTTGCATGTTTCTGATATGTAATAGATCCTCCCCTGATGATGGCCCAAAGTCGGGCAGAAAGTAGTAGGGATACATACAACTATGGACAATACATAAATCAATTCCCCCCGAATACAATAAAAGTAATACAGGAATTCGAACGGATCCAGAAGAAAATATGTAGACATAAAATGTCTATTATGTTTAATGAAATTTGTATCAACGAAGAAATGCAGCCAACACACACACACACACACACACACACACAGATATATATATATATATATATATATATAGGGTCTCATCAACCGAAAAAGACATCGACACGCGGCTAACGAAGGCATGGACAGCTATCGATAAGCTATCGATCATATGGAAATCAAACCTGACCGATAAAATGAAACGCAGTTTCTCCCAGGCAGCGCTCGGGTCGATACAGCTGTATGGATGCACTACTTGGACGCTATCTAAACGGCTGGAGAATAGGCTAGACGGCAATTACACAAGAATGTTGCAAGCAATATTGAATAAGTCCTGGCGGCAACACCCCACAAAGCACCGACTATATGGCCAATTCCCTCCCATCACGAAAACTATCCAAGTTAGACGAACCAGACATGCAGGACACAGCTGGAGAATCAGGGACATGCTCATAAGTGTTGTACTCCTATGGGCCCCCACATATGGCCGAGCAAAAGCAGGACGACCAGCTCGAACATACATACAGCAGCTATGTGAGGATGCGGGGTGTAGCCCAGAAGACCTGCCAGAGGCGATGAACGATAGGGAGAAGTGGCGAGAGAGGGTCAGGGATATCCGTGCTAGCGGCACGACATGATGATATATATATATATATAATATTGCCTAAAATACGTTCACATTCAAATTTTGAATTATTTTCTTAACAAAATATAACAGTATTTTATCATTTCTCGCTGAAAAGGAAGCACTTAACGGAAATTATTCGGTATTATTTATTGTAAACCGGTCCATTGGACAAATGAGTAGACTGTTCGCCAATGATCCGGGAGACTTGGGTTCAATCCCAGGTCGAGTCATACCAAAGACTCAAAAATGGTACTTGATACCTCCTTGCTTAACACTCAGCAATATAAGGTAACGACCAAGGGTAAAGTGGAACAATCCAGGGAATTGAGTATCACCCTTCCCTATGCCTCGGTGTAGTAGTTATTGAAAAGGGAGCCTTCGAGTCGTCCTGGACTACTGTCGCCAACTTTACTTATGCATTGTAAAACTCTTTAGCGTTGAACCTTTGTAACTAAGAATATAGATATTTAGCAATCAAGAGTTCACATTTTATATATATTGGGAGCCTTGGAGTCTTGTACTACAGGAGCCTTTGAGTCCTGGATTACTGTCGCCAACTTTACTTATGCATTGTAAAACTCTTTAGCATTGAACCTTTGTAACTAAGAATATAGATATTTAGCAATCAAGAGTTCACATTTTATATATATTGGGAGCCTTGGAGTCTTGTACTACTGGAGCCTTTGAGTCCTGGACTACTGTCGCCAACTTTACTTATGCATTGTAAAACTCTTTAGCGTTGAACCTTTGTAACTAAGAATATTGATATTTAGCAATCAAGAGTTCACATTTTATATATATTGCTCCCGTATTATTTTTAGTTAGAGAGTTGAAGCAATTCGATTAAGTATTTACATGTGTGTACGGTAGTTATAATATAAAGAGATTTAATTGAAAGTGATTAGTGCTATTATTGTAGAGAAAGTTTAAAACTTAAAATTTTGAAATTATATTGTCATTTACCTTCATTTGGATTTGTATACAATCAGATTATTCGATGTTTTACAACCTGCGCACTGTCATCACACACACACACACACACACAAACACACACACACACACACACACACACACACACACACACACACACGCACACATATATATATATAGTAAAGTTGGCGACCTTAGTCAACGGTGACCCGAAGGCTCCTTTTTCATTAGCTACTACTCCAAGGCGTAGGGAAGAGCACTACTCCATTCCCTGGATTGATTCACTTTACCCTTAATACGTACCTTATAATGCTTAGTATTAAGCAAGGTGGTACCAAGTACCATTTTTGAGTCTTTGGTATGACTCGACCTGGGATTGAACCCCAGGTATATATATATATATATATATATATATGTATATAGATAGATAGATAGATAGATAGAGAGAGAGAGAGAGAGAGAGAAATTGATAACAAGGTAATCCAAGTTGAAGCAAATTCGACATTATAGTGTTTCGGTTCTAATGAACCATCTCTAGGACTGTGAGGGATGATATCAGTGATGTCAAATCAATGAAGGATGTTCAAAAATACAAAAGCCGAGGGATAAAGTTGGCCGTTTAATGAGTGAATCAGCGTTTGTTTGTTTGTTTTCTAATTACGTTTTTTGACTCAGGAATATTGTATCGAATTTATGTTCCGTTTGCTTATCGAATCAAAAGAAGTAAGAAAAAGAAAGTGAAAAGAAAAAGAGAAAGTGTAAAATTATGATAAATGTGGAATACATTAAGTAAAGATGAAATATATTGTAGCTATTGAAAATGGATTTGCTAAAGTACTGTGAAATATTATAAAAGCCCGGACGAGTATTTACGGAATTACAGATTGAATTATATATATATATATATATATATATATATATATATAGGCTATCGATTATATGGAAATCAGACCTAACCGATAAAATGAAATGCAGTTTCTTCCAGGCAGCAGCTGCATCGATACTGCTATATGGATGCATTACATGGACTCTAACAAAACGGCTGGAGAAGAAGCTAGACGGCAATTACACAAGAATGCTGCGAGCAATCTTGAACAAGTCCTGGCGGCAACACCCCACGAGACACCAACTGTACGGCCACTTGCCTCCTATCACGAAAACTATTCAAGTTAGACGAACCAGACATGCAGGACACTGCTGGAGAAGTAGGGACGAACTCATAAGTGATGTACTCCTATGGACCCCCACATATGGCCAAGCAAAAGCAGGACGACCAGCACGAACATACATTCAGCAACTATGTGAGGATACGGGATGTAGTCCAGAAGACCTACCAGAGGCGATGAACGATAGGGAAAAGTAGCGAGAGAGGGTCAGGGATATCCGTGCAACCAGCACGATACGATGATGATGATGATGATATATATATATAAATATATATATATATATATATATATATATATATATATATACATGTGTGTGTGTGTGTGTGTGTGTGTACAAGGGTCGTTCAAACATTTTGAAACCTCACCCAGAAAGAAGAGCCATAACTAGACATTTTTGTTGTTACAACATCTTATAAAACTAGAAATACTACTTCAGATTTCTGTCTTAATTTCTTTGCAGGTGAGACCCATAAAAATGTTTTAGGTATGCAACGAAACTAAAACCTGGGTGAGGCTTAAAAAACTTCTGAACGACCCTCGTATATATATATATATATATATATATATATACACACACATTTCAAATCTATCTATCTATCTATCTATCTAATTCCGTTTTTATCTCTGTCAGTTTGCTCGTATCTCAGTCTATTTATGTTTCTTCTCTCTCTCTCTCTCTATATATATATCTATATATATATATATATATATATATATATATTGTGGTGCAAAAGGTTTGTAAGCTCATCATGCAGATATGTTACAACAGTGTTGCGAGTTCAGTCCGCACCGAGTACACCGTTTATTTATCAGAATTGCTTATTTAGAGGTACTTTGCTTGACGTAATGGCTTGCGTGCTATGTTAGTAAGCGAATGTAACTTGGTGACCCATAATTCTATCGTTGTGCCACAAAGGTTAGCAAATAGCTGTATAAAAAAAAACTGCGCGAAACAAACTAAAAAAAGAAACGGAAACAAATTAAACTAATGTTTGTAGCCAATAAATCTCGAAGGCAAAAAAGAACGGGCTAATAAGTAAAATTAGCTTACACAGAAATAAACGTTTATAGATTCAGCGATTAGCTACAAAGAAAACTACAGCAAACAAGCGGCCCTAAGCAAAGAATTGTATACAGGGTTATTTGCCGTTCTGGGGAAAATAGTTAACTGCTGGTAGGGCATTAGTGTCAGTAGACAACGACGCCCATTATTTGCAGAACTTAGAGAAAATAAATAAACACACAGAGACACACAGACACAGACACACACACACACACACACACACACACGAAGTAAAAAATAAATGCAGACTGGTTTTCCTGGAAAGAGAAACGAGAGGGAAATCTCGAGGGTAACTTACCTGCATTTTCTTTTTTCCTTTCACGGTCGATGCAAACGTTCAGATCACACGCAAACACAGATGGAATTGATCTGCGTCACGTGATTGCATCTCATTCCAGTTACCTCTTGATATTTGCGAAGCATCGCTTTGTATGGCGCGAAGCCAAAAGCGTCGAAATGAGGATAGGTAGATCGTGTTGCAGTATTCTATAAAGTGGGGAGAGGTTGTCAGTCTAAAGAGAAAAGAAAAGTGAAAAAAAAAAATGAAAAAGAAAAAAAAAAGCAAAAGTAAAAAAAAAAAGTCCTCCCCAAAAAACAGCATTCGATAGCCTGGATTCTATGGTTGACAAATGGCGTCCGTTCACATATATCACAGCAGACAGGCCAATTCCTCGAAATTCAATTTCAATTATTAAACGCTAGATCGGTGAAATTAAGTATTATCCCAAATACCTAGCTGTTGATGTCCAATAATTTAAATACCCCCCTTAACACTTTGAACTCGTTCGTCTAATATTTTAGAATGAATGATATTTTCTGACACGATAATCTTTTCTGTCTCAGGGTACTGAATGTGTTGAATGCCAAGGGAAGAAATTCGAGGAAAATTAATATTTCATTTCTAATGAAAAACTTCGGAGAGGCGTCAAACTTAGATGTGGTGTAACATTATAAGTGAATGATCGCCAAGTGCGAGTAGATGTTATAAAAAGTGGCTCTCCTGATATAATGGCATTCCTCGTCGAAAATAGACTAGATTAACCTTGTTCCTAGGTACATATGAACATAGGCAGATAGATAGATAGATAGATAGATAGATAGATTAACCTTGTTCCTAGGTATATATGAACATAGACAGATAGATAGATAGATAGATTGTGTGAATAGATCGAGATAGATAGATAGATAGATAGTATAAGAGATTAATTGATTGTGATAATAAACTGAGATAGATAGATAGATAGATAGATAGATAGATAGATTAACCTTGTTCCTAGGTATATATGAACATATACAGATAGATAGATAGATAGATAGATAGATAGATAGATTGTGTGAATAGATCGAGATAGATAGATAGATAGATAGATAGATAGATAGTATAAGAGATTAATTGATTGTGATAATAAACTGAGATAGATAGATAGATAGATAGATAGATAGATAGATTAACCTTGTTCCTAGGTATATATGAACATATACAGATAGATAGATAGATAGATAGATAGATAGATAGATAGATAGATTGTGTGAATAGATCGAGATAGATAGATAGATAGATAGATAGATAGATAGTATAAGAGATTAATTGATTGTGATAATAAACTGAGATTGATAGATAGACAGACAGATAGATAGATAGATAGATAGATAGATAGATTGTGTGAATAGACCGATATAGATTGATAAATTGATAGATTGATTGATTATGTGAGTTGGCGACCTTAGTCGACGGTGACCCGAAGGCTCCTTTTTTATTAGCTACAACTCCAAGGCGTAGGGAAGGGCACTACTGCATTCCCTGAATTGATTCACTTTACCCTTAGTACGTACCTTATAATGCTTAGTATTAAGCAAGGCAGTATCAAGTACCATTTTTGAGTCTTTGGTATGACTCAACCAGGGACTGAACCCCAGGTATATATATATATATATATAGAGAGAGAGAGAGAGAGAGAAAAATTGATAACAAGGTAATCCAAGTAGAAACAAATTCGACACTATAGTGTTTCGGTTCTAATGAACCATCTCTAAGACTGTGAGGGATGATATCAGTGATGTTAAATCAATGATGGGTGTTTGAAAAAAAAAAGCCTAGGGAAAAAGTTGTCCGTTTAATTAGTGAATCAGCGTTTGTTTGTTTGTTTTTTAATTACGTTATTTGACTGAGGAATATTGTATCGAATTCATGTTCTGTTTGTTTATCGAATCAAAAGATAGATAGATAGATAGATAGATAGATAGATAGTTAGTATGAACAGACGGATAAAGATAGGTAGATAAATAGATAGACCAGAAAGCAAGTATACATCAATACGTGTGCGTATTTCACACGCAGGATTTTAAAAGTTTATCTCGTCTTTCTCGACCCGAGTTCAAATCCTAGGATGTTTGCTTTTTTAAAAAAGCGTTAGTACCTTTAGGAAAGGCATGCATCGAACTATTATCCCTCCAGCTATGGGCAAATAGTAAGATAGATTGGGCTCTTTAATCTTGGTATAGCAACCTGTCATTCAAATCCGTAAAAGTCCGCCCGTTTGTTTAAAATTGTTATCTTCACAATGTGTTTAGAAATCATATTTATATAAAAGGATTTGGCATTAAATAACCCACAATGGCCGAAATATCATAAAACCAAACAAACCACCTTTTCTTGTCCCGTAACCTGGCTTGCTTGTAGCGACGCTAACGTGCCTCGGGCGGAGTCTATTCCTCTCTAGATCTACCACAGGGTTGAATTCTCCTCGACCGGTTCCCCTACAAAGGTTAATTTGCTTTACGACTTACCCATAACTGGAAGGAGAATTGTTGAATTTGTTACATTTTTCAGGGTTAGTGGGAAATACAAAAAGCTTCGTTCAGGATTTGAACACTGTTAGCCGAGTCCAATTCCTACAAATATAATCATTACACCACAAGCGTCTCCACAAATAATAAAATACGACCCAGTAAATATTTATACGTCTATAGAACATCACTGAGTTGTGCAAGACCAATAATATACCATTCTCTCATTCGGGTATGAATCTAACTAATCACCCCACCTCCAATCCAGTCGGATAGGGTTGTAGAATACACCGACTGCATCTCTGCAGATGAGTAAGACTCCCTCTCCAATGAATGTCCTGGTATATGACCTTAAACTGTATCTGATGGGAAGGCTTTAGTCCTGAAGCTTTGAAGAATGTGATGTACCCTTTTATAGCTATTATTCCTAGTTCCTTCTAGAGCCGGAGTGGTAGCACCTGTTAGGGTCCCATCTATGGGTCAAATATAACGTTTTAATCATTAACTAGATGTGAAACCATTTATGTTGTATAGAATTACGAGTGTTAAATAACAATACTTGAAACTGTGTGCAAACAAATGAGCTCTGCCTAGTTTTAAAATAATGTTACCTATATATATATACATATATATTAGAGGTTTTTGGTTCTTACTTGGTCACTTGTTGAATTAACAGAAGACCAAATGTTGCGGTTTTATTAGATAGTGCTTAATATCAATGATGGAGCTTATATATATATATATATATATATATATATATATATATATATATATATGTATATTACACGATAGTATCAGTGACTTTGGGTTTCATATTTTACACATTCATATGATGAATGCGTGAAGCATTAAACCCAGGGTCACAGACGCTACCTTGTAATATATATATATATATATATATATAAACATGATTCAGGATTAAAAAACCGAGGGTTGATAGGCCGTAAAACCCAACCAACTTACCAACTCCTTACCCCAAGAATGTTTAAGTAGTAGCACCGACTTGGCTGTTTAATCTATGAATTTCAACCAACATAGGAGAAGGAAAATTTTGAATTCAGCTAGTTGTACTCTGCTTAAATGTTGACCTCGTGTCACATTCTGACCTTTGCTGAGAAATTGGGTAAATACAATCTATTCTTATGCGCTGGGGTGCATTAAACAAATTCCTTGACTTTTTGTAGCTTGTGGCGAAATTGTCAAAAAATGTTTTTGTTTAAATACAAAAATAATTTACAGTGACACTTTCTTCTAGCTATCTCTCACAATAATTTTCACTGCTTCAGTCTTCTTTCCCTGAATCTCTTCATGCTTTTTTCTCTCTTTTTTCTTTCCTAACAATTTTCTTTATGTTTTCTTGAACTCAGACTTCTTTCATCGCACGTCCCCTTTCTTTCTTTCTTTTTATTGTTTCCGTCTTTCTTTCCATGCTTTTTGTCTTTGTTTTTTTTTCTTTCTTTCTTTTCCCAATGCATCTTTCTTTCTTTCTTTTTTCTCGTGTTTTCTTTCTTTCTTTCTTTCTTTCTTTCTTTCTTTCTTTCTACAGGTATCACGTCTCATTTTATCATAAATTAATTATATACCTACTTTCATAATCTGGAGCTTTGAAAGATTAGTAATAAACTCCATCATTTGTGTTAAAAAAACGCAGGAAAATAAATCGATTGTTTCGCCTTATAATGCCAAACTTTCCCCCTTTTGCTTCATATTATACGGTACACATTATTTTGTGTATTTTTCAGCAAAAACAACATTTTGAGGTTGGTATACACATGGAAATGGATAATTCAAGAAAGATAAAGGAAGTGTCTCGCCTTCAATCTAGCATCAGGATTAGCAGAGAAAATCACGTTAGAATTAATTTAATGATATCATACCAGATGTTGTTAAATATTTTTCTGTTTTGGAAAGTGTGGTACAAAATTAGGCTAGTAATAAGGTTATGTTTAGATTTTCTGTGCAGTATATATATATATATATATATATATATATATATATATGTAATATATTTATGAATATATATTTGATGAACATAATAACATTTTTTGTATACATATTTTTTTGTTAATCCTTTCAAAATGGTGTATCGATCTTAGGATATTCGGCTGGAATTGGTTGATAAACCTTCCATAATTAGTTCTTTCCCAAGTACTTTCTGCCTAACTTTGGGCCCTAATCAAGGGAGGATGTATTACAAAAGTGATGTAACTTTTGTATGTACATTACTACTTTGTAAGAATGAGCGTTTGTACTGTTGTATTGTGTTGCGTTTACTTTTCAAACTTGTTTCTATAAATCGCATCAGTAGCTAAAGACATTTAAGTATATTAGCACTTGTTTCAAAATTAATTCTATTTAGTTTGGGTTGTATGTTCCTAATATGTAGTGCCTCAAGAATCTGTAGTTCTGGCGTGTTATTTTGTTGTTCTAATATTGTTGTGTCTTCCGTAAGAATTTTCCGTAATTCTGTTGTTGGGGTGAATATTTTTAAAATGGTGTGCTATGGAACTGGTATCAGAAAGGTGCATTGTAAGTCTTCTCGATAGGGTAGTTGAGGTTAATATATTGTTTTCAGCGATACAATCTCCTAAAGGACATTTAAATTGATTTATAACGTGGGTTCTTTGCAACTGCAATCGAGGATGGGGAATTATTTTTAATGACTAAGTTTGAGGTTTTAAATTTTTCATAGTATATGATAAGGTTTATTTTTTTATTCGGATCAGTTTGGAGTATGTTTCTTTGAATTAATTTTGTTAAAATTTTTTCATCTAATTCATTTGATTGCGGTAAAAAAAAGTACTTTGGAAATAACTCATTATGGAAGGTTTATCAACTAATTAATTCCCGCCGAATATCATAAGCTCGATACGGCAATTCGGAAGGATTAGCAAAAAAATATGTAAACAAGAATGTCTACTATGTTCAATCAAATATGTATCAATGAAGAAATGCTGCCGATATATATATATATATATATATATATATATATATATATATATATACATTATTTCTATTTTTATTTTCATAACTATTACTATGGCTCTGGTGGCGTGAGAAAACCCCCCCCCCCAGATAAAATAAGCAAGAACACATCTTATATTAAAATGAGATATAATAAAAATGCTGAAAATATAAGGCCAACCCTTTAGCCAGAATTATCCTAAAGATCCGATCGGTGAAACTTGGGTTTGTAGTTTCTGGCTCTTTTACCTATCATATATATATATATATATATATATATATATGCAACTGCAAACACGAGTCAGTTTAAGTCTTATTGAGTACCCCATTAACGAGGCCATGTGCCATATATGTTCTCTGGCGAAAGCAACGAAAGTCCTGGAAACATACACTTATGTGAGAACGAAATAAATAAATTCTTTAAAAAGTACAAATCTCCACGTGTACCTACGTATTTTAAAATATTTCTTTCTCTCTTTGGACCAACAACAATAAACTTATATTTGTATTGTTGTATTGTTATATATATATATATATATATATATATATATATATATATATATATGTTTGTGTGTGTGTGTGTATGACTGTCGTCTGAAGATCGCGTGAAAAACATGAAACTTGAGTAAATAACTTATAGTGGGCATAATTCAACTTTTCAGAGGTTTTATACCAGCCCTTCTCTTCTTTTGTGTGTCTGTGAATAAAAAGTTAAGATTGTGTAGACACAGAACCAACGGAACTTTGTGAAAGTTACTTTCACGTCTATGTGATCTTCAGTCTTAGTTTGATGATGATATAGGCACGAAAGTGACTGTCACCAAGCTTCGTTAATTCTGCCTCTATTATATCTTAACTTTGAAATATATACTATATATATATATATATATATAGTTCATGAATATATATATATATACATGGTACATGAAGATTTTATCACTCCGAAAAGGAAGGTAATCATATATATTTATTAATTAAAATAAAAAGAACCCAAACAAATTGGAGAGACCCTTTCGTCCGGTACGTTTTCAACATTTAAATCGGAATCATTTAAAAGATAAAGATATTAAATCACGTTGTGGGGAGAAATAAAAAAAAACCAACTTAACTCCCACGATTCCCTCCCAATTCCCCGAATACAAATAATATCGAATTGTCTTCTCTGCCTACAAAAAATAAGGCAATGTAGCAAAATAGCTATTGCCTCTAAAAAGGCAAGATGTTGTTTAGACCTAGTCTCATGCAAAACAGAGAAACAGTCATCCGAATGATTAGTCCTACATATATAAAGATCGGCCAAGTGGTCACCAATGGCCGATTCTTGCACAGGACAGAGAAACACTAATCCGATTAGTCTGCACAGCATATATAGCTCTCACGCAGCTGTTCACCAATGGCTGTTCAGTGTTTCTCTGATTTGTACAAGGCTTACCGCAAAAAACATCTTGCTGTTTTAGAATCATTAGCTATTAGGTTGATTAGTTGTTTGGGTTTTATGGCATATTAACCTTTGTTGGCTATTAAATGCCAAATCTATTTTTATACAAATAATCAGTTCTATTTCAAACAATTCAGTTTAGCATTAGTACACAGTTTTATTGTCAAAAATATTTCTATTTTAAGCTATTCAGTTTAGTCAAACTGCTCTAATTAAAACTACTTAGTTTAGTATAAGTATAGTTTTTATCCACACAGAGTTTAAAGTCAAAATAGTTCTATTATAAACAATTCGGTTTAGCTAAGTTCAGTTTACATGTCAAAACAGTTCTATTTCAAGCAGTTCAGTTTAACATAAGTACGCAGTTTAGATATTAAAACAGTCCTATTTCAAGTAATTCAAGTTAGCATGAATACAGAATTTAGTTCTATATGACCTCACCAGGTGTTACCACTCCGGGCCAGAGGGGACCTGGGAATGATGGTATTGAAGCTCCCGCATTAGTGGAACCTCCCAATAAGATTGTTTAGTGTCATATCCTGGATACTCGTTGGGGATGTTTTGTTTACTCCCTATTTTCCTCTCCAATTATTTATCCTTATTTATCCACCCCTGCCCATTAATTGTTGTTTTTATTGTTTAAACGAATCGACATAACTATTAATAAAGTGCCGGACCAAAAGGTCCGTTTATCTTTTTTTTTAATTTTCAGTTTTTAGTATTTACTAATAAATACGATTCTCCTTTTTGTTACTATCCTATATATATATATATATATATATATCTGGAGTCCCCATGGTGTTGTAGCGAACGTGCTGAACTGCGACATCGTGGTAAGTGAATTCATGCTCCAGTCACGTTATTACGTTCACAGCCATACTAAGATGATTGGAAAAGGCATGAACCCTCTTATCCCAAGTTATTGGTAAGTTAATACTATTATTGCTCTTCTACATGAATTGCATTGGCATTAAATAAAGCACGAAGTTTCATATGCCATTCAACAAAGAAATTGAATATTCATCGCACACATACACACACACACACACACACACACACATATATATATATATATATACAATTAGCAATTTGCTTTTTTGTACCCTCTTTTCATTCATCAATTCATCTTTTTCATTATCTATTTTTCTTTCTTCCTATTTTTTTCATTTGGTATTTGTTTACTTTTTTCATTCTTGAATTATTTTTCTAATTCCTTTTCGTTCGTTTTTTCTTAATGTTCTTTTTATCTGCTTTCTTTCAGTAATTCCTTTTTTTTATAATGTTCTCTTTATTTTACCCTCTTTCTTTCTTCCTTTTCATCCATTGACTTTTTTTATTTTTTTCTTGAGTTTTTATTATTTTTTTTCGGTCTCTTTCATCTTTCTTACATTCAATATTTTTCGTCAATTCTTTCTGTCAATTTTCTTCTTTCTGATATTTTTATTATTTTTATTTCTTCTTTCTTATCTATCTTTATTTCTCTCTTTAAAGAAAAATTGCTTGTCTTTTCATTATTTTCACTTCCCCTTTATGAGAACACTTAATGCTCTATCTCTGTCTCTGTCTCTCTCTTTCTCTTTCTCTTTATATCTCTACTACTTCTGTTTTTCATTATTTTCGTATTTTTTTCTGTTCTTGCACCTATCTATACACACTCATATATATATATATTGAGGACTTTTTATTTTTTTTTTCTTATTGTAACTATCTGGACCATCATTTTCCCCCCAAGCGCCATATTGACATCCACGGTCCGTGTAACGTGAAATCTTTCTGCAGTTTCCTATTTATCTCTATGGACTCTTCTTGTCCCTGTTTCTCCTTTGTCTGTCACTCATTGTCTTTTTTAGCGCGTGTAATGTCACTCTGTATCATGACTGACAATCTTTATGGCTAACCTCTTCGCTTCTTCGCCGACTACGAAGAGACGACGCGTCCCTTTTAGACGACCAGTAGAGAAATCTTGTGTAAATTGACAACAACAGCGCCACATATACACTGAATAAAAAGAAAAACGGCTAGAAAAGCAGGAAAACCTATTGTGATATATAACATTATTTCATGTATGCAAGTCAACTTCTAATATCAAGTAGGTGTCTTTTTTTTTCAAATTTCGGGAGACAGTGTGAAAGTTTAGTTTTGTTTGCTTTAGTTAACGTTAGATTAACTTTTTATTGATTACAACATATTTTATCTAAAAATATTAAAATTGAATATAAATTAAGCAGGTGGAACATCAAAAAAATAAATGAGTAATCCGATCTAGAGGTTGGTTTTGATGTTACATTTAAAGCTGATATTCATATTTTGTCAATTCTATTGAGAGCAAATGAAGGTTGGATGGTTCGGAAATTCCTTTCAAGAAAGGTGAATGTTGTTTTAAAAATATATAAAATCCTAATAAGATATCATATAAAATATTGTACTTAAGGTTGGAATCTTGTGTCTAGATATGGAAATTGGTATGTAATATTGAGATTGGAGAGAGTTTGATTCAGTTTGGTTTGGTTATATGGCATATCAGCCGTTGTATATTATTCAGAGCCAAATCTAGTTCATACATATATTAGATATATATGATTTATAAACATAAGTCAATAAAATTAAAGAGTTCCACGTATTATGCATCACAAACAATTCAATTAAACATCAGTCATTGTTAAATGATCAAACAGTTCTACAATTCATTTTATCATGAGTCATTCAGTTTCACAGATTATATGACAAACAATTCCATTTGAATCATAGATAGGACCCTATCGAGTGCTACTACTCCGGACCAGGATGGACCTTGGAGCGACAGCGATGAGGAGATACACTGTTTTCCCTAAAATTCCAGCATTACTAGAGGCTCATCAGATTGTTTAGCGTCATATTCGTTGGAAGGGGGCCATACCCCTCTTCAGAAATGCAGTCGGTGTATTCTACTGCTCCAGAAGACTGAACTGTTGGAGAGAGTGACAAAACTAAAAAAAAAAGAATAGAAGAATATAGTTATATATATATATATATATATATATATATATATATATATATATAGAGAGAGAGAGAGAGAGAGGGTGTGTGTGAGTGTGTGTGTGTTCGCTAATGGTCCAGGAAATCAGAGTTCAATCCCAGGTCGAATCAAAGACTTAAAAAATGGTAATTGATGCCTACTTGCCTAACATTCAGCATTATAAGGTATGTGTCAAGGTTAAATTGGAGAAATCCAGGGAAAGGAGTAGCGCCCTTCCCTATACTTTGGTGTTATAGGTATAGAAAAAGGAGCCTTTGGGTTTCCCTCGACTACGGTCGCCAACTTTACTTTTTACTTATTTTATAAGAAACAAAAGTAATGATTTAATAGACACTTTCAAAATAATCGATGGAATTTTTAATCATGGTAGATTTTTAAAAATATTTCTCCTCAAACTGGAAATTCAATTTCGAGACATTTCAAAACTAAGTCTACAAAGGAACTGAATTTCAATTTTTAGCGAACAGAATAATATATATTTGGAATAAATTGCCTAATCAGGACAATAGTCCCAACTGTGTGGAAAATTTCAGAAAAAAATAAGATAAAGAATTTAAAAAAGCATTTTTGTGAATTATCAGATGAATAACTAAACAGTACCGGTCAATTAGCCAAATGAATACAGTGTTCGCCAACGGTCCGGGAGACCGAGGTTCAATCTCAGGTCGGGTCATACCCACAACAAAAAATGTTACTTGATGCCACCTTGCTTATCACTCAGCATTATAAGGTAAGGATCAAGGGTAAAGTGGAGCAATTCAAGGAATAAAGTAGCACCCTCTCCCACACCTCTGTGTAGTAGCTATTGAAAAGGGAGCCTTTGGGCCACCCTCGACTAAGGTCACCAACTTTACTTTACTGTGCATATAGCATTGTTCTATACAGATTCTTCTTTTAAAAGGTTAATGTGTGAAGATTGTAAAAACGGAGGAGGTATAAATGTTATATAATCAAATTAATTATAATTATATAATATTAATTATATATTAATCATTTTTCGTTAATTATATTTTATTATTTAGTTTGGTAAGGCTTTGAACTACTCGGTGTCACTTGGTTCAGGTATCGTTGTCAGACGGAGCACTTGCATGCCCACACAGAAATGATATGAGAATCATTATCCATTATGATAAACTCTGTCAGGAAATGAGGCTGGACATGCATTTGGAGTGTTTTGAGTAGGTGGATGGCATCATGCTCAGAAGAGATAGCCTGAGAATTTTAGGATTTTGTAATGACTTGACAGTTGAGGTACGATTATCGAAGGTAGCAGTTAAGTTTTTCCGATCTGATTAGATCAGATCAGTTTGGGTCTCGACTGGAAGAGATTTGAGATTTTAGAAACTACAAGATGTGCCGCACACAAAGTGGGTGTCAGCATAGAATTGTTTGCATAATTCCTTATGATTTGTGTCTCTATCTTCGAATCGCCAAGGGCCGAAGGCGAAAAGAAACAAACCAGTTCGTATCTGGACCGAGAGAAGCCGCCTGTATTATTATTATTATTATTATTATTATTATTGATATCATCATTGTAGAAGTCACTACTCTAACGTGCAGAATAAACAACAAGAACATTTACCGGTTCAACAGCCCCAGATGGAAGAAAAAAAATAGAATAGGCAATAAATCAATACCGAACCTGTAATACACACTAATATATTCATTTACTGGAGTAGCAACCAATTACAGTCCAGAGAATGGACTTGGGAACTTGAGAGCGATGGAATTTCCCAATGTCCATATAATCTCGCCTCAAGTCGTAGCATTGGTTATTTTTATGCAAATGAGTATTTACTCACAGCTAACGAGCATTACAAACGAATTTCAACAATCATAAGTATACAACATAATAAATTAATAAAAAAGTAATGAATTTAAAGTCATAATTTGATTCATTGATGTTTGATTGTAATTGACAAAAAGAGAAAGTAAAGAAAGATCAAAAGGAGAGAGAGAGGGGGGGGCTTGGTTTAGCTTATTCGTGTAAGGGCATATCAACACCTTATGGGTTATTTAATATCTAAATTTGATTAATTCCAAAATGTTTGATTGTAATAGTTTGAGAAGATAACATTTTTAAGGAATCATTTTCAGTAATCTCTAGCAAATTTCTCATACAGACGGGAGAGGATTTTAGAAATTCTACTTGCCATCTTTCAAGATTTGTGTTGTCTGGGTATAATACTAGCACAAACACGCTCCAATTGTTTTTCGGATATTTATGGTGTTCCAAAACTAAACATTTGTTCAAATATACAGTTCTTTCGAGTTTATTGTAGCAATCAGAGTTAGATAACCTTAGTCAGCGGTGATTTATCTGAAAAGTATTATAAAATGACATTGCATGATAGAAAATAATTTCTTCTTAATTCCCAACACACACACACACACACACACACACACATATATACATATATATATATATATATATATAGATAGATAGATAGATAGATAGATATAAAGGTAACTATAATCCACCTTTTTACAGCCCAGTCGGCTGGAGCTTTGGGGAATACTAAATACCCCATCATTGAAATCACTCCCAGGTCCACTCTGGCTCAAAGTGGAAGCACCTAATAGGATCCAATTTATAGGTTAAATAGAACTGTTTGACATCTAACCAATGAAAAAAATGACTCATTATCTATCGAATTGTTTGAGATAGAACTGTTTGATCATTTGATTGTGTGTAAACAAATTGCTGATATTTAATTGAATTGTGAGTGACACATAGTAATACTTGGAACCATTTAACTTTGTTGACTTATGCTAAATTTATTTGTTCGAAATAGAACTGTTTGATCATTTAACGGTGTTTATCAACAAAATATATTTACAAATCAGATATTATACATGCAATAAAAAGATTTGACATTGAATAACTTTCAATACTTGATATGCCTTAAAGCCAATCCAAATCAAACAGATGATTTCAAGTATTTCATAGACAGTCATTATATATATATATATATATATACAAACTTACAGACTAAAATTACTTACGGTGTAAGACAAAAAGAAAAAACCGCCAGAATTCGAAGATAAAAATATATCACAAATCATTGTCCGGGGGAAAAAAATTATCGGGAAAAAAAAAGGCCAACCTTGTCATACCATTTGAAGAAAAATCGAGAGAAAGAAAAAAAAAAAACCACCGGAAAATGCAGCAAATCTTTTTATGTAAATTTTTTTCTTTATGGAAATTTTTTTTTTAAAGCAAATTTTCCTTTAGGTGTGAATTTTTTATATATACAAATGAGTTTTCTCCATTTGTCGTCAATCAGGATTAGGTACCCTGATGAGCAGTTTAGGCGAAACTGTAGTAGGTTAGTTTCTGACTCACGAAATAATTTTTGTAAATATATATATATATATATATATTCTTCTTTGTACATCGTAATTGATGATGACCATCCGAACAACCTTATGATTGAAGACGGGATCCGGGAGTGCGCAAGTATCTAATGAGACCAATTTTGCGCCAAAGAGTCTTGGGCAGTGAGAATAAGGAATGGCAGCGGCAGTGGCTGATGTGGCAGTGCCTTTTCTAAGTTTCCTGTATAGCTCAATTGCTGCGTCCCTTCTTGCCTCACAGACTTTCTCTCCACGTCTGACAACTTTACGCCACTTGTCTCTGTCCAGAGCCAGATATTCCAAGCAATTAGGGGTGACATTGAAAGATTTCATGGAGACCTTTAGTGTGTCTGTGAAGTGCTTTTTCTGACCTCCTTGAGAGCGCCTGCGCCGTAGAGCATTTTCTTCGGAAGGCGGTGATCTTTCGTACGGACAACATGATCGGCCAAACGAAGCTGTAATTGCTTCAATATGGTGTAGATGTTTGGAAGAGAAGCCCGAGTTAAAACTTTGGTGTCTGGTGTGTTTTTTTTTTAGTTACCTATATATATATATGGGTAACTACAATTTCACCTTTTTTGTAACAGTTCATTTCTATAAGTTTCACGTATCACCAATGTAATAGAAGCCAAATCATTGGACGAATATTTATTAGGTGGAACTGGACAATAGAATGAATTATAAAATGTATTAATTGCCCGTTCAATACAATGAAATGAATTACTATATGGCATGGGTGTGGTTTGTGAGAAGGTGGAGGAAGGGAAAAAAGCACATTTCATTTTTTCCTGAATTTACTTATTTGTTATG